>CM072884.1:6206961-6854461 GCA_037013685.1 Acridotheres tristis
GATCAAGGTTAAAAACAGTCTCCTCACTCCCTCAAAAAGCCAAGGAGGCAGCAAAAACAAAGCTGCAAAACCTCCTTCCTGTCTTTCTACGTGCATTTAATACTGCTGGTAGAATCTTGTATCTCTGACAGCCATTCTATTCCTTCACATATTTATGGAGTACTGAGGAGAACAGATTAGGCAGATTTATTTCTTTCAAGGTCACTCCTTTAGTGATTTGAAGATAAAGATCAGACTTCTAGAGTATTCTTGTATTCTAATTATTTAGATACTAAATGGATTTTAATTTACACAAAATAGGCAGAAGTTTGGAAGGCAAATATCTTGTTGGGAAACCAGTCTCCTAATAGTGGTATAGTGTGCATACTGGAACCATGTGTAATCTTTGTGCTCTCACTATCAGATCTCCATACCTGGTAGGCCAGGGTGAGACTTCCTTACAGGCACTCTGCAAATGAGTCATCAGACAGAGTCACAAAGATGTTGTCACGATTATGCCTGTGCTTTCTGCAGCCTGTTTTACCTGGGATTTCCAAAAACTCTATTACAGGGTTCAGACAGAGGTAATGAAAACAGAATTGGCATAATTGAGATGAAATGTGGGGCTGATTTTGCATTTTGGATGCCTGAATATCATTAGGACTGTTCATTTTTCCACGACAACACATAATTAAAACAAAAAATCCCAGACATTGCTGCATCAAAGTTGGTTTGGTTTTTCTTCTGCAAATAACTCTCATTTTCTTTTTAGGAAATTTTGCAGAAATACAAACCAATGGGAAGGAGACTCCAGAGAATATTTTGTCCTCCAGTAACATGTATGGATGAGATGACTTGCTGAGCAATACCTTGTTAACAACTGTCAGGTTTTAGGGAAAGTGGAGTGGATTAGTTTGCATGCTGCTTGCTTTAAGAAGGTACTGTATAATCTAAACAAGATCTCCCACAGGAGGGATTCTTTAGCAGCAAATGAAGGCAGGCAGGCATTACCCCAGACATTTGATATAGAGGGTATGACAAGAGGAAGAACAAAGGGACAGACAATTCAGCACCTTATTCTTGCTGCAGCTGTAGAAAGACCTACAAGGAATAGCAGGCAGAGAACTCTGATGCTGAAGATCTACTTGAGCAAAGGGACAAAGGCACCTGGCACAGGAGATGACAGTGAGTTGCAGGGCACACATGTTCTAATCCCATGTCACTGTAGGTGAAGCTTGAGAATATTCCTGTTTCTCAGGAATAAGACCTGTCCTGATAAGGACAGGTCTCTGTCCCGCAGGAAACAAATCTAATTTCTGCTGCTATGAACTCTTCGAAGCCCTTCTTCAATTTCATTCCTACAGCTTCCAGAGAACACTCCAATACAAAGCATAACACAAATGCAAGGATTTCCTGCTTCACAGACACGAACACACAGTTCAGGGTCATGAACAGATAATTATGATTCCATATTGTTTTAGTTCATCCTTTAGCTCAGAACTTTGTTTGCCAGTGCCAATTTTTTGTGCCAATTGAGAGACGTTACTAAGAGTATGTAATGATACACTTGACCATTTAACTAATCCAGCTCCAATATTTCCTATTAGAATCTTGAAGGGGATTACACATTCAGGGAGTAAAGGAATGTAATTACATCAAAACTGTTACATATCAGACTTTGGAAATACACAGAAAGAAGGGCCACGAAGAGCTGTTATTTTTTGAGAGAATGGGAGCAACCTTATGAATCTCCTGTTAGGCTGTGAAGCACCAAAAAGTAAGGAAAGTATTTTGAGTCCTAAACTTATGTATAAAATGCTTGTTTACCAAAGTTATTAACTGAAATAAAGCAAAATTTTAACACTGTAAGCTATCTGATATCTTGCTTTCATCACTGGCTAGCAGCCAGTTAATTACTGCAAATTAATAATGTATTAAATTCTGTTTGCTGAAGCTATCAACAATTTTCACTGGGTACAAATATTCCAGGTTTGTAGAAGCTGGAACAGATATGCTTTATCCTTACCTTGTACCATTTGCAAAGCGAGGAACTGCTTAATATAGTGTGGCTATACTGTATGTAAAAACAGAACAAAACCAACTCTGGCATAATGTCAGTGACAAACTTCAATCTGTGCCAAAATCACACTTTAACTTCCACATTATAACCGATACTTTTCTAATGCCACAAATAAAAGCATTCCCACAACAGTTTTAAGAGAGAGGCATCTATAATGATGGGTAATTTGCCATTGCAGACAAAAATCTGGAGTTGTCCAGAGGCTGAACATTATTTCAGATGGCTGTGCCCGGCTGTGACTGAGAACAGTGAAGAGGAAACATTCTCCCATAGCTGTCCTCTAAAAAGAGTTTTATACATCCCCCAAAGGGCAGAAACTTTACAAATAGGAGAGTTACTGAAAAACCCAGAGGACTCTTAAGGAGAAAACAAGTTAGGTTTCACGAGGATTTTTCAAGAGAAAGATATTATCTATTCTGCTGACCAGGACAATAGAGTTTTTCTATGCACTTTACTCCTGTTCAGAAACATATGCAAACCAAAGCACTGTTATATGGCATAATTCAATTCCACAAACACAGTAATTTCATTCTGGAATGTTAATAATTTCATTTGTTAGTAGAAATATCTAAAAAATTTGCACCATTTGGAGGTTTTTTGTTTTGTTTTTAACTTCAAGGAACAACAACCAACTTTTCACCCACTCTTTTTGCACCACCTCCTTTTGTACCATACCCTCAATGGGGTATGAATTTCATCATTGCATTTGCATCTTCCTTCTGCTAAGTTGCTGAGCAGTCCCTCCATCCTCCCCCTGCCTGCTCACCAGGCCTCTGGTCCTCTACCCCAGCTCCCCCTTTTCTCCAGCCACAAACTCCCCTTGGCTGTGAAGCTGGCTACTACATCCAGACAAATCACTCTAAAATGCACCTCACCAACTCTACAGTCTGATATCTCCAGCTGCCAAGCAGAAAATGTGTATTTGATGATGGCTTAAAGTGTACCATTATTCTGTCTCTGAAGTAAAACAAGGGAATGCTAACAGTCTTTCTATTTTATTTTAATGCTGTGTCTGTATATTCAAAAGTCTCATTAAGCAGTGCTACACGTTTCCTTCTAGAAGGATGCCTGTGCAATGCATTTTCCTAAGGGTGCAACAAAAATATACATGAACCACTTTTATTTGTGGGATTATCTCCAGAATATTCCTTGTGCACTATAGGTTTAGAAAATAATTTATACTTCATTTTTGCAGATCTGTACTGCAGCTAATAAAAAAAAAGAGTAACATAAAAAAGCACTGTTTGTCTACATTGTTTTTGTTGTTTTGGGTTTTGTTGTTTGGGGTTTTTTTTAAGTCTGAAGAGTGAAACAGAAACTCTCTGGTAAAATGAGGTGAAGAGCTGACACCTCTAAAGAGACAGAGCTTACTTTATGTAAGTTTATAGCCACTGTAGCACCAAAATAAAGTTACTTGGGAGGGAAAAAAAAACAGGTTTCGTTTACTTTCCTCTTCTTCTATTTATATTATTACTACGTGGGTGAACCTCATGCTCAAGCACATTTGAGAAAATTTAAAGAGGCATTAATTTATTGTCAGAGTTTCAAACTAACTGCAATCCACTTGTTAGCCACTGTGTTAACTCAGCTCCTACGCCCCCAAGTCAGGTCCAAAAGCTCATTTTGTGTTAGTGCTAAGTGTTAATTACCTGTTGAACTCTGTCTTTAGGACCAGCAGGTGACAAAGTGCAATCACATTTACCCAGAAATCTTAAATCTCTTCCTTTATTTCTCAGCACACAAGATAAAAGTAAAGCAAATTTTTGCATTCATTTTAGGCTAACTTTAATACTTTCTGTTTCAGTCTCTTTATAACCATAGTGATCCAAATTTGGTTTTGGAAAAAAATCTCCACCTTTAACCAGAGACTCCGCCTCTGATAACTTTCCTGACACTGCACTTTATGCACAACAGTAGGATAGAGTGTTCATATCCAATTCATTGAACTGATTTCAAAAAGAGATGAAAATGGATCAGCAAAACAGTGTCTCAAATTGTGACTATTTCTGAATCGTAAATTTTCCCAAATTCTCAAAAATAACGTGATGCATTATCTTACTGCAGTAGATATGATGGAAAAACTTTTTCAAAAATCAAATAGGTTTCCCTTCAAAATAAATATTTAAATCTTTTCAGCTAATTTTCTCTAGAAGTGTGTGTATGTTTGAAATCATACATGACATCTGTCCCTGTTAGCTCTCAAGTCACAAAAAAAATGATACCTTATTGGCTAAGAATTTTTTCATGTCCCTCAGTCTCATGCAGAAAATGTGGAAGTCATGCAGAACACACTGGAAAAGAGGCAGGCTAAAACTTTGCTTCAAAATTTACTTCTGTATATTCTAGCTACAATATTTTAAAATTACAAGTATGAATTCAAAATTCATGTTTACTGCAGAAATTCTGCAAGACCCATTTCTCTGTATCTTCCACACTATCTGATAATATTTAAAATTTACAGGACAAAACCACTGCATATAATGAAGGCATTATTGCATTGTTTTTCATTAACAACAAATATGGGTTGAAAATAAAGGCATTATGAATCAAACTAAACTCACAAGTATTACAACTTCTGGAAAACAAGAATGCCTGAAGAAGGAAGTGTTCATACTGACTACATAGAGAAAGAAATACTTAATTTGACTAATTTTGTTTACATCTGCACATCATAATGAAAACTTGCATCACAGAGTTAGATTGCCAAAGAAAACGTGTCAACTCTCTAATACCTTCACATCCTTAGATAAAGTAAACTGGAAAAAAAAAAAATCCATAATGGGGAAATGTGAAAATTTCACTCTGGAGGGATTTGTACGTGGCAGTTTTGAAGGAAACTATTTAATAGACAAGACCACCAGAAAAGCATAGCTTGAATATCATAATGGCTATAATTTGAATTTACCTGACATAAAGGGGGGAGGAGAGGGGGAGAGAAGAGGGAGGGGAAGAGGAAAAGGAGGGGGACAGGAAGGGAAAGAAGAGAGGAAGGAAGCAGACTCAAAGAGCAAACGACTACAACGGGAAGTAAAAAACAAATTATAGATCCACAACAATCTCATGACTACATTAGAACTAATGAAAGCTTGCCAAGGCTGGCACAAAATTAGTAATGTTATCCTTCTTGTCAGTAGTGGTAGCCACCCCAAGTAAAAGGTGACGAGAACTGGAACCCTTCCCAGAATTTAATTTTCTCAGGAAAGCACCCAGTAGATAATTCTATTAAATTCTAAAACGCTGGATAAGAAAAAAAGAATCCCAAGTTTAAATGGCATATCTTTATAGGCTGTGCAAGGTGATTTATTTCTTTAAATAGGGAAAAACAGTGAAAGAAAAATGGCTTAAGTGTCTGAGAACAGTCATCAAGGGTCTCAAGAGACAGAGGGGGGGAAATGGAGCAAATTTGGATTCAGCATTCTCTTCTGAAACTTGCTGTGGTTTTCCAATTTAGAGGCAGTTTGCTTAAGCACAGTGAGGATAACTTATAGCTAATGGACACAAATTCTTATTAGAAATGTGTCAAATGGCTTATTAATAAATGCAATATAATAGAAAAGTCCTTAATATGTGCTAGTAAAAGAAAATAAATTGCATTTGCAAGTCTTAACAAATCTCACAGCTTAATTGCAAGATGTAATACTCCAGAAGGACTCTGCTGAATTTATTTTACCACTTGTTTCTAATTTTAACAGGTGGAAACGATTTAAATGGAATTTAGCATTAACTAGCTTCCCTCTCTATTTATCTTTATATATTTGTGCCTGTGAGGTGTTCAGGAACCCCTTAGTAAGCTGAATGTGAAAGCAAGTGGAAACAAGTCCCAGTTCCACTGGCAGCAATAAGATCTGCTGTGGGCTTGGGCATCCATGAGTCAACCTGGGCTGCTTGGGAAGCTTTCCTTATACAGAATCCATTGTAGATTATATTTGCTGATCAAACTGAAGTTAGGAGATGAAGTTCCTCAGCTTTGAATTTTTAATTACAATGTATTTATAAACAGACAAACAAGCAAAACAGTTTTGCATTTTTAAAAGCAATCTGTGACAAAAAGCATTGAAAAAAAAAAGAAAATCTTCTTTTCTAAAGAATGTACCCATGATTTTGTTTAATGTAGTCATATGCGGCACACAGTCTGTAAAAATGTTTCTTGGACCAGGTTTTGATAAAACGATCTCTTCAGGTTTCAAGTTCTGGTCAATTATACAGGAAAACTGAGGAGGAAAGAACATCTTCAGTAATCTATAGATGTAAATTCTGAAAGTACATTAATGTTTTTACAGTAATATGATTCTATAGAAAGCATCCCTATTATCCAAAGAAAGTGGACAGGCTATTTTTTCTAAACAAGTATTCCTCATGAGTTGAAAACTTTTTTTTTTTTTTCCCCCTAATCATGGTATAAAAGTTCCCCCCTAAAGTCCTGTTAACATTTTTCATTTTAGATCTCATAAATGAAAATTCTGATTTGCAAAATCACTAAAGAAGCAAATGTTTTGAGGACTCTTCTGACCAAAACAATAGCAATACGTTTTCTTCTAAAAGAACAACAAATGTACATTATTATTTATCTATTCTTGGTCCATAGTGGACACCTCCAAATGCATTAAGGGGAATACTTCACAGTTCTAGTTCCCATGGTTACTGGAAAAGACTCTATTTGATAGCACAAATGTTCTTTATAATTTTATGTTCTTGAAAGTGTGAAGACTGACAGAACTATTTCTTCCTTCATTGCATGCTTTAATTTTGTAAAAGATGCATTTGAGGCATGTGTGTCGGTGGTGGGTGCCAATAAAATAATTTTAAAAGGTAGAGAGAGTAGTCAGTTAAAAAAACAAATAGATTAGTTGTTTCATTACTGAATTTTAGAAGAGCTGGTCTGGTTATTACTTGTCTACCTCAGCATATACTAAACTAAAATCCTAATAGAAGGAAAAGATAAAAAATACCCTTCCTTCTTCCATGACCCAAAGAATGGAAACATGGAAATTAAATGAGAAAAAGTAATTCCATTAACAGTATTTTCCTAGAAAACAGAGAAATCAAAATATTGTAATTTGTAACGGTGAAATTTGCACCCCAATACAATCTGTCATATAAAGAATTAAAAAGATTTAATTGGCATTAATGCAATATTTCTTAACAACCTTGCCATTCATTATACAAGAGCAGGGAAGTTTGGAAAAGCCAGTGTAAATCACATGTGCATTGTACACCTTAAAGAACAAAATTTACTGAAACATTTACTGGGGGGAAAAAAAAAATTGAATGTCCTGGAGTTTTTCTCTAATAACATCATTATTAAAGATGATCTGGGACAATGGAAGTTTGAAAATGTCAGATATCAAGTACTATCAGGAGGACAAAATACACAAAATTTTGTGCCAAAAGACAAGCTGAGGATAGGAGAGAAACAGTATAGTACTAAAAAACCAATGCTGATATTCTTCTATATCTGCTACCATATTGACTTCCCAAAATACTCTTCAAAATGCTGAGTTGTTGGACAACATAGATGTCAGAAAAATATATTTCATCATTCCTTGTATATATAAACCCATTCCTTAAAAAATATAAGGGCTAGAGCAAGGCTTACTGCACATATGAAAATAAATACTTGAAACATCTCAAAATATGCTTTAAGAAATCTTTTACTATCTGAATAAAAAGCAACAAATTTAAGGATCAAATTAGATCCTTTGTGCATGTGGCATTTAGGTTTTTTTATCATCGAGGGGGTGTGGCAGAGGAACAAGTAATAAATCTCTCAAGCAAAGTAAGAAACTTTTCATGCTGACTTCTGCTGGGCAGAGAAAAGTCTTCAATTTAATTCTTTCTAATCGCTTGCCTTAGTTAATATTGTTTCCTGACCCTTTACCACCAAAAAATTGGAAAAAACAAGTCCTCTTGCTGCCAGTGAGCAAAAAGCACTGTGCACAGCAGAATACCAATTCAGCCTGCAAAGCTGGTACCATTCCCACTTGTTGTCTCTCTTTCTGGTGAAGTACATCATTAATGAAGACTACAGAAAAGCACAGTAATTTGTTTTTCATGTTAACCTCTTCAGCTCACAACCAAGCACAGCAAGACAGGCTGCAGCATTACCGGAATGCTGGCATCAAAATTACCCCCTTTCCTTCATGTCTGTTCATTTTGACAAAATAATGACCTGCAGACAACCAATAAAGAGCATAGTTTTTTTTTCCAAATAATTGATGATTGAATCTACTCTCGTTACAGTTGACTGGGAGTTCATATAGGATTACAATTTAAAGAAAATGTATTCAACAAAAGCTTCCCGCAGCTGGACCCTCTGTGTAGCATTGTAAAAATCTAATTCTAGGGTTAGACTACAAAGACTGATTAATTTGCTTTGTTGGAGACTCAATTTCAAATTCACTGTATTCAATGCTTTAAATTCACTTTTCCATTATGGCTAAAAATAATGATTATTAATTACCCATGCAAAACTTACACGTATTTCCTCAGTTTTGAAAGAGTTGATAAAGCCTTCCCCATTTAACATATGTTAAACTTCATGTTTACTTTTCAATTTACCTAACAAATCCATCCTCCAAATTGCAGCATAATTTTGAATTGCCTTTGAAAAGCAGAAGCTGAATTAGTGTTTTCATTCCTTTACATTTCTGAAATAATCAAGAGCATTCCAGAAAGTGTTCTCAATATTTACCTTTTTTTTTAATCCCCCTTTAGGTTGAAAAGTTGTTCTGGTTGATTTCTTTTTGAGCTGAATTCTTTCAGGCTCTTCCATCAAGCAGTGTTGGTGTCTGGAGAACTTTGAAGCCTGAGCTGGGAACTGACCTGCATCAAATCTATCAGCTCCTCCAAGACCTGTCAAATCATCAACAAGCCCTCCCTTGTCACAGCTGACAGAGCTGGGGGACAATATTTCCTTCCTATGATTTTCATGGCCTTTCTGCAGCCCGAGGAAGGAGGGAGATGGACTTCACTAGCTTTGCAGTCTGAGATGCTCTTTTCTTGGAAATTGAACTTCAGTGACAAGAGGATTTTCTGGTGTCAGCCCCAGGGGTTGTGGGGTGTGCACATGTGTGAGGATAAACTCTGAAAAGGCTGGTGGTATGAAGGGGAGATGTAAACTCAAAAAACAGATCACGGAGCTGTTATCAGGCTAACAATCACCTTGGTCCACAGGGAAAAAAACAAACAAACAAAAAATACAACAGAAACTTTATGAGAAACATCTCTCCACCCTTCCCCAGGCAGATGGAACTGATAGGAGAGAAGCCTTTGCCCCTCATGCCTCAATTATATTTCTTCTTGTGATGATTCCCTCAGTTCTTAACACAATTTTCTTTGTAAACAATAATGCTCAGGAAGACCTCTTTCAAGCATAATTCCTAGGAAATCATTGTTCTGGGGTGCTCCAAATAACTTCAGAGCACAGTTGTGACAACACGTTATGGGGACCTGAGGTGCTGAAGCCAGGAGAAAGTCACTCAAGTTTGGGACCACAGATCCTGCCACTAGTGTCTCCAAGGCCAAGGTTACACAGGAATTATTGATACTTCCTCTTGATAAGAGTACGTTCGTTTAAAATAACTTAATAAACAAGAAAAAAGCAACAGTTTATGAAAATAAACAACAAGGCTAAGAAATGGCCCTGTGTGTTAGCCCAAAAGACAGGAAGATCCAAAGAGAGACACAGAGAAGAAAGATTTGCAAAGGTCTGTCTATCATTTTTCCAGAAAGAAGGATTACTAGGTTTTGTTAGTGCTACAATATTAAAATGGAAGGCATATTAAAGATACATAAAGAACCTTTTTCTCTATTTTGTTAAAGGCATAAACTGTATTATTATAAAAAAAAAAAATAGAAGGAGCAGGGCACATTTTTGTAAGGTTTTATAGACATAGACAGTCTTGCATACTCATGTTCATGGGCTATTTGCACTGAATTGACTAAAGATGCCAAGCAGAGATAGAATATTCATTTCTGAAATATCAATCATCAAGGGATGAACAGTCTCTGGCACTCCCTTGGGTTTATACTCTTTGCTAGTAGTCTGTCTCAGCAGCTGAGATTGATGCTCAGACAATCTACTGCTCCCTACATACTCCTCCAGGCTTGCATGTGAACCTTCAGAATCATATCTGAAGGTGTCAGAAATTCAGTTTCTTCTCCTCCTTTTCATTCTGCATGAGGAACCCATTGTGCTTGCTGCTGAAATACTTTTCAAAAGCAGAATTGATCATTTGTCAGAAAATCAGGATGAGAGGATATCATGCTCAGCTGTGGCAGGGGAAGTTTTGGTTGGACACTAGGAAGAACTTCTTCACAGAAAAGGTGATCAGAGAGTGGAATGGGCTGCCCAGGGAGGTGTTGGTCACTGTCCCAGGGGGTGCTTAAGGAAAGACTGGAATTCAGTGCCTTGGTTTCATTGATATGGGGTGTTTAGTCATGGTTGGGACTCTGTGATATCAGAGCTTTATTCCAGCCTAAGTGACTCTGTGATGTAATCTATAAAATATTCCAGCATAGGAAATAAAGTAAGACTAAGCCAATCCAAAGTAAAAAAAGATGTCTCCAAGAGACACTTGAAAAATATAGCTCCTGGGCCTTCTTACTAATAAAAGTGAAGGCTTTTGTATGAAAAATTTTGCAGTCAAACATGTTTCTGTAATCTCCCTGCTCAGGCAGGGAAGAGACAGGTGGATAATAATCACTACACATAAGGCAATTCGAAAATATTTTCTGCAGAAACATTACACTTGAAGTTAAAAGAGAAAATAAAAATATTTAGTAGAGGAATGGTAAATGGTGCAAAGAAGTAATTAAGAATAAAAAATATACCTATTTCTTCTTCCTGTTCACTGTTATAATGACTCTCTACAGATAGTTAATTAACTTCCCTTGTTATTTGACTGCACATAACAAATGAAGAACCAACAAAACGGAGGATACCAGGATACAGAGAATAGGCAAAATTCCTACTGCTCATGCACACACATGCTGGCTCTCACATTCTCACCCAGACACAAATACATGCATTTCTTTATGACCAAGGAAGCAAAAGTATTACCTGGCTTAGCATAAAACAAATTAGAAGATTTAGAATGTATTTACAGGTTGCTTTAAACCAGACTTAAGTCCTACTTGTTTCTTCTGAAAATACTAAAATATTAAGGGAAGACACAGTAAGATCTGACTAAACATGAAAACTTAAAGCTATTGTAAGAAGAAATGTCAGCCTTCCAGGGACTGTTTATTTCATCAATATTTCAATATAATATAAAGGGAAAAGAATATTTTAATTTTACATGAGAAAGAAATGACAGTTATTAGAAGTAGAGCAATAACTTTAGAAGAAAATGTTTTGGGGGAAAAAAGTGTCAGGTTTCATAAGAATTATGCTTTGTGGAACTGAAAAGCATATTTAGAATATATTGCCTGCAGAGGGGGGCTAATACATTTCCAAGTTCTGAGAAAAGAACAGCTGGATTGTAGTAGAACCTCACTTCCAGGAGAGAGGTAGCACTCAATATTTACAACATGACTACTTCTAAAAGGTTTGTCCAAACCCAGTTACATATCATCAGGCAGCTAGAATTCATGCACCTCCCAGATTTTTATGTGATGAGAAACTTCTGACAGTCAGCTGTTACTTTATTTTTTTTTTCCTCCTGCTCCACTACAGCTAATGCAGATGATGCATCACTTCCCATGTAAATAGACACTTTTCACATGTCTAAACTGCCAGAAAGTTTAATGATGCTTTCCAGGACATCAGAAGTATTAGTGATAGGAAGATATCTCTCATTTGAAAGTGCAATAGTTTGTTCATTAATTGACAGTGTGAAAACCAAACAACACCATTTAGGCAGCACGAAAATTGCCTGCAAAACTCAAAAATTTTTAAGTGGACTATGATTTTTAGAAAGTGGTATCTTCACAGAGATATTGAGGAACTGCTGTCTGATAGCAGAACACATCATCATCATCCCTCTTTTTTTTTTTTTGGCAAATGAATCATCCCCATCTCAGGTTTGATACAGCATTTGCTGTGCCTTTCTATCCTAATAGCATTGTTTCCAACTTTGTGTTTTATTTTATCAAAACAGCTTTCTCTATAGCTCTGGTTTCTGAGAAATCCAAGGACTTCCAAAGCTTTTTTTTCAGTTAACTCTGAGACTACAAGAAAGTGAACGTTACAATACATGTTAAAAGTTTAATGCATTAAAAACCACGCAAATTACTATTTAATATTCTGGAAATTAAATTGCAGAGATTGCACGAAGTGTTACCCCTCATTCAATGACTTATAACAGTAAAATTTTATGATGAAAATAATTATAACAGGGAAGCAGAATCCAGTTGTTGAGTTATGCTGGGAGTGGTTCTGCTGATCAAACACAAGTGTCCTGTGCCATAAAAGAGACCTGGGGGTATCTGGACCAGATGAGCCTCACAAAGAACTTGTATCACATTGATCTACTCCAGGCTTTAGATACCTCATTTTAAGCAACTGAAAAGTGCTTAAACGAGTGCTGCCAAAAGAAAATTTCACCTTTTTTTTTTTCTCTTTTTTTGAGAGAAAATACATAACAGTTACCATATACTCGCCTTAAAAATTCAGATTATTTTGTATTTAAGCATTTTGCATATAATTTTCCCTCCTTATCTGTAAAGGCTAGGTTTGATTGTATTTGTGTTTTGTTTTTTTTTTTTTTTTCTGATTTTGACTAGTCACATCATTTATGATCAATTACAAATATATTTTGTAGTGCGGAAAATCTTTTTATAAGACTTGCAGTTCGCAATAATTTGTTGTCAAAGAAGGCTTTGTGTTTGATGCAATTATTTATACACTCCTTCCTCTCTCTTAAATTGGAGGTTAGATGAGGATTTTTCTATTTTCAAACATTGCTCAAACCACAGAACACAGTGGGAGGAAAATACTAATCTCAGGATCTCAGGTTAAATTTAATCTAGTAATAAATGCATAGATTCTTTATAACAAAAAAAAAGCCAAAAACAACGAACAGGAGCAGTGGTGAAATGATGCCTTTTTCACCATACATAAAAGGAGAACCAAAGGACATTACAAATCTAATAAATTCTTCAAAGTGTCAGATCTTATCCAAATGAAGAGAGGAGTAGCAGGGAATTGCTTGCCTCTTCAGCAAGGGTTTAATTCTCACTTGTCTTGGTCGAAATATAGACAGGGAAGAGAACAAGATCCTGAACTGACAGACATCCTTGGAGCTCCACTAAAGTCAAAAGAATAAACAGATTTCACAGCATCTGAAGATTAGCCCCCAAGAGATCAAAACTTAACAGGCTTTTTTTTTTTTTTCCCCCCATCCCTGAACAACCCCAGCACTCAGTCCCTTTACAATCTGCTCCACTGGAGCTCCTGCTCATAAAACAGATGGTGTGATATAGTGTGACATTAAGCACTGGTCCAAAAGAACAACTTCTTCCTTGCAGCAGGCTGATGCCTCCCCCCATTCCTGAATCAGGTGCACTGACACAAACCAATAATCAGAAAACTTCTTTTGTCTGGGGGATGATGCCTCTCCAGCCAGGAACTTAACAGCCTTTTGAGAAGACAAAAACCGAAAATTCTCCAAAAGATTGGACAGTAAACATTTTTTAAACTTTTAAGCAGGGCTACCCAAACAAAATCACTGAACAAAGGTTTGGTTGTATTGGGATGGAATAACTTCCACCTCAAAAACGAATCCTTTATTCGCAGGGAAATTTGCAAGGAGTCTGAGGCTTAGCAGCTGAATCATAAATTCCCAGTTAAAATAGAAGTGTGTTGATAAAGCACATAAACCTATCCTGATTCACTACATAATTTACAAAGGGAAAGATCCATGAACCACAAAATTACTCTAATTTTAGCATGACTGTTGCATAAAATTATCATAGAAGAAATTCTGAAAATATGTACAAAATTTTTTTGTTACTTGGTTTTGCTTTTTATTTTTCAAATATAATTATTTTTTCTTAATTATTTTCCTTTACTGTAGCTTTCTCTTTCATGCTGTAATTAATAAATTCTCAGGGAAGCACACTTTCACCTGAATGTCCTAAACTGAGACCAGCCTCACCAATCCAGTAGTGGTTGCAGACAGAGGCATGGGCTGCCAAAGATAAACTAATAAGTTCAGGAAGAGAAGGATTTCCTTAAACACATTTTTTTCCGCTTCCCACATGATCATTTGTAATGTATATTTTTCGTTGATTTGTTTTGGAGGTTTTTTTTTAATTCATTGACAAATACTGATTTGAAATCAAATTTTTATCTTTCTCACTTATGTATTGTTTCCAATAACAAAGACTGAATAAGAACAGAGTTGCCAACTGCTGGTCATGCACACGCTAAACTGTATTAAAAAAATATAATTAATTCCCCTAGAGAGAAAACATTCAAATGTCTGAAATGAAAATGCATTAAAAACCCCTCAGATTTTACAGAATTTTCCTTCCTAATATGTAATTAAAAACAAACCAACCGAACAAAAAATTCTCAATGTAAAAATAATTGTTATCTAGTCCTGTCAAGAGATTATGACAGCTCCTTATTCAAACTCTACAATTTAAATAGAGGGTGTATTTATATTTTATAATCCCTTGGTCATCAGAAATTAAGAGAATTAAAAAAAAAATATTTTGCCTTTTAGTGTTAATACTATTTATGGAGAAATAGTAATACCTTAAAAGCTACAAGAAAATTGCATATTGTCCTGAAGTTCGCAAGTATGACAACGTTTTTCAGGTTGTGGGAGAGCAAGGTATGATTTCCTTATCATCAGTTTACCTTCTGTCTCTAAAAACCAAACAAAAAAAATCTCAAGGCTGAGGATTTGTTTTCAAATATCAAAAAACCTCAAAAAACAGTACACACAAGTTGGTCAAAAGTAAAATTATTTCTTGAATGGACAAAATACTCAAAATGCTGTGCACCACTTCTCTGCTACTTTAACACACACTGTTCTCCCATGGCCCTACAAACACTTCACCCCAGCTCACCAAGATAAAGCACTCAGTGCAATGCTTTTGAAGAAAAATGTGAAAACATGCCCTAAAATAATGGGGACTACCCATACCCTTTTTGTTATGTTGCTGTTTTTTTTTTTTTTTTTTTCATTTTGATTACTTTCTTTGAATAAGTAGCTCATGTGAATAACAGAACTACAGACAGAACTTTGTTACCCGTGGTACCTTTTGTAGATATTTTAGAGTGTGTACATTAAGGATTTCCATAGGCCAAAGTGGATACTCTGTTCTATTTTGTTCAATTGTGGACAGCACAACCCTGTGCAAAGCATTGTATCAATCTCAACGTGATGCTGTTGATTCAATAATTTGCTATAAATGTGCCCAGGACTGACAAAAGGACTCCTCTATACAAGCAGCTGTGCTGTTGTATTCCAGAAAACAATTCCACTGCTGTGCTCTGCTATCCTCTCTGCAGACCCGAGGTCAGAGGATGACAAACCAGGCTGCTGGGATGGTAGCATCACTTAGAGCTCCTCAGAATGCCCACTTGTTCACTTTGGGGTAGAAAACTCTCCTGTGAAAGGACTGAGGTGATTTAACCTAGCAGGCAGCTGAACATTTCACACTCATAACCAAGGCAGCAGTTAAGTTAAACTGCTAATGTAAAATACAGAGGGATTTCCAGCTGAAAATGGGAAAATTATAATTTTCTGCTGGCTGGACATAACAGCATCGAAGTCATCAAACCTGTGTTACAAGGATAAAATGCAAAACCCAAATATAATTATGAAAAGAAAAACCAACATGAAACAAACAAAAAAAGTACCCTGAAACTTAGCTGAGTGCTTCTTATATTAAATCAATTCCTACCATGACTCAACAGCACAATTAATAATCCTCCTTCACAATTATAGAAAAGGAAGCTAAATGTTTGGTAGCACCTATAAACAGAGAAGCTGCATTAAAAGTCTTTAACTCATAGAAGAGAACAAATAAAAATACTTTGCATCTAGTGTCTAGATTTATTAGAAAGGAAAATGACCAAAAATATAAAACAATCCAAAAAGTTCTATTTTTCAAGCTAAGATCAGCAGCAAGATTGTTTTGACAGCTACACTGCATTTCTATTTCTTCTTAACTAAGTCTAGATGCTTAACTGGTATTAGATGACAATTTCTGATTCACATAAATTATGACAGAACTAATTGGAAATAGGAGTGACTTACATTTACTGCATTATTCTTTAGAGACATCTTGCACCTTTAAAGAGTTGCTAAAATATAAAATGCATCCTTTTATCAAATCAAGAAGAAAAGTAAACCTTATGATTTATATCAACACCTGTCTAAACTTTTAGTATCTCCATTTTAAATAGAGAGAAAGTCTCTTGTTCAGGTAAGATGCTACCATGCTCCAACCCAGAATCAAAGCAAAATGAATACAGTTCACATATTGTTTACATTAAAGTATTTAGGTAACAAAAAAAGTTTAAAATGCATGGCTTTGAATTTCTTAAGATTCATAACGAATTAAGAAATACTTTAGAGGAACTGAGTTTTTTACAGTCCTTCATTTTAAGACCAATCATACATTAAAAGCAATACTGATAAACAGAACAGCATAAGGATGCAGACTAAAGAGGGGAAGAATAAATGACCAAATCAATATGAAGTATCAAGTAAGTTTAATAAGAGCAAGGATTAGGAACTAAAACATGCAGTGCCATTTATACAAGCTGTCATCACCTTAAAATATGTACTCTTTATCTGAAATTATAACAATGCTTAAACTGTGTTCCCTAACACATCTTTCTCTCTTGCAATGCATTTTTCAGCATGGATACCTTTCCTAGGGTGAATTCTTCTCTTTGCCCTAGAACCAAACCCATTTGAAACTCATTCACAAGTCCCTTTACCGGTGGTGGAACACTGTTTCTTCCCAAAGATCACTCCTCAAGGGATTCAGACAGATTGCTTCACCAAATATACAGTGACACATGTATTTCTGATCAGAGCTACTGGTACAGGCAAGGACATCAAGTGATGTTATTTCAAAGCCAGTGTGCATTTTGAGGTGAACTGGGCCCTAACAACAACTTCTGATGAGATACCAGGCTCAAAGTGTAAAGTCACAATTTGTTCTGACTTTGTTTCCCTGCCACAGTCTGCTCCTTCATTTCTTGTATTTAATAAAATTATCAGTGTATGCCAGAGATCAGCACTTCACTGAGAAAAATATGCTCCCCTGACCAAATAAGCATGAAATGTGGAGCAGAGCCTTGCACAGCACAAGCATAAAGACAAAATCCAAAGACGAGCAAAAAAGTAGCAGGCTCAGATTATTACTTTTTGTACCTGAAAGTTCATTTTGTAAGTGAAAAGACGTAAAAAATAGTTTGATTGCTATGGTATTAACTCGGAATTTTGTAATTTTGTGTATCAAACCCTTCCTTTCTTTGGGCAGAATTGTCAAAGGAATAGATGCAGGATGCATCTTTTGGGGAGCACAGCTGGAAATCAAGAAAATCAAACTGATCTACACTTTTATTTATTTATTGATGTAGAATTAGCTTCCGTTTTTTCTGATCCTCATCCATAATGGCTAAAGAAATAATTTTCTCTTTTCAATCATTCCTCATCAGAGCCAACATTTAATAATTCATTTATACTTCAGGAGACATGTTGAGACTGCTAATTAGTTAAGAGATTGATTTTATGCATAATAATTTGCAGATGTGTTATAAAATTCCCACTCTTGGAACCATCATATGCTCTAGCAGCTTCTGTGTAAATAGAATTAAATTAAATACAGACTAAAATGAAGTATTTTCATTTTTGACAAGATTTCACGTCAGTTAGTAGACATTGCTTAGAAAGACTTTGTAAGACAAATGGACATATTCAAAAGCACATTTTGACTGTAAAAAGGAGGATTTCTTCCAAATATATTAATTATAAATGACACTTCTAGTTAACATATAGCACTAAAATGAAGCTATGTCAGTTATACTAAAAATACTTCATTTAAAATACTTTGTTAAAAAAAATATGATGATGGAAGTTTGGTAAGTTATTTCAAATTATAGACGAGGTTACCATTTTTTTTGGACCGGTGTGGTTTCCCCCCCCGTAATTATTTTATTTCCAGGTGGGCCTCATCACACTGCACTGAAAACTTTAATCACTTTCAGAGTGCACTTTTCAAATGTTCATAAGCTACCTCTTTCCATAACCAAAGTCTTTGGGGACTGAAAGCTGCAAACACATTTTGTTCTCATGCATGCCTGTTTAGAAAGAATCACCTTCTTTAAATTAATTTTATACTGCCAAAGTCTTGTATTCTGTATTTTAACATTAAGCTATTTCTCCTGTCAAATATCCACGCACCGTTTCAAAATGCATTTTCATGTACAGCAGCTGTCTCAACAGCTGCCAGAAAGATGGATCTGAAGCAGTTACTGTCTCGCCTTTTAAAAATATTTGAGCTTTTCTCCAAGTATTTACACCATGATTATAATGCATTTGGAACAAACAGGCTTTCCAAATATTTTCCCCCTTATCTTTAATTTGTTTTCTGCATACATAGGCATAATCAATAATTCATCAATTTTTGAATTCATAAATATGCCTCTTGCAATGCATTCTTTTCAAACTTTTTTTTTCTTTTTTTCTGAAATAATGAAATTAATTCCTATCACGTTAAAGAGTGTATCTGAAAGTTCTCCTGCTCTCAGTTTCAAAGCATCATCTGTGTCTCAGGGTCTCTTCAAATGAGCTGCTAGGAAAAAAAAGAAAGACCAAGAAAGACCAGAAGAGTTTACCACTTACAAACAGAATTTTAAAGCTATTTTCTTAAAACTGGCATGTCAGAAGGAATTTTGATCAGCTAAGTGGAAGTTATGAACAGCAGCATGGGAAATGCTTTGCAGAAATAATCGAATTCCATAAATGAGGCATTACCTTCCCTTGACTTTAATGGATCCTGGGCTGATACCACCCCCCTCCCTCCATTCCTGGTAAGGTTTAAGTGCTGTTGACACTTTAGGCATAAACTGTTGGTCAAATATGGGCTCAGTTTAGCCCAGGGGTCTGCTCTGAACTTTGTGACTCAAAAGAGCTGAAACTGATGAGTTCCTTGGGATTGGAGAATAGGAAAAGGAGAAAAGGAAAAAGCAGTCCTGGTGACAAGGGAGGGTGGCTCACTTTGCACAGCAGTAGTAAGAAGGTTAATAATCCTGTCTCACTTTAAAAATTCCCTCTTGTAGTGGAGTAAGTCTTCTTCCCCACCAGCTGAGGGGGTCAAATTAAATTTTGACATAAATCATGCTAATTATCATATCTCTAATATAAAGGAAGACATATCTTGTGTTCTGAATGGGGATATGCTACTGTCACATGGAACCACAGATGGAACAGCAGGAGTCCAGACAGGAAGAGTTGCATGCCTCTAAGGAATCTTGGGGGACCTTTGTATACTTAGAAAAACTTTGATTCTAAGCTTCATTTAAACTTCCCTATGTTACAAAATGGCACTGATGGGGATCTAAAGAAGGGAATATTGAAATAATGGAACCAAATGTCTAAGAGCATCTTAATTGCATGTTGTTAATTCACAGCATTGCTGTCAGTTGAGGACACGGGGTGTGAACTTAGGCTTTAATGCTATTTTTCTGTTTCTAAATCCTCTCCTATTTAGAAATCCTTTGGGAACAATTTTTGCCTAATTTCTTCCATTCAGCTCAATGGCCCCCCTTATTAATGAGCAAAGTTCAGTGATTTGGTCTCGTGCCTTTGGAAAAAATTAAAGGAATAGAATATGAATGCAGTCAGTACTGCCAACAAAACCTTCACTTAAAGACACTCCCGAGAGACCAGTGGAGACTGTGCATTTCAGAGGACCCTGCTACACATCACTTTTCTAAATCCAGAAGGATAATGGAAAATTCTGCTCTCAGTCACCAATGAAGTGGTGATGTCCCAGGGATGAAGCAGGAGAGAAAGTAACCACAGCCTGATTCACAACTTTAAATCAATTCTGATGCTCCAAGTTTCAAATAACCTTTGCACTGCTGTGGGAAGGTTCTGGGTGAGTGAAAGAGAAAGTGTTCTGTAGTGGTTTTACAAATATCTGAACTCATAAAACTGCAGGGTGTTTCTGAACATCAATAGTTCACATGAACTAGACTTAAGGAGAAAAAGGAGGATGGATAGTGATGCCAGATGCAATTCATTTAAGACTTGTGCACTGTTTTGCTTTCCGAAGAGGCACACAAAAATCAAAAATCATCAAACAATCTACCTGCTTTTCAGGTCCAACATTGTTGTGATCCACTTCTGGATGCATACCTAGCAATAATTGTTCTTATTTTACAGGGCCCAAAAATGTACTCAACAATCATGCTTTACATGATGAGACAGGCCTTGAGAAATGATCTTCTGTGCTAAGCAGCTGTCATGAAACAAAGTTCTCCTTGGTTCTTTAAATATTCGTTCCCACAGCAAGTCTTGAAAATCTTCAGGTTTTCTTCTCTGCCCCAGCACTAGAGTACTGCAATTTGTTCTGTGTGTTGGATCCCTGCTTGTGACACCTTTAAATCACCCAATCAGGCAGAGGTGACTCCTGTCCTAAAAGAATTCCAAATATCACACCTCAGAATTTTGGCTATACTAAAGTCTGCATACTCTTCACAAGACTTAGAATTACCAAAGCCTTTCCTGCCTTTTTTTTTTTGTTTTTGTTTTTTTTAATCCTAATGGTTGACAGGTTGTTAACATAGAAACCACTGGATAAATACACAGGTAATTAACGTAGAACAGAATTACTGCATTATTCTATAAAGAAGAAATGGGATATTTTAAATTGATACACACTTCCAAAATTGAACCCATGCATCTACAGGTCATTTACAAGATACTGTGATTGTATAAACACGACAACCTCCTTTTGTTCTGTGAAAATTCACACGACATCTGCTGTGTACATTTGTTACAACTGAGTAACTTGCTGAAATATTCTCTATTTTCCTGCGGTGAATTAGGATGGGAGGGACTGTGTTGTGTTGTAACCATCAACATGAAAAAAATAATAAAAATAAATGTTTGCAGGTAATGTTCTTGAGATGAATTGGTGACAAACAGCCTGAAGCAGTACTAGAGCTGGAATTCAGCTGCCTGAACTGCAGACATCAACCACCCTTGGCTGTGCCCACCCCAGCCTGGGATTTGCCCTCTGTTGCCCACAATTAAAGGGCTGTGGGGAGCTCTCACCCTTCCAATCCTTCCAGAAAAGCAGCTATAGACCAGGTGATACTGCAATGAAGGCTTCAATAGCCTTAATTCAAACCAGAAACATTCCCTGAAAAAATATAACTAAAATCAGTTTATAAAAACAAATACAGCTTGATGATGTTTTTACTTTCTCCCTCTCCAAAACAGCATTTGTAAAAGTCTAGAAATTTCTCATTCATTGAAAAGGAAAAATATGTATTCCTCTTAGTTTTGTTGAGTTCTTTTGACTGTCTTGCATAGTTGCATGAAGACAAATCTCTACAATTTCATTTTACCGTTATACTTTTATCAGAAATATTAAAAGCCTCTCCACTGATATTGAAAACAGGATTCTTGTAAACTGCATTATATAGAAAGATAATGGATATGGAAATTGTAGCAGCATTATGAATACTGAAATATAAGAATTTTATGAATGCAGTCTGTGAGATAACTATGCGACTATGATGAGGCACCAACACTTTTGGTTTAAATATGTTATGCTAAAACAGTTGGGATGCTCACCATATGCCTATAATTCTTAAAATGAATGCAATCTGCTCAGGAAGACACTGCCACCTCTTTCCAGAAAACAGCTGACAAGCACAGATTTGAAAGACAACATCATTTTCCTTAGCTATACATTAAATCGACATTTTGTTAGATTGAAAGCATAAGGATGGAGAAAACTTCAAGTACACAAATCCTTGTGAAGGAAGGAGAGATACCTTTCAAGGGCATTTCTGTCACTTTTGAGAAAGAAGAGCTGACCTAGGAAAACACTGAAGAAAAGCTTGTATAAAGTTAAGACATGATGAGACAAGAAGTATCTTTTAAATCTAGTTTTATTAGATATCTACTTACCCCTACAACCCTGTATTTCAGTTTCTCCAGTTTCTTTATGCAGAACAGGTCATTGTTTAGGTGTTGGTGTCTGCACAGACTGATATAAGTTTCCTTGTTTTTTCCTTGCTTTTACAAGATGTGTTTTCTTCAAAATACTTTGTCTTCCTAACACATGGTTTAGTCCTTGAAGGAGTTTTTGAGTTAACAAAAACCTTCAGAAAGAAGTCCTGAACCAAAATTAGACTTTCTGAATATTTTTTGCATAGTACAGAAGGACTTACAGTCCAGGCATGGCCGGACTGGGAAAGGTAGACTGTGATTTTGCTGTGAGAAATGGGAGGTTTACGGACATCTGAAATTGGGAAGACTCTAACAAGGACTGCAGCATTTTAGGGAGGCAGAGGTTATGGATCAAAGGCACACACGTTCCAGTTGCTACAGAAATTACCATCTGTCACCTGGAGCTCTGCAACTGATGGGGTACAAGATCTCATCCTGTTCCAAATGTAAACTCTTTTAATTCAACAATGAGAGCAAGCAGAAACAAAAGCCCAAACACTACAATGGGCATTCGTTACTTTGCAAAATTGTGGAAATTATCATCTGCTGAGTCTTGCTGAAGCAGCACTTATCCCTGAAACAATGAGAGATGATACTACTCTCAAATACAAGTAGATTTTAATATAAATAATGGCTGTCAGCTTCGAGTTAATCACACTTTCTGCTGAGATCACCATTGTCTAAAAACAATGCATAATAATATTAAACTAGATAAATTGGTTTTTCAAAAATAATCAAGCCTACTTCCTTTACACTTAGCTTCCATATGATGAAGGCCTTTTCACTTCAAAGCCTGATATGTTTAACATAGCTTCTTTATTTTTTTAACATTTTTAATGCCGAATATGGCAGAGTATATCATCTTTATTGCTAAATGAGTAAATAAGCAACTCAGTATTGCTCACAATGCAAAACTGGAAACCATTATAAGAAATCAACAAGTAATGGAGGGTGGGAGTGAGTCTTTTTTCCACACAATGTGTAGCCAAACTCTGCAAGTCACTGTCATTCAAATAGCCCTGGCTGACAAATAACAGTCACAGATGCCATAAGAGAATTTATTAAAGGTATGGCATAAACATCTCTACAGGTACAGGCCAGTGTTCTCTACCTCAGGAAGATCCTAAACTGCAGCATCCCAGGAATCTGAGCTTGTAAACAGATGTGAGGTTTTATCCTGGTATTTCCTAAGCATCCTCTACATTTGGCTAGAGATTTTACCATAACAGGTGTATGTAGGATCCTGCACATTTGGGAGGTGAGGGGGAACGTTCAGCACCTTTTTTGGTTGGCAAAATATAATACCTGTATGAACTTATATTTACCTAGAAGCTGTGACATTTTTCTGAAAATAACACTTTTAAATGTGAGGCTCCCTTGAATAGTTATATGCAAATTCAGAGGGACTGCTAGTACTTATTTTTCTTGTGGTTTTAATTGTTTTGGTTAGTGTTTAGACATGCATTCCAGAAAACAGACAGCAATAGGTACCACAGATCCATAAATAGTATTCAAGATCAAATGATCTGAATCTAATTGAGAAAAAATACAGACTGAAATAAAGTACAGTATAGACAGCTAATAGATCATCATGAAAAACTAGGACAGTGTTTAGGCTTCAACTGAGAGAACTAATGCCAGAGAATTATGGCTGTTAGCTTGACCCAAGATATATCATGGCCCTTTTTTTAGGAGAGGAAAAAAACTGCTAGTCTGGATTTGTTTCAATCTCCTCACATCCCACAGTAAAAACCCAAATTCTAATTATATAAGAGATGCCTTCTGCTTCAAATCTTAAATCACAGACGTGTTCACAAACAAAATATAGAAAAAAAATTGCCACAAAGAAATAAAAAAAAAACACCTCTGTGTCTAATAATATGATCATGATAAACTCTTCCCCCACCACTCAGCAAATAAACAGCAGTTTCATTCATGAGTTTTTAAGATATATTTTTGATTGCTTAATCTAATTTAATTCTATTTACCATTTTGTTTCCACTAGGAATCCTAAAATGTGCTGAGATCCCTGAAATGCTTACTGTCTTTAAAATAATAATTTCTGCCACACATACCACAACTTTCTAACATGGAAGGATCAGCCTGTGAACTCTAATGAACCAGCTAAACTCCAAAACTCTCAGCTGTACCAATACAAAATAAAATATTGAAAGACATTCCTAAGTGGTTTTAGAAGGTGTTTTTTTGGTCACAAAGAAACTTGAGGAAGCAGCTCCAAAATGTCATTCCATTATGCCAATGGAAATCTACATCCATAGATTTCTACTCTGTACACTCTTATCAAACAATAGAAGAGCACAGTACAATATTGCCTTTCCATATAAACACACAATTAGCAAAACAAAACAATAACAAACTCCAAACAAAAACCCAAACAAATGAACCCAAAACACTGCACACAGCACGAAGAAAAACCCCAAACAAACCCCACATATCCTCAGAACTTATTCCAGCCTTCTTCACTTCTACATTAAATAGAAACACTTTCAATATGAGATTTTTAAATGATATCTGAGTTTTGCTTCTTTGTTTTGTTTTTCCCCCCGGGCATCAATTTAATTGATGAATTCCATCTAAAAGTGAGGGGGGAAAAAAACCAAAAACCACACTTAAGAGGACAGTCAGGCAGTGAAGCAGGCTACCCAAAGAGCTTGTACATCCTTCAGCCGGAGATTTTGAAGTCCAGACTGAAGAAACCCCTGAGCAGCCTGGTCTGCCCCCATAACCAACCTTGCTCTGGCAGGAGATTGACTGGAAACTTCCTGAGGTCTCCCCTATCCAACTGATATTATTCTATAATCCTGCATTAAAATCATTAGTTGGATAAAACATCAAATAACGTATTGGTATCAGCGTCTCAAGAAGAACATGTTACTAAAAATTTATTTAACTTTCAAAATAAAAACCAACAAGTCAGCTTTGGTTATCTATATATAAATTATAGGGATTCCCAAAATAGTCTCATGCCTAAAAGGAGTAATACTCCATGCAGATCAGAAGATTATAGTCATTTATAAGTCTTCATCTTACACGTGATTCTGTGATTCTGCAGTCTCTTTTCCTCAAGTGGTTCATATGGCTCTGAAAACTTTTTGCTTCTTAACATGACCAAGTCAAATACATGATGTAACCAAATGAAATAGAACTATACCTTGAATTACTTAATTTAATGTGTGCTAATACAGAGCCTCCTCTAAATGGTAGCTTTCAGCAAATTAAGTATTTGATTTTGAAGCAGATCTCTCAAACAAAAATCAGCATCCACAACTGGTTGGAGCTATTCATATCTGCCATTCAAAGAGATGACAGGAATAAAACCCAGAGCTCAGGTTTATTCTTTGATCACAATGTTGCTGACTGGCAGTTTTATACAATCATTTTAAACAAAAGGTATGTACATCAAAAAGCAGCTGTGTTTGGGCAATGACAGGTTCAAAAAGATGCAGAGGGAAAAAGAAAATATTCCCACTGAAGAACTCTTTCTAATTGGCATTCTGCTAATCCTGTGCACAAAGGAAATTGTTTAAAGTACTTAACAGAAAAATCAAGTTTATCATTGTTCCAAGAGTATCCTGAGGAGAATTAGCAGAAAAAAAAATGTAAGACACTGGTTTAATACAGAAGAAAGCTTTCTCTTAAAGAGAACACATCCTACCATAAACAGCAACAATTTGGCAATTTTGTATATTCACATATACAATGCATTTTTTTCTCACTGAGACATCACCTTGCTCTCTCATTTATGTCTAAAAACTTTTAAAAAAAAACCAATTAATATTTGAGAAGTTACAACTATTTTCCTCCTTCCTCCCCGATTCCTTAAATAAGTGCTACAGTCAGCTCCCATGAAAACATGAGTAAAAAAAACCAAATCCTGATAAAACTAACAAGGAACTTCCTTAGACTCCAGCCTGCAAATGCCCCTCTATTTACCAGCACCTTTTTTGCAATTTTAGCTAGGAAATAGTTTATATCAATAGCAGCTTCTTGGGACAGAAGAGCTTTGCCACCTCTTCCACAGCAGGTCAGTGACCTGAGCAAACACACCAGGGAAGGGAGAACAAACTCTTCCAGGTTAGGTGGTGGAAACTTCCTTAAAACAGCTAAGGAGCAGCAGGCTGGTATTTATAAAATCTCGTACAAAGTAGGGATGTAGAAAGTACACTAAAAGCACCATATATCTATATTTAAAAAAAATACAGTATGGACTCTAGCATAGCTTTGGAGCTCACTGAAAAATGCAAAGTGACAGAGGTATTCACAAAACAAACAGAAGTGAAAAAGACGAAATTCATCCTACAATGTACTGCCAAAGTGACTGCCTGATGAGGAAATGAGATCTTTTCAAACAAAGCAGCATTAGCTACATTTTAGATTTTTATTTAAGTACTAACCTACTCTTTCTCCACAAAGACACCAAGTATCACCTTCAGAGCATTGACTTTTCTCTTATGATGTAGAAATGTGTCATTATTAATAATCCTGACTGTATTAAAAATAGTTTAAAAAAGGTACACCTGGAAAGCTTAAGCATCAACTCCCACCTTTCTCCTTGCTGAATTAAAATTTGCTTATATTTGGTTTAGGCTTTAAGATGTTCTCAAGTCATAAATAAACAGCATGATGAAATATTAATTGATGTTAAATTATTTTAGCCCAGACTTCTCTGCTGTTCACTGTTACTTGCACTGTGCATCAACAACAATCAATCTATTACTGGTGGTAACTGACATTAAAATTTCATTTAGCTCAGTGTTTTCCCCTTATGTATCAATTTCAGGCATAACTAATGCAGCATTAGCACTGACCTTAAAGAATTTCATTCCTCTTAGCATTATATTTGACATTACCTAGACTAATTGTTATCTACAAATCCCCCACCTACCACATAAAGTCAATTAAATTAGATCAGAGCAGAGGTAATTTATTCAAAAAAAGCTTCTATAATTAAAGACCTTAAATCCATATTACAACAATGGAATATAAAATGATTAGAGTTCTACATGAAAACCAAATTACTAACTTTTTTCCATAAACCCTTCAGTCATATGAGTGAGCAAAGTTTAGTAGTCCTTTTCTGTGCTCCACCAGTAACAACTTAGGTGATCTCCTATGTTGGAACAAGGAAAGAAACAAAGATTTTTTTGTGTGGAATAGGGAGGTGAAATACACATTATGAAAATGCTTTATGAAGTAATTATCCTTATTAATCCAGTTATTTGGTAGAGATAGAATCAAATGGTTCCATGTTACAATAGGGGGGGGGAAAAATGGAGACCAGAGAGTTATGCCCTTTTTCATTTGCCTCTGCTCTGGATGGCAAAATAACTGGAATTTTTGGCAGCTAAATCTATTCTGGCATATGGGTGAAGACTTTTTTCTTCAGCTTAATGAAAAATATTTGTGAGAAAATGTAAGAAGACCATGCTATTTTTTCTTTCAGGTGGGTATATTAGTTATTAGATATATTAGCTATTACTAGTTATATGAGTTATGCAGCAAATTTATTACATTTATTTATCCTCAGTCAACTCAACCATTTTCTAAACTTGCAAATGCCAATAATTCATTTTCCAGTCAAAGCTCAGCAAATTATCACAATGGTCTTTTAATTCTTAGCCATTAGGAATCCTCAGTCCTCTTTATATCAGACAAAGAAGAAAGCATCCTCCATCAGTACTGGCCTTTTCATGCAAGCCAAAGGAAGTGACTGGGGTGATCAAAGGTCTCCTAACACTTGGAAAGAGATTACTTTTGCTGGATTCATGACAGTACGAGTCCACGAGTGGAAAACATAACTGCGACTGCGATTTTTCCCCTCACCTTGTGTCTAGAAAGAAGATTCAGTGTGAAAAACCAAACTGCAGAGCAGCATAGAACTTTCTTAACCTTAATTTTTCATTCTTGGCTTACTAGACAGCATGAAGTAACACTGGAAAGAGATTAAAAGGAATACAGATGATGGCTTGGCATAAAAAAAAAGAACATGGAAAAAAAGTCTCAGAAATCAAAAGAACCAAAATGGAAATCAAACTGGAATTTTCTGCTGGAAAGCTGAATAATCCAAGGTGCTAATTGTAAAAGCTTCTCTTAGTAGCTTCTCTCGTATATAAAATTTAGACAATTTCATATTGGTGACATGATCATTAAAATAGGCTTTCCCTTGATATTCTGCTCCTCCTGCATC
This sequence comes from Acridotheres tristis, assembly GCA_037013685.1. NCBI lineage: Eukaryota > Metazoa > Chordata > Aves > Passeriformes > Sturnidae > Acridotheres > Acridotheres tristis. The sequence continues at coordinate 6,235,391 of CM072884.1, forward strand.
AAAGATAGATTAAAGCAAAGGTTTCCATCTGCAAATACTTGAAGACTTTCTTTGCAATTTAATCTACCAGTTCAGGTGAGGTTGGTGTCACGTCTTCCCTTAACAGAATGGTCATCTGGCAGTAATTCCCCAGAAAATTTCAAACCTTGGAATATAAAGTTTTTAATCTTTCTGATTGCCTTTGTAGTGATAGATTACTATTACTGTAAGTGCAGGTTTTGTTTTTCCATATTTTATCAGCCTTTACATGCTTTATAAACATATTTATGACAAGTAAGAATCGTTCTCTTCTTGACTATGAGTTTTGAATACAGTGACAGGTTAACTGAGCTGTTCTCCCCCAAGAGAAAAACCACTCCAGACAGTATACAGGGGATGGCATAACTCAAATATTTTAAGTAATTCAATGGAGAAGCTTTCACTTCACCACTGACAGCAACAAGAGTGCAGGAAGTGCCATTCTTTCTGGAAATGAGCTTTTGCAAATATATTTTTACTTCTTGCCTAAGCTACTCTTACAAATAATGTAAAACTTGGAAGACTGTATAGAATCAAGGATGTGTAACAGCAAAAGGAGGAAAGCAGAGAACTTTTTTTTGTCCCCCAAAACATAAGAATTATATTGTCTAAGCAAAGATCAGACTCTGATTTGTGGATGCCAAGCTGGAAAGCTTGCATTGCTTCTGCAGCTGGCATGGGATGTACTAGAAGATCACTCAGCCTGATTTCTACCTTGTGAAAGCCATCATAGAAAGGGCAATTAAAACATTACCTCTTAAAATACTAACACTTTGAAGCAAGAACAAATGAATATAAAGGATCTGCAATAATACAGTACATAAGCATATTCATGTGTATTTCACTCCATATCTCTCTTTTGCAATACTATTTTGTTATACTTTGCCTAGTGAAACTGAGCTGCTACAAAAAGATGTAATATTTGGTCCTTAAACTTTGTCCTTCCACACAAATTTAGAAATACTGTAATAATGTAAACTGGCAAGAAACATTACTATTAATTTTCATTTTTAAGTAGCTGCTGCTTCATATATCACTAAATCCTCCACCCCATGCATCTCTTTCATTCCTTTTCACCTTGACCATCAAAGCAGCTACAGCTAGCTAGACACAAAAATTTTATAGGCAACTATACATTATTTATGTGGCTAAATAATTCATCTGTAATCTGTTTAAAATAATTAGGAAAAAGAACACAAGACCCACTCTGGATTATTATAATCACCAAACTACAAATACGTGCAAATCATCAATGCTTTAAGCAGTTGCATGCAGCAAAAGGAGAATATCACCACAAAAAGGTGCTTTGTACAAAAGGGGTCTCATATCCTGGCACTTGATTCTCTGAGCTGGTAGGAAAGGCCCATGTACTTCATATAAGATTATGCTTAGCTTTTGGTGAGGAGCTCCTCTCAGAATATTTCCTGTGGATAGTGTCACTATTTATCACCTATCTATCACCTTTATCTTTTTACATTACTATGGAACCAATAAAATCTCCTACTCTTCCCTACATACTAATAGGGATCACAGCCAAGTTAACAAAACAAAATGTAGACAGACAATTTACTTCACTTTGAAATGGAATTTTAGGAGTAAAATATAAGGCTCAGAAAACATCAGTTTTTTCTGTAAGCAGACTTGTATGGTGAGACTTTGGCAGGACAGCAGCATGCATCATCTATTTCCCAGGTATGCACAGTTAAATATTGGACAACCTGAATGCTGAAACATCCTGTATGGAGTTAGAAATAGAGGAAATCCAAGGCACCCAAACATGTACATACAAAAGGAGCTCTGAATATGAAGGTCCATAAGGTACATAATTTTACATGACGTTTTGTCTATTTTCCAAAGCAGAGTTCATTGCAACAAGTTGCTAAAACTCTTTTATTCTAAATTGTGGATGTAAAATCTTGAGTTCAAGATTCTAAACTCAAAACCAGGTATAAAATCCTAACCTGTATGTCTTTTTTACAAATTCTGAAAACATTAGTTTGATCAAAAAGAAAAGCAAATGAAGTGCTGATGGCGATTTTTTCCCCAAGTATATCAATCTGTAGCCTGTCCAACTGTACAGTAACATGGTTTTAATTAATCTCCATCCACAAGATCAGTTTACCTGTGCTCCTGTCTGTGTGAAATGAATATAAATATTACAATATCACCTATGCATTTAAATCACAGAGCTCATCAACTTCTGTTGGCAAGGTGAAAGATGAAAGCTACAGAAGGTCCTTCCCAGCCTCTGTCACTAATGATAAACAGCATTAACTGCTTCTGCAGACACTAATGCTGCTATCTTGGGAACACAGGCAGCCACCATGAGAACTTTACAGCTTCACTAATCATACTCTTGTTTGTCACAGAACACCAAATAAAATCTCAATGAGAAAAGGCAATAAATATTAACAGCTACGAACAAAGGAAGGTCACATTAATATGTAGATCTTTAAATACAAGTTGCTTTCTTCATTAACTAAATAACTTGTTCATTATTATAGTGTCAAGGGGCCGTAAGGGGGAAAATGCATTAAAAAAATTCCCTGATAGAGAGGTTTAATATATTATGTACTCAACATGTAATATTTACAGAATAGGGATTTTTGTTTGCTCTTTTTTTAGTTCAAGGTTGAAAGATGTTTATATTACCTATTTTAAACACCTACATATGCCGTTCAGTTTTTTGCTTTACCCAGAAATTGGTGGGTAAAGTTTGGGTTTGGTCTGCATTTACCCCTATTACATTTTATTTTTCTTCTTTTTTTTTCCTCCACCCCTAAGTTTTTTTGGTTTTTAAACATTTTTTCTAGATTGAGGGCATATCAGGATACCCTCCTGTTTCTTTCTGATTCCAGAGCCACAGTAATGGCTTTCATTATTTTTCCTCAAGAACTAGATTAAATTATCCCTACCATAAACTGTCAAGCATTCCTTTAAAACACCAGTATTAGATGGACCTGACCTGCCAGCAGTGTTTCAGTGTCTGTGTGGACATGTGCTTAGGTCTTACAATTCATCTATACCAACAATACTTTTGTTACACAAATGCTTGGCAAAGCACTAGCAAAACCAAAAAGAATCGTGTACATCGAAACTCCACTCTGAAAAATGCTGTAACTAATCTAAACATAGTTTTCCACCCAAGTAAACTGCATTTTTTACCTTTAGTTGCCTTAAGCCCTTGCCTATGTTTTGACAAGCTGTTCTCACCTTCCCTTCACTCAGCCCTCTCTGTACCAAAGCCTGGGCTACAACTCGTTTAGAAAGGAGAAAAATAATGTCAGACTAATGTGAGCAGACACTTCACCATTACAACAGCAGGAAAGGTGCCCAGGCTGCCTCCAAAAGAGGCTGTGAGGTTTATTAGAGAGGCCACGTATGTGAAGCCTTCTGGGAGTGCAGGGAGACAGCCTGAGTGAAACAATCAGCTCTGCAAAAGCAATGGGAGAGTCTCCCATCCCAGCCCTCCTTACACAGGAGCTCTCCCCACCCTCCTGCTGGAGCACCAGCCTGAGCCCAAACACGTCTTCCACACCAATCATGGCATCACTCAATAGCACCACGTTTATGTGATCCTTCTTGTACACAAGCACTGAAGATAAAATGAGATTATCAGGAGCTAGTGGCCTGTGAAGGGCACAACAGTCCTGTCACAGCTCAACAGCAGATTTATAACCCCTGACTCGAGTGCAGGTGAGAAACCTGAGCATTAACAGTATTCAAGACATGTGGTTAAAATGAAAAATTGTATTTTAATAATCACTTTAATATCATATTAGAAAGTCAGAATTAAGATGCAAATACATTTAATACATAAATTCATCTTCAGTTGGATGATTCTTTCATATGTATTAATTCAGTCAGAATAAATTAAATTATATCCATTTTTACATACTGTACTGTAAATAATTACATTTTTGAATTATTTGTTACTGATTCATTATTGGAAAGTAGGTAACACAAGCCTGACTTTATAGTGGTATTAATTGGTCACATGTTTAAAATTTATCAGTGAAAATGAAGCATGACCACTCCCACCATCATTGCAGATTTCTAGAGGTACACAGAGATACACACCTGAAAATAAAAATGCCTTTTGTTTGAATTAAAATTTACATTTTTAAGCTTTTGCAGAATATTCAGGTATCCTGCAGAATGGTGTCACTCAAGGATATGCTGTGCTGGTGTTTGTGTCTTTCAATCTAATGGCTCCGAGAGTCTTTTCTCATCTCTAACTCAACTGCTGCCTTTTTAGCTTACACAAACTTTTTGGCATCTACAAAACCCTGTGGCAAGGATTTCCTCACACCGGTGGTGTGCTGGTTTAAAGACAGATTTCTGCTGTAGAGTAGCAATTCAGCTTCACTTTTATAGCCCATGCTGAGGAGAACCCACAGGAAAGAGGGGGATTCCTGAATAGGAGCCCAAGTTAGATAATTCCATTACCTTATGGCCATTTCCCCTTTCATTTTCCTGGTTATAGAGCCTAACAGGCTCATGCTTTCTGTCATACAGATATATTTTCTAAACATGTGAATCCTAGACTGCATACATACTTCATAAGCATATCACACAGACATTTCTTTTACCTTCCTGAAGTGAGGGATTTTAACAGTGAAAGGTTCAGAAAAAGCAAGTAAAAAGTCAGTCAGCCATTCACATAGATATTCAATCCTTTCCTGAGTTCATTTAAAGCCAAATTCAAAGAGAACAGCAGGATCCCAAAATGGTATTTCAGACAAGACACTTTCAAACAAGACTGTTGTTTGACTTTCAAGCAAGAGACTTTTAGAACTCATTCATCAAAAGATAAACAAACATAAGAGACCTTATCACACAGGTGCAGCAGATGTAACAGAAAAAAAGGAAAAAAAAAATTACACCTCTGACAAAATGGGAGATAAAAGTAGATAACAAGAAGCAAACAGGGAACCAGATTAAAGTCACTATCTTGAGACCTTGTTACAACTCAGATCCATTCCACAGAGATCTACTTCACAGCAAAATCTTCTCTGGCTTTCAGAAGAAATCACAAAGAACCTGCCATACCAAAAGAGATGTTCAGGTAAGAAGTGCATGCTCTACCCCATTATTCTGTTAGGACAGAAGATTTTCAGTGAAACAACAGCAGCACAATTTACTTTCACTAGTCTGATCATGAATGAAGTAAGGGTAAGTCTCGCCCTTGTAAGAAAACAGAGAAGAGGAAATGATTGTGAAGGTGAAAGCTTCCTAAAATCAAAACTTTGACTGTTTAGAGCAAATTAAGATATTTTGGTCACAAATTATAGGCTTAGAAAACACTCATTTCTCAAGGAAGGAACCTATTAGAAATCTTAATGATGGGTGACACTAAAAGGGGCAACTGGATAAAAGCCACGTGCCTGAGCCAGAGTCAGTCACCAGCAGTGGCTTCCTCACAAGGAATTTCTTGGGCCATTCCTTAGTGAAGAGAGACTGACCTAGAGAAATTCAGCACTGTTGCAATTATTCTTGTGGAAGAAGAAAGTTTTGAAGTTAGCAACATTCAAAAAAAAAAAAAAAAAAATCAAGAAAAGTTTGGGAAACAAGCCCAGGAACATTAGGAGAAAAATTTTTCATGAATGGAGTATGTCAAATTTCTTGTCAACGTATTGCATTAAAAGCTAGAGCTCTTAGACAGCAACCCAATCCAAAAAGGAATTATTCTAATATAGAGATTCATTTGAAAAAGTTGTAGATATCAAATATACTTAAGCAAGGCCAACTGTTCAACTTGCACTGTTTTTTGACCTAAAAGTCTGAATTTGGACTTGGCAAGAATGCTCACAGTGCAAACTCTTACCCACGTTGTCATCAAGTACTGGTGATTTCAGGTGAGATCCAGCAAGAAACTCTGCTAAGTGTCATAAATAATATTATGGCTCCATGTGAAAGACTAGCCTGAGGTTTTGAAGTGTGATGGATTCTACTACTTGATTAATGCAGATCCACTGGGAAGTATGATAGATATGGGAACTTAGTTCACCACCCTTCCAAGGGACATATCCTTCCTAGTCAACTCAGGATGCAATAAATCATTTATATCCATTTCAAAGCTCTGCTTGGGATACAGTCTGTGGAAATGACCAGCATGACAAATATAATTAATTTTAACAATTAAAAACACCTTTTTATTGGCCTTGCAGAGAAACATATCAGTTGATTTACAACTGATTGGGAAAACCTTCTCAGTCAAAAAAACAAAAAACAAACAAACAAAATAAAACAAAAAAATCCCAGGAAAATCCTCCACCTTGATAATATTTCAGTGGTAGGTTTTGAGTAATTTTTCTTCTTCTAATTCCCTCCCAGGGAGATCATGCATACTCTTCCTCAAGACACGTTTACTCTATTCTTATTGTGTTAGGATTCCCTACTGAACATTACTTTAAAAAACATGTAATTGATCACTTATTTGAGAGCAGGAGCTACAAACACCTTTGAAATTATGTCATACCCTAGTGTTTAGACTGCCAGTGATGTGGCTCAGGGGCTACAATGATGCCAAGAGGCATCAGAGGGATTCAGCAGGAGCAGAATACAGCTAGATGATGGAAGAAGCTGTCACAGCAGGAGGAACAACAAACAGAGACACAGTCAAAAACAATTCTCCTGTGGTCAGCAGTTCCACTAGGACTATGCCAGAAGCAGTGAAAATTTCCTGTAGGAACAAGGCAAGAACTTTCAACAGCTGCCTAAAAGGTACTTTTGGAATATGTAGCCAGCAGGCAATAGCAAAGGCATGGGAAAAAGGATGCTAGAAATTTCATCTGGCACCGTTTCACCTAATCAGACATAGCTCCAGTGAAATAAACCTGCTTACTCTTGTGCTTTAAGTTAAACATCTGCATAAACTTGTGCATGTTAAAGATCAGACTCTGAATCTAAATTCTTAGAATCAGCCATAATGCATCTGTATTTTCAATTAGGATCTGTTTTAGAGGAAGCTGTCACCCCCGGATAACTTATCCTTGAGTAAACCCTGGGTAAATCCCAGGGTAACTCAGGAATTCACCAGACCAGAGGATAAGAACTGTACTTGTAAGTATGGCAATGTAATAGAAAACAATTCTGTTCTGTTCTAGAACAACACTGTCACTCCCTGTCAAGGCAGCTGAAACGGAGCAATTTATTTTCAAGAAAATATTCTGAAAATTATTTTATAAATTTGCTCAGAAAGTACATTGAGAAGTAACTTTTGATAAATTCACTTAATAGAGCAGTACAGATACTGAAACTACAAAAAAATACCAGATTCTGTTCATGTAGCTGAGAACTATTCCTCTCTTCAGCTTTTAATAGTGTCATTTCTGTGATATAAAATCTAACATTCTCATATGGCAAAGCTGTTGATTGTTTAAAAGCATAATAGAATATAGGCCCCTTTCTATAAACAAGATGCAACTTATCTATCTTATCTCAAATAGAACCTATGTGTTAAGTAGATATTAACAGGTAATTGTAGTGCATTTTAATGTTTTATATTTAAAATACATGTGTTACATATCTCATAGCTGCACTTCCTTTCTCCTTCTTTCATCTTTAAAACAGCATACAGATACAGGAACATTTCTTCCATGTGAAATGATCACTTGAAAGTCCCAGATATTTTCCCCTTCCAGTGCTATCAGAGGTGATAAATTACAACAAATTGCAAGCCTAACAAAACAACACTTTAAACTGTATTGTCATATTTATTATAAAGTTCCTGGTTCATTGCATTTTGGCATTTTATACAACTGGTTCTGACAGTGATTAACATGGTTTGGGCTTCTGCTGTTTCACCCAAGAGAAATAAAACACCAAAATCTCTGCAGGTGTGTAATGGGCCAGGGATTCACAATCTGTTCTGCAAAGTCAGACTTCAAAGACTTCAAAAACAAAAATACTAAAGTTGGCATTGCCTCTGTAATCACTTATAGCTTTTTTGCATATTTCAAGGAATTTTAGTTTCAGTGTTTTAATCAGCACTGTTATTCAACAGATTCCTGCAACAATTTAACCAATTGCACGACAAATTCTCCATTAGCTCTGAGTTTCACACACCAAGTAACATACCAAGGAGTAGATCTCAGACTTAATGACAGAGCAACCTAAATTATTAATTACTTACTTGAGCCTGAAAAGGGGCTTTCACTTATTTGAAGTACACTGTACAATTTATCTGATGCATATGCGTGGTTAGAATTATACAGTAATTACAAAACAGCAATCACACAGTTGCACCTGCAGTACAGGAGCCTCAGGACAACATCCTAATTGTTTCTGTGATTACCTGTCTAAAAGTAGCACAGAACATACTGAAGAAGAGGCAAAGTTCAGCTTACAATTTCAAGTCCTTTACAACTCAAAAAAAGAAAGAGAGAAACCCCAAAATAATACTTCTCAAGTGTTAATAGGAAATCTTACACGTTATAGTAATTTCAAATACATATTTCATGATTAAATATCGCTATTAAGAAGCGAGGAAGACAATCACTCAATGTGTTTCTTTGTGGTTTGTTTTTCCTTTAAAGTGTATTCCCTTATATGCAACACACTGTATTTTGTAAGCACTTTGAGGATGTTTTGCTCCCTTCCCAAGTGGTATTTTTCTTGATCTTTGGCACTTGGCTTGAAATTTCAATTTCATAAGCATAGCTTTTAAACTATGGGACTAAATATTTTGATCTTAAAAGAAGACTGAAGTACTACTGTAAACATTTCCCTTTTCCCTTGGTTTTGAAATTATAAACCAATTTTAATGTTCACTTATAAACCTGATATTCACAGCTTCCAAATACTCATCAGAACAAAATAAGTGATTGCAATACAATATGCCATTTTGCTGAAGGCACAGTCAAAGCCATTATTCTGGAGCAAAAATACAATCATCCTCCTGATCATAATTAAATAACACCATCACAAAATAAAGGCATAATCACAAAGATGAGCAAAAGCCTGGGAGCCCTGGCATGTGAGAGGAGTGAGTTTGATCAGCCTTGAGACAAGAAGGCTTAGAGGAGACCTTGGCACCATGTCCAAAGAGGGGCTAAAAAGAAGATGGAAACTCCCTTTTTACAGAGAGTCCCACAGAGAAGAATAAGGGTAACATCTGTGAGTTACTTCTGGGGAGATTCCAGTTGGGCACAAGAGGCCAAGTATTCAAAAAAAATAATTATCCAATCATTGACTGCAAAAATCTCCCCAGGGAAATTCTGTATTCCCCAACACCAAAGCCTTAAAATCCAGCTGGGATTGTGTCTAGACTGTGTTTTTGCCAAGAATCACTGGAGCTGATGATGCTCCAAGTCCCTCCCATGCTGGTGTTCTATGACTCTGAGATTATCATAAGGAATAAGCCAAACAAATTGACCATAAGAGGAAGGTTACAAGGGCTGTGAAATCTTGAGCATTGTTCTTTACTAGATGATGATTATCTAAGCAAAGGGTCTATTAGAAATCCTTTTAATTGCCAAGCTGTTGATGATTTAATAATCAGGTTTGAGTGAGTCATGCAGAGGAGCATCACCCTGTGTGCTGTCCTGCCCCCTGACTTGGCTGAGCAATACATTGCTGCCTTCTGAATGCCTCTGCCTCTGTTTATTTCTCTCAGCTTCAGCACCAGACCTTTGAAAAAAAAAAAGCCACACCTGATTCTTTATTATAATTCCATATTTTTAATTTTTTTTTTCCTTTAAAATTGTAGGACTTTGATGCTCCACATGAATTCTGATACTGTCAGTCTGAGGTAATTTAAGAGATAGCCAAGTAACTAAAGCTATTTTATTTGCTACTCTTGGAAACCAAGGAACTTCACGAAAAATTGCTGCAATTACACTTCATGCAAGGATTCAATTAAGACCAAGGAAATAGTGCAGTTAAAATACAGCACTAAACATGGCTGAAACAAAAGTAATTCATCTATAGAAACTAAAATGTATAAAAAAGCCCAATAAAATTACAGCACAATAGGAGGAAATGTAAAAGTCACGCTATACCGAAGAAATGGTATTTGAAAATCTACCTAATAAGAGTGGATTTCTCAAGTCTTTCACAAAGAAAAAGGCTGCATAGAGGCCTTGCAGTGGGGATTTCTTAGAAACTCAGTATAAAAACTTCAAAGTCCATTCTTCCTGAGAAACCTCACCTGTTCATTAGATAACAGCTGGAAAAGTAATATGCACGTGACTTTTGAAAAGTAGATTTTCAATGCATCATCATGAACGGACTTGGTTCTGACCACAGGTAGTTCTTAACCCTCCTAAGACTGCTCTGGCAGCCATTATTTGCCATTATTTTTGGGGCTGATGAAACACAACTTTAATATATGGTCTCAACTCTATTGTGTGGCTTTGGGTGTGGCCATATTATGGAGAGCCCAGAGGCAGAGCTGACAAAATCAGAATGTGAAGAGTTGCTGTGTGCCATCAAAGGAGAGCAAAATAATGATTTAATATAATGAAACACAGAGGAGAAGCCTAGGTGATGTCTGCCTTCAATATGTCCTGTTTCTTCATATAGATTACTTAAAGAAATAAGAATTAAATGGGCAAAGTATTTCAAAAGTGAGTTATTTAAATATGGACAGCAGAAATTAACAACCAGAACTCCTTAGAATATTCAAGTGTCACATATTCAAGTGTCACAAATTCAAACGTCACGGAATGCAAAACACAACAAAAATATGCTAATATCTCCCCTGTTAAAAAATAAATATTATTAGCATAATTATCATCTAAGCACATGTGGCAAAATATTAACTTTCTTCCCTAATACTCACAAAATTATGACACATGTAGGAGCTCAATAAGGTATAAATACAGGCCATTCACAGGAGCTTTGGGTTTGTTTTTTGGTTTTCTTTTTATTCTTTTTTCATCATCAGGCATCCAACCAAAGAACATAACGTTAGGCTTCCTTTCACTACAAATATTGCACAATTGCAAAGTGAAAGGCAACCTTTAAATTTGTGTGCATTTTCCAGAGTTGCAGTCTCCTGATTCCAGGTCTGCAACGCTATCAGTTTCTCCCTAAATTATAATAGCATACAATAAGGATGTTAATTTTTCACATTAATTCAAATATTGTAATAAAGTATTACCATGTCTCCTTGATATGAATGTTCTGTGATATTATTCCTATGATTATTAATTCCTTTGGCATACACCCAGAACTATTTATACTGTATATAAATTAATAAATTATGCATCTAGTAGTTAGTTGAAGTCGCTCATTCCAATTTCTGTTAATTAATAATTTGGCTGTCATGTTAAATCAGAGAATTTGTGCTAAAAAAAAAAGTGAACTATTATCTATCCAACTCTAAAAATGCTAATCAATACTGTTAGCCTGAAGACACTTTGGGCCTTACCTGGCATCTCTTCTCCCAAGTAGTTATTTTATCCCAAAGACTTTCCCTGCAATGCTTTGTTTTCAGAGAAAATGAGAAGCTGGGGAGAGCAAAGAATTAACATAGAAATTTGATTGTTTGGTAGATGTTAAATAATATATAAATGATATTGAGCAATGCAGAACTAAGACTGCAGATCCAAATGCCTGCAAACTATCCACAGGCTATAAAGATTCTTGGCTGATAATGACTCAACTCCCTGAAAGTTTCATTTTGACAGATATCTATGGAATTTTCCATTGATGCCAGCCCACTGAGAAAAGAAAAGATCTGAATGTGAAACTTCCATAAACATTTTGATGCTTAACTGTTACAAATGCTTCCCATGTTAAATTTCGGAATGAATAATAAACATAGCTCAGCACTACAACAGGTACTGCAGTTCATTTTGAGACACAAACAGTAAAATTCCTTTTCTGCAAGTAATACAATTATTTCACAGCAAACAGAAATGTTAATCCTCACTACGAATGTCAACCAGACAGATGATTTAATTCTGTCAAGACGTGCAGGTACCCCAGATTTCTTACCGTTAAAATTTCCTTCCTATGCAAAATCGATTTAAGACATATAAGCTTAAAAATCTTCCCCCACAAAACACATCAACATGCCCCCATTCAAAAAAAAAAAAATCCCAAAACCCTAACCAGCAAAATTATTTATTGGGGTATGGGACATAGGTTGAGTGGGTGTAGTTTGAAAGTGGAATGGTTCAAGTGCTGAATTTTATTTTATGAAGACCACTACTAAAAGGAGACTTTTTTTTTCCCTCCTTTGATGTTAAAATTTTCTCTGTATAGCCTGCTAATTCTCTATCCCTGATTTATAAAACTATGAGATTTTGTTTTAGAAATAGCCGTTACATAAAAAAAAAAATTACATAGAAACAAGATTTCTCATGAGTTCTCTTACAGATAACACTACTGGCATAATTAGGTATATTACCATATACCCTTCTGTTAGAATTATCTCTTACTGCAGTTCATGAGGTGCTGACTTTAGTACCCCACACGAAAATGCTTTCACAAAACCTGGCAACCAGCTTTGGAAGTCAACGCTACGAGATGATGATATTGATGATGGTGATGGCAACTGATGTGGCACCCACAGCAGTCACCACACCACTTTCTGCTGGTGTTTTGTCCCTCTGTTAGTTCTCAAATTTTAAAATAGATAAAAATCAAAATGAGAGTCCTGAAACCCTGAAGCAGCACCCAGTTAATCACTCTGATTACACAAGCACAGAGAAAGGTGTGAGCTAAAGCAAGATAAAGCTGCTCCATCTGGGAGCCAGAACAAGCGACTCCTTGCCAAATAAACCCAGTGGCCACAGCCCGTGCAGTGCCCTGCCAATGGTGCCCAGACACCTCAGTGAGTGCAGGAGTGGAGCCCAGGGTCGGCTGCATGGTGAATTGCAGACAAAAGCAGCTGTGGTGGCTCCCACACACCCACATTTGGGTGCTGGCCACGACACCGTGTCGGCACAGCGGGTTCGAGGAGAGGAGGCGGCGAGCTCAGAACAACCATCCCATAAATCTCATCAGGAGCAGCTGACCTGAGGCTGCTGCAGCCCCACGGAAACAATCTTTAATCTCACTCAACAAGCATTCAGGGTTTTCTTCTGATGTTTCCTAGCAGACACTCTAATGTAGCTTGACCTGTAGGATACACGGGATGAAAAGAACAAACACACACAAAAAAAGGAAACAGGAGGTAGAGAAGACAGAGTAAAAAAAAGCATCCAACAGACTTTACAAGTTCATCATTTAAAATTGCTCTGTGCTCTTTTTTATAAGCAAACTTGAGGTACAGGAAGAATGGAGCCTGAACATGCTATTTCTAAACTATCTACAATCAGAAGAAAAAGCCCGAACTACTTTTTTGTTGAACAAAACAGCTCCAATACTTTAATTTTAGCAAGAGCCACAAATGTTCATGATTCATCTTTAGGAGACTAGAGGGCAGCCACAAAACTAAAACATTATTTTGAAATGCTTCTCAGTACTTCTACCATAGACAGGAAATGTTGGGATGAAACTTGACTAGGATTTATATTTCTTCTTCAATTTTAATCTTCCTGGAGCTTAGATAGGCTGTTCCATAAGCCTGAAAAAATCACATATTTTTCTAACACCTTTCATTTTTGTCTATTTCAGCAATACCCTTTCTATCTCAGCTAAATCTCAAAAAAAGAATGACCAATGCATGCATTGGTCACAGAGAGAATGAGAATTCATACAAAACAGGGTGCTGTTATGAAGGAAAAATTCAGCCTCTGAATGATTCAACGCTGTTCTGACTATTCAGGTTCACAGATGTGTTACAGAAACACAGACTTTGTTTATACATATGCAATGTTAGAGCAGATAAAATGTTTATTTATCCTATATTCTACTTACGCTTTCTCTGTGTGTCAGCTTAATCCTTGCCTTATTTTTTTTTTAAGGCAATTTTTACATAGCCTTTTGTTTATAAAACAATATATAAATAAATAGTAACACCTGAGAAGCAATAACATACCAGACTTGGGAAGCTGACTGAATACAATTGAGAAGGTGGCAAAAATCCTGAGTTTCTTCACTTAATCTAAGATTTCCCCACACACACCCCAATCGACTTGCTTTATAATGTTGTTATACCATAATTTCTTTCCCTAATTCTAATGCTGTATATACAGACTCTAATTTCTTAAGATCACCCAAACTATGAAAGTCCAGGAGACAAGAAACAATTGCATCCTTCCTCCCAGAATAAGGTCCAATCCTTCTCCCCAAAAACTGAAGATTTCCCAAAGCCTGTAGTTTTCCATTTTTGTCGCTCTAATGATGTCTGGTCTTTTATAATTCCAGACACCAAAATTTCAGTGCATTACATATTCCATAAGAGTGGGAAAAAAAAAAAAAAATCATATTTTGCACGTCTGATATAAAAACTTGAAATATTTCACAGTCCATTCTCATTAAAAAGTAAAAATATTTCTCATCTATTTCTTATGAGCATTTGAGCAGGTAACGTACTTTTGAAAGCCATGTCTGAAAAATAAAAATTACAAAACCCAAGTCATTCAAAAAGGCTTGAAATATGATGCAAACACAACAGCACACAAAAAATTACAAATCTTAAAAAGCTATGTTTATTTACTTATTCAAAAATTAAATTTTAGGTTTAAATAAAGTCAAAATAAATAGCTAAAATAATTGCAATTGAAGAGAAAAATTACTGGTTAACTTAGTGCCTCTTCACATTTACAAAAATTTATAATGCTTTGTCTTTTAGGTGATACAAGTAAAGTCCTGAGAGAAATAAAGAAATTTTTGTCATAATCCCTCAAGCTACAAGTTTATGCTTTGAAGTGAAAAGTACCTGAATATATTGGGGTTTTGTTCCCCGTTGTTTTTTTTTTTTTTTAACATAGTATCTCACCAATGTCGCTGAAATAAAAACCACTGGATTTGGTAATTGATTTAATTAGCGGTAAAATTACTTGCAATTTCATGTAACACGTCTCAGCCTGTCTTTAAACACTTTTGCAGGAGGATAACTCAGTTGATCCAAGGGTGAGAACACCTCGACCAAGTCTCCAGCACCCCAAAATACACAAAGGCACTGCAACATCTCACCCCACCTCAAGTCTCCCACTTAGTGATCACCAGTAAACCAAATAAAAAAATTTATCATTCCTCTCCTCCAGAACAGACCCCCTTTTATGCATCAGAAGGGTATATTTATAATTTGTACTTTATAATATATATAGTTTTATAATTTGGTATTTTATGCATCATGCATAGTTAAAAGAACATGCCATGGCACTTATGAGCCTTTGTTCTTGAGATTACGTGGTTTTGTATCAAGATTTTAGTGAATTCTAAGTACCTATAAATGGCATCTTGTTGGCATGACTATCAAGTTAAACCATATCATGTAAGCTAATACATATATAAAAAAGGAGCCTACATTCTACATCTTGTACTTTATACAGTAAATTAACTTCCCTCCTCTTCATCCCAAAACTTAATTCAGATCTAAAAATAAATCCCACCTTTTTGTAAGAAATTAACCCAAAAATATTTTTCACCAGAACCACCAGTAGGAAACATCTATGTCTTTACAACAGTGATTTCAGAAAAATGACTGAAAACATTCTCAAACTGCATTTGAGTCCATATTTAAAAGGAAGTTTAATTAGTACTTTATGCAATCATAACACCAACTGTTTTAACTTTTCTTTACTTGTTTTGGGGGTTGCTTTTTTTGTTTACTTGGGTTTGTTTTTTGGGTTTTTTTTAAGCTGAGAAGGAAATTTATTTTCTTAGCTCAGGTTTTGAAGACTTCTACACCTGCCAACTTAATTTTAGATGTTCTTCCCAACAACTCACGGTTGCAGCACAAAAATGCCCTCCAAGTCTCCTAGTGTAAGGATATTTTTTTGTTTGTTTTATTGTTCTGTTATCACTATTCACAGCTGTGTAAAATTTAAAGAATTAGTTATTTCTATTTTCCATTTTTTCTACATTGCAACAGAGGCGTGTATGGTGTCATCATATATATATATTGATTAAACTAGAAAGAAATTGATGAAGAACTAGAAAGGACTATGAATAAATTGAAGAGCACAACACTCTTCAAGGACTGTACAGACAGGAATTTAGTGATAACTGTATATGCATCCTGAGACTAAGATAGTTCTGATGAGAATTAAGTTATCCTTAATGAACAGAAAGTTACTCTTTTAACCCTTCTTATCAACTTTTTAAACCAACATAAGAAAAATGACAGATAACTTTTTAAAGTAAAACTTTGTGAAATTTTCTTAAATTTATGTTTTACAAGATAAGGATTCAAAGTACAATATTAAAATTTTGATTTAGGATCAAATTCCTTTTTAGTTGCACTAGTCTTTTTTTTTTTTTTCTTGTTAAGAAAAACATGAGGGTTTTGGCTCAATCAAAACATGACTCCCAGTTCTTTCAATTTTTTTCCCATTCCTGCTACAAAGTACTTTATTGGAAAGAGGCTCTTCATTTTAGACCATAATTTCTCAAATAAACAAACAAACACAACAACCTAAAAATCCCACAGTAAGCAATCTTTTTTTTTCCCCTCCTTTGGCATTCTATAATAGACTCTATGTTGATTTCACTTAAAAGATGCATTTCATATTGAAATGCTCATTTACTAATTAGCAGAAAATAGGTTAAAATACCATCATCCTCTGAGTCAGGGATTTGGCATGGATGAGGCTTCTGACACCCCATACACAAATACACAGCCATGGGCACCTTTTAAAGCCACTTTGCCACCGGTGCTGAGTCACCCTGACTTTCCCTGAAGTCCAAGGAATTTATTCAGCACTTCTTAATGAATATAACATTTCGATACCACCATAAGTAATGCTGTGATGCAGTGTCTGAGTAACGCTGCTAACAGCTTAATATATTGAGAGAAGTAGAAATTTTTCAATTTAGCAAAGGCTAAAGGGGAACTGCCATTAAAACTGAAAACAAGGCAATTTATTTGGCAGGTTACTGACCATAAACATAGTTATTTAACTGGTGAATGCCTGTTGGTTAAGAAGGTGGAATACCTTCAGATGATGAAGCAACACTGTTGGAACAACAGTTAACAACTCCTACTCAAAAGTGTGCCCTTTAAACAAATTAAAACATTTTTTTAAACTCCAGAAAACACAGCCAGCTCTCTTTTAAAGCAAACTAAAACTTTTCACTGTGGAAATCCAGTAGTACTGAATTAAATTCATAAAGATACGAGTGAGTTTGCATCTAACTTCAAGCACGAATAAAATGTCTGTAGAGAAAGGCAGTTAATCCTGTTCATTCAGTTGTGCCTAAGCAGCTTGTTATAGAAGGACAGTGACCCTGTGGTGTGTGTCTTGGTGCATGCACGTGTGAACTTCCAGGGAAGAGACACTTTGGGCAGATGGCTAAGAATAACCTCATCACTAACTATTTCACCACTCTCTCAATTAGTGATGAACTAATGATGGGGATGGGGGTTGGAGATAAGCTCATAAACCAAAGCTCAAGACCAAAGTCTGGATATTGCTTCCATTTTCAGGCCTTGTTAAATAAAAACGAAGTATATTTGGAAATGTCAGCAGTGGAGAATACTGATGTCTGTCTACTGTGTTACTCCCATGGCTTGGATTTATGTACTGAATGTTTTCACTTATTTTTATTCTTCTTGATTCTTTTTTTTTATTCTTGTTTACTTTTTTGTAAAAAAAGTATGGAAAACAGCAGGGCAAATCTAACTAAATCTTGCTGAATGCTGATTTTGTGATACAGCACATTTTGCAATCTATTGGTATGAGAGTAGAGTGGCATAAAAGCAGTAATGTATTTTACCAGCACACTCTTAGTTATCATGCCTTATTTCTGACCCACAAGCAAAATGACACGTGCTCTTTCCTCTGCACATGGACTAATTTTTACCAAGGTCAAATGATTTTATGTACTCCAACAGCAAATTTAATTTTTATTTATGTATTTCTTTTTCTTCCCCAATGAAGTTTCAATTACATGGACAAAAACCCCCCTCAATTTTTTCAGCCTCAAATTCATTTTGTGACACAAAAAAAAAAGGGGTTTTTTAGAACTTCTTCAAAGATACTTGACATTTATTCTATTAGCTAGGACCATTACAAGGGATTTAAAGGCAAGTTTTAAAATCTCTTGAACACATATGCAGAAGGGGTAAAGGGGAGGAAGCTGTGAAGTTCTAAATGGAAGAAAAACCAGAACTGTCAATGTTATAATTCTTGACCTTTCTGAGAGTTTTCAAAACTAGAATATTTAATATATTGGCATATAACAATCTCTTCTGCATGTACTACCTAAATAACTAAGGAGAAAGCTGCCATGAGTCCATACAGTCCTTGTACAGAAGATAAAAAGCTATTCTTGATTTATTTGTACAGTCTTGGGTTTTTTGTTATTTTAAGACTTTAGATATGGTAGTGCAGATTAAGAATATTCTGGTTTTGGGTTTTTTTGTATTACACTCTTGCTTATTTTTCTCCGAGAGCTGAATCAAATCAATCTCTTAGTTTGAGCAAAAAGTTTCTTACTCCTGTTTTCAGTTGCACTACAGTGGCATAACTCGTTCACTCTGTTCCTTTTCTCTGTGCATTATATCCTCTACCCTTAAGTTTATGAAAATTCCTAATTTCCTTGATGCCTCATCCATCCAGACCTGGGGAGCAGAGCCTGTGGTAGCTGCTCAGGAGTGCAAATCAAGCATTTCATGCCCAAAGCTATTACACAGAAATAACTGTCTGGGGTTGCATCATCAGCATTACTGCTGTAGCATGAAGGAGAAAAACAAAACAAATATTAATGAGAGAGGAGATGGAAGGACAGCAATGAACACAAAGACTTGTGAAACCACTGCTGCTGATTTTCCATGATTTACTCCCTGTTTCAGGGAGTTATGCAAATCAACCCAGCTATTGACATGCAGGTGTTTCACCTCACATGGACCATCATAGCACCTCAGAGATTTCAGGGGTTTGTCATACACGGCTGAGTCAGGTAATTAAACTATTTGTTGCAATTAAATAGCATGAATACTGTAGAATCTACTCCTTCTTTCCTCCTAAATTTACAACAGAAGTTTTAAAAGCAAGGAATTCGACCACCTTGCCCAACAGATGGCAAAAAATTTCACATTTCCATTTTACAAAGGTCAGGTAAAAGTCTCATCAAGGAAAAAGCAAAATATATCTGACATGCATAGCATTAAACTTTTTACTAGGTTTTCTGTCAATGATTTCTCAAAAATATATTTAATAGATTTATAGCTTTAATACATACCCTAGCCGTGGAAGAGTCTAATGTCTGTACAGCTTTCCCTTTTTATTTCATATTTGATTAGTACATATTCCACAAAACCCAGATCTTTTGGAAAAAAAGTATTCAAAGAAGTGGTTTCAGTGAACATTTATGATTTCTGCCTTTTTTTTTTTTTCATTAAGTTTGACATTTTTGACACTATACTGCATTACAGGCTATTAGCCTAAAGCAATGATTGGGCAGATTAGATTTTTAGTGAAACACAGAATGAAAAATGCGTGAAAAATTGAAATTACAAGCTTGTATTAGCAGGTTCTTTTCAGAGGGCAGCTCCATCTTTGTTGTACAATGAAGCAACAATAATTTAGACCCTGCAGCTTACATCAGTGTAAGATGAAAGCCACATCCAACACGCCATGACACTGAAGACATCCTCTTCTAAGAAACAGCTCTGTTTAAGCCAATATCAACAAAAATATTTTCCTTTGGGTTTTTTCTCTACTAATAGTGGATACTGCTTCTTACCCTCCTTTTTCCTTTCCATGTCTGCTCCACCGGCAGCCCTGGGTTTCTCAAATGAAGCTGGAAGAGCTTCCCTGCCCATGTGGGACATGGGGCAGTTCCTTCCACCCTCCCACACCATTCAACCAGAGGCTTTTAATGGCAGAACACTCGGGCACCTTCCCTTCCCTTTGTGCCCTTGAAAAATTTCCCCTTCAAAATCTCAGTTCATTAAGTTCACTGTTGCCTTACAGCTCAGAATGGTTCCTCAGACAGCTCATTCTCTGCAAAAACTCTGGCAACTAAATCTTGCTGCATTTCATGTTTCTAGTACTAAGAAAACGTGCTAGAAAATTCAGGAATACTATATAATATATACTACAATAAACTAGGATGACACAAAGCCAACATTTTCTGACTGAAAAAAGCACTCTCACAGTAGATTTTTTTTTTTAATGTATCAGTGTCTTTTTTGCATTGTGTGTGGTTTTAATAAGGCAAAATGAATCAGTGGCTGATGGATGGACAGCACTTTCTGAAAGTTGATAAGAAGGCAATGATAGAGCCACTGAACCATATCCCTACCATCTCATAACAACTTTCATTATAAAACAGACTAACTTCATAAGGGATATAACTGTTACTCTTTCTGGCAGAGTAAAAAGAAGCTCTAATATTTTTAAAGTTCCAAGTTACAAACAGCAGACTTAATTTCACTGCATTTACTCTTAAATTTTCAACTTAGCAAAGTCAACCTGCTGTCCACTGCAGAGCAAGAACCTCTATCACTTGCAGGAGGTGGCTACAGAAACTCCATGCTCTCCTTTAATGTGAATTGCAAAGGACAGTTGGTCAGCCAAGCAGAGGCCAATATTCTGGGCAGCAGAGTCAGTGTGAGGATGCTGCCCTGTTGGATAGGAGACAGCAGATGGAAGCTGAAGTACAAGGCACCACATGTATTTTCCCAAGCAGGGCAATTCTTAATTAATTTGCAATTTATGAAACTCTCCATGCTCCCAGGAGTCCTCCCAGGGAGCCTTTGCTTGCCTGGTATCTGGGGAGGTGAAAAAACACCTCCCTTGGTGCACTGTGCCTATGGCATGACACTGAAGACTCTCTACAGCACAGAGGAAAATAGGCACATGAGGAAGAAATTAATATCAAATAAAGCAAAATATCCAAATAGCACTGGGCTAAAAACTAAATAATAATTTCTAAAGGAACTTCAGAATCAGGAGCCTGAACAAACGTTGCATGGAAGGGGAGCAGATACACGACACTATAATGAGCCATTTAGTAAGAAAAGCTTTCCTCTAAAATCAAAGGCAGCAGCTGTCATTTGCTTTTAACTAAAAAACCTGCTTTCCTTGACACAATATTTAGTCCTTTGCCTGAGCTAGTTATAAGGTATTTCCTAGAATTGGTGGTGTCTCTTTAAACAACATCAAAAAGGAACGGGGAAGACTTTCAACACCAAACATAGGTTTTTTTTTATATTTCTTTCAATTATTTTTTGAACTACATGCAGTTAGTCAAATGTAAACATTTTGCTTCACAGAGAGGCTCCCTTGAAGAAAAATCTCCTCTGACACAAGGAAGAATCACCATTATGTCAGATTAGATCCCTGGTTCACCAAACTACCCATGGGATTAAGTAAAGCCCAACACAATGTAGGTTTTTTTTTTTGGTTTTAATCAATAAAAATGATCTTTATATCTCTATCATCACCTCAACACTGACCTTCACTATAAACTCATCTTCCCTCTTTGCTCCCACTTCTGCAAAGCTTTATTCTCCCACTCTGGAATTTCAGCTAGAACTGTCCTGCTGACTCATTCCTCCACTCCCCTACTGCTTGACTGAAATACTATTTTCAGTATCTTTCCCTGGGATCAGATTACAGCATGTAGAGAATTCTGCTACTCCTTTTCTTGCAACAGCAGATTGAGTCCTGGACTATTCTCACTTGGATTCTCTTCACTAGTCTCATATTTGCTGCTTATTTCTCTTTTCATATATTTCCACTGTTGTCAATACACAAATGTGTCCCTCTGGATGAATGCCATCTGGAACAGCCTTTCGCATTGCTTTGCCTCATCAGCTCCAGCTTCTATTAAAATCTCCTTAAAATCGGAATTTTAAAATATAAATATATTTAATATGAACATTACACTGCAATTAAGGCAATAAACTCCATTCGCTTCCTTTCCAAAAGTTATGCACTGATGATTTCAAAACCACAGTCAACCTCAAAGTGTTTGAATCTAATAATGCAACAACTCTGAGTTAGTAAACCTCACTAACAAGAAAATCTTGATTTGTCAACATTAAGTTTTACATGGTCTGCACACAGACTGAAGCACAAATATATATGCACTAGTCCAAGTGAAAAGAATCCTGTCCCTCTCAGGAGAAACAAGACCCAACAACCCAGCACGCTCCTTTTAAATGTTTCATTTGTCTCAGGCTGGTGAAGAATGCCATGCTAATAAATGCTGATAGCCTGGTTTTGCAGAAGCAATCTCCTGGTTCCAAGTGAGTGGTTGGAACAATGTTTTAGCTCCAAATAGGAGGCAGGAGTCATCACTCGGACTGCTGAAGTCAGTGCCGATCTTACGAACATCTCCAGAATGTACAGAACAGAGTTTGGTCAAAGAAACAGCGAAAAAAATTGAAACGATCCAAGGGGTTACACAAAAAGGACAGGATAATCTCTATTTTACTTGATACTAATGGAATGCAGCCTGGAATAAGCTGGGTTTATATCTTTTTATACTTATGTATCTGTTCACTTCAATCTGAACTGAATTTACGCCTCAGAGTGAACTATGATGGTCACACTCTGGAATAGAATAGTTTTCTTTCTCATCTGCATACTTCTCCATCAACCTGTTTTCCACCAAGCTACAGTCCAAGTTCCATCTGTTTTTTTCCTAAATCCACTCCTATCTAGCCATGTGCAAAGCACTCTGCTCTCATACACATCTAAATAAATGCACCAAAAGCAGTGTACAGATATTTGCCTCCTTTGCTGAAGCAGAAACAGATGTTGGAGCTTGATCACCAATGTTTGTCATTGTTGTGTCACATCCTCAGTAATTTCTGAAAGGTATTGTACTTCACAGTGTGTTGCTATTTCATCTGCTGTAGATTTCCACAGAGAAAGAGGTTTGAAAAGTAATGACAGTCAGAAAAAAAATAAAGATTAATAATTTTAGTTGTTGTGCATTAACCAGAATTACATTTTAATACACGTGGTATTTTCTTTATAAATTAATGACATGTAAGATGCCTAATGAGATCTAAGGTTTTAATTAAAAAAACTGAACAACACACTGATGATGTACTCATGTTATACCCAAATTCACTTTACATTGTAACTTCTGGGGAAGGAGGGGTGGGGAAAAGTAGACTGATATATAAAAATACTTTTAAAATGTAAATACCTGCAGTAAATGGAGACATGTTATTGCTATCACACATTGAGAAAACGTTTTTTGTTTATCTTTTAATGTACTCAGAAAACATAAGGAAGGAAAAGTGCTGGGGTGGGTTCAGCATCCTAGGACAGTGTCAGGGTGCCTTAAATTTTTTCATCAGTGTGGGTTTCATCTTCTCCAGAACTAAAATCAGCTGAGGCTCCCAAAACCACAGGAAAAGCCCTGGAAACACTGTAATGAAACCTTAACAAATCTCACTCAAAAGTATGAACCTCACTTCTCAGTTATCCAACGTGTGGTACCTTTAAGTTCTGGGTGTTTCTACAGCTCAACCAAATTGCATCAGTTCGTCAAAGCAATAAAAGAACAGAAACACAAAAAAATAAAAAATTCCCAAATCAGAAGCCACAAACTGCTTCAGAATGACTCGCTGGTGGATCCACTGCATTGCATTTATGCAACCCAACTTCCCCTAGTGAACAGGACAGCTCAGACAGAAAAGATGTGTACATTTATAGATTGGCCTAAACACGAAGTACAGCTCATCCACACTACAAATGAGATCTATTGATACTGTACTGCATTATTAGACACAAAATATGCCTACACAGATGGATCGTTCTGTTAAGTTTTCTTTTGAGAAAATCACCCCTTTAAATCAAAGGTGACATGTTGATCCAGCCTATAGGATTTCTGTCTTGTTAAGAAAAATCCTGATATTTTGTATACCATGCAAATAATCCAGTATTATATGGCCCATAGATTTTTTTTCAGAATAATGTGCCTGAAACAGATTTATGACAAAAACATCTACTTAACAGAACAAGGAGAATTCTCTATTTTCATTCAGGTGTTCCTAATCAGGCATATGCAAAAAAAATCTGCATCTAACAAGACACCATAGTTTGACCTGGCATCCTAACAGCCCAGGTATAAACAAATTTACCTTTAAAAACAAACCAAAACCAAATCAAACAAAAAATAAAAAAAAAAAAACAAATCAAACAAACAAAACCCCACAAAAATAACACACAGAGGAACTGGTTAGTAGTCAGAAATAATTCAAACTTTATTTAATAATAAATGGCCATTAAAGATTAGCAATCCCACCAATTTAGGTGAATATACCCTGAATCATAAAAATAAACAATAAAAATAAACCACTTTGGCAGGGATTTTGAGCAAGTCACTGCCTGGTTTGGCCCACCTATGACCTCTCTCTTGGAATTGTCTTCCTGGACTGCCTGATTTGTGCTACATGGTAAGTTTTTAATTGGAAAGAGGCAATTACCACATCTTGATTATTCTGCAGCCCTTGCTCTGGTCTTCAGGAGATGGGAGCAAAGGGCATTTCCCAGCCACACATGGGAAGCCCCAGCTTCCAACCAGGTGTTATGTAAGAACTTTGATTCTATATAATTTTCTCAGCTCAGTTCATAATGACTTAAATGACTTTTAAATTTTTTTTTTCTTCCCCACCTGCAAAATCAAACAAAATTTTAAAAGTGCAAGAGACCTTAGTGGAGAAAGGTACAAATGATGCAACTCAATTTATCAGCCTAATCTGTATCACATGAAATCTGATGGATTGTATGTGGTGGCTCAACAGAGAAGATCTCTTGTAATTACTTGCTCACAAGCTTCCCACCAGCCAATAACTATTTGTCTTAATTGACTGTGTGTAATCCTCAAACAGCTGAACCTTCCTCTTTTGATGAGTCGAGTCTGTTGATAAACCCTTTGTTAACATCTTAAAGAGTAAATCCAGAAATTACACATTAGTGGGATATGCAGACAAACAGCACCCTACCCCAAAATAAAAATTCTAACTGTTGCACGTATCTCTATTCAAAAGCTATAGATTTTAACATGAATTACCTCTTTTTCCAAGCTTTAATTTAGGGACAATTACATTAGATTACTTTCGCTTGGGGTCTTCGTGGTAAATATACAGCTACAGAAACAAGAGCAGACTGTACATGGAGATGATAGAGGGAGTGAATACCTGTAATGAGGTCTGTATCAAAAAGAAAACACTCAGCCTTCCACCCAAAAATGCAATCAAAAGTAAAATGCACAACTCACAAATCTGCTCTGAACAGTGCCAGACTCTGGCCACCCAGGAGAGTACAGGAATTGACATGAGCCCCACAGCTAAAAGTCTCAGCATCAAGAGAATATAACCATTTTCAAAGGGGCTAATTTAGGTAATACTTATTTCCCCCCCACCAATGTCTGTAGCATCCCTCTAATCCCATCACCCTTTCAGGAAAAAGAGCTTTCAAGCTCTTCTTTCCTTCTCAGGAGACAACTACAGTAACAAACTGCTCAGCTATCATAAGAAGAGCTATTCAGAAAGACAAATTGAGTTAAACCCTAAGTGCAGAGAAAATGTTATTAAATACTCAGTTATGGACTAGTCTATATGTGTCTAAATATACACATTTTAAAAACTAACAGAAGCTACCCACAGATTAATGATTGGCAAGATCTTCTATAGTATGTCCATGTCTCAGAAAAATTAGTACTGGTACAACAATTATTAATATTTATAGAAGATGAACTTTAAAGCATGCTAGTAGAATTACATTTTTTGTTTGAACTATTTTTCTTTTTAAAAAAAGATATTAAAACCCAACTTTTGATATATTTTTAGTGGGGATCTTTAAAGTAAAGATGACTGTCTAATTTTGAGTAGATGTAAAAAAGTCAACGAAAAACATCTCCTCTGCCCAATGCCTTATCAGGAAGGATTTTGGGTGTATATGCTCTCTCATCTGTGAATTATATTTAAATTTTAAAAATCAGAAAAACGGGTCACTTTCTCGACCTTAATTGTTACACATTTTTAGCTGTGAAATCTTTCTGATATTTTCATTATTGCCTGTCTAACATCACCTCACCCCTCTAGCTTTGCAATGCAGTGTTGTCTATAGCCTCCGTGCCTTGGGGATGGATTTTTCATTTCATATTGTTTGTTCAGACTTTAATGAGATTCTTAAAAGAGCAATCCCTTGGATTGTAATAGAATCCCCCCATAGATCAGTGGCTAGTAGGAAGTGTTTTGACATGACTGCTTTTGCAGAAAGGGAAATTTATGTTCACAAAAGCACACTAGATAATGCAAGGTGGAACGAAGAGAAACGAGAATGAAGCAGCAACAGGCACTCAGATTAAGTGTATAACATCAGAAGATATCAATAAAAGAGGAAAAAACCCACAGAAATATTACTACAAGTCACACTTCAAAATAAAATTGCTTTTTCCTCCCTCCTTTTTAAAGGATTCTTTTCCAAAAATACTGATAATGACAACTAGAACATACAGAATTCCACAAAACAAAAATGGGGAAATTGGCTTGAAAATCTGCTAATAAGACTTGTACTGGTGTCTAAGATAACAAAATTTGGTTTTTTTTAAAGGGACAATTTTTTTACCATCTTCTCTGAAATAGGTGATTCCCCTTGTAAGAATCCCATGGTTATGGCCAGAGACAGAAAACATTTTGCACCAAGCAAATCTTCATATCAAAGAAAAGCAATGACTTGGCTCTCCTCAACAGATTTTTTTGGCATGTCTATTTTTAGACATGCTTTTGAAAATTTAAGTATCTTTTGAGGAAACCGAAATAATTAGCAGGATGCTGATAGTAATTCACAAAATATATCTAATTACATTATTTTATGTATTCATTAGTATAAAATGTTGAACTTGGTAAAAAAATGAAAACTGTCCAAACTTCTAGGCTACCTATGAATTCAGCAAGATTTGGCAGGACAACAGAAACCAACAAAATAAATGTTAACTGCTGTGATCAGCCCATTATTTAAAGTCTCATGGTACTCTCAAAAGCCCAGAAAACAGAGAAAAATGAGCAAATCACTCTTAAAGCTAATGCTCCCTAAAGGCAAGAAGAAAATAGTATCTGGAAAAGAAGCTGGGGAGAGTAAAAATGGTTGTTCATACTTCTTAACTAGTAAGTTCCAGCTGATTTTCATAGTGCTTTAAAAGAAAAACCAAACCAACTTTTAACATAATTATAAGCTTTTTTTTTAATGCTCCTCTAACTTATATTGGTTTTAGCAATTATTATTAGATGTCTATAATAATATACAATATTATTGTTTTACACCAATAATACAAAATTTTCTTGACATAATGCATAATATTATGACAGGAAGATTTTAAATCCTTGAAGGAGTAGAAGACATCCAGTTTCCCCATCTTTTCATTACTGAAGTAACACTATTATTTGCTCTTCTATCTATTAACATTTAAATTTGAGAGATGACCAGTTTACCCAAGTGTCAGGATAGATGACTAATTTAATAAGCTAAATATAGCTGAGATAAGCTAAATTTCTGAATCACAGATTTACTGAAGTAATTAAACTACTACAATGTATAAGAAAAATATGTGGATACATTAATTCACTCACTGTGCCTGATTTGACAGATTGCATGTGAATACACCTTCACTTTACTGATTTCAAAATTATTTGGAGCACACATCTCATGCCAATATCCAGATCAGACAGGAATTTTAGCCTTCAAAACGCCTCAAACATGACTAAGCAACATCAAATGCTCCCAGCTAGAGGCAGGCCTGGAGTAATTATGAAGTAGCTGCTAATTAGGAGCTGTCCAGCGCCTGCTTGATCCCAGCTCAACCTTCACTGCCCTCCCAGCCAAGCTACAAACTGCAAACAGGGGGAAAGGGGAAGGCACCAAAGAGTCGGGTGGTTTAGTGTAAATGGGTTAATTGCATTACTTAATTAGTGGCTTGTTATTACTTTTTTCTTGTTTTTACTTAGCGTTAGGATTGAAAACACAAAGGAGACAAATTTCCTGTGTTCGGACTTGGTTGTTTATTAAATCTTATCTAATGTACAGAGAGTTTTGTAACACTTTTAGTTACCAGCTAAAAGAGAGCAAAATGGAGGTGAATCTAGTTAGTTGCAAGGTCTTTTAAAGCTAAACAGTTTAATAAAGAACTAATAGATATATTATTTATACTTTTGACTTAATAACTAAACTTTTGTGGCTCGCAGTGCAGCACTAATTATTTAATTTAAAACTACTACTTGAAATCACAAAGAAGGAAGAAGAGACAACACCCAAGCACTTCCATCTTGTCCCATAGCTATTACTATATTCTAAAAACCCTAAATTCAAAACCCTTTGCCATGTGAAATTGCACACTCCTATTTTAACTACACACCTGTGATTCTAACTCCATCAGTCATATTTGGAAGCCTTCTCCAAGGCCCCAAGTCAAAAGCAGTGTTCTCCAGGGGGTCCAGTGTCAGAAAGCACAGAAAGCCCAAAAATCCCAGGTTTGTGGGTTCCAACACTTTAATGGCAGGGTCGTTCTTTATAAAAACACCTTCATCCCCAAATACCCACGGCTATCTGCTCTGGGCTGGGGATGAAGTGCACCACAGATGCTGAGACAGCAGAGCTGGCAGCCCTGGTGCAGGAGGATGCTCCAGCAGAGTCCCCAGCAGATGCCTGGCCCAGGTCAGGAGCACAGCTGCTCGTGGCAAGGCTTCAGCTGACTCTGGGCAGCTCTGGGTTCCTATTAGCCTCCACTTAATCCCAGGCAAAACCTGGCCCTGCAAGGCGATGCACCTGAGCTAATAAGCTCCTTCTGGATCCAAAACACAGAGGGAACAGGGGGACGAGCCAGCAGGAGCCAGCCTGGGTCCTGCTGGCATGGAAGGGAGCCAGCACTAATAAGCTGAGCCCATATGACAGCTTTCCTGCTGGGCTGTGCTGCACATCCCAACAGTGTGGGTATTTTCAAGGTTTTTTCCATTATCCGCTGTTTTCTTGCTGACTGCCTGGCATGCCACCGCATTAGTCTGGCCCTAAAACAGCAAACTGTGAGGGGAAAAATATGGAAAGGTCTCCTACACATATAATTTGGCTGCTCCTGGCATTAAGGAAGAAAGATTTGGGCATTTAAAAAAAAAAAAAACAAACAAACATGTTTTGTTGTTTGGTTTGTTTTTTTTCCCTGTGATTGCGTATTTCAGCATTTTGGAAGTTGCTCCTGCCTGTAGCATGCATTTAATACCATTTTAAAAAGAAAATGTATAATACTCCAGTGTATGAAAAATATTAATGGCATTTTCATTTTATGTTATGCTTAAAGTAATCCGTACATTAAATGAGTTTATATCAAACATGCTCTGGTGAATTAAAAACTTTTCCATGAGGAAATACATATTTTGTAGAAAATGTATCACAATCGTCTTATTTCTAAGATTATAAAACTGTTAAAAACCTGCCACAACTTCTGTTTTATTTTTACTTTGAAGGAAATATAGTGGGTTTCCTTTACTGGAATACAATCTTGAGGTAAGCACACAAGATATGCCAACTCATCTTTTAAATCTTATAAGTCTCTATCTGAACTATAAACTTTTTTGTTATTGTTGTTGTTTTATGGTGAAGTTGATGCAATTAATGCCTGGAAATCCAGTTTACTCACAATAGATTTTAGAACAGATATATTTCTTTTGTAAGTCATATGCAGCTGAGTTCAAATTTATACTTTTCCCCGAATATGAAATTATTGTACTGCATGCTTCAGTGCTCAACACTCCTATTTTCATCATGGGGTGAGGCTTTGGTAACAAACAAGACTAAATAGTCTCAAGTTGTGCCACAAGAAACTTAGATCAGGCATTAGGAAAAAATTTCTTCACCAGAAAGGTTGTCAAGAATTGGAACAGGCTGCCAAGGGAGAGGGGTGAATCCTGAGGTCCTAAATACCATTCCTGAAGGTATTTTAAAGATGTCACTTTTGGACATGGTTTATGGTGGACACAGCAACGCTGAGTTAATGCTTGGACTCCATCATCTTAAAGGTCTTTATCACCCCCAAATGATTCTATGGTTTTGATTCCCTATTTTGAAAGGAGACTAAAGCAATCTAAAAACAAGTCCCTGTGGAGAAGTATTACAGAAATGTATAGCATATGCAATATCCACAGTTCTGCAGAAGACCAGGGAAGCAGATGAGGAATGACAGCAAACCTTGCAACTTACAGCCTTCTGTTAGCATATTTGTTATTCCAAAGTTATTTCATTTATACTCCTATAAGAACTTCCACTCAGCCTTCAAGAGGCAATTTCAATATACAAGGAAAAGCCCACCTTCAAAGTCAAGAGGGACTCCCAGGTAGTTTCATACAAACTCTCCTTTCTGCCAACAAGGTCTATTTGAGTTAAAATTCAGAAAAATCTTAAAGCCAGGGGAAACAACTGTAGTCTACACAGACAGCACCACAGAACACAGAACAATTGCTATAAAAGGGATATTTTGTCCCCTCCCTTGATCAACTGTGAGTGTGGACTGTTCTCAGACTGCAGTTAAATAAATTCCATTTCTGGAGCACCCTGTAACTGTTCTGTCCCCTTTCCAATTTCTTAAGTCTTTTAAAAGTAGATATTGAAAAGTAAGTAGATTATGACAGTGACATTACCTTCCTAATTTCCATCTACCAGCCTTCAGCTTGTATATCATGTAATAAAAGCTGTGTCAGAGGCTCACAGTGGGTCATCCAGCAGAACAGTAAAAATCTGCCTCATTGGATGAGACACTTGATGGAACTCCAAGGTGCTGAGTAACCCAGAAAGGAAGAGGTAAACTACTCAGACTGAGCAGTTTGTTTCTTTTATTGTCATCTATACCCTTTATTGACAAGCCAGGAGAAAATCCAAGATCTGGCCTTTTTTCCCTTAGCAATTCTTATAGTAAAATGCCAAGATCAAAACTTCTGATTTCTGCACAGGTCTTCTGTGTCTCTTTTCTCCCAAATCCCTCTCAGCTGCCCTTGAGGTGGTTCACATTAAAATGGCATCATGTCCACATCACCTCTCCCAACTCTGCTGCTGTGAAAACAGATTTCAAAGCCACATCTGGCACCAGAGGGTTTGCCCA
Organism: Acridotheres tristis; assembly: GCA_037013685.1. Classification (NCBI taxonomy): domain Eukaryota; kingdom Metazoa; phylum Chordata; class Aves; order Passeriformes; family Sturnidae; genus Acridotheres; species Acridotheres tristis. Next base: position 6,266,528 of record CM072884.1, read on the forward strand.
GACCTGCAGGACAGTTCCAAGGTGTGTCCCTCAACCCTGCACACTTGCAGACCACCACATCTTGCTGGGGATGACTTCCCAGTGCTTGGGGCTCCATCTTTTGTCCTCAGACGTATGTGGATAGATTGCTCCTTTGAGATTTGCTTCCTCCTTGGAGGCTGAGCAAATTTCACATGATCCTGGGGTTTCAGCAACAAGAAAAACCTGTTACAGAAATTACTGATGACAAACCACAAGGGCCCTGTGGCCCATCAGTGATTCAATTTTCAGGACATGTTATTACAGTTGCAAGATTATCTTGCCTTGATAGACCAACCTAAGACTTCAGTATTTGTGATCACCACAAATATGTCTAGGTTTTCAACTTCTACAGTTGTTTCCTAGAATTTTATTTCTCATTTTAGCTTGCCCAGTTTTCTAGACACCTTTATCATCTGTGTGTACATGTAATTCAGGCTATTTAAGAAATACAATCATTTTATCAGCAGCTCTGAAATATCCATTAAATAAATGCATGGTAAAAGACCTCGACTCACACTTCTCTAAAAATCAGCTGTATGATAGTCCATTCCTTTCAGTCCAGCCAGCTTTGGTTTCAGTACTATACCTGTTTCTGACTAAGCTAGAATGCCACTAGGCTTGGGTAACAACCTCGTGGCATAAAACACGGTGTTGAAGAAGTAATAAACCATACTTAGCATTAAAAAAAAAAATTACCACCACTTCGTGATTTTCTGAAAGTAGATCTACACAAACCATGAAAATACATACTTATACATGACATGTAAAACAATGTTATTGTATAATTAGGATAAAAAAACCTGAATTTCAGTTACAGCATATTACATGTGGGAGACTATTGACAATGTAAATCCCTGCAGGGAGGGATTTGTAAAATTCCCATTACAGCCCAAGGTGCACTGCTGTTCACACAGAGAGGGATTTCCTAGAGCTGAAATAAAACCACATTTACCTTTGGCTGCCACAGGGGTAAGTGCTAATTCAACATAAGTGAGGGTTTCATTTGTTTGCTATGTTTGTCAGAAAGGTACAGGCACACCTGTTACACTGTGAAATATAGGAATTCTGCTTCACTTTTACACACAACTCAAGGGGACATTAAAGATCATCTAGTTCCAATGGAAGATAAAGACGTAAAATAACAGCTTTAGTGCTCACTGTGAAAAGCTTCAGAACCAGTTGAGATGACAATGAAGCCACTGGTGTCTGTTCTAAAAGAGCTTATTAATATGGTAATTTGCAGTACACAAAATGATCATTGATACATCAGACAAGGATGAGTGCACAACACTGAAATCACAAGTTAAATTTACTATGACCTGGTCACATATTTTCCTATTTCCAGTTGCAAGACATTTGAATTTGACCCAAAAACAAAAAGAAAATATTTTAGTATTTTTCCTTTGCATTAGTTCAGTGCCTGGAAAACAGGCTACTGTGGCAATGTGACCAGTGACATTCAGGTGACAGAGGTGAGGGTAATATAAGGATCTCTGCAGACTGTAACGACAGCAATGGCACATAAAATAGACTGAGAAAAACAGAAAAATTGATCCATCAAGGCAACAGAGCCTCTTCCACAAATCAGCCTGCTAATGAAGGATTTGCTAAAGCTCAGACTAAGTTTATGTTCTGTCCATGTTGGAAATTAACACATTGACCTTCTAAGCCGGGATCATCCATGCAAAACTAAAGTGTCACCAAGGTCAACAATTACACACATGCACAGCAGCTGCACTATCATTCTTAGTATTTGTCTCCTGACATAGGAAAGTGTTAAACTATCCTGTGATGTGAGAGCTGCAGAACTGCTGGAAGCAAAATCATAAAAAAAAAAAAAAAAAAATCAGTTGTTTTCAAAGCCTCAAACCAGTAAACAATTGTTGCATTTCAATTGTACAACAATAAACTGATTTAATTTATTCCATATATATGTTTTTAAAGAGTTTGATATTAAAAATAATGAATAATTAACATAAATGAAGCAGTAATTACTCTTTTTCTGCCTTTCACGTTTACCATAATAATCTATTACAAAAACCATCAGTGAAAAGCAATAAATATAATCTCACTTCATTTTGCTGATCAACAGCAATCAGTTAATGGGTTATCATATGAGATACAATCGACAGAACAGGAAATTTAAAGAGAGATGTTTATTGCTACTGAGTACTTCTATTGATATTTTAAATTTATAATTAGAATAACAACTCATTTGCCTTTCATCATAAAAGCAGAAAGCATCAGTCTTGCTTTTAGACTTCCAGGTGTAAAAAACCCATAATTTTGTTGTGACAGAACTTGCAGGAAGACTAATTTCCCCACCTACTTTAACACAAAAAAATGCCCCGAAATACTAGCCTTTAAAAAGTGTTCAAATTTAAAAAGAGAGATATTTCAACAGTGTCAAGCAAAGAAATAAAATGTCAAGCGCTAAATGAAAAACAAAATCTCATATTGTCCATGCAGGAAGGATTTCAATAGGGTTTTTACATTATTCTACATACCATGGACTTTATCCAGAAAGATATTTATGCATATTTCTAATCTTATTAAAGGCTTACTCACTGATGGGCTCATTGTGTTTCAAGATGTGCTTTTTTTTCTCCTGTCATGATTCCTTTAGAGTTCTACTTTATAGATAAAATATAAAAATTACAGTATAAGTAGCCTAATAGGATGCTCCATCTGTGACACTGACATAATAAGGTGTTTCAGAAGATATAAGAAAGTCTCAAGGGGAGATTTCTTCCCAACTCCAGGCAGCTAGCAGATGTCGTTCTTTCTCTTCAAAAAAAAGTTAAGTCTCGTTTTTGAAATTAAACGTGTTCTTGTCTGTTTCATTTTCCCTTCAAAACCATTCTTTTTGAAAATTGCTATAAAATTTATTAAATTCTGTTTCTTAGAACTACGACATGTAAAATGTAAAACAAAACAAAACCACAATCCCCAAAAAGAATTGACAAGATCAGGATTTAAGAACAGCAGAAGAGAAAAGAAAAATCTACATTTTTGTGTTCCTTCTGGGAGGAACAGGTCTTGGTCTCGCTGAGAAGTATAAAGAGTTATCCTAAGTAAAAGTGGGAGAATGCTGTAGAAATTGTGTAATTTACTGAAATGGCATTACATAGGCAGCAATTGGCAGAAAACAACCTCAGTATTATTGAAAATAAAAACCAGATACTGAAAGCTAAACCAAAGCTTAAAAATGTACTCTTAATTTTTTATCATATGTTTTGGACAACATCTTGAAAACTTCTGTTGTTTACAGAACTCTGACACCTTCTGAACATCCCTCACTCCATAAATACAGCTAAGTATTAAGTATATAAGAAATTTAAACATATTTGTACAACTAGACCACTTGTAAATATAAAAATGTTTTAAATACCCTAAATTCTACAGCAACCTCAGTATTATACACTTCAAATTGTACTGTTGATTATCATTTGCTGGATGCATCAAGATTTTCCTAAAACTGTACACAGCCCACAAACCATAGAAGTGTATTCCTTGTCTCATCTACTACCACATCAGTTTAGATATTATTTTCTACCAGCTCTAAATTTGGTTTCCCATACCAGTTCCAGTCTGGATCAATTTTTTAGGAGGCATTTAGGAACGACCTATAGAACTACCAGTACCATGCTAAAAGGAAGTGTGAATTAAGGGACCCTGTGAGGAATTATCAATCACCAAAAAAAAATGAGACAAACCCTAGTGACAGGAAGTACATGGTGTAGAGGAGCTGTAGTGAAATGATGCAGGGCACATAAAACATCTGCCTGTGGAAGCTGCAGCACCTCCCAAGCCTTGCCTGTGAGCCCACTCAAAGAACTTGAGCAAAGATGAGCATGAGAAGTTATTCCTTGTCATTTGACCTACTTGATCTTCTAATTAGCATTTGGTAATTGGCTGGAAAAAGTCCAATTTCTTGCCCAGTAGATGCTTCTTAAGGTATGCTGACTGCTTTGGGTTAACGCCTGGGAACATGGCAATCTGTACTGTGTGATTTAGGAATACAAATCTCACTGTAATTAAGTGGAATCCAAATACCTAACAGTTACGGATTTTTGATCATTCCAAACGTTACACCACATTGCAAAGGATGACATGAAAAAGCTGCCAGAGTAACTCCAAAGAAGAAGCAAACAAAGGAGAGAGATCTTGCTCTCCCCCTTTCTGCATTTTAGAAGTAACAGATCATCAAACCTAAAACAGTCAGTAAAAGTTTAATAGAGAGGGGAAAGAAGCGAACATAAGTGCACCTGAAACCGATTTTAAACTAAGTAGTTTTAAGAATAAGTTTTAATTTTAAAATAGCAAGAATGTTCTGAACAAAAACCAAAAACAATCTAAACCCAACAAGGATAATGGAAAAGGAAAATCTAGATAATACCATAAAACCACTTGACTGGCAACTCTGACATTCTACTGTGCAAATCTCAATCTGAAGGAGCATCCCCAGGCATGCCATCAAATCTGAAAAAACTCCAGTTGAATGAAGCCTCATCTGACCCTGGAGCATCAGTTCAGCTGAGGAAATAACACAAAATACAGGCAAGTACCTATTCTAACACATTTTTTTGAAGGTGGTCAATAGTTTTGATTTTTTTTTTTCCCCCCCACAAAAGGCATCCCAATGCTTAGCCATGATGAATATTGTAGGGCTCCATAAGAACCTTTAAAGCAATGCTTCAGTCTCAACAAGAAATTGGTGACTAGGAGTAGTGTGGATGCTGCATCCCTTTAACTGAACCGAGGTGGCAGCATTAACTGGTAAACAAGTAATTATATTGTCACACTGAAAAGAAGTAACAAGTCTGAAAAGTCAAATAACAAGTGGACTGCAATTTCAGTGGTACCAGTCACGAAGTTTGAATTTCAGTGAAGGTTGATTTGATAATGGAAGGGTAACTGCATCCTTCCAGTTTCATTAAAAAATGTAAAGAAAAGCCTTTCTGGAGATAGAGAAGTGTTTTCTACTGAATCTTATCTGCTGCAAAGTTCTTATTAAGGATGAGGATTTGAGGTCAATCCTCTAGTTTCAGGAAGTTAATCGAGTGATTAAGCTTTGACTAAAAATTTCAGGGATAAAGTTCTTCCAACTGAGCTTAACCTCAGCATGTGTGATGGAATTAAAACTTACTAAATCCTCACTTGCCAGGAAGACTTGAGTTTGAAACAAAACTGATGAATGTTGCTACCACCTCAACCTTGCACCATATATAATTAACACAGTGACAGGTTAATCATATTCAATTGCTTCTCCTGTTCTCAGTGGCTGCTATACAATATTTCAGAAAATAAAAGCAAATTTGGAACCTGTTCCTGAAAGTACAAATGTAAATAATCACCTCAGCTCTGTTTTGCTCTACAGAATTTAATACATGTGTATTGACCTACCCACATGCATTCACTTGAAACTAATTAGATGCTAAATGTGCCAGGAAATTTGAGGTTCAGTCATGGCTTCTGACACAAATGTGTGCTATACTTTAAAACCTTTGCCTGAAAGATACTAGGTGAGCACAAAAAATAATACTGAGTCCCATTTAACATCAGCTAATAAAAATTTCTGAAAAAGGGAAAAAAAATAAAAGGGGAAGAATTTTCCAAAGCATAAAAAAAAGTTCCTTACATATCCTTCAGACATTTTTATGTTTTGTTGTTTTCTCAGAAAAATATTCAAGCACACCACAACATTACTTGTGACTTAGTTATAATCACACTACATGCAAAGAGAATTATAATGTTAGGTCTGAACACTGTGACCCATAATGACTGGTGTTACTGTGGTTCAAATCAGTGAGTGGAGAGAAGTGGTTCTGTCCCACAGGGACAACCACAAGCCAGGCTCTTCAAAGAGTCAATTTCAAACAGTTCAAAATTTGATGTAGGAGCAGATTTCAGAAAAAACTTTAGAAAACTTCAGGAAAAAACGTTCAGATTACACAGGCATTTGAAAACACTGAAAATCTTTCTGCTTTTGAGAAAAAAAACAAAACAACAAAAAAACAACACACAACCAAAAAAACTAACTCCCCCCCCAAAAAAAAAAAAAAAAGAAACCCAAACAACAAAACTGTAAAGGAAACTTCCCAGTGTGACCATTCACAAGACTCTCTGACAGCCACACTCCCAAATGTCACAGATTTTCATTGCTGGGACCAAAGCCCCTTCCCAGTGGTGGCCCCAGTGACCCTGTGTGTTCCCACTGGACTCCTCACTGACAGAGTCAGGCCAGGCTTCCTCACCAGCTCCATCCCAGGCTTCCCAAAGCAGAGCCTTTAACATCTCCTTTTATAAAGCTGCAATGAGACAGAAACAGCCCAAGCTGTTCCTCTGAGGAGAGATCCCAAAGGAACCCCTGGGCTTGTACACCCTCACAGTCCAAGCATGCCAAGGTCTCCCTCTTTTTCCAACTTCCCCCCTCCTGCTCTGTCTCCTGGCTGGTGACACCCATCTTTGTGCCCTCTGTTATCAGGACTTTTGTCTTGGGCTCCCATACCCAGAGCTCAAGTCTGCATCTCAATCTGCAGGTTAAAAATCAAAATACCAGCACCAAATATATTCCTCAGCAAAAACAAATACCCCAAACATGTTTAAAGGCTCCCTTATTAAAAATAAAGCTTATGTAGAGCTGGTTGAAGACACAGTTCCACTGCACTGTTGCAGCCATGTTTGCCTGAACCTGCACAAGCTGGAAGGAAAGTAATGAGCAGAACCAAACAAGACCTTGGTTTGTTTCCTTTTCTCACAATAACTTTCAACACAAAGAGCAGATGGATGAGCTGTCCCTGTGCAATTCCTTATACACAGAGCTGCTGAAGTTTCTGTGGGTTGCAGGCACTGAGTGTGTGCCTTCCTGCCAGTCCCAGTTCAGCTCCCACTCCAGTTCTGCAGCAATGGTCAGGCCAAGGGATGATGCCATCTTCCAGTGCTCTGGAAGCCAGCAAGCCCTGCTGCCAGCAAGGCTACTTAGTTCAGGTTCTACACCCATAATCTTGTCTGAAGATAAAATGTCTGAAGCTACAATGCCTCCAACTACAAAGCAGTCTCACAGTGTGCAAGATTACTATATTTAGCTGTCCCCTTGTTCAATCCCTGAGCCTCTTGGCATATTTCCTGGCTGTGACATCTGCCTATTAATATTAGACAGGAAAGCAGTCCAAAAGTAAAATTGTTTTAGGCCTCCAAGAGCAGTGTTGACCTTATTTCTAATACTACACAAGAACTTCTCTTCCACATCTACTTTAGATTCAGTGTGAAAGAAAACAATACCTATAAAACACAGTACAGCTTTACCTAGTAGCATAAAGAAATACATGGACCTAGAAAAAAAACAAAACACAAATACACAAAATTATCCCGTTGCCACTAAAAAACCCCAAAATTATTTTTGCATGCCATTTCTTACTGTTCTAATTCACTTCCCACTGTTCATAGTCTTCCTATAAATTAATGCATCTCAAAGTCAGCTCAGAGCTTCACACTTGTCTTAGCACAAAATCTTCCACCCCTGCTTTCCTCTTGCTGAGAGTTTCTTGTGACTGTCAGGAGTCTTTCCCATATTCCCGTGCTCTGTCTTTGCACTTTCTTTTTCTGCCATGCCAAACACCAGAGAAGACATTTGGGAGAACAGATAAAAGGTGTTAAAGGGAATGCACTTGGACCACAACAGCATGGCTTGAGCAATGTCAGCAGAAATATTTTCAAGGCTTTATATTACATTATGGATGAGTGTCTTCAGTGATGTCAGATCATTATTGTTGTCAAGTGAATTGTTACTGGTGTCTCATTTTTCTATAAAAGCAGGAGTTGGGGAGAACTCCTTTTGATTAGATTTTTCAGAAGAAAATAAAGTGCAAATGTTGTATCTGAGAACTCTTTGTTGAAAAAAAAAGGGGGATAGGAAAAGGGAGCATGGTGTTAGAACTAAAAATGTACATGTGATTAGTTTGTGACAATGACACCTTATCCAGGCTATCAGAAAACTACATCTTGAATAAAAGCAGGAGATTTAAGCACAGGTTTCCCAAACACAAGATGACAGCAAAGGCCATGAGAGAGGGAGCACAGGATGATGGTTTTGCTGCCAGGGCTACAAACAAACTCAGAAATGGACAATTATAGTCACTAAGGGAACATAGGTTTGTGAGCTGATGAAAAAGAAAAATAAAAGGTTTTACAAGTCAACAAAGATCAAGTTAATAAACTGTGTTTGCCAAACAATAAAAACAAACCAAAGCAGCCACCAACTGTAGAGGAAGAAACACTCCAAGTCAACATCCCACTCTTCCCAATCAAGAGGAGAAAGAATGAACAAGATCAATAATTCCTGGTGTAGGTGAGGTGCTGACCTATCTCCATAACTCCATACAGCTTTTCTACTGAATTATCACCATCAATATAAGTGCCAAGACTTTTTACCAAAGGTAAGGTTAGCACAAGAGAAAGGACTACATATAGAATAGCTGATTCTATCAGTTCTGATTGTCCCAGTATTGGGAATGACTTGTAATAGTTGCATAATTTGGTCTATAAGAATTATAGACCAAGACAAATTATCATTAGATAAATCAAAGATTATCATTATACCAAGACAAAGAGTTGTCTAAGTAGACTTAAGACTTTAATGAGATTAAGAACAAATGCTGGTTTTGTGTATACAGTGTGTTTCTTCAGGCCACACTAACACAGGGTGCTTGACACATACCCTGACCATAAAGATTACAGTTAAGAAGCAAAGCCGTGGCTTGAGATGAGATAAACTTGCACAGAAGCCTAATTTGCATCTTGATCCTTTTGACCCTACAAATTAATGAATTAGAAGAAAAAGCTAATGGCTGCTCTCCAGCACGCCTTCCCTAAGAGGCACACATTAGTCAAAGCCACCAAGAACTTCATCTCTCTTCCCTGATGGAAACAGGAACAAAAAAACTGAACAGTTTCAGCCAGATCCAACTGGTTCTGACCAGTGTCAACATGCTCAAAATAGTTCGGACTGGTTTAAACAGGATTCAACCAGTTCGGCCCAGAACTAACTGGTTCTGACCAGTTGAAACCGGTTTGAACCAGATCTGGCCATTTCTTCAGACAGGTTTCAACTGGTTTCAAAGAAAGCACTATGAATGGCCCCCCAATTCCCAAAGAAGGCTGAAAGGCATAACAGTTTCAAGAATTATTTCAAGAATGTGAAAAAATATTGCTAAATTGTCCATTTACATTTTGATCATCACATCTTCAAGACAAACCTCTATTGCAATTTACTGGAGTAGCACACCATAGGAAATAAAAGAAAAAATGTAGAAGTCAAATAAAACTGAAAAAAAGAATCAACTTGTTTTGGTTTTTTTAAATGCCTTTAGGCTGCCAAGAAGGAAATACAAGTAGAACTACAAAGGATTTTTTTAAAGATTAGCAAAATACAGGAGTAAAATTATATTGTGAAAATTAAAAAAAAAGTTTATAGGGAGGAAGTAAATTAAAAAAAGAATTCTACATTCTGAGACTGTCGCACTTTTAAATATCAATCTTGTATTTAAAGCTGTAACTGTTCACATGTGACATATAAGACATCTCTTTATTCATTATATAAGATTTCTTGCAATATATGAAATTATGCCTGTCCTTGAAAGGTTGCAAAGTTTAGCTAGTTTATATTTTATTTAGTACTTATGATCCTAACAGCAGGCTGCCTTAGGCCTCATTTCTACTTAATTCAGAAAAACAACATTCCTTATTCATGTACTGTCTGATCAAAGGCTTACATTTAGCACAACACACGCTAAAAAAAGGCATATTTTGAGTAGATTTTTTTACAGCTAAATAAGAAAGTAAGCCCAGCTCATGGAAAATTTATTAGTTCAGGTCATACCGGTTTTGCAATTTGTACACGAAGTTGTCTTGCCAAATTTAAAGCATTCAAAATCAAAAAGAATGAAGGAATGGTATGATATGGAAACATAAGAGCATAAACATAGGCATAACAATGAAATGAAAAGAAAAAAAATGTGAGGTGAGGCTTCTATTCTTGAGTGGTTCACGTTAGCATCTATTTCCATTATTTGCATGCTGACTAAAACCACTTTGGGCAGAAAGGATTCCAGGCATTCACATAATTGCATTGGTGCTGATGGATCTGTGGGCCCAGCAGCCACAAGACTGCAGAGACAGAGGGAAATGCCAATTACTTGGCCCTGAGTGCTATGGGCAGATTGCTTGTACTTAGACAAGCCTGCGTGTCCCATCAGTCACCGCCTGTCAAGGTACACAACTCCAGTTCCACTTACAGCACCGGGTAGAATAAGGTCAAGTCAATCACAGTCAATTTCTAGGATGGTTTAAATACCTGGTACACCTCATACAGTCATTGACAAAGCAAATAAATGGGCTGTGCAGTTACAAAAATTATCACCTCTTAAATTCTAATTCCCTTGAATTTGATTTGATGGTCTACCTGACCTCTGATACCCTCTCAGGAGTTTTACAATCAAGATGCCTCAGCTCTCAGCAGTGCTCATGGTGGAGGTAGAATACATTTGAGATGTTTCACAGCTAACCACCAAAACAAATTCTGCCTGAGCTTTTGTTTGTTTTGCTGTGCTGAAACTAATAAGCAGATGCAGTTTTATCTAGTCAAAGACACAAGCAAAGAGGTTATTTTAAGGACCTGTTAACTGACAGTGCATCTGGACTAGAATTCATGTCTTGGAGCTGAAGACAAGCACCATCCTGGCTTACACTGCTCTGGTGCCAGCTTTATTTTACTTGAAATACGAGTTTGCTATGCTTGACAAACTGAGTGCAACCAGAAACACTTCATTTGTTTTATTTCAGCTGCTGCTGAGGAGACAGGCACAAAAGCATTCAATCCAGTATTGAATGAGTTTGGTTTGCTTAATTTCTTACTTCTGTTAAATATCTACCTGCCTACAAGGACAGGAAAATGGCAGCATTTGTAAAGTTTCAGGTTCACACACAATAAACAGGAAGAAAAATAAAGAAATTCTTGCAAAAATTTACATTTTAGATTTAGATCTTATTGATGGATTAAAGCAGTTATTTTCTCCATTTTAGAACATTTCCAACTTGCTCCTTATTTAATAACTACCTCTCCTAATAGCCTGCTGCCCACTTACCAAAAGCAAACATTTCCTTAGATATGAGAATGAAACCTCACTTAAAACTATAAATTTTGACCAGAGGTTCTCCACTGGGAATTTCTCTTCTTTAATCACTGTCAAAGAAATCCTAGCACATCCTAACTTTTTTTCCCAGAATTTTTTTTTAAGAGAAAAATCTGAAGGAGAAACAATTTGGATATAAATTATCATTTGTTCTTAGAGCTGGACTTCCAAAATATTTGTCTGCAGATTCCCAACAGCAGGAGCTGGAGCAATCTATCCTGTTCTTTAGTTAAAAGAATGGATCCCTCTATCCATATCCATTTAGTCCTTCAAGTACTTTGCACATGCATTGATTCTTGGTCAGACTTGCACTGGTTTTGACTGAGATTCCCTTTTTCCAATGTTCAGTGTATGTTATCAATTCTGTTCGTTCAGAAAGTCCATTTCACTCTTACTTACTGTTAACCATCTCTTTCTTTCACTTTGTCCAAGAAACTAAGACAACAAAAATCCTAGTATCAACAAAGCTGTGTTTTTTCCTCTATGAAAGAGATGAGTCTTTAAAAACCCCTATAAGTTCCTATCAAGGAGAAAAAGAGGATTTGTGAGCAACAACAATAGAGTTTATACTCGATTTTTGAAATAACATTTAATTGTATCAGTTCTCTCCAAATCAGCATTGCTGGCACTTATTCTGGACAAGGCAATTTTTTTTCTCAGGCTTCAGCCCTTGACTTGTGTTGATCACAACTCTGGACTGTCAAGTGTTGCTTCAGCATCCCTTGGCCACCACACACAGGTGGGCTGGGCTGCTGTCACTGCTCCACGTGCCCCAACACCACAGGCATCAAGTGACATGTCCAAGATCCCCTCACTTTTTATTTTCCCCCACTATATGCCACACATTTTATGGGATATATGCTTTTTCTAGCTGTGTGACCCCGAATTTGTGCTCCCTCAGGTATGTTCTCTATTTCTGAATCAAGATTTTAGATTTGCTTCTCCTTCCTATGCTTTATTATTCTGCTGATTTCACATGCTAACTGAAAACAGAATTAACTTTCTGGTTTGCTTTCTCAGTGAGGCAAATTGAATTTGTTACCTCCATCTCAAATTAATACAATACAGCTTGGAAAAAAATATTTCATATATACTTGGAAAACTTGTAACACACTTCATGTCACTAGTTGGCTATGAATAATTCAGATTCAATTACTCAGTGACAGAGTCACTACACAAACTGCAAAAAAATTAATTGTTTATTTCTTAGTGTGAAGGAAGACACCCTATATTCAGCATCTAAAATAGTGAGTAGATATAGGAACAGAAAGTTTTAGTAACAACAAGAGGACAAAAAGAATGTTGTTTACTTTCGAAGTTCTGAGTTCCTGGCATTTCAGCTGAACAAAGTTTAAGCCATAGATGAACTGATGATTTTACCTCCAGAGTAGAAATGTGATCCTCACCCACAGAAAACAGAGTTCTTAAGAGATGAGGCTTTTCCTAAAATAATTGTGACAAAGCAAGCAAATTAACAATCAATTTCATCCATGAGCATATCTTTGGCAAGAGGGAAGTCTGTCAACTTTTGGGAAAACCTGGAGACCTCAAACAAACATTAGTATCCTTAAAACTGTTGAACCCCAACCCACCCCCCAAAAAAAAACCCACCCAAAACAAACAAACAAAAAGAATAACAAAATAACAAATAAAACAGTTTGAATCTAAACACCTGCACTTCAGTCTTTGTCAAGGGAGGAAGCAAAGTTTGTGTTTACTCTTCGAGGGGGAAAGAAAGTTGATACAGAAGTCACTGGAAAATGGGCAGCTTGAAGCAGAGTTGCTAAATCCATGAGGTACTTCAAGAACGGACACAAAAATCTCATGTTTTCATATTAAATTTGCTTTTCACTTGCCTAGTAAAAGCATGCAAGCTTAAAACACTTGAGCATTAGATACTACGGAGACAAGAAGGTCAGAGCTTCTTCTAAGTTCAAAAAAGTAACTTGGGTTATTGTCTGATTTAATTTTTAGGAGAGACATAAAACTTAGCATAGGTACAGGAGAAAAAGACAGTGACATGTTTACACCTACACGGTGATCAGCCTACCCATGCTATTCAACTGCAGAAATGATCATTATTTGTTACCACACAATGCTGAGTATTTATGCAAACCCACATCTGCTCACATTTTTCAAGGCAATAATTTATCCATTTGGAAAGGCTTGCATATCAATTTGAGGGTTTTTAGGTCTTTTTTTAACCAAACATATATATAGCCTTTGCTTCATTCCAATAAAGGTTTGAGCTTCCTTTGCTATGGGAAAAGATGATTCTAACCCAACAACCAAAAAATTTTTACTAAGTACTTAGAATTACTAATGGCACAGAAAAGTGTGATGACATGTACATGGGAGAGAAGGGGATAGGAAAAAAAAAAAAATCCCAAAAGCCCTCTTTTTGCCCCTCTCAGCAGAAACTTTTCCTGCATGCTTGGACTGAAGTCCCTGCTGGTTTTTTCTGATACAGGTTGCCCAGGGAAATGCACAGACTTTAGCTCCGATGACTAAATGGCACAAGACAACATTCAGATATAGATTTGGCTTTAAATTACAGATGATAATTCTGCATGTTTGACTTTTCCAGTGTTTAGCTCTTCAGTGAAAACTGAACAGTCACGTCTTAAGAAATTTCATTGCACATTTAAATTCAGTTCATTCAGAACTTTATTAACACTGAGACTAAAGCAAAAGCTTTGAATAAAAAGTTCAGTAATAAGACCTGAAAAAGCATTTGTTAAATAGTTAAAACTCAATTAAAATAAAGGGAAAAATTTGACTTTTAGAGAAGAAAAATATCACAGACGTGGTCTGTAAGACTACCCTAAAATATGTATTAAAATAATTCAAATTATAGTGATTTTTTTACAGCTAAAAGTACACTGCCATGGGTGGCATGGAACCTTATGGGGTTTTGCTTTTAGCATTTTGTTAGTGAACTGCATCCAAATATCCGAAAAACAACAGTTCTACAAAAACAGGGCTTATTGTGAATCAGTGATTGATTCTATAAGCTGCAGAAATAAATAAAGTGAAAAACCTTGAATATTTTTTTTTTCTTAAAAATTGAGAAGTTAGACGTGGCAACAAAACCAAATGCAAATAAAAGCACTGCTTGTGCCATTGCCAAGATTAGTCAGAATCAGTGAGACTTTGCCTTCTAAGAGGTGATTTTGGTAGCGGTGATAAATTCAACTAAACCATGATGTATGCAAACTAGAATTAAATGAGCTGGATTACCTGCAAATTGGAATACATCTTATTTGTTATTTCCTCGCATGCAAAAGCAAAGATAACATTTTAAAAGGCATGGACAACATTACAATTTATTACTGCAGCACAGTCATGACCTGCTGTACAAAGCAATTATGCAGCTGCAGAAAAATCCCTGCTTAATTATCCTTTCTAGTTTAGGTTTCTTCCTAACTCCAATGCACAGTCCTAGCTGCACCAATCCCAAATTCTCCACTCTGCAGGCCAGGGACAGGAACAATCCCAGGGTTTGGTTTACCATGGTACCTGCAGAGGGCTGCAGACAGGCTGACACAGCCACTCTGAGGTGTGAACTGATCCTGTTTGCAAAGCAGGTGCTAATGAAAATGCAAAATGATAACGATTTAAAAGTCAGCATTAATTGTTCCGCTGCTGAGCATGACAGAAGGAAAAAGTCACTGGTGAACCTGTTGTTACTGAATGCAGCAGCAGGGATACAGTGGATGGACAAGGCAACATGATACTCCTGCCAAAGGCTGCTGGAGGTGGCAAGGAGCAATGAATAATTTCCCATCTTACTTATTCCCATCTTCCCATTATTTATCTTATTCCATGACAAACATTTGACAACAGACATAAATTTATGGAACAGCCTGCTGTGGCATGATAGGACCAATGAAATCAATGGAACAACGGATTGAAGGAAAAAAAAAAAATCTCCTCTTCTTATTTACAGTGCACTGCTTATAAAATGATGCTGGTACTGACCATCAAGGGCTAGAGAGCAGCCATCATCCAAACAGGACACGAGTCACAGAATCACAGAATGGTTTGGGCTGGAAGAGACCTTAAAGATCATCGAGTTCCAAACCCCCTTGCCATGGGCAGGGACACCTTCCACTAAGCCAGGCTGCTCAGAGCCCCATCCAACCTGGCCTGAACACCTTCAGGGATGGGGCATCCACAGCTTCTCTGGGGAACCTATTCCAGGGCCTCACCACCCTCACTATGAAGAATTTAATTTTAATATCTAATATAAACCCACCCTTTTAAAGTTGGAAGACATGACCTTTTGTTTTATAACAACCTAGCCTCATAAAAAGAATACAACAGCCCTGTAAAGTGAAAAAAGCAGAAAACGCTGGGGTTGCCCACGTTCCACCAACTTCAATCCTGTTGCATTTCATTATTTCAAGCCCATTTCAGTATTTCAGACATTTTGTTTGCTCACCCCCAGGAGCAGCCACCTCTGCCACAGCACAGCTCCTTCCTCCTGAACCTGGAGGGATGGTGAGACAGGAATGGTGCCCCTTCGTGCCCCCCAGCAGCATTCAGGAGATAGCAAACACAGGTTGGAGACTAAAGAAGAGTATTTCCCACATAAACCATAGCCTGAGCAGCCTATGGATAACAGGGCTGTCCACAAGTTATCCATGTGGATAACTAAGATTGTTTTTCCAATGTAGCCATCATTTTTTTGACAGTATCTTAATTGTTATTTTGAAATACCACCTACCCTCCAAGTTCTCAACTACTCTGCAATAAAATTCCCCACGAGGTGTTATCGACATTCAAATATCCCACACATTTAAATAAGGTGCCATTATAATACAGTGAGCACAACATCACATAATTCCACAAAATTTGTTGTAGGTATTTAAAACCGATTACATTTTTTTTGTTTGAGAAAGCAATTTGTGCAGCAGCTTCATCCTATAAGGAATATTCTTAGTTGAGATTATATAGTCCCTTTCAAACAATGTGTGGTAAATTGTTGATTATAGCCAATTAAAGGATATAATATGAAGTGCTATTATGCTACACAGTTCTTTCAGCCATGGGAAATGACTAGCAAATGCTATCAAACAACAAAACCTGTGAAAACTTGTTAAAAGCAATAACACACCTTGCACACAGTGGATGAGTCGTGGAGATTCTCTAAATCCAAAACCATTCTGGCACCTGTGTGCCCACAGTACAAGTCTTCACATTACAGAAATGATCAAAGCACTGCTCTAGTACCAATTTCAGCTACAGCAATTGTCTATTTTTTTTTTCTCTTCGTTTTTTTGAGGCTTGATGTTACTTCATGTTAAAAAAAAAAAAAAGGAAAAAAAAATCCAACCCACGAGTGCAATGTTCCCACCCTTTTGCATGGAAAAGAGAAAACAGATGGTGCCTTTTCCAGTGACAAACTAGATAACCTGTATTCCCTTCTAGAGATGCCAGTCTTGGTCTTCCTATGTTTTATTTTATCTGGCACATCAGTTGCAATATCATCCTGTTTTTATCATCAGTTCTCCAGACAACCACCAGTGTCTGGCACTCTCCTTTGTGAATTAAATGCAAAATTGGATGGTTTAACCTGCTTTGTTCAACTCTGTACTACAGCACTGCAGAGAGTTTTCTGAAGAGATCTTGCACAGTGCATCTTCTTCGTTTTATTAGCTTTATGTGTCAAAGAGAAAGGTTTAAACAAACTCTTCAGAAGATTTTACCACTGTAAATGGAAACAAAGGAGAATAGGCTAATCAACCACATTCAGCAAATAACCGATGGAACAACAAAGAGCAACAATAATAAATCAAACAAACATCTGTGTTAATTGATTCTGCCAAGTGCCTTTTCATTAATACCAGATCATACTTCTAGAGTATGTCAATAAGTGTAAGCAACACACAGTCTTCAAGAACGTGCAATCACTGCTGTTAACAAGCAGAATGTCCTAATGATTGCTTCCTTGCTTAAACATTTGAATAAAAAAAGCCCCTCCACTGGAACAGGAATTATGACACTTCATTTCACTGGCTGTCTCTGATCTGTTCTGGGTAGCATGAAGCCAGGATGAAGCTCCAGGACAGGAAGAGCTTTTGTTGCTCTCTGGAGGATGCTCCACAGTCTTTGCTATCCATGAGGACCTCTGGTTCTCCTCAAAACCAAAGTGAGTGTAGATCAACTCAGAGTCAGGGCACAGGCTTGAAGCCAGAGTCAGCAAAGTTTCAAAACCAGGCAATCTCCTCAAAACCATGCCATTCCAAAGTGAGCCTAGACCAACTCAGAGTCAGGGCTTAAATCCAGAGTCAGGCAAGGTCCTGGGTGCCATGGTGGAACCTCACTCTGGCTGCCTGGAGCTCCACAGTGAGACTGTACTCACTGCTTTCCTCAATGAGCTTCTGAAAGGATTAGATAGCTAATGTTGCAAAACCTTTAAAAGATTAAAAACTTGTAAAAGACTTGTAAAGTGACCTTGCAAGTTTGAGTTGTTTACAATCTTCACTTCATGAACTCAATTTGTTTACGTTTCCAGGTGTGACAAAGATATACTTCAGTCTTTGGAAATTAGGATGCATATTATATTTCTCCCCTCAAATATTGTAAATCTATAATACTACTGCACATATAAAAAATACATAACCAGAACTTCATTTTCTGATCAAAATCTAATTTCATGCCCAGCTTTTTATTTGCTTATACCAGTACTACAGTAGAATAAATATGCCCATAGACCAAGTAGCCTCACAGTTTGAAGTTTAAAAATATGAGGAAAAAAAGTCTATATGCAGATTTGCATCTATTTAATCACAAATAAAACCCATTGCATTTTCTTGCCGTCTGGAACTGTACCATGTTACCTTAATCATCAACAGAAGGCAAAAAAACTATTTCACAAATGTTTCAAAAAAGCACTCAAAATGTAGATTTCCATGTGCTGACTAAAGCTGGCGCAAACTGCTAAGCAAATAAAACAAGTGAACCTTTGTTATTGATAGAGAGCACTCAGACAGCCCCAGGGTTCAGCAGAATACTAAACAGATTACTGGAACCACAACCACACCACTCCATTCTCAGGCTTTTGTACAAGGTGGAAAACTCTTATTTTACAAAGAGCTGATAAATGAGTTAGCAGTAATGTTTATTTTCCTAGCATTTTCTTCTCTAGGTTCTGTTAGCTATTTCACAATAACACATGTGCAACAGAATCTTTACAATTACATCCCTGTACCCCAAAATGCCTCAATGGATGATGCTGCATTTATAGATCCCATCAGAGGTGACAGAGACACTTCCAGCTCCTTCCCCATTAAGCAACACAGCTACAAGACATGCTCTCTTTTTGAGGCCATTTTTCATGTTACATAAACTGCTTTAAAATAAAAATGGTAACTGTTCAGACAGATCAATTTTCCAATGTATTGCACCTTTAGTTCCACTAACAATTAAGGCTGTAAAGGTTTCCCAGACTACCACTGCTTCTTCAAACATTCTTCCTGAGTGAACAGCTTCAAAATCAATGCAAATGCTTTTCCAAAAATGTGACCTGTTTGGTGATGTCCAGAACAAGAAGCGTGGGCCAACTGGAATCAAATATGTAAGAAGAAACAGCTGGCAAAGAAGATCTGCTATCTGTGTCTCACACATTTCCACAACGAATCCTGCCTCTCATCAGCTGTTGGAAGCTGGAAAACAACACTGAACACTGCTAGAGAATTACACAGATTCTTGTTTCTGCAACTCCACAACTTGTCAGAAAGATTCTTTCAAATAGAAGTAAGAAGATGATTAGTTTTAAAACATTTATGTGATAGATTCCTAATATAGACGGATTGATTCTCTGATTAAAACAAGTTAAAATAAGGAGAACCCAGAATGCTCAAACTTTTGTGGAATTCTGTGAGAGAAAACAACCAGTCTGGAAAACATTCCTTAAACATAAGTAAGAAAACAACAAGCAAGAAGCACCTGCTGCCATCAAGCAAAGCACATGGTCACTGTGTGTGCAAGCTATTCCAGCTGGAAACAAAGCACAATTTAATTAAACATAAAGGTCTCAAATGAAGACATTATTTGTTAAATTATCAACACAGATATAATAATTTATATGCTATGTTTTCATATGATAGTTAAGCCTCCAAAATACTAAGTTACTGTTCCCAATTCTAAATACAAACTTTAGAAATATGTAGTAAAAAAGAACAAAAGTTTCCTGTTCACACTAACACAGTTGAAGTGGGGGGAGATATTTTTACAATACAATTTTAAAGACTTGCAAATTTGTAAACTGCAAATGAAGATTTCTAAAAGCTGTCCATTACTTGTTGAGGTCATCTGAATTACTTATTAAGAAAGCCAATCTATTTCTTCAAGAATTTAGTACTAAGTATGTTGTGTAACCATGACTCAGTCAGCATTTATTCTCATATAAGAAGTTTTTATATTTCACTTATAGAAATATCAAATTCTTGAGATCTGAAGATTGTTTAGTTGCTGCTCTCTGTGCACAAGACTGGTTTCATTCCCAAGAGCATTCAATATTGTTGTATTTTCCATTATTTATTAGTGATTGGATTTATTACTTGAAGAATCTGCCAAATACTTACCATTGGTACTCTAGGAGTAATAATTTAGCTCCATCACTATTCAGTATCAGCTCAAATGCTCATATTTAATAGCAGCAATATTTACACAATGTGCTCTTTAGAACATCATGTCAGAACCAAAGAAATTAGGAAGAAAACACATAAACAACTAATCTGTCATTTTATGGCTATTCCCCACTGCAGCATTTTCCACTCACCTGCTCTAACAAACTTAAAAATTTCCAATTTAGCTGCTGAGAGCCCAACCCACAGCTCCAGGGGCTCCTGAGCTGCTCCAGCTGCCACCACCTTCCTCTGCCACCTTCTTACATGGCTTAGGCACATTTGGGTTGATGTTCATCATCAGCCTTTTTTTCCCCCCTACCTAACTGCTTCCAACTTGAAGTATTTTATCCATCTTCCAAAATTCTCCTCGTGGAATCTAATTGGACTCCATTTCCTTGAAGCCCAAGCTCACTGTGGTACTTCTGCAGTGTTTCCAATCTCTCTGTGGACCCTGCACGTTTTTCTTTTTTTTCCTAAAAACTTCCAAGTATTTCCATCTCCTCACAGTTTAGTATTACACGTAAATTTTATTAGCATGGTGTTAAACACTCTCTCCCAGATCATTAATAAAGACATCAAAAATGACTGGTTCTAGCAGTGATCCTTGTGGTACCCTCAAGACACCCTTTGTTTGCAGTGTTTCAGCCAGCTTTTAATCCACATGACAGTGCTCTTATCCAAGCCAATTTGAATTAATTTTGCAAGTCAGGCTGAGCAAAGCAACAGCCAACCTTTTGCAAAAATCCACAATTACCACACTGATTTCTTCAATATTCCCCTACCCCAAGTTTTGCAGGTTTTTGAATGAACTAAACCAGTAAACTTTATTTAGCAAATTATTTGACAGCTATATGCTATATATTTGTTCTATCACATCTTTTGGAACTTGTATACAACATTTAGTCCTACATCTGCTTTTTTCCTGGTATTTTACATTTCCTTCATAGCTTCTCATATTTTAGAAATGATGGGCAGTGCTATATTAGACACTGCCTTGCCAAGTACTGATCTGATGACTAAAAAGTGTAACAAGTGTAGCCTCAGGCTCTACAGAGAAAACAAAAGTAGGTTTATCTAGAAAATTAATTTGTATGACCACTGACAGGATTTCAGAATAAGTTGTAGGACACTGTAGTTCTGCAGAAATGGAGTTTAGACCAAATTAATCAATTTTCAACATAAACAAGCCTTCACAACAGAAATTGTAAAGGTAAATATCAAAAGTCATAATATTGTCAATTGCTGAGTAAATAATATGGAAAATCTACACCATTTCTGTGTGACTGTACATGTATTACAGGCATTTTCAAGTTGTACAATTTCTAACTTAGCTGTAATTATGAATTATTTTACTGAATGTTAACTTAGTAATTTTCTAATCATAGATTTTTTTTTCTCAATTTCTCCTTGTCAAAGAGTCCTACTTAAAACTGATTTTAGTATCCCAGACAAGTGGTCTCCTATATTTGGTAACTTGTCCAGGATTTTGTGTGCACATGCCTTAACCCATGGTTGTAAAATGCATCTCTGAAGATTTTTGGTTGACTTCACCTTATTGTCATATTTATAAAATACTACATCTAAAAAACAGTGATAACAATCATAATTTATCAGCTTCTTCAATACTATGAGTTTTTCTGTTCTCACAGGCCCTAAACTCCTTATTTCTAAATTTCTTCCAAAATAAGTTCCTAAACATTGATGTCCTCATATTACTACATTATGTAAAATCACCCTGAATTTTGATGACTGCAAATAGACAGCATTCAGTAGCTCCAGAAACATTTAAAATTTATACAGGGTTCTAAGAACCACCATAAGAATCAGACAGAAAACTCCAGTGTTACCATGATGGGCTATGTAGTTTTAATAATATTCACTTTAATAAAGTCAAGGTCTGATATTATCCTGACACACATAAGACTCTCTCTATAAGAAGTAACAAAATAATGGACATGAAATACAACTAGCTTTATTAAAAGTGACATGTTTTCTTTTCAAGGAGGAAGGAGCCAGTTTTTTCAGTACTGTGGAAGTTAGAGAGATGTGAGGAGGCATGATACAGAAATGTTTAGTTCTGTGCTATTGGAGTCAACATACTTTATGAAGAAATACAGAAACCCTTCTTTATGAAGTGCTTCCTTATCATCAGTGCACTCAGTAGCCCATTATGAAGAAATTATATTTAATCTTGAAGGCTGAAGATGTCAAGCTTACTTGTTTTATTTTATTAAGTGCCTACAAATATCTTTTTTTATAACATATACTAAGGTTCTTCTCAATTACTGCCTACTTAAGACTCCCACTCTAAGAAGTTTGCTGTTAAAAGAAAGGAAAAAATGAGTTTATAACTTCTCCCTGTCTGTGAGCTTCTGCTGGACAAGAAGCAGCATACTGTGTTGCTGGCAAACATCTGATCTGCAGATCACTTCCTAAATTTCTGGGTAAAGTGGATGAAGGAGGACCAATTCACTCACTGCAAAGAATGTATGGCACAAGCACATTTCAACTGTAATTTTTTGCTCTTGTAATTAGCAATTTCACTTTGTGCTTTTATATTGCCAGCTACATCCACTGGCATAGCTGTATACATTTTCCATCACTGACATCCAGAATATTTTAATTTTGGTGCTTTCTGTGGCAATCTGATCCTATTCCTTCCTCCCTGCTCTATTTCCTCCTGTAGTGCTTTCTCATATCCTATTCCAAGGCCTACTGCTATTCAGTCATGCTCTTGCACAAACAAATCATATAAAATCAAGAAGAAAGAGATGAAACCAGCAACATAGGACCAGCACTGTGCTCTGAAGGCAATCACAGTTCTCCTGGTCTTGATTTTCACAGATCTCCTGGGCCTGATGGCTGTGCTACACCTGAAAGAAGGAACCTGTGTGGGCTGAGAGGTGAGAAGAACAGGATATTCTAGATCTTGGAGATGCTCCTTCTCCATGACTACAGCCACAGGCATCTTTCCCACCCACTGAAATAGAGGAAACCAGAAATTGCCCCTTTTTTCTTCTCCAGAGCTTGATTCTGATGAATCGGAATCTCATATGCAGATCTATCTTTCCCTCCAACAAAATTAAGTAGCTCCAAGTCCTTGCTGTCAAAAGTTCCTTTTGTTCTCTTTCTCATGTTCTTCTGTATCAAAAGCATATCCCTGTACACACTTAAAAGCAGATATTGCATGATGGAATGCATTATCCACTGCTCACACTTGATAAGCATTTTTACATAGGTTTCACGTTCAAATTTCAGAGATTTTTGTCGAGCAATTGCTGTAGGTACAAACTCTTTAAAGTGTCCATTGGGGACACCTGTCTTCCCAATTTCATCATTTCAAGTGAATACAATACCCACGTCCCCAGGTAAAAGTCATGATTCAATCCCATCAGACAGTTGCTGTACTTTGTGCAGTGTGGGTGTAAGAGCTAATTTTGTCCTTAGATTCAGAGGCTTCATTAAAAGTCTTAACACATTCACTGCAGCTTTCTAATTCCTTTCAGGCTTTAACACTTAAGCTACTGGCAAAAAGAAAAAAAAAAAAAAAAAAAAAGGAAGTTCATATACAGAAAATTTTATTTCTCTAACCCAAATAAAGCAGATCTTTTAGATGATGCTAAATGCCACATTACAGCACATCATTCCACTGAAATGAAATTTATGGGAAATAAATCATAGCTAGTAAAGGCTGTAAATCACTATTTTGGGCAATTTATCCTGATATAAAATATGTGAAGCTCTGAATTGAGTTGCATGGAAAAACAGAATGAAAATTATGTTTCGTTTATATGAAGGAATATGAATATCAACATAATGCATATTCCATCACTTTCCTGTTATACCTTTATATTCTAAGAACTTCATCATGCAACAGTATATTGACTAGAAAATCCAATAGTTAAAGTACATAAAAAAAAAATAAAACAAACCCACATTGTTTTCTTCCCCCAGGTATTTTCTTCTAGTTTTCATGTTTTATACAGTAGGGTAAATTCTAGCCATTTTCAGGGAGGGAACAGAGAAAAAAAAAAAAAAAAAAAAAACACAACAAACAAAACAACAACAACAACAAAAGACAAAAAAAAACCCAAAACCCACTGAAATGTAGAGAAAAAACAATCCTGAAACTCTGATTTTTTTTTTTTTTTAGTACATGTTACTTAAAGGATGAGAAAAAAAGATAAATTAGCCCTTTTTGTGGGTCATCCAAAGCTTCCATGCACAAAACTATTTTCATCAACTGATATATGTCACATGAGAGAATCTGTCTCAATTACATTTTATGCCTTAAAAATTGTCCCTGATATCAAATTATAATACAGATAACCCAATTTATACATATTGCTGTTTTAGAGAGAGGAGAATTAAAACTCTGCATCTAAATAATAAAGAATCCAGCTGTATTTCAAATTAATGTGGAAAGTTACAGCTATATTCACAACTTCAGTAAAAAAAGGAAGTTTTACTGCTATCCTGATATTAGTTGCTAATTCATTTCTGTTCCTTTTCATGCTCACTAATCCAAACCCAAAGGCTGCTTCTTTTTGATTCTGACTTTATGACTGAAGTAATGCAAGAAATTTTAAATTATGGATCAACTTCATTGCAGTTAGCCTTGCTCCACAAAAAATTACTTCCAATAGCTGCAAAACACAGCATTTCTAGCAGCACTGAGGGATGGCTGGTAGAGGAGTCACCTGTGGGAATTTTGCTTTTTACAAACAGGTATTTACCTGGATGGGTGTCTCCCAGCAGCAATTCCTGTTGTTTTCAGGCTGAGGCCATTCACAGAACAAAGGGACCCAAACTGGCTGAAGAACCAAGGTCATGAACTGGACTACACCACACAAACATTTCCTAGGTGCTCCCACATTACTCCTGGGGAGCAGCAGCAAAATCCCAAAGCAATGCGAGATGAAAGCTAATTTCTGTAATAATCCAAAGACCCTTTTTCTTATAGTGAATCATGTCCTCTCAATATGCTTCATTTATCAATACACTGAGAAATGAAAATCTTGTCCCTTGGTGCAAACTACAGGTATTTTGAGGATGAAGAAAATACTTAGTGGATCCAAAGCTGAAGCAACAAGAACAAGGCAAGTTCAGATTATTTTTTTGTTAAACAAGCATAACTATGAGTCAGAAGAGAGAAAGGAGACATGAGAAATTAATTTTTCAAGACCACAGGAACGAAACCAGTCTGGAGTAAAACTTGCAAAGGAAAAAGAAAAAAATGCTTAACTCCCCTCCTAGTATTAAAGATTTCTGAATCAGTAAGTCTTCATCATCTATTGTCCACTAAATTAAATTATGATCTATGCTGATTTCTGTCCTGCCAAGTTGGAATAAGTAATTCTCCCTGCTCTCAGAGAATCAGGTATCTGGAAGCACCTGTTATCTGTGATCTGACAGTTTCAGAGATCCACCTATAGAGTTCATGTGTAGGGGTTTTATTTCACTGATGGCAGATCTCAGCTCAGGAAACAGGTTCTCATATTCTCTTAATCAGCTAAAATAGTCTAAATGCTGTTTTTACCTCTATCACAGGTTTTCTTCGGTCTCATTTTCTTGTCCCCCTCACAAGAAATATTATATTTTGCTTTCTATGAAAGCTATTTTATCCATATAACACGGATTTTATTTGATAAACCAATCTTCGCTTAAAGATTACTATTTTAATGGGCATAATTAAAAAAAAAAAATCATTGAATGGGTCTTGCACATCTTTTTCCAAATCCACCGAAATTAGGTATATTGCCAAATGAAAGTAATTTTGATTACTTTCATAATTTTCATATCAATTAAGTTTTTCAGTCTCTAAAAATACAGCATCAATTACTGAGTAAACATTCTATAAAAAAGAACTTCTCTTTCTGGGATGAATTACTGCCCTCTAGGAAGGATACACTTGAATATGAATGTAACAATACCTTTTGTGACTCTTTTCTCACTTATATTACAGAAAAGGAAGAATTTAAGACAAGTTGATAGTTGTCACATTAACTAAACAGAGAACATGAACAACAGATACACTATCACTGCTGGAAAAGCTGTCTGTACTAAGTGTGACTCTGCTTTATATTATTGAATGACAGTATTTTAAGGTTGTTTTATGCTGCTCGTGGCAGTCTAGAAACATTTTTAAACCTTGCCCTGTCTCTGCTGGTCTCTGTAAAAGGGAAGGATAAGGTCCAATAAGGAGGGGGAAAAAAAAAAAAGTATTTCAAAAGCGTTTTTTTTCTCTAAAACACTTTGTGGGAGCTTTTGCTCCTCCACAAGGAAGGATGGTGGCCTATCAGTAGATGTAGCACAGCAAACTCACCTGGTTTCCTTCAGCTTGCAGAGAAAGACAAAGGGAAAAGCAAAGTCACAGTACAGGCTTAAGCTTAGCTGAACAAGAGCAACAGATTTCAGCTACTTAAAAGGCATTTATTTGTAGTCCCAAAGCTTCTGGAGAACAGAACCACTGTTTAAGTAAGTGTATTCAGAGATATTTTTCCCCCTAAAGGACAGCTTTAGTCTGATGTGGTAAATTGAGGAGTCAGAGCACAGGAGGGCAAAGTCCACACGTGTTGATATGACACTGAATGACAAAGGTCTCTGTTATTCTGTCATTCAGAAACCTCGAGTGTGACTCAGCAAAGTCTGCTATCCCTTAAGAACTGCAGAATAAATACAGGATTGAATCCAGAAAACTCACACTGACTTGGCATTGGTAAAGGTGGCTCCATGTGGTCATCTGGATGGCTTGGCACAGACTTTGACCACCTGCCAGCTGTGGGAGACTCCCCAATCTTATTGATGTCAATGTCATTTCTAAGGAGCTTCAATCAATCTGGACAACTTCCTACCCTTCCCCTTCCTCTCCTGGCAGGAGATAAAGCACGTTTAGCAGCTCTTCTCACAAGTGCTGACTCTTTGCCAAAGGTTCTGCAATATTGAGGGCAAAAGCAATATTGCTTTCTGTTAGTTGTTGTGAAAAGCCATCTTCACTTGAAAGCTTTTCTAGCGAGAGGGCAATGAGCATGGCTGCATTCCCACTGAACTCTCCAGATAAAAAGTGCAAAACGCTCTGGGAAGTGCTGTGTAATCATAGAGTATTAGAGGATGAAATTCTACTCCAGTGGATCACTACATATGAAGACATGTTATATTGGGTCATCTTTTAAAAGACAAGCTTAGCTCCCTCAGTGTTTGTAGTAACTGGTGTCAGGCACTGCCACGAATAACAATAAAGAAAATAATATATAATCTGTCAACACGTATAGTAACCAAACAGAACCATCTCTAAAGATTTACCTTCCAGCCATTTTAGCTCATCAGAAAAACAAGAGTAGGAAATGTCATAAAAAGGATTCATGATATTTGGGATAATCAAGTAAGACTAAATATCAAAGTTAAAACTAATATGAAGATTCAACTTACATGGTCAAGATGTTTAAAGAAATATATCTATAATCACTGTAAAGAAAAATGACAGAATAACAATTCAGAGTAAGGCATTCCAAGAGTAAGCAAAAGTTTTTCTTAGAAAAATGAAAGCAAGAAATATTATGGATACGAGACAGCTCAAAATTTCTCTGTAAAATGGGAAGAGAGAAGCTCAACATCATTATAGAATCATAGAATATCCTGAGTTGTTAGGGAGCCACAGGGATCAAAGTCCAGCTCCTGGCCCTGCACAGGACACCCCAACAATCACACCACACCACTCAGAGCATTGTCCCAAATCCTTACTGAGCTCAGACAGGCTGATGCTGTGACCACTGTCCTGGGGAGTCTGTTCCAGAGCCCAGTCGCTTTCTGGATAGAAAACCTTGTCCTAACGTGCAACCTAGCCCTCTCCTGATACAAACTGACACTATTCTCATGTCCCTGGTCACCAGAGAGCAGAGATCAGTGCCTGTCCCTCCTCTTCCCTTCACAAGGGAGCTGTAACTGCACTGAGCTCTCCCCTCAGTCTCCTCCAGGCTGAACAGACCAAGTGACCTCATGAGCTCATCATGTGGCTTCCCCTCCAGACCCTTCACCATATCTGTTGCTTTTTTTGGACAGCCTCCAAGAGACTGATATCCTTATACTGTGGCACCCAAAACTGTCCCCAGGACTGGAGGTGAGGCTGCCCCAGGGTAATCCCCTCCCTTGCCCAGCTGCTGATGGCCCCAGGACAGGGATGTCCCTCCTGACTCCCCAGGACCCCCAGCTCCCTTTTTACAGCTCTCCAGCCTCTCATTCCCCAGGGTATTCACACACCATTCCAAGTGCAGAATGCAGCACTTGCCCTTGTTGAAGTTGATAAGGCTGGTGACTGCCCAGCCATGTGATTTGTCTCCCTGCAGGGCATTCCTGCCCTCCAGGGAGTCAGCAGCTCCTCCTAGTTGAGCATTCTCAGCAAAGTTTCTTACAATACCTTTGTGTTCTGTGTCTAAGTTGTTGATGATGATGTTGAAGAGCACAGAGCTGAGGATGGAGTCCTGTAGAACCCCACTGGTGGCAGGTCACTAGTCACTGATGTGACCCCAGTGACTTTAACTCTTTGTGCCCAACCCATGAGTTGATGGATACCCAGCTGAGGGATGGACATTTTGTCCAGAAGGATTCTGTGACAGCACCAAAAGCTTCACCAAAACCCAAAACGTGACTTAATACTGGAAAACAGACCAGAAATTCTAGCATTAAATGACAAATATGGCCTGGCCAGCAGAGCAATACACAGCCAGCACTGGGATGAGCTTTGCAGGCAGCAGTTCTGATAGGGAAACTGAAGCCCACAACCTCCTTCACCCTCCCTTCAAAGAGGAAGGATGCAGGACTGGCTGTAGGGACCAAAACCCATTCACCTGTTTATTAAATACAGACCTGACAGAAATGCATCTCACCCTACCAGGGTAAATGGCAATGAGAGTGAGAGTCTCCTCCATTAGGTTAAAAAGTAATCCTTATATCAACCCAGACACAACAGAGCAGACCAGCCCTACCCTTAACTTCAAACCTGAGCCCTCAAACTAAAAAAGAGCAAAATTAAACTAAGTGGCAGCAAAGATGAACATATATTCAAGAAGTCAGATAAAGTTTGGTGAAGCTACATTAATGATTATTTAGCAGAGGATAAACAAAGAAGGGCAAAACTGAACCTAACAAGAGAAAATTAACCTCCAGTAATATCAAGAGGGGTTTTTTCTAATTAATTACAAAAACAATCCTCAGTTTTTTATTCTAATTAAAATTTGAGAAATAAGATAATTCCATTTGAGTAGCCCTATAACTATGGAAGAATGAGAGATGAGGGGAAACTGCATTTGTAAGTAACTTAAAGATGACAAGGAACAAAAAACGCCTATTTATCCATCAAATACTACACAGCTCCAGTTGGTGAAATTACTTCTAAATTCCAGTCATTCATTGCAAACTCAAGTTGTTATCTGACATCTGATTGGATGGAACCAATGTAACCACTGCAGCCACCAGCACATGGCTGTGACACTTGGACATTCCCACATGAAGGAAGATTAGTCTTTGATTTGGTATTCACTCCTGTTATGCTTATTAAAAATTAAACCCAACCAAGCAACCAAAACCAAAAAAAAAAAAACCTCCTATGATCATATAACTTGTATTTCTTTGCAGCTACCCTTCACAGTGCCAAATATTCAGATAAAATAAAAAAAAAAATCAGTCACAGCAGTGAGAAACTAAAACTGACTGAAATGACTGACATGTAAAATGCCACAGTAAGATGGCAGCACACTATTAGTGGTTAGCTCTAAATACTAACTGCTAGTGAACAATTCTTGTTGTGAGGAATAAAAGCAATACTTGCCATATTCTCTCAGGCACAAAACCAGCCTAGGATTCAAACACAGCACAAATTAATCAGAAGGCTGGGGTTGCTCTGAAGACAAGATGAGAGAGTTGGGGCTGTTCAGCCTGGAGAAGACACATTGCAGGGAAGCCTCAAAGCACCTTCCATTACCTCGAGGAACCTACAATAGCCTTGAGGGAGGGACTCTTGGCA
The DNA here is from genome assembly GCA_037013685.1 of Acridotheres tristis. NCBI lineage: Eukaryota > Metazoa > Chordata > Aves > Passeriformes > Sturnidae > Acridotheres > Acridotheres tristis. The sequence goes on from CM072884.1 coordinate 6,296,395, forward strand.
AGGGCATGTATTGACAGGACAAGGAGAAGGGCTTTAAGCTGAAAGAGAGTAGGTTTGGATTAGATATAAGGAGGAAAGGCTTTACTGTGAGGGTGGTGAGGCTCTGGAGATGTTGCATAGAGAGGTTGTGGCTGCCCCATCCCTGGAAGTGTTCAAGGCCAGGTTGGAAGGGGCTTGGAACAATCTGGTTAGTGGAAGATGTCCTTGCTCATGGCAGGTGAGCCAAAACAAGATGATCTTTAAGGTCCCTTCCAAGCCAAACCATTCTGTGATTATTTGACCTGTCCTTAATCACACTAAAGTCTTTCAACCCTTCTGTCCTTCAGTTTTCAATACTGGTTGTGTAATCCCCCATCCAGCACAGAATTTGAATTGTTCAGATAAGCATCTGTAAAACCTCTAGAAATGGTTTGATGTGAGCAGATGTGCCACAGTATTTCAGTAAGCTGAAGTTTTTTTTTTAAAATAATTCTAGAAATCCAATGAACCAAATACTTAAAACCTTTAATGCTAATCACAGTTTAAGATTTCACTAATAAAAATATTTTACTAATAAAGTTCATATTTTCAAACCACAACCTACACAAGGTAGAAAATCAAGAGGAGTGGAGGCTTATCCAATGGGAATGGAGAGTAACACAAACAGAAAAATGAGTGGTCTCAGACCCTGCTAGTAATAACTGCTGCAATCCTGAAGTCATGTGTGACCACTTACTCACTCACCATTGTGTGCTACCTGGCTGTGGATCACAAACACTACTTCCATCAGAGATCATCTCAGAGGCCTCAAGCCTGAGACTACTTTTTCCCATGTAAACCCACTATTTTTGTCAAATCTCTCATAACAGAAATTCAACCTGCATGCTGGTAATGATTTTTTTTCTTTTAAGGATGGTTTCAGCACTGCTTACAAAAATTACACTAAATTGCCTTTATAAACAAAACTAAGTAATTTATACCAGAGAAAGAGATAAGGCATGTGGTTTACACCTTAGCTTCACAGTCTGATCATTTTTCTTGGCATCTCAGCTTTAACTGTTTATACACTTTTTTTATTGCACAGTAAGATAAAGGTTCCCAATGCTTTAATGACCAAAGGAAAAAAAAAATCCCAGTCTTAAGGAGACCTGCTACCTTAAGTTGTCAGGTGAGCAAGACCAATGGAATATTTAGTGCATCAGGTTAAAGAAATACTACTCACCCCTTGTGTCTTCTTTTCTACACCCACCAAGACAGCAATTAAATCAGCAAGACGTCCACAGGACTGGCTGAGAGATAACCCACAACATCCCAAACTGAATAAGTGAAGCAGTATCAGAAAACTTGCATACTGTCTTATATGAGGACTAAAGAGTGATACAATTTCTGTTAGGAAGAACTCTGCAGATTAAAAAGCTGTTTTCAGATCTATAAAGGTGAAAATATATGCCCTGAAACAAACTCAGAACTCAGCTTTGAGAGTTGATCAATGGAAATGATTAGTTGCTAGATACAAGATCAAGAGTAGTATAGGAGTCCTAGGGGCATAAATAAAGACCCTAAAAAATATTATATATAAATAATTGATTTCAAAACTGCTGAAGCACCTGCTGCAGAAAGTATGTAATGAAAGTACCATCTACCAGCATAAGTTTCTGGATGCTACATTAGTCAGGATCCCACTAGAGATGTTCACTGCAGTAGCAGTATTAGTTACACGGAAGGATATTCTTTCCAATCTAAATTAATTTGCAAACCTAAGTATGTAAGAATGCAGACAAAGTGTCTCTTGAACAGAGAAACAAATTGGAGCACCTGTCCTCTGGTTTCCTGTGACTCATGCTCTTCCACACCAAGTTAGTCCAGGTTATAACATTTTCTTTTAATCTCTACCTTCTAATGACACAAGTAAAATCAATCACTGTGCTCTCTGTTGCCATAGACAGAGATGAAACTGCCACAGCTTGAACTGCTATTACAATATACTTAGGGTAAATTATCTACTCAGGAATGACAGAAATCCTGCCAATTAAACAAAGTTATTCAGACCTCTTAAGTGTCATCAGACTATTATTAGAATCACTGACACACTGGATTTAAATATTTGAGATAACAATCTGTTCTGCTCCCTAGAACACCTCGGTATACAGCTTCAATTCTTCATAAATCCAGGTTGTTTTAAAAGGCAAAGATCATACTGCAAACTGCATGGACTTGCTACAGGATACTTAACTTCCAGTCATTAGCATTTTATCACCTATAGTGTCCCACTGAACCATTAACATTGTCAGGATGGGTTTTGCTTCTGGCCAGCATTTCTCTCAAAACATGTTTTTTTCACATTCTGAACATCCTCTTTGTGCTACTATTAAACCATTTTACAATACCAATATTTCTGAACAAAGCACTCTTATCGTTGGGTAACCCACATTGCTGAGGGTTAGATGACCTTGGTGGTGCTGCAACATTTGTAATTCTCCAGCACAATCAATTATTTCATGATAATGTCTTTTGTCAGAGAATATTGTAAGGCAATGAGGACTGGATTTATTTTTTTTTCCCTGTGAAAGAAAAGATCTGCTTTGACGGGTATACAGAAATGTTCATACATGGGTCACTGACTGACAAAGGAATTGTAAATTACTCAGTAATAAAAAATAATAGTAGACAGTTATATAGCATTGTACCTCACACATAACGACCTCCAGGCTCATTATAATAAGTATTATTTGTCAAAAATAAATTGCAGTGACCAGCATATCTTCCAACAGTCTTTATTTTAAAATGGGCCATGAAGGAAATCTTAGATTTCAAATATTCTCAATCAGTAAGCCTAGCATATTACAGCAGCTCTACTAACCACTCTGTAAATAAGGTACAGAGAGTACGTTAAAATAAACTATAAAAGATTAAGTGTCATAAATGAAAATCTAGGGCAGGAAACTTGTGTTTCAAACTTCAAAAATTATCAGCAGGGAGGAAAAAAGTTGCATGCTCAAAGACAGGCATTACCTCGCATTTTGATACTTTTCCTCAGAGTCCCTTGCACAATCACAGCAATGAAACAGAAATCACAGTGATGAAACAAGAATTCCCCCCAAAATTTGAAGCATCCTGACAAATATATAGAAGAATGAAAGAAAAAAAAAAAAAAAAGGCTGAACTTCATGTGTAAACATTGCCTGCATTAAACAGTATTATTCCAAAGAATTTGGAAAATATCTAGAAGTGAGAGCAATTAAGCACTGGCCTGGACTAGATGAAGCATTCCAGATTTTGCCCTTACTTTTACTGACATGGGTCATACTGAAAAGCTTAAATTCCCTAAGGATTTTGGCAACTCTGACCATGAAAACTGGAAGGGACATTCAGAAGTTACCTGGTCCAAAGTCACATCCTCAGCAGGGGTGACTGCAGTCATATCAGGAAATTAGAAGTCTTGAAATAAACCAAAGTGCAATGTCCTTTCCTGCAAACACCTGTTTCTGCCCTTGATACTCTACAGTATCAAGCACTCTCATTAAAAATGGAAATTTAAAGAGGAAATATTTCAATGGAAGGTAATATTTTATAACATTCAATCTAAGAATCTTCAGTGCAATAAAATATATCATCTCACAAGTAGGGCATGATACCAATCAACACTAAGACATCCCAGTAAATATGTCACCATAAACTGCAATGAAAGTAGATGATACATAAAAAAGCGATGCATGACTGTACTGAGGAAACCACAATTTTTCAAAGCATTGCTATAGTTAAAAGACAGTAACATCTGAGAATAATAATGACTAATTAGCAATAGCTGCAGTACATTTCATATTTAACTGGCACTGCTTGAGGAGAGTTAATTCCTAAACCCTTTAATAGATCTTATATCACTGAAGATGATCGAGTGCCTTACACATAAAACGCTACAGTCAAGAGCATAAATAAAATATATAAGGAATCTTTTTCATGCATTCTAAAGACATATTTTACTTGAGGTTACAAAAAAATACTTTATTCTACAGCCCTCCAGCTATTTAAGCAGTAGAACACAATATGTATATTTACATATATATTTGCATGTGTGTACACTCAGATACATAAACAGCACAAAATTTCCTTCAAATACTGCATGAAGAAACCTAATAAACCCCTGTAGCTGAGATTTATTTTCTTGCTGTAAATCAGCTTGAAATTTCACTGTAATAAAAAAAGATGAGGAATTGTCATAAGTTTCTCACATGATATTTCATCTAAAGTAAAAATCAAGCATATAGTTTTCTAAAATTAAAAGGAAAACACTGGACACAAAGTCAATGGATTTCAGAAGTCTGGCTTTTCCTCTGAGGATGCAGCTTAACAGAGAAAAGGGAATATTGACTCTTCTCTCCAGTCCTATACCACTTATACCCATGTAAATCAAACCACTCGTGTAAAACAACAATAAGTAGCAGCCAATTTCTAAAGCAAAGCACAGGAAAAATATCCAGCTACTAAAACCGTATATTGCTCTAAAAAATATATTGGGCTGTTCAGCAGCTCTTGTTCTGTTCTGCTCTAGCACCAGCTGAACAAGGGTTACCTCCCCTCCAGAGAAAAGGTAAAGGCTGGACTGCTTCAATTGAATCAAAATCTCTTCATCTACAAATATAACTCTGAATACCATAATAGGAGACACCAGTTTAAAAAAACACATGCAAGTTATAAACTTGTTAGTCTTAAACTTCTATTCTACATTTCCCACAATAATGACATTTTCCCATAATAGTAACATTTTTCCAAATAAATAGAAGGGGACAAACATCCTCCAAAACCAAATTTTCAATGGCATCAGGTCTGTCTCAATTGTGACAAAGCCAGCTTTCCCTCATCATAAAATCAAAACCAAGAAGACTCCTTCATTTAATGATGGATTTTGTGGTACATTCAGAGAAGGTGGAATCCACTCCACAAGGGAACAACATTGATACTGATCAAAGATTTCTCAGGTCATCCATAAATATTATAGTAAAAGTATCATCAAATTCAAACAGAGAAAAACATACAACTGATTCAAGGAATATAACAAGAATCAAAATTCCTTTGCATGCAAGCAGTAAAATGGGTTTCACCTGGGCTTCCCTCCAACCCAAGAAAAATATGAATACAAGCTATATATCAAATCAGCTGGTCAGAAACAGAAACTGGCAAAGAAAAAAAAACATGGCAAAGACTCAAAAGTGAACTAATACAGAAACGGAAAACTTGAAAAAAAGGAAAAAAAACACCTCAGTTATTTGAGCGAAGAGGTTACACACTATTAAAACTTCTTTTTAAACTTTAAAGACAAAAATAAAGAAGGCAAAGATTAGGCAGAGATGCACTTTGCTATCGCATTTACAAAATATATTGTGTATATTTTTACTGCTCCATGATATGTTTATAATATGCCACTTCATAATCAGAAAAGTGTTGTTTCTTTTGTGATTGAAATTTCTGCAAACACAGAACTAGAAACAGGCTGCAATACATTTGAGTTACCTTTAAATTCCCTTTTCCTATGAGTAACATGCAGTTAATGCATCTCACCACAAAGTCAATCATGCATCAGCCTTGCTCTGAACCTATGCAAAAAAGCTATTTCTTCTTCATCTACATGTGAATGAGAGCCTGGTTATTTGAACTGTGGAAATCAAAGAATGATCACAGCACTTCTCCAATAGCCCCTATAAAAGATTAGCATGCCTCAAATCCTCTTGTTGGATGAGCTCTTCAGGCTTAGAACATAATTCTCAACGCATCATTTTAATTAAAACAATTTAACAAAGCCTTACTCCCTTCTCAAAATCCTATTTTTTAATGAATTGACATGGAGTGGAATTCTATTCCACCATCCAAGTCCTGCAGTCCATCCTAGCTTCCCAAACCTCCCCTTGAGCCCTGAAATGGAGTTTTTTATCACCTTGGTTCTGCACACAAACTGGACTAGACATGCATCCAAAATATTTTATTTATTCTTTTATGCATCTGAAATATTTCTTTTTCTTTACCTATTTTGCCTTGAGAACATTGCTTTACATTTCTAGAAATATCTCTGTCCTCCTTCATCAATACATTTCTTTCCTACTTTTCCCCCAGGGTCAATCTCAACTATCTGAAAGAGCTCTTAGAGGTAGTAACATCAAGAGAAAAAACCTCTCTATCATGCATCTTTTTTTTTGTTTGTTTTGTTTATAAGCTGTTCTTAACAGGACAGAGCAAGTTCTTAAAATATCTTTCAAAACCACAGCATTAATATACTTCTAAAAGGCATTTATTGGTTCTATGTAAATGCATAGTAATGAAAGTAAGACGTTGCTCAGCACTTAAACACAAAGGGAGAGATAACATTGATGTGAATCACTTGAATTAGATGCATCAACAGTTTAATAACATGGAAGCCTATAACTATTTATACTTCTTCAGTGAATACTCTAATAGTGAGAAGTACCTGGATGCACTGTATTTTCATGCTAAGTTATCTGAACTAACAAGTAAAATTCATTCCAGGCCTGGGAAGTTGAGTGAGCATCCAGACTGAGCTAAAATGGGTTTATTGCTTGAATAGAAATCTAGCACAAATATCTTTTTCCTATGCCATGAGACTAGAAATTAATCAAATCCCTTCTAATGACACAATTTTGTGACAAAAGTCCATCAGTGTTTCTGTGCTCCAGTTAAAGAGTGCAAAGGGTAAAGAAGGAAGATAAAGACAGAAAAGATCTGGGAGAAGGAAGAAAGAGGAAGAAAGTTGGAGTTACTGCTTCCAAATTAACACATGGCCACATGAATACTTATGTAAGGCACCTGAAGGACTCAAACACCAAACTCTCTTCAGAGTTAAACGTTGGTTTAGAAAAAGCTTAACTTCTTAGCACTAGGTATTGATACCTTTATTTATAAATACAAAGTTATACGCTAAATATTAAAGTCTTCAACTTATGTGACAAAAAATGCACCAAATATAACTCATGACAGTAGAAAAACAGATTTTATTCTTAAACAGAGAAGGATAGAAAAAAGCCCTGCCAATTTAGCAGTAACCTCTGGGATTCTAAATTGTGGAGGAAGGATAAAACCAAAAAGATAATCAATATGACAGATATAACTTATATTTCCAATGGTGCTTTTTTTTCTTCTATGACAGTATGTTTTTATTTCTAAGAGTTGGCACAAGTTTTGATTTAAAGAGTACTTACAGCTAGCTGATTAAATATTTGTGGCACTCAGCACTAAAAAAGAAAAATATAAATACATAATGAATTCATATATCTGTTTTGCTGATGCTGTTAAAATGTCACATGAATTTTATCAGGTAAAGTTCTAGGAGTCAGGAATGCACCCATAACTGTCTTGCAGAAATGGGAGGGCTGTAACCATTAGAATCAACCCTAATCCAAACATCTGGAAAAGAGAAGAATTTTCTCAGCTGCCAAGATCCCAGGTTTTATCATCTTGCAAGATGTTGGGTTAGCAGATAGCACCCAGCAGCACCTTGATAGCATCATTAATTCAAACTCTTTGGTTTATACTGGAGAGGAGCAACTTCCTCACTTCTCCTCTCACTGTCTTTCTCTCCCAAGAATAAAAGTATTTCAAGGCAGAATGATACATGAGACACCAGATGAGTCTCCTCCAGCCATCCTTGCCACAAGTCCACATTTAAATAAAAAAATGGGAAACTTCTGCTACCACTTCTTGAACTATTACTGAAAAAATACAAGGGTGAGGCTAAAAACCACTAAGCTATTCTCTAATCAAAATAACCAAGAAATCATCTTTCAGAACCAAAACCAAAATCAAGAGAAAGAAAGCAAATCTCCAAAATCACTTGATACTCACAAAAACAAAGGTTCATGGTGGATTGTAGATGTTTCCTTGATAGCTGAATCTTCAGTAAACACAAAAGGAAATTACTGAGCAATTATATAGAGCATAAGGTACAGTTAAGTATTTACTGGCATTTAATTGTTATTAATTGAGCCACTTTCTGTCATAAATCACCAATTACACACAATATGCTGAGCTTAATTGCTGTACATAAAACCCACGTGTGTTTGCACATATACACATGCATACATACACACATGGTCACAGAAACAGCTAGTACTTCTCATTGCTCTTAAATAAGATGGAAATCAAAACCACTATTAAAAGCTAATTTCCAATTTCATTTAGTGGAAAAATAAAGAAACTTCCAACAGGGTATTTCTAAAAAGGAATTAATACTTTCATAATGAGAGTATTATTTTGCCCTCCTTCCTTCCACTGCTTATGTTTTTAAACAGAAAAAATCTTGAAGGCTGTGGAGCTGACATTCCTGGAAACCAAAACTCTCTTGATCCTCAGGATAGCTAGAGCCTGAGAAAACCACAGAAATTTTCCCAGACAACAGCTCCAAACTGCCCCAGCAATGTCCTGCAATGCTGGATTCTCCTTGACCTCTTGCAGAGCCTGCTGAAACCAGTGCCAATTACTGTCAGATTTGTTGGTTTATTCTGCAGTGTAGGCACCTGTAGACTCTGAAACCAAGCACGATTGCAATTGCTTTCACCCAGGTCACCACAGAGCCATCAGCTGCTAACAACTGCCACTCATTACACCCACTGAAAATGTGATCAGATTGACAGCACAGATATGAAAGCCACTGTTTTCCTCTCCTCAAACCCAGACTATCCATTTCTCACATTGAAACGAGTCAGCCCTTGCCCTTCTTCAGAAGTTTGTGTTGCTACCCAAATCCATTTAAAAACTGCTATTAAATACATGTCTGTACTATATTAAACAAGTAGAAACTCAATGCAATTTGCCTACACATAGAATACTCTTAAGCCACTTGTTCCTCAACAACACAAGAAAAGAATATTTACAAGTGCTGGGCAGGAGAAAATGGGGAGAAGGAAAAAGAGAGAGTCAACTTGTCATGTTCTGGCAGGTTAATAAATTCAGATGCTGGTGGAAAAAAGACAGAAAAAACTCAAGTCAGATGTCTCACAATTGCACACTGCTACCAGCATCCTCTCAGTTATTTTAAGAGGGCCCTATCTCTGTCACCTCTGCCAATACAAGGCCCAAAATACCACAACAGTAACAGCAATTTTTATTAAGTATTCTGTTAGTCTAACATGCAAATAACAATTAAGTGGAATACAACATATTCCCCCAGAAAGTCAAGTTCAACTCACACCAAGACTGGGGGCAAGGAGCATTTGTGACTTGTACAAGTAACAGGTAGCTCAGGACTTGAGAATGTGCTCTGCTGAACATCAGAGAGCTAACTTTTTATTTGTCAGGAAATTACTAAACTCACATAAACAGCTTCCTTTTGATCTACTGCCCCAGGAGAGCCCAACACATAAGGACAGAGACACATCTCTTCATCCTGCTAAAAATGTTGTTCCCCATGCCATCTCCTCAGCTTCCTTAGCAAGAGCAAAACATTCAGGCTAAAAATAACATAATCCAATAAAGATCATAGCAGGCTAGTAAAAGTCCAATAAAAGAAGATAGGGTAAGTAGAAGATGAGAGTCCAATAAAATACAATTGGTAGTTTAAAAACCCATCAAAATAAAACAGGCAATCAAAAAGAATAAGCCAAATGACATCTTAGTGGAGGTCAGCAGATACATTTCTCACCCAATTTCTTAGAAACAGATCAAGTTCAGAAGTCTCAGAGAACAAAATGATTGTCAGAGTGACCTTCCCTCAAATCAAGGAACGGGAGATGTTTTAGCTGTGAGAAACACTGTTAGTATTAAGTTTTAAAACTCTTACCAAATATATTGTTAACAACTCAGTACTCCCCTCCTCTGGGCAAAACTAAACAAAACATTTCGTTAAATCTGACTTCCTTCTCCCATGTTCCAAATTTTTCTATACCTATATCACTTTCCTTCTATACCTAAGCAAAGGATATTTAATTTAGTTGATCAATTCAGATTTAAGACTGTGTCAGGTGTAATAGTCATTACAAGCAACAGACACGCTGTATTCAGACTATCACGACACATTATGCCTGCCAATAAAAGTCATTAAATTGATGAAAAAGCTGATACTACTACAAGAACAAAATTCTATTACTTCTTCCCCTTATTGCTCCCTCTGTTTTTCTGTTTCTGGCTGTTTTTCTTACTGTTAGCAACTGAATTAGTTCTTGAATGGCTATTAAAAATAACAAGTACCTCCCAGTTGCACACTCGAAGTCCTCCCTCCTTGCACACTGAAAAATTCCAGGAGTTGTTTCTTTGTATCGCAAGGACATAAAAAATTAGGTCAAGTATCTCATAAAACATCCTTTTTCTATTATACTTGACTCTTCAATATATAATAGTACCCTAACAACTCCAACTTCCATCACTGATGGAAACTTTATGCAACATTCCAAGGAAATTATTCCATGAAACACCTGAAACATGAAGCATTTTTCCTTAGTACATTTTAGTTGTTTTTATGGGAGATTAATACTTTTTCCACAAATTAGGCTTATATAAAAGGTTCACCTTATGAATCTCCTGCACAGTAACCTTTAGTGTAGAAGGGACAGGCTACTCAAGCAACAGGTAAACAAAAAAGCCAGGGTTGAAATGCAAGAAGATACTTAGAAAAAAATAACTTTATAAAGCAAAAATTAGTGGATATTCCTGGCTAATATACTAGATGCCATTAATATATTGCCACTTGTTTAAGATTTGCATCACATCTTCAACAAATATTTTCTCCCATTTCCATGGTTCATAATAAGGCTTAAAAAGGTTGATTCTCAATGCTTGTTTTACACTTAAAATAATTTCTTCTCAAGTAGACGTTAGATACAGAAGCTAATTAGATTTAGGCTACTAATTTCTTTCATGCCACAAACATATATACAGAGATAACCTAGCATATGGCAAAATACTAATTAATGGGAATACATAAGACAGTGAAAAGCATGCTAGGAAACAGGTTTTTTACCGTAATACCACCAGTTTTGTTAAAATGATCTTAAAAAATACCTTCCTTGCGATATTTGCATTTACAAGATATATTATAAATACTGCTTATTTGCAGTAGTCTGAATCTTATTAGAAACATTATGGTTTCCAATTAAATTTAGAGAAACCCTAAAAGTCAAAATGTGAAAGCACAAAAAAAACGTTGCAAAGCTGAAGGGAAAATATTGAAAATAATAAAAAAAAAACCCACAGTACACAAGTGACATGAGCCTAATTCTGATTTGAAGCCAGGAATAAAAATAGGTGGTCCTAACATGAAGGAAAGACAGTTTAAATTGCAACTTTCAATGGGTAACAACCATCTGAAGTGTGCTGTCAAAGTGAGATTGAGCCAAATGATGTGTTTTCTCATTAAATAGTAGGCTGAAGAAGACACTCATGCAACTCCTCTCCTCCACCTTATTACTTCCAATGTCAGATTGAATTAAACAACATATATATAGATTCATTAGTGAACATACTAACAAACTGAATTATGGATAATTTTGCTAACTCCTACATTAAAAAAAAAAAAAAACATGTGTAAGATGAGGACAATGACAGGGAAGGAAAAAGGATCACAAAAACAGTGAGCTGTTTCCACTAAACAACTCAATAGTTCAGAAGAATTACCAAAACTTGAATAATTCAACTTCTATTTCACCCTTAGATTATTATCACTTGCTGATGAAAATGTCCTCTTTTTAATATTTTATTTATTTTTTTTATAGTTTACTACCTTCTCCATTTAGAAACAGGTTTTGGTGAAAAGCTCTCTTCCCACTACCTGCAGTTTTGTCTTCTAATCTTGCTTCAAGCCCCCTACCCTTTAGTGAAAAAAGATAATATTTTTCAAAACACTAAGGTGGTTTTGTGTTCTGTTTACACACCATCTCACACATGTTTATGCAGAAGAATGCATCCCAAGCTGATGAATATCTACACTTTGCAACTCACAGAAATTCTAAGTTATTCTCAGCTACAGCAATCACCACTTCTGCTGCAATGAACATTCCTGACCTCAGGCTAATAAAACCAGTGTCAATTAATAGCAGATTAATATTTTGCAAATAATCTAAGTGTGATGCAGCAACAGCAAATTCTTGTACATGTTACAGCAGCAGCTGTTCTGATTGCCCATTTTTGTCATTTGCTTTCAGATGTTCTGACTCCAAGCCTTTGTTCTTGTACAAATCCTTGCAAAGCCCAGTCTTCTGGACAACCCTAAACTACAAATAATGAATACCAAGGCATCATAAAAACTGAACATAAAATGCCCCAGCAGGTAACCATAACGACACTGCTTTAAAATTATAGTATGCTAAAGCTTCAGAAGGTTGCATAATAAAACTGCTAAGTGATTAATTTAATACACCCATCGCTGCCACAGTGATTGCAGAGGAAAGGTAGGAGCAGGTGTAGAATATGCAAGTGTTTGTCTGACTGGTATAGCCAGGTGTGAAGGAAACTGAAGTGAATCCTGACCTACCCAAATAAAGAACCACTATGAACTGCTATAGCTGAAGTGTAGGTTTATTTTGTGGCTTTGTTTCCGTGCAGTAAGGTCAAACCAGAAATATGGAACCATGTGTCTTTCACTGGACCATTTATTCCACTACATACTAAATGTTTTACATTTTATCAGTGCTACTGCTTGCAGCTTATTCCTTTGTATTATCACCACTGTAGTTATCACCTGCATTAAATTTTCATGTAAATATTTTCCTGATGTGTCTACACCAAAGGATCAGCTTCATCTAACTACATTTTCCAGACTGCATCTCCTTATTTGTTCAGCTTTCTCTTTATTATGTGCAGTTTTGATCCAAGCCTAAAGCACGAAGGCAATCAATGCTGAAGAATGACTAGAAATTGTTTCTTTATTCCACTCCTCACTGAATAGAAAGTTTCCATTATCTCCCTCAACATCTTTACTCTATCAATTTGACAGGGGCACACTGTTCTACACTCCACTGCCCTCAGTCCAGAACTGTACACAGCTTTTCTATCTTTTTCTAATAAAAGCATGATAAATGATATTGTCTAGTGAAAACTACTTGTCTTCCCTCATAAGTGTCATCTTCCTTCTAATTGCTCTATACTTTATCAAAATGCATATTAGAGTAAAAATCCAGTGTCAGTCTAAACTTAGGTGCATGAAATACAAAAGCTTATTTGAACAAGCAGAAAATGGAAATCATTACAGCACAATAAATGCTAAACTAGTTAAGCCAGGATGTAAGACACCTGTGATAAAATTTACACTATGATATCCTAACGTTTTTTGACAGATCACTGTACCTGAAAAATATTTGTCTTACAGAGAAGCATTATTTAAGATGCACTGTTCAAAGATAATTGGAACAAAATGGCAAATAGAAAAATGTTCACTCAAGTAAAGATTTTATCAAGCCTGGGATGGCACACTGCTAACTGGGAAAGCAAAGCATAGCAAATGTCCAGGGAAGCCCCCGAAATTCCAACAGGACAAAAAACAGCAATCTCCTGCCTTCATCACCCTGCGGTTCTGGCAGAAGAGATTCTCCTCTGCAGTTGTGTTTGGTCCTTGCTAAAACAAGCTCCGATTTGCAAAATGGGGTCCTGCTTCTACAGGGACCCAAGATACCAATGATGGTCTTTTGTACTTGTTCTCCAGAAAAAGCACAAAACCAGAAAAACACTTCTAGTTTTCATGCTTCAATAAAGTTGATTTTAGAGCATTGATGAGCTGTGCTATTGTCTGGTGACCACGTCCCTTTTAAACCTATCACCTTTTACTTGTTTGCTCCTTAGGAGTTCCTTGAGGACTTATGTTTCCCAAATCACAGTAGGTGAAAACTGAAAGATTATGCTTCTTTATGTTCTTTAATTAATTGTAGGTCACAAACTTGAATGAAGATGAAAGTGAGGTCTTCACCTTGTACTGAAAAGTAAAACTGAATGTTTCATGATGCTCAGCTCTCCAACACCACATTCCCCCATTCATCACATCCCACACCCTTCTCTTGTTTTTTCCTTCCCACCTCAGGATGTCAGTCTCAAACACAGGAAAATCCAGTGTACCAGGCAGGCAGTGATGCCGGAGCAGAGGATTTGTCTCCAGCTCCTCACTCCCCTCCTCACTACAAATGAGAAGCTGCTGCAGTAATTACTCCAGAATGGACTGTGGGGGAAAAGGGAACCCGAGCATAAAAGACCAGATATTCCCAGACACTGGTAATTTAGGCCCAAGACTAGCATTGCAGCTATCTCAAAACTATTAATGATAACAAAGCATACTTTCAGAATCCTCTGATACTACCGTGCTATTGCTGTATAAAACGGGCCTCTTTATATTAACTTGTCCCCTTAAATGTGAACTAAATCTACATCAACTTCTGTTATCTCACCATAAAAGCTAAAAACCCCAAAATTAAGCATGAGCCTCTTGCCCTATGTTCTATCGAGCCATTCTACAAGTACTCTTTTTCAGACAGAAAACAGATTACAAACTCAGTTTTTCTACCATTCTTCAGACATATTCTACTAAAATCCAACTGAAAGCTTGCCTGGTCATGCTGCACAACTCAAAGAATCTGTGCTCTGGGTATCACAACTGATTGTTTGTTCTATTGAGTAGAAGATTATCTTGGTATTTTGGTTATATGAACAAACATTTATCTACTAATATTTTATTCTTGAAATGCATAATCAGCCAACAGATTCTGCAAAGTAACCACTTTTATAGCTGCAGTTTGCTACTTGGTTTATCTTTTAATACAGCCTCAGATGAGGAGAAATAAAGGCACTCATTAACAATGCAACTTCAAAAAACACTGTCTTGTAGCCTTATTTTATCTATGCTGCACACTCACTTTATCTGCTTGCCACTACTACTCAATGCTGTGTGTTCAACCCTTATGGTCACTTAAAACACCCCCACAATAAATGAACTGAAAAACTCAGAAGAGATGGGGAAAAACAACACAGTAAAATAAGACACAGTCTATGTCTGACTTATGGAATAAGGTATTTCTCATAATTTTATAAAAAGAAGCACCTTAAGTTCATTTTTGCCATTATAATTTTCAAAGTGTTCAATACATCTATGTATACCCTGTATTTGCTACATCAAAAAGAACTTACATCGTAGAGTTCCCAACTCAAAAACTAACAAGATCTAAATTGCGTTTAATTAAAATTATAGTAACTGAGCTTGAAAATACAGTTTAGTTGCAGAAAATATAAATAAAATTCTCTGCATAATAAAACAAAAAAGTTTCCCCATTAAACTCTTTCTCCATGGGAAATTATTTGTTTAACAGAGCTGGTGCTTAATCATTCCACCCTGTTTTCACCCCGGGCTTCACTTCTGAAGCACCATAATCAAATACAAGGCTACAATGAAAAGCTGCTTCAGTGCCCCAGTGCACAGATCACATTCTCTTATTGAGCTCCCTGCCCTTTCCTACCTGTCCTTCTTCCCTCCCATCTTCAAACAAGGAGTACAGCTTGATCTTTTCCTTGATCTTTCTGTAAAAAGCAATCTATAATATTGACCTCTAAGAAGCTGCTAGCAATTAGATTTCCCAAGGGATTACCAGAGCCAGGGCAGCGTTGGATGATTCAGGAATTGCAAGTATTCCAGGGATATTTATTTCTGAATAAAACTCCTTCACCTGGAACAGCTGCAGACACACCTTGGCTAAGCAAGAAAATGAGTGGTCTTCAAGCTACCTTCCTCTACAACTCTAGTTCTTCCTACAACTCCTGTGTTCCCTGACAATCCACTCTGGAGCAGCCCTTAGACCCCACAGGCAAATATCCCTCAGCCAAGTTTTCTACTGCTTGTAAAAACATTTTAGAATATGCTTCAAGTAGAAAAGGCTCAAGTACTGACTATGGGCACAGGGTGATTGGAAATCTTCCCTTGCTTTCCTTAATGGAAATGTAGTCCACTAAAAAAAAAAAAAAAAGACCACCAAGAACACCTGGGTCTCCAAGATGGATAAAAAGAACAAAGTACTGCCTACCCTCTGCATACAGAAATAAAAACATTATTATTCTTTAGAAAGAGGGCCCTCAGCCACTTTAGTACTGAAAATTCTTAGTCATATACTCTTATACTCTCTTCCTTATGAACAATTATTTATAATACAGCACATTTTAGGAGCCTAAAACTACATTCAGCAGCCATCAGAGGTAAATATTTCTTGAGAAGTTTTTCACTTGAAAATTAATTTCCCCATACACCCAAGCTCTGCTCTTTTTTTAATAAGTTGCTCTACAAGAACAATATAATTTGGCTTTTTCCCACCTTGGGAGGACAAGCAAGTCTTGGGGCCAGATCAATTTTCAGATGAATCCTTTCATTGCACCTCAGACATTTTATGAGGCATTTTTCCAGATAATTTTCTATCTCAAACATTACAACAAAGCCTATTCAGGAGACAGAGTCAGAACACCTCAGGCTGTCCTAACATCCCCTTTATTTTCACACACTGGACCATAGACCACCAAGGTATACTGACCATGATACTTACGTACTCCCCAGGCATTTAGAATTTATAAATCACCTCTGAAGTAATTTTCTTTCAGATGATTAGTGAAAAACTGGTTCAGTGTGTAGCCATCAACATATGAGTCCTCTCACAGACACAACAAACGATGCAACTTTTAGACGGTAACATCACCAACTCATCCAAAACTAAATGTATCCTCAAGTCACTAAGAGGTCTCAGACATATATTTGTATCTTTAAAATTCCAGATGAATGTGTCAAAATGCTTGGTTTTGTTTTGGGGGTTTTGTGCTGGATGTTAAATGAAGACACCTGCAAGGAACACCTACTGTGTGCTGAAGTCTCCCTGGGTGTAGTGCATGGAAGTGTTTACAGGAGGAAGCCACTCAGTAATTGTTTTCTCAGCTTTTTAAGAAACTGAGAAGCCCATTATACACTGGACAGCAATTCTTTCATGGAATGGAGTGGAAGTACAACTGTGATTTGTGCAACGTTTAAGTTACAAAACATTAGATTTTTTTTTTTCATCTTGTTAACATAGCATTTGCAAAATGATCTTTGTCCTTTCATTTACTAAAAAGAAAAATCAACTTCAAAGAACATACGAGATTTTTTAGTAGCTGCTAGTGTAAGCTTAGAACACTGAATGGAATGAAAAAGATACTATAGAGTCTCCTTAAAAATATATGCTTTGTATAACTCATTATGCACACATGCACCACAAACGTCTTCATAAGCAAAAACAAAAGCAAAAAATCCACACCTCAAGATTTTTCTATCAGTGATAGATTAAATTTGGTAATTATCTGATTTAAGAATCTTAGTTTCCCTCATATTTCCAAATCTAGTGGAATTCCTAAGTAAGAATGTCCCTGAAAATAGAGATTTTTCCTGTGAGAGCAGAGAGTGCATTACCAGAGTATTCAGCATACAGGAGAATAGGAACAGGTACATTTACAGTAGGCATTTTTACAAAAATTGATATTAAAATCAGGTCTTGATTATACAGAGCATGTTAATGATTTTAGAAACATTCAATTATTATTAGAAAAACACTCCAATTAAAACAAAAAACAACAAAAAAGCCACAAACTAGCAAGAACAGAAAACCCAAACTGCTGAAAAACCACTTGACATTACCAACTGTATGATGCATTAGAGACTATTTACTGAATATCTAGTCCAAAACAGATTATCACAGCATAAGAGAATAATCTGTTTAAAGAGTTCATAATGGCACAGAAAGCATCAGCCTCCTTTAACTTTGTGAAGTAAATCTTCATTTAAAAGAAAAGGAAGGCAAGAGAACGGTGTCATTTATCTCTGGGATGCCACGTGAGGTGAATGCACAGCACAACCCTGCCAAAGCAGGTAGAGAAAGTCACTTTACAGAGAACTAGCATGGCTGCTTTTAATCTGTGCTACCCAGTTTTGCCTTTCTCAAAATTCTCCATGAGCAATCAAAATAAAATAACGAGAATTAATTCTTCTATTGAAACCATTTAGTTTAAGTTAACAGAAATGTGTGTTGTAACAAAAACAGCATACTAGCAATAAACCATGATCCAAGTGTGCAAAAAAATAAGTAGTGAGTCAAGGGGTGAAAGGCTGCATACTGTGAATCTGGCATTTTGTCCTAGATGTAAACAAAAAAAAAAATTACTCCAGGCTGGCACTGATAAAAACACATGTAAAATAAGGAAGAAAGAGGACCCTTCTTGCCACCCAGTCATCTTTTGGGATTTGAGTAAGAGTTGGTCTGTCTTTGGCACTTTTGTGCTAGTCCACATCAAACAGACCAGAGAGGGATGCAGAGGTTTTCAAAGTTGAAAGCTTGAAGCTCTTATTGATTTCTGCTCCTTTCTGAAACTGATTCAGAGTTTAACACCAACATTTTTCCCCTCTCTCAGATTCCCTTGCATTTATCTCTTTTTTTTTTTCTTCATCTTTTCATTCCATGACTACCTTTCTGAAAAGGGTTTTGATTTAGCCAGTCAAGACTTTCTATTGCAACACTGCCGTGAGTCAATGAGCAAAAAGCCCAGCAAAATCGATGACTAAAGGCATAGAAAGATGAATTCTGGCACAGAGAGCTGGGATGATTGAAAACTTACTGCACCAGATGCTCATTACTGAGTCTGGTCACTTCAGCACAAAAGTTATTTGGACTTGCTAGGAGCCACACTCTGATTTGGGGAAGAAAATTCAGACAAACCTGTTAATTCAGCTGCTAATCACCAGTAAGGTGACAGATATTTTAAAGAACTTCATTTAACTTCTAGAGAAATAATATGTCTGCACCCTAAAACGGATTGAGCTTAGCAACTGTGTGCCTTGGCTTCTAGTGAGTAGTAAAAAACAGAGCACAAGCTTTGGCTACCCAAGCAAATCTGCCAATAAGCGACTGCATAAATAAAAACTACATCTTCCTGTTCTAATTTTTATCAATTTGTCTTATTCTGCTTTCAAGGAAACAACAATTGATAAGAAAGACGTTTTTAGCTCATTGTGACTAACTTTTTCCACCCAGAAGACCATCAAAAGCAAGATTTATCTTACGTCATAGATCAAAACCAGAAAATTATCACCTCTGCCTCAAAAATGTGATGAGAAACATTTCAAGATAGACTTGACTTGCCAACTCTCCCAATATTGTTGCAGCTAAAATAATTTCAAAAAAATAGAGATATGATAGCAGTTGACATGGCACCAAGCAAGCTGAGAATTTAAAAGTGATCTTCAGTGTTACCACAGCTAACATTTCAGCACTACTCAATCCATGAAATAAATGTAATATTATACAGCTTCATTCTGTACTGAGAGAAATGGGAGAAATGCTTACTGTAGGATCAAAGTCTCAATCACTTTTTCTCACTGTCTGCTGAAACTACAAAGCAGTCTAGAAAAATAAAGCTACCATGTATAGAAGAGAAGAGAGGAAAATGAAAATTTGCTGTGGGAGCAATGATGAATAAATAGTAGAAAGAGCATTGTTACAAAGCATAAAAGACGGAGTTCAAAGCTAGGAAAGTATGTGACAGAATTTGTACAGAGAAAATAAAATATAGACACTGGATTAAGAAGCTACAACATGGCACAAGAAGATGCAATTGTAATATATAAATTGATAGCACTGCATAAAGTGCAGTCATTTCAAAGATAAAAATGAAATACCGAATGTCTAAATGCAGAGCCAGGAAACATCCATAACAATTTACTTTACAAGGAGAAGCAATAATAATTCACTTCCAAAAGAACCTCCTCCAACTAGTAAGAATTACATGAAGTGTAATAACACAAATTAATTACAAACTGAATCTACATGGAGTCACTTGGGGTTTTTTGCCTATCTGCCCCATGAAACCTCTGGAGTTCATTAGGCTGAATCCAGTTCAGTAAATGTATCTGAAGCTATGTCAGTGCTTCTACTCAACCACGTTGAGCTCAAGGCAATTTTCCTGAATATATTCACAATAAGGGCGTGAAAATTTATTAATAAACCACACATAATATTATCAAAAAAGGGCCCTGGTTTTCATTCTTTAATGGACCATATTCAAGAGACCACAATCATATGTGAAACCTGTTATTACTTCCCTAAAATAGCACTAAGTGAAATGATGCCATTCATCCAGGTTATTTAGCAGGGACAAAGTCAGTAAAGCCACCTGACACAGTATGGAAAAAAAAAAAAGCCAAAAACCACCAACAAATTCAAGCAGACCTGTATCAGAGGAAAAAACTGTTCTTAAAAAGTCAGTTGCACAAAAGTAAAAAGCATAGGTCTCTTTCTTTTAAATATTGGATAGCGATTTTCATTATTCTCTTGTACTGGAAGTTCTATAAACCCAAAGAGTAACTTACATAACAAATATGTCATTGATTTGTCAATAAATTAAAGCTCATCTCATTGACTATGGTTTTACAGTCATGCTTGCTAGAAATACTTTCAGTATTTAGAACAAGACCAAGTACAATTTATTAAAGTCTAATATTTTTTACTGCTGTTATTATTTGGAAAATGTAGCAGTTTGGAAAAAAAACCTTCTCTATTTAAAACTAGATTTGGTCAATCTCTGTCCAAAAGCACAGACAAAACTACTTCACACCAGCACTGACAGCACATTGCTCATGATCTTGATCTTGCATTTAGGAAAATCATGTTTTAGGCTCCTCTTCTGAGGGACATAGAACAGCACTAAAATCTCAGTCTCCACATACACACAGGTTGCCTGGAACTGCTGACTGTTCTCTGAAAAGCCTGCTCATTCCTGTTGAAGCACCTGGCACTTCCAAAAAGTTATATTTGTCTCAGTTTCCACACACAATGCAAATAAGGAAACTACTAAACTGTTCTGCTTATCCATCTTCCTTTGTGGCCTCACATATTTTTAACTATACAAAAAGAGAAGAGACTGAAATTTCTGGACAGAAATAAACTAAGTCTTTTCTTATTCCTTGCAGAAAAGATTAATTTATGCTTCCTTCCTTTAAAAAAAGGCCTCAAAAACAAAGCCAACTAAATAATGCATATAAACTAAGGCATGGGAGGCAATTGAGAAGGCATAAATGAGTTTTACTAGATGAAAGCTAAAACAGAATAGAAAAGGCCTGGAGTGAGCAATGTGAGCAAATAATTCACTCACCATCATTGAAGAGACACCTAACTAGCACAGTCCTATCAATCAGCCAGCTTGGCTTTGTGTCTGTCTCCACTGCAAAAAAAACTGTATGAGCACCATGGAAAAGAGCATCCAGGTAGCCAGAGAGACCCTGTGGGAACTTCATTAATCAGTAGTCTTCATTCTGTCCTGATAAATAGCACAAACTGGACTAGAGTTACCTGCAGGAACAAGCAGCAACTTCAGGATATTCTGTGGCAGCTCAATTGCTCTGCTGCCTTTGCTGAGCTAACACAGGGACCAGGTTAAGAAGACCATCTGTCTTCTGGAAGACTAACTTGTAAATTAAAAAAAAAAAAAAAAAAAAAATCCTCCAGGATTTTTACTTATTTCTTTAACATCAAATCAAGAGTTCTTCTATCAACCCATGCTTACAGCTCCCAATGAATACTACCTCACTATATTCCCTTCCCTGGCTTCTTTTTATCACCTTACTCCTGCCTTCCACTGCCTCTTGCAAGCTGAAGGAAAGATATTATATTTTATTTATATTAGAAGTCACACAGTATATTTTTTGCACTGTAAGTAATCAAACAAAAACATAATAAGATGTTCAATTAAGCTGCAGATCACAGACAAAGTACATCGTGCCCTGTAGCAACACCTCCTCGTCAGTGTACAGAAAAATGCTGCAGTCATGACAAATCTTGGTGAAGTTTCTCTTAGTAATTACCCTGCTTAATTCAAGTTGTCATTACATGGTAGCTTCGATATGGAGAAATATTTAGTGTCATATATACCTATGCACAAATCTGCTAGCAATAAGCATGAACCCTCTCAGCACAGCTATTATCAACACTGAGCTGTGTTTTCCTCTTGGGACTTCAACTCTGCATGCTCTTTGTCCCTGTCTGGCCACCTGGGGACAAGCTGGAGGTCACCCCATGCTGCTGGTCAGAATCAGCCTTGGAGGCATTCCCAGCCCCTTGGCTATGTGAAGCTGCCTCATTCCCCATTTTGCAGAGGACAGTTCATCCCTTGGCTTAAGTTTCTCCTGCACCTTCTCTGCACTTCGATCCTCAGCTCTGTCAAATTCCAGTGCCCAGCCCTGTTCCTAACCCAGCTGCTGATGCTCTAGCCTTGCTTGCTTCCATTCCTCATCCTGCCATTGTGCATGTCCCAGCTTTCCAGACTCACATCCTGTCCATCAGCTGACACATTTTCATTTGCCGTGACTTCAGCCCCTCAGTTTGACTGAATGGTTCTTCAGTTTGTTGTTCAGCCCAGACTGCTGCACTCAGCTGCCCTATTCCATGTTTCCCTGGCCAGCGTGACTGCCTTCAGCTCATTGACATCACACACATGAAACCCTAGACAGAGTCAACTTCACATAAATAAGGAGCACTAAACAAACAGCTCATCTCCATGCAGCTTTAACTCATCACTGTTCAAGGCTGATTTGCCACCTTTCAACTGAAAACTACAAAAATCACCTGAAAGCTGAGGTGTCTTAGTCCACACAGTGAATTACCAGTGCTACCATACTGTATCTAGTGTGTACACAAAACTCAAGATAATAACAAAAAAATTAAACAAAACCATGCTAAATGCACAAAGCAGCAATTGAAAATAATAAAATCTGACTTTAAGCACTTTATAAAACCCCTCTTCTGTATATGCATGTACCAGCAAAAAGCACTTAAAGACTACAACCAAAGCACAGCTTTTATTTAGGGATGCCCAAACATAGCTGGTGAAAAAATTGTCTCTTATAGGGTGTATAAGCCAGAGAATCTTCCAACTGATCTCTGTTTCACAAGACTTACACATACTATAGAATAAGTAATTTGGGTTGTAATTGCTGAGATCTAAAAAAATGCTCCACAAGTAGCTCTCACATATATTAAAAAACCCTACCACATCTGGAATGTTAGACTTCTTATTCTATTATTTCACTTTGAAATACAATGCAGGCATTCTAAAGGAATTGTCTGCCCTGGGAACAAAGTAGGGGGAAAGTCTTTGCTTTAAATGCACAATGCACATTTGTTTGGAAGGCTGGGGGGAAAAAAACCCAACCAACAAACACACACACCAAAAAAAAAAAAAAAAAAAAAAAAAAAAAAAAAAAAATCAACAAAAAGCTAGCTCCAAGAGGAAAAGAACAAGCAAACAAGCAACAGGTTTATCAAAATATTATTTCCTCACCTCCTTTTACATTTAGTCAGAATAAGACAAGGCACAGTCACAGTATTGAAAAGCCTACTAAATTAAAATTGCCTCTCAAACAGGGGCAAATAATCAAGTACTAAAGTTACCTGCAGATGAGAAAATCCTTTATCAAGGTATATTTGAAACAAACCTTGTTTATTATTAAATTGTTGAGGGACTTCAGGAATTATGCAGTTTGGCTGCACCTTGATTTTGTAGCTGCAGGAGAGTCAGCATGAATGAAATGCTTCTGGGTTTTGATAGTGCTATGCCTGCTTCTGTGTCAGCTGAATTTTAAATCTGCTCATCAAAAGATTTAGGAAGCTGCTCCTGTTGTCATCAGTTATTCTCATGATCAGGCATTTTATGGTTCAATTAATATCACAAGCCAAGCCTAAAGGTCTGGGAGAGGAGAGAGAAGAGGAAGAGTGGGGTGGAAGGATGGATATACTCTGGTTTATAGAACCAAGGATCTAAGTAGTATTAACCACAAGCCAGTGAAGTGTTCACATCAAGCTTCATGTAAGCCAGAAAGAAATAGCAACATAGCTACAAAAACAGGAGTTAAAATTGTCATTTTTTTCTTACTTAAATAGTGCAACAAAGGGTCTCCAACACTTACAAAAACCATTACTGCTGTAACCAGTACCAGAAGTTTACTCCTAGGAAGAGATAAAGACCAATTTTGGTATGTAAGCAAAGCTGATGTAATTCATCATGGTGTCAGAAGATATTCCTGCAGAAACTTTTAAAGGCAGCTATTATTTAAAAATGCTATTCAGCTTATTTACAAAATGCTCTATTCGGATTACACACTGCATCCATTCACATTTAGTAGTTGCTCAAAATGAAAATGGCAGTGGTATTTTGCAACTTATTTATTCCTAATACTGTTTATTAACACACCTATGTTCAAGTTGCACTATATTTTGCTTAGCTTTTGGACTTGATTAAATGCATTTCACATTATTTCTATACAGCATAGAAGATCAATAGTCTATTCTACATTCAAGAGCTGTAAGTCACCAATATTTGGATCTATTCTTATACTATCAGAGGCTTCTCCAATAGCTAATTAATGCTGACAAAAAAATCCCAGGCTTTTTGAAATTCTGCCTTTAGGTTAGCAATTACTCATAGAATAAGGAATTCCTTATTAATTTTCCTATTCCAGTACTACCATATTCAAAGCTATGCTTCTAAATATAATCTAGTCTAGAACATAAACCTATGGCCTTACTACTTCCTTTGTGAACTTGCCTTAAATTTGCTCTTAAGATCAATGCAGCTCTGACTAGCTCAGAGAACAGAACTTAGAAGAGCAGACAATAAATCACACTTCAGTTACTTCACTGGGTAGATTTAGATACCCAGGCAGATGGAAATTATTCAAAAATACCTTTAAAGTCTATCAGCTACAGTCATCTTTGAATCAATTTTGGTTCCATTGATGTTCTATATACTGCACCTATTAATTAAGGAATCACTGAAAAAAATGAGAACCACTGAATACTTTCCTATGGGATGAATCACTGACCCTCAAAGTCATGACTCCCATTCAGTTCCTTGAAGCTTATCACTGGCTTCTCTGTATTTCAATTGAAGAAATCAGTTTAAGATGTGAGAGCATAAGTTTTACAAAAATAAAATCTTCAAATTAGAGGAAAAACTGTAGTTTCCACAAGACACCTGAACTTCGAGGTTGTTTTAATACTTCTTGAAAACTTAACCACTGGCTAAGAATAAAAAGCCAGACACAAAACATCTCTATAACCATTCTCCCACCTTTGGTAGAAGTTGTTTTTAAACATTTAGAGAAAGTGTAACAATCAAGTAAGTCATAGCTGTGACAAAAAAAATGTTAGAGCCCAAATAAGAAAGCTGTAACAAAATGGCATCCTGAATTTATTCCATTCACTACATTTTTAATATAAATTTTCTGCCTTGAGCTTTGAATTCATGATCATTGAGTGTTTCTGTGCTCTTTGCTCTACTCACATATCCTTCTATACACATGATATGAATCACATGGGACTACTAAGCATTTTTAAAATAGGCTTTTAAGTTCTCCAGGTTTAAAAATCCCCCTCAAAATTCTCATTTCCTAGAAGCATGCTCTTTTCATGTTTCCTGGATATCACTCCACAGGTATAACTGAATAAACCCTTGGCAGTTTTACCAAAAGCATTACTGGTAGAACACCTATCAGGCTCCCTAGAGAACCTTAGAACCAGGTTTGAGGCTTATTTTAAACACTTCCTTCCTTCTTCCATCATTTAAACCAACTGGGCATTTGACTATTTAAGCATCCACATAGATAATACTTTTTCAGATGGAAAAGAAACACTAAAATAGCATGACAAATTTTCAACCTCACAAATTATTTTAACTACTATTTAAATAAATGCCAATTTAGGTGAAATCAGAAGTATTTTTTAGGAGTTTGAAGTGTTTTAGTGTATTTTTTGCACAGCTACGTTTCTATTAATTGCATTCTCTTACTGATACAACAGATATTTCCAATGAAAAGAACTGTTGCCATTGGAGTTACTGGTCATGTTGTACAGTGCCTTCCAATAGGGCTGGGATTACAGCAGAAGTCTTCACTGCCAGTTTTTTTCCACTTATACTCAGTGGTTGATAAGAACTAAGTCCAGCATAAGCAAGCCACTTTGTTTAGAAGTCTTCCAGAAAATAAAAAAAAAGGTTTTTTTTTTTCCCAGTCATAAAAAACATAAATGATGCAAATCCCAACTAAGAAATACACAAGTTGAGTATGAACGTACAAACAAATCTTTTCCCTAACAACTTTTGCAGAGGAAATGTAACTCCAAAGCATAATGCTGAACATTAATTAAATTCAAAATACAACACAGCTGTTCCTAAGTTTTGCAGCCACAAACCCAAAACAGTTAGCTAAATCTGTGGAACAGTTTTCTGAATTACTTTGCATGACAGAATTTTAGTCTGTCATGGAATATTTGCTCCCACACAAACCATTTTCCTATCTACAAGTCTAAAGGTTTGCAAGCCTGCCCTACACACATTTTAAACAACAGGACACAACAGTCAAACAATTCCATGAAACTGAGTATCCTATCCAAGCCAAGCTTCCCCATGTAAAATATCTTCAAGTCTTTTGCACATTTTTACAGCATGATAATAGAGCAACCAATTGTGACACACACCAGTGAGGATTAAAACGCCATTGCAGGAGTTTTTATAAATTATTCATTTTTGCTTGTGTGCTCATTTAAAACAAAAAAAAAAAAGAAAAAGAAAGATCCAACAAAATAATAAACAGCATCTTTCTTACTTACCCACCACGTACTACAGAAAAGTAACAAGCACAGCTGGCAAGCAGGAATTCTGTTAACCTTCAGTTACTCACCTAGGACAAAGAAGAAATAGGGATAAGCACACTTGGCGGGAGAAACAACATGACAGTTAATTTGTAAAGTACATTAGCTTCCATGTTCATGAGATTTTTGAATTAGAATATCTTTAAATTCAGTTAAAAGGATAGAGATAGAAATGTTTCACAGCAACGTGGATGACAAAACAATTTGGTAGAAATCACATTTGTGTAAAATCCAAGCAGCTCATTCAGCTGGAGCACTGACACAATTCTGCTCTGCTACGACAAGAGGATGCCAAGATCTTTGAAAACCCAAATGGATAAGGATTTTGAGTTCAGAATACACTGCCTAAAGCAACGTTTTAACAGAACACAGTTACAAAAGTAATTAACTTTTGTGATTACCACAATCATTTTCAAAGTTTGCAGTGAAGCCTGCTGAAGATATGAAGTTTTGCCTGATAAAATTAGACAACTTTTCTGAACTGGCACATTTATATACTCTATTATATCCTCTCTTTAGCAGAATAGTGAACACACTGTGCTTAAGGTAATGCCAAATCAGTATTAATGACATGTTCTTCTGGAGATTTAATAAATTCAGTATTTATTAATGAGTAGCAAGAACGGAAAGCAATTACAAATATCAGAATAATTTTCTTCATCAGTGTATGCACATGAGCTATATGTGTTTAAAAAAGTCTAGGATTGCAAATGTTTACAACAGATTAAAAAAAACACCACAAAAACAGTAAAACTTTTATCAAGATCACGAATATCTTCCTATAGTATATTACATAAAATTTCAT
This sequence comes from Acridotheres tristis, assembly GCA_037013685.1. Classification (NCBI taxonomy): domain Eukaryota; kingdom Metazoa; phylum Chordata; class Aves; order Passeriformes; family Sturnidae; genus Acridotheres; species Acridotheres tristis. Next base: position 6,323,851 of record CM072884.1, read on the forward strand.
TAGCTTCAGGAAAAGCTGTGCCTCGGAATTTGGGAGATTTGCCAATGAATTAAGTTTCAAAAGATATAATAAAATGGAAGTTACTAGAAACTGAGCATATCTGAAAAACCTAACTACTCCACATTAGTGTAATGTGTAATCATAACCACAGGCAGTCTAAAATGTAGTTCTTCAGAAATGTCACTCACAAAGCCCCAGAGCATCCCAGCTGCCCACCCAGGTGACACGAGGGTCACCCTTTCACATTTCAGTGCACAAAGAGCCCCTCACAGGTCTCACAAATCTCATTTTAGCACCCACTGAAGTGACAGCGAGGTGCAAAGCCATCCAGACCAAGTAGCATTACTTGGTGCTTTGCATAATCCACAAGAATTTCCAGGAGAGTGTGGAGAGGACTGTTAAAACTGGTCCCTTTATAACCCAGCCATCCTTTATTTTACAAACAGTTCTCTCGCTGAAATTCTTCAGAAAAAAAACTTGCAAATATTATGAAGAGAAGGTTAGACTGTCTTACTGTGGATAATCTAAGAAAATTTTCTATCACAGCAGCTCTTATATGCCACTGTAGGCTCTTACACATCCAAGGTTTAGGAAAAGCACTTGGCTTTTTATTTTACCTTTTTCTAGAATATAACAGCTGAGTGGAATAGTGTAGTAAACATACGAAAAAGTACATAGCATGTTTCATAACAGAAATTTTAAATACTCCTGCAGGGCAACAGATAATCTTTAATGAGGTTTCTAATGATGCATCTTGAGTTCTAAGACCTAAGTACATAAGTTAGGTCTAGACTGAGATCAGGTCCACACCATTCCACCATTTAACAAGAAACTGCAGAAAAAGAATGCATGGCTACAGGTCCAAGAGAATCATGGAATTATGGTTGGAAAAAAAGTTCCAAGATCATCAAGTCCAGCCTTCAACTGAATACCACCATGACCACTAAGTGGCCAAGTGCTGCATCCACTCATTTCTTGAACACTTTTCACGGGATGGTGACACCACCACCTTCCTTAGCAATCTGTTCCAACACTTAACCACTCTTGCAGTAAAGCAATTTTTCCAGATATCCAACCTGAAACTCACCTGGCACAACTTGAAACAATTATTAAGCAAATTTTTAAAATGCAGGGAATAAAGCCCCGAGTATCTCACTTTAACAGCTAATCCAGTTGAGCACAAAACTTGGCCCTGTTCATGTAGAGAGGATTAATTTCTGCCCATGGCTGAAATTCCAAATGTATCAGGTAACTAAACTGCAACCCATAAATCATCTATTTACTCCTTACAAATAGGATTAAACAAGTTATAAGAAGTTCTTCAACAGCTGTCAGATCCAGCCTAACTATGGGCTCCTTCAGTTGATATTCCCAAGTAGCAATACTTGTAATATAAAGTTTGCAAGGATAATGTTTATCTAACTTCAGAAGACTAAAAACTCATGCCAACTGTATAAGACACTTGTGATACAAAGCTTTTTCCTATACAAGCAATTGAAAACCAATGCAAATAGCATTTAAAATATTTATTCACAATGTTATACATCAAATTTCTACTACTAAACCAAACTATGAAGTGCACTCTACATTCAGTTTCCATAAGGGCAAAGAAAAAGCCATTGACCAGCAAAGAAAGGCTTTGTGAGGTTCTAATATATGCTATATTGCTTTTGTTGATGCAATATTACTAAGAGGAGATAATTTCCTATTATTTTAAATAAAAATCACTCCTTTAAAATCAACTGCTATAGAGAAAGGTAATTTAGAGACAAAAAACTTTAACTTCTTTCATAAAGTCCTTCAAATTACATCAGTGCAGCAGTGAAAAATCTTCTAAGCAACTGCATTTTCTAATGTTATGCTTTTGTGATTTCCCAGTGTCAGACTATTAATGTGACAGCAAATTGTAGTCATTAGTCAAAAATAGTGAATATAATGGTTTATATGCTTAAAGTGACCTTGAGACTGTCTTGTACAATATTGATAGCCAAAACAAATGCTGTTCCATGATTGCTCCTGACTAAATCAAATCATACTTCAATTTAAAAATTGAACCACACCTCCATTCTTTTTTAATTCTATACTCAGTTGTTACTTTGCAATGTATATGGGATTATATACGAAACCTGAACTTAAGCCAGATAGAAATAGTCAGAAAACTAAAAAGATTATCAAGAAAATCTGCCATACAACTGGTTAACAGGCACAACAATTGCATTGCTATAGTATAGGATAATTATGCATAAAATTTTAAGTGTCTACACAATTTTTAACTGGAATACTATATAAAAGTCTTGTAATTCCAAAAACACTTCACAGAAAGGAATAACTCCAAACAGCTGGCTGAACTTCAGTCCTCTTAATAAAAATTTTAATTCCTTGTGTGGCTCAGTGTGATGGGGGAAAAGGGACACAACATGACACAACTTCTCTCCTTCTCTGGCAAGTAGGGAAACAGGCAAACGATGGAGAAAATTTTTGTAGTACAAAATTGAGTCTGTGTTACTTTTCAGAGAGGAGAGGTGCATTTCACGACTTCTCTGAAAACTTTTTTTTTTTCATTTTTGGACTATCTAGAACTTCTCTGTGTTTCTGTGTATAAGTAAATACTATCTGACTGATTTCACTGAAGCAAGACCCACATATCTACAGGTAATCTTATTGCCATCATGATAAATTCCAGTCCCAGATATCTACAATTAGCTTTCAAATGAAAGGATACTTGGAACAGCTTAAGTGAAATACATCTATTTCCTTAAAAGGAAATCAAAACCATTTTTTAAAGGTCATTAATAGTAATTATTGAGCATTTAAAAGAAACAGCAAAGAAATGCATATTTAACTCTGACACACAATTCCTTTAAGTTTTACATGACTATTACCCTAAAGTAAATGTATGCAGTCTTAAAGAACAACACTAAGTTTTGATCTAAAAGAAAAAACAAAAACCGACAACAACAAAAACCACACACAACCAAAACACATCATCTTAAAGTGAAGGATTTTAGGATTTTTTTGCTGCTTCTTTTAAATGCTCAATAATTACTAAAAGTGAGCTATAAAAAATGTTCAAGGAATCACATGAATAAAACTTGGAGCATGTCAGAGCAAGGCAGCCAGCATGCCCTCTCTGCTGCAATTTAGGTCAAAAGCAGACAAAATTTTTTTTTTTTTACAGGTACCAATCTGTAAACTTAAACTTCACAGAGTATAGTGGGAGTTAAAGCAGTCATTAAAGGATTAGGGTACCTTCTGTAAACCTCTGATCAGTGCAAAAGACAGAAAAGTTACCTACTCAACATCATGCAATCTTATGTGGAAATTTAAACTGAAAATACCCAGTGTTACCTGGCCTCCAAATGTAGAAAAATCTAGAATTTAGGTTGAGGTGAAAATCTAAGGCCAGAATTCAGCTGTCTATACATGAAAAATGATGTGACAGTTGCATATTAATGGCAGAGGTTAATTCCTGAAAAACTTTCTAGTCAATTAGATATTTAAGAAATCATTTAACTAATTGAAGTACGTTCTTTATAAGACTGCAAAAAATTGTTAAGAGGTACATTTCATTTCTAATTATCTTTGTACAGACTCTTCAAACTTCCAGTGCAATTAAGCTTAATGAAAACTTTAATGATTTAAAGACAAATGAACATCGTATTAGTTGTCCTAGATAACATATATCCTTCACAAAAGACTGAGCAGTGACATTCTTCACACAACTTCTACACACCAATGCTCTTCCAAAATGGAGAATATCTCTTGGCATGTCATCTTGGGTCAAACATAAATTAACTATTGATTTCATCTGCTTGTAATACTAATTTTTATGACAACAAGTAGCAAGGATGGGATTTTTTTTTCACTAACCACTAAGTATTTTCTATCAAACACTAAACATGGGATTTTGAGTAAACAACAGGTATTCACCATCACAGATGTAGTGCCTCTTTCGCTTGGGCAAGAAAATTGTAAAGATACACAGTCAAGATACACAACAGAACTACTGTCATGTTTTATGTGATACTCAGAATCCATGGAATGCAGCATCAGTAGGAATGACAGAGCACTGCCCTGAAAAGCAGGAAACCTCCTCAAGCAGGGCTGAGGTGTGTGACCAGGAATTAAAAGCCAGAGCCTGCTGTGGACCATGGCAAAGGAGCTTCATTTTGGTGATCTGCTCATGACACAAGCTAGTGATTAATGACAGGATCAACAAGGGTAAACTCATTATTAGCCTCCTCATTCTGTGGACAGTTCATCTAGTTTTTAGGTGGTAGGACAAATCAACACAAATCTAAAATAAAAAACTTCTAACTTAATCCAGTTGAAACCCATTGCAAGTTGAACGTTTTGCATTTGAGCTGCATTAGCTCACTTTCTAAACATTCCAACTCCTTCCAAGAATTGCTTAAAAGCAATCAGAACTATTAAGAAATACAATTTTGTGAATAATTAGCTCCTTGTATTTTGCATAATGATCTTCAGAGATGCAAGGCTATTTTTATGCTGTCTTTTCCAAACACAATGTGCTTCTTTCATCTATTACACAATACAGATATGAATATACTAGAAAGCAATTGCAATTATCAAAAGATCAAATATATGATAAAATTACAGTATTGATCAAAGCTCTCACATTTTTGTCAAATCTATTTGGAAACACAGTCTACAGTATAAAAATATAAAAGAGCTCATGTATATTCAGACACAGCCAGTGCTACAGAGGCACTCTTTAAAACACACCAGATCTGATACTTGAAAGATCTCTGTATCACTGAATAAAACCTTTAGTCTAGTAACAACCACAGTGAGATCAGCATCACACCAAAACACACACAGAAATTCAATGAGTTTTGCTCTCAGAAAGTTGACAGCATTTAAAGTCAAAGATTAAAAGACAGCCCAGGTTCCTAAGCTTAGTATTTACCATAGAACATGTCAAATCAAGACAGAAAAATAAAACACATTATAGCTTATGGGTGGTGGCTCCAGAAGTATCATCTTCACGGGTTTGTTTTTTGACACATCTCTAAGTAAAACAACAAACCTCTTGCAATAATCCTCAGCTAAGTGGAGGCTTGACATGTATGACAACTAAGCAAGCTTAACTGAGCTGAGCTTTGTTTACTCACTACTAAAAATTACAACAGATCAAAAGCATGCAAGTGATATATTAGACCTTTATATTTGCTGCCAATCAAAACTGAAGGCAGTATCTTAAGATAATGAGATGCTGAAATACTGCATCATACCATGATAACAATTCACCCATCATTACCTAAAAGCTAATTTTTTCAAGTTTGTAAGTAATTAAGTATTTATAAGATATTATTTATTTATTTCAATACAGACCTAACAAGCCCCCTATCTTTTCAAGACTAAAGTTTAAAAAAAAATTACTTGAAAAATTAATAGGGAAGAGGATTCTTGTCATCACCTTCTGCAACAAGAGGTGGTATAACTTTCCAGACAACAAAATATTCCTTTTTTGTGAGCCTCACATTGGGTTCAGTGAAGTTGGGCACTGCTTGCATTATAAAGCAATATTATGAGCAGCAGATTCACTATAACCACCACTACTGCTCCAACACCTTTCCTGCCTTTTTCTGGCTCCATGACAGCACAGACATTGCACAACAGCCTCCCTTGTCAGATTCCTGAGGCTCTGTTAACTTAACTTTCCAACAATGATCAGTTTATCCCACCGGTACAGGCCAACAAGGGAATAACAAAGGGGGTTTTGCATTTTAGAGTGTTCTGTACATACTTAGATTTTATTTTTTTAGGACTAATACGTCAACACTAATTACAGGTTGCTATTTTTGCCTGCTGATTTTCACAGTACTTTTAATCTTCAGTAAGATGAGGGAGATTGCTGAGGTAAAACAACAGAAAACAAAGTCATATTTACAAATTTATGTGAGATTCCTGGGCTCCCCAGGGAAGTGGGCACAGCACCAAGGCTGACAGAATTCCAGACTTGGACAAAACTCTTGGGCACATGATGTGATTCTTGGGAACAGTGCTGTGCAGGGCCAGGAGCTGGACTCTAGGATCCTCGGGGTTCCTTCCAACCCTGGATATCCTGTGATGCTGTGATATTTGAAAGCATTGTCTGAAAGCTAAAAAGGGTATTTCTCCATTCAGCTCTAGATAACCACAAAAAAAAAATTATATCCATAGCACATACAAGTTAGCCAATTGATCTAGATAATAATTTGAAAAAGGCAACATCTTAAAATCTTACCTTTGCTTCTGAATCACACAGTTACACAAATTATCTTAAGTTACCTGGGGAAAAAGGGAAACTTGCCTTTTACCACACTAAATAGCATTTCTTTAGTAGAAACATAGCCACTGATAGCTAGGAATTTCACTTTTAAGTAAGAAGCTCTGTGCTTGGTGTTATATCTTCTAGCACCTGGCAAAATTTGCTGCTGGGAAGGCCTAACAATTTAAAAATAACTGAATCAAAGACTTATTTTTCATTTCAAATAAAATAATCACCTGTATTTAGCATTACACATATTTAGACAAGCTGCCTGTCTCAGTTCCCAAAAACCTCTTTCCCTCTTCAACTTGTCATTTTTCAACTCCAAATACGCAGATTTTTTTCCCCTTGGATGACTTGTCATTGAAACTGTCAAAAACTGTAATTATTTATGTATAACTATTTATTATTAACCTAGCAAAATCTTCCCAGACATCACACTGCTCCTGTTTGCTCATGTCATTCTGCTGCCAGTCCTGGGTTTCAGTGCTGTTGGTTTGATGCCTTTTTACACAGATCAACCCCAATTTCCTTGTTGGCCATGTCCACAGCACAGCAGGCCCAGATATGCTGGCTGCTCTTCTGCTTGTGTTTGGTTCTCATTTTATAAGAAGTTCACACCTTTTCAAACATTTTCATGCAAGATGACAAGAGCTATTAAAAAAAACCCTAAATTATATAAATGTTTTATACAGATAAACAGCTTCAACAGATAGTGTTTTGATTTTTTCCCCCCAATAATGGGAAAAACTTAAATTTTGAGGTCCCTTCCTTCAAATGATTTTACATATCAACATTTCAGTTACGTATAAATTCTTGAAAAAACATGACTAAATGGGTCCGACCTAATTTTAAAACAACAAAAAAAGGAAAATGAAAAAGGATGAAAAAGGAAGGAAAAAAACCCAACCTGCCTTTCTGCTGAATGAATTTTCCACTTTGTGTACATTTTGGTGAGCCAGCTAGTAAAAAAGACAAATCTGTCTTTCTGCCTGTCACTTCACCTTTTACTCCCTGCTCCTCGATTTCAAGCATTTCTGCACTTTTCTATTGTCCAAATTCTTGACATATCTGCAACAACCCCTCCTCCTCCACTGTCCTATTGATGAAACTGGGTTCCAATCACTGGCCAGGTTACTTTTAAGATCTTTCTGAATTGAATATCTTAATGGGCAAAAGATAAATATAAATAAAAAGAAATAAGAACCACCACAGATAGTATATGATGACTTGGCAAAAACTCTTGCCTAGCCTGTGAATTTTCCAAAATAAATGTGTTGCAATGCATGAGTTGCACTAAAATGGATTTAATTGGCAATTTTTTGCTCTTCTTGATATGTTTACAAGTCTCTATGTTTAATCTAAAAGAATCAACATTCCAAAAGACAAGCACAGGCTGAAATAAAATCTCCATCCAAAAAATCCCAAGCAAGAGAAATTTCAAAAATAAAGCTACTAGAGGAAGAGAATTGCAAAATCAACTCAGGAAGGAGATTCTGTTCCCCCATGGCCTGTCACAGCTGAAACTCACCACTTAAAAGCAGGACATCATCCTTTTACCTTTGCTTTTCTTCACTTACATGCAAATTTAATAGGAACCTAAAATTTAGTCTTTTCTTCTGCAATTTTAATTATTTCAACCTTGTTTGACACCACCATCGTGCTTACCTACACTCTCATACAATTATTGTAAGAACTCTACCTTTTCTTCCACTGCATTTGCAGAGACTCTTTGGACCAAAATTCTGGTGTATTCCCTGTCCCACATCTGCCTCCTACAAAAAGTAGCCCAGTTGATTATTTTTTTTTTTCCATTTCTGCCACAGCACATCCCCCTCAAAAATGGAACAACTCGCTTGATCTGGATCCATAAAACAGTGTCTCCAGATTTTTTAATAAACTCTTAAAAGCCATTATTGTAGGAAAAAAGTAGTTGAATAACATCATAGTTTCAAGAATCATATGAGAGACTTAGAAACCTTAGATTAAATGTACATGCTACACTGCTTCTGGCTTCTGTCCCAGATGCCTTTACCTGTGGTTTGTTTATTCCTCTAGAACTTCCTTTGGGCAGGAGAAATTGTGGTGGGGTTAGGGATGGTAGGTTTGAGGCTAGAGACTTTCAGATCAATTAATTTTTTTTTCTCTTTTTATTTTCCAGTAACACACACACACAGAGAGGGAAGAATTCAAAGCTTTATCCTCATGACAAGTCCAACAAACACTGTCCAAAAGCCATACTGCATGATCCACCAGTCCAGTTGGAAAGTCTCCTGTACTGAATCCAAACAGAAAACTTCTAAGAGCTTATTTATCACAGATAAAATGCAACTGGACATGACCTTCAAGTTTCTGCCATACCAAACCAAGAAAAAAGGGCTGAAAGTCAGTTCTGCAAGCTTGATTTTGGAAAAGAAAAAATTCATTGTGAAAAGTATTAAAAAAACAAAGTACAAACAAAAGAGGAAGCACATTTTGTATGCTTAAGATCCTGGGCATTTTCACATCAAAGTGTTGAAAGGGGTCACTAAAATATCCATGTGGAAAGGCTGCTTGGCAGGATGGTTGCCTCACTAAACAGCAAAACACAGCCAAGAAAAGATAAATTTAAAACAATTATTCTGGACATATTACTCAGGTTTGAAGTGCAATCAGTCAGTGGCAGAACTCACAGCAGGCAAGGTACACCACCCTGCACATGTAAGAACAGCACAGCTGATCTCATATTCTGAGGTTACTGTTGAGCAGGTAGATGTTTAAATTATATGTCCATTATTCAACACAGAGCCTAGTGAACTACTACTTCATTAGTGAAGAAAATGCTTATTAGCCATTCCTTCTATCTGTTGTTACTGAATAAGGTATGATGAGTTGATAAATTGTTTTCAGAATTTCATTGCATTTAATAAGTTTTTTTTCAATATTTCAAGAGTTCTAGACAGTCAGGAAAAAGTATTAAAGCATTATTGAGTCTGGGGGATATTCCTGAGCTTTTTTCAGCTGGGTTTTGGTTTTTTGTGGGGGTGAAACACAACAGGACTAAAAGCTATAGGGTCATCTGAGGCTGGAAACTCAGCCCAACCTGAAACATGATCATGACTTCCTTCACATGTCATTTGATCAAATTATTTTCCTACATGGGAAAACAAAAACAAAAAAAAACCAACATACACAAAAGGGGAAAAGTCAGTCTACATCTTTGGGGGGCATTTCTAAAGCACCAAGCATTCTAAATACATTGGAACAGATATCATTCCCTCAATCACTACCAGTAGAAAGCTTCTAAAATTCCTGGATTTATAAATCTGTTTTATGAAGAATTAGTCAACAAGGAGAAAAATCTTTACTGATTAAAGGAGGTTTCATTTTTTCCACCTATTGACTAAGTAAGGGCAATAGACAAGGATATTTAAAGCCCACACCTGAGAGATCACACTAAGGACCAAGCCAAGCAGAAACCTGGAGTCAAAGAAAACACTCTGGAAAAGGATTAAAAAAGGAACCACCTGCCCACAGCTGGCCAGCACATCATCTCTGTGGTGCTCTGACAAGAAGCAAGGCAATACAGGGAAAACCTAGGCTGTCACAGCTCCTATAACAGCATTCCAAGGGAACAGCTCAAGTATTCTTATTAGTTCTGATAAATCATGTCTTACAGGTTTTCTTCATCTCTATCATCATACTTTGATATGACTGATCATTCAAATAACATCTTGATAAAGGCATAAGAAAAACTTCAGCATCAGCAGATAAACCAGGACATCAGAGCCACCATTTCAGGAATTGGTTCAGGGTCCCATCAAGGCAAGAAAGAACGATATGATCTCACAATAGGCAGGGAAGACCTTATCATTTAGGACCCTCAAGAGACCCGAGAGACAACAATAAAATACATTTTGTTCCTGTGGCAGTTACAGGACAATATTCAGAACATAATTAAGGCAGCAATATAAAAACCATTGACTCTCCAATGGTTACCTGCATTTCATCCCAAGTTTACATAATAGTGTCTCCCACAGAAAAACCCTACCGCTGTCAAGAACTGAGAATCTCTAATTCCAATAAACACTGAATAATAACTACAGGAATCTTCAGACTGCAAATATATATGCATGTTGGTATGTATAAAAATATTAAAAAAAAAAAAAAAAAATCAAAGCAGGAATGACAAGCTTCCACTCTGAAATGTCTACATAGATGCCAAAGACTGAGATGAAGTATAATTAAAAATCAGAGAAGATAGTTTTTTTTTTTTTCAAAAGAGTCTCTAAATCAGGGTGGAATTGTGCAAGTGGAAGATGATGAAATACTGTCAGCTCTGTGCCAAATTAATTGAAAATTCTTACGCATTTGAAAATCTCAAGCAAAAATTCCCTGACAATACATATACACACATAAAAAATGTAAAGAATCAATTGAATTAGTAACCATGCACAGTTCCAGGAAAACAAGCATTGATGTTAACTTTCTATAATCCCAAACAGTTGAACCATGAAGTAAAGCAATAAATTAACCACTTCCCAATTCTCATTTCCTTCCACTATTTGAAAGGCCATAGGGGAAGACCCAGTTGAAGACTGAATGGGTCTGAACCACTGAATACCAACAAATTAATTCAAGTGGTCCAATTCATTGCCCTTTAATGGTCAAGCCACTTCAAGTTAAATTAAAAAAAAAAAATTGTTTAAAAGCATATTCTAGTCTCGATCTATTTTCCATTTAATATTTCTATAACAAAGATATTCTATGACTCCAAGGTAATAAGCATAATATTTTAAATCTATGAAAAACGAAATCTCTGCCAAAAGAAGTCAACATTTTATGTATGAAATAACTGCACAAATGAAGTCATACACTTTTTTCTTAATTCAGTGGTATTTTAGGAAAATTAAAAGAATGGAATCAAAATATACAGAAATACTCTTACATGCATTACATCAAATCTACATTTCTCCTTCTGTTTTCTTAACTGTAATTTCCCATGTTCCTTTAAAATTGACTTTCAGTGGAAGAGGTTCTACTCCTTCACAGGCTTTTTTGTGTCTAAAGTTACACTTCTACATATCTGAACTTAGATGCTGTTCTTCATTCTTTACAGCAACTGTAGAAATACCAAGTCCCCTCTACAGTTCCAAGTTTGAAAGCAATTTTTCTCATCCCAAAAAGATGAGCTGAGCTTTTTTTTCTTCACAGTATTCCAGATACAGATTTCTAGCCACGTCAACAGCTCCAAAGATTGCTTTTTCTTTTTTTTTTTGTCTGTGTTAAAGACAGTGTACAGCAACTGCAACAGAGCAGAGCTAATGTTGCACACACCTTCTGTGCACCCGTGCCTTTCATGCAGAGCTTGCACCATTCTCAAGAGTTAAACTCTATGAATATCATTATCACAAAGTCTTTATGACATTTAGCACGCAGGCATTTCATGTATTTCCAGTTTGGTAACTACAAGAGGTGAGAACAAGCTTCAGTAAACACATTTGTTTGCCTTCAAATTAAAAGTTTAACTGGATTAACATACTGATATGACAGAGATAATTCAAAAGCTCATCATGCCTAAAACTAAATTCACATTCCTTTAGAGTCCTGAGACTTAAAAAACAAATAAATTTAAAAACTATTCCATGAACTATTCCAACTACTACATCTTTTGTTTCACACAGGGAGGGAAAAACGTGCTACCAAAATGGTAAAACTTCAATTCCTATAGGGCACCTGCAAGCCCTAAGTACACACCAGTGCTTCTGAGAGCACAGAAGTAAAACTATGTATAATAAGCAACTTTAACACACAAAGTACCATCAGAATTTTTCTAAACTAAATCAGACAATATGTATCATTTCAAATCATGACATGGTATACACTGATTTCTTAGGACAGTTAAGGAAAAAAAGCCCAACTTAAGTTTTACAAAGTCCCTGTTGTTCTTGTACTAAACTACACAATTACTGTTACCTTGAAACAAAGATATTAATAATTCTTTAGTGATTCTGAAAAGATAAAAAATAATATCTTCTGTGTTCGGACTACTAATGAACAGCTTAAAATTTCTATTTGGATCTGGCCTGGAATATTTTTAAGTAGTGGGTTTTACTTGTATGAGATTTTTTTGTTGTTTTGTGGTTTGCTTGGCTTTTTGTTTGTTGGATTAGGCTTTTTTAAAATTTTTTTTTGGTTGTTGGGTTATAGCGTTTTCTAGAAATTTAAAATCATCTCATTTAACCTTGTTTTTCCTACCTTTTCCATGTTTGTGGTGCTGAAAAAGAATCACACTTCCTCTTATAAGAAGCTATTGGTTTAGTCGACAGGGCTCAAAATGTTGGAGAACCAAAATCCACTGACAGGTTGGGCAGAATGAATATTATGCAACTGGGTATTCAAGGTCATCCATAGTTTTACTACTATAAAATAACATTAGATCTAAAGTTCTTTTCTCCCCTGTACAAATTTGTCATATATCTATGTTGATAACACAATTGTTTGTTGCCCACCAAAAATCGAGCACATTGTGATACCGAATTATTTCTAGTATTAATATTTGAACATATACTGCATTTTGGTTTTGTAGTTTTACTTCAACTACTAAAGAGGTACAGAGTTGTTCACTTGGATGACTCTTGCTTCACCAGGTCTTGTACCTAACAGAAAATTCACCCCTAATTTATTTTGTCTTGGGACATGGTAATCTCTTATCTTCTCTACAGACAATTAGTTACACTTCCCGTTCCTTCAGATTTCCCAAGCAGTATTTTAATGTGTTCTTTATTACCCGCATGTGATGTTCTACAATATTAAAATACCAACTCCAAGGAATCAAACAGGAAGTGAACAGATCTCTACAGTAGTGCCTGGCAGTTGAGCAGCATGGAATTAAAATGGACACTTTTCCACTATCATAGTTCAATTAACAGAATGTTACCAATAGTGGTAAAGGAAATCCATATAGATTTTATTTAATATTTGCCTGAAGAGCCAGTTTACCTTTTACTTTGTTAAAATAGGAGAATCTCCACCCACGAGACAAGGGGTGAAGTGCTGAGGTAATAACAGCAGCTCCTGGCAGCCCAAAGGCCCCATTACAAAACCATCCTCCTAATGAAGATGAGCTATGAACAAGTGTTTCCAGAACACTCTGGAATGATCAGTGATGGCAAAGTCTGAGAAGACCGAAAAAAACACCACAAAAAAAAACCCCGACCCAGCCAACAACAACAAAACTCAGAACCATTTCTTTTTCATTCATTTTTATAATATACTGAGTAGTTTTACCAAAGGAGTTTGTTAAAACCCACTTGATTAACACCCACAGAAATACCGAGCAACACAGAATAAGGTATTTTTTTGGAGGTTGTTTCCTGGTTTTTGCAAGGCTTTGGGTTTTGTTGCTCTTGCCCTTTTTTATTTTCTTTCCTTTGGTTTGTTTGGTGGCTTGTTTAGTTGGGCATCTCATTTTTAAGAATTTAGTATTATAGGGATTGTTTTAATAACCCTTGGCAAATTAGGAGACATGATCTTTAATTATTAGCTTGTTTACTGCCCAATTCAATATATTCTGTTCCACTGGCATTTCTATATACCTTTTAACCTTGGGCATAAAAACAAGCTGATATGATTTCCAAAGATAAAGATTGAAAATTTTATATTAACTTACTATACTACCTAGCATTTTGCATTCTACTTTCTTGAAAATTCTAAGTAGGTGTGCATATATAATATAGATAATGAAAGATAATACATTTTACAGCCTTTTTCTAAACAAGGGGGAATGTTCATTGGATGCCAGACATTTTGGAGCAGTCCTTCTTTTGGAATGACTTTGTGATAGGATATTTGACTGAATGCTACAATTATGAACAAAACACTACATATTTAAAAAACATTATACAGTTTTCTGTGTAACATGGCTATTTATATACAATGATAATTTTAATGAGCGATTCTGTTATGGAAAATAAACATGTTTTCATGGTTCAATAAAGAAGTCTGTTGATTAACCAAATCTGACAGATTTTAACCTCCAATGTTTTAATCCTCTGCCACTATCCATGATGCAATTTCTGCTAAGCTAAATATTTAAATTTGAAAGAATAATTTTTGTTTGCATCATCTAGAAAAAGCCTTTAAGGATCAACTTCTGCAAATTACAACACATTAAAAATTTATAAAACAAATTTGAAAATATATATTCCAACTGCTAGTTTATGTAATTCAATTGAATTAATTTTGTTTTTGTTTGTTTTTAAAGAGGAACACATTACTCATTCCAATTATCAACTACAAAAAAACCACAAAGCACTACCTTCAGAAATGCAGGAACAATAAAAATACCTACAAAGTCTTATCAGTGCTAAGTCAGAGTTTATATGCATACCAAAATACAGTCACATAATTCCTTCATTCTGATAAGCCTATTGCATTTTCTCCTATTTTCCAGTTTTCAACTTAAGGGACCAAAAAGAACAACAAATTTGTCTGTAGTCTAGCATATCACATCTGCTACTGGTAGCAGGTATGCAATCACTGGGATTTTCATTATATTGAAGGTACAAAATAAACTTTATCAATATAAGTACAGGTTTGATTTATTAGAACACAGCTACTATCATAAGGGCTGGAAATGAAGTCTTAAGCCTACTGAAACTGGAAAATCACTTCCCACTTGGAAGACCTTGAAAATCAGTTAAATGTTTTAATCCTTTAATTTTTTCCTTCCACCATTCTAAGAACATTCTAAAAACTTTATTCCACTCTTGTGAATCCCACTGAGTAGCATAAGTTGCCTTCTACTACAAGGTAAATACATGTTAAAGTACATGCAATGAAAGAAAGTTTTGCTCTTTTCTTTACAAGGAGAGTTTCTCTCAGAGCTGCAAGAATTCAAAAAGTCATATTTCTATTTTCTTACCATTATCATATTAACCCAAGCTAACAAGACAGTTGCTAAATCACATTAAAAAGCACTCCACCTACTTATTCTTAATGCCTTACTCCTAGCCTTAAAATGTTCCTATATTCTATTAGGTTTTTTCTGATCACTTAGTAGGGCTAATGTTATCCAGATTTTCATACTCATATTTTAGGTTTTATAGACATGCTAGTATCACCAAAATAAACAATAAAAGGAAAAAAGAAAATATATTCTTCTACATTCAGGAAGAGGCTTCTTACGATATCTAGAAGCTAAATAAAAATAAATAAAAAATCATTTCAAAACACATAAAACTGAAAAAAAATGAGTGATTATAGGCACCCATGTCCTGCTAATACTTGAAGTTCCCACTCAGGAAGGGAACTTGCTGGTCCTGATAGCTGTGTTCTGTACCAGCACTCAGCAGCAAGGTTGTGTTTACACTGAAGGGCTCTTGTTTTTTTCTTATCACTTGAGGAAATGAAGTTGGTGCACAAATAACCTGGTGACCTTTCAATTGACAAAAAAAAAAAAAAAAAAAAAAACCCACACTTTGTAGAGCTGAATTAATGAAGGGAAAGATGCAGAGACAATTACAAAAACTAAGATTGATAGAGCAGTTAATCTTACACTGTATTATCTAAACCTTCAACTGTGTATCAGTCAACTGAACAAGTATAAAAAACAACCACCTTTTTTCACCCAAAATACAATTTTCTGAGGCAAATGTAGTGCAAATGATTGTTTTCTCTGCTTACTAAATTAAATTTCCAATTTTCCTTTTTACTACAGCATTCTTTAAAACTATAAAACCTACTGAAGATTTATCTAGTACAAGAAAAACAACTTCTCTTAAGGCTCATTAAGCAATACTTTGAAGACTGACAGTCCTGCTCACCAGGTTACAACTGAATGATGCTGTTCATATACTATTTTGCCTTGGGAGTTTAATAACTTTTCTTGGCTTTTCTGCACAGAAAACTCAAGCACACAGTCCTACAAAAACTGCAAATGTATAATAATGGGCAGATTTTGCTTTTGAATAGCTACCAATCTATACTAAGTGGTCAAAGTATGGGTGAAGTGGGAATTCAGAGCAACAGTTATTCTCCTTAAGTAGCATAATTTCCTCTACAAGGAACATACAAGCAGTTGAAAACCAATCTCCATGTTCTCAATCACAGCTTGACAGGTGCCCAAAGAAGAAAATAAACTAAAACACAAAACTCTTTTGTGACAGAGGGCTCTGCATTACCCCCACTTACATCAACCTGCAGGTACTTAGAGTTACATGTGTGTAATTGTTATGAATAGTGATTAAGAAGATGTGTGTGTAAATTTCCGTGATAGCTTTCTGAGTTTGAGAATACTGCAGTTGCCCAAACACAATCTGTCAAGTTC
This sequence comes from Acridotheres tristis, assembly GCA_037013685.1. Classification (NCBI taxonomy): domain Eukaryota; kingdom Metazoa; phylum Chordata; class Aves; order Passeriformes; family Sturnidae; genus Acridotheres; species Acridotheres tristis. Next base: position 6,340,434 of record CM072884.1, read on the forward strand.
ACACTAATTGCTTAATTTGTGAATAGACACTTGTAAATTTAAGCCGGTTGCCTGAGATTTCATTTCTATTATCGCTAAGATATTATTTTGTGAAGAAAATTTCTTTGTTCTTTTCCATGTACTTGATAGTGGCACACTACTGTTACACCCTTCTCAGTTGCCTCTCTCACAGGTCATAGTGCACACCAGGATGTTTAATCTCACCTGAAACGGAAACCTTTCCAAAATTAACATCTTCATTATGCTGCTCTGCAACTTCCCCATTTTAAATTTATGACTTTCGAAGATAGTGTTGCTCATGAATTTCCAATGACACACTGATCTTTGCTCCCTCGTTCTTGATTCCACTTCCCTTCAAAAACTCAGTAAGAGGAGCTAAATACTATGTTGATGTTTTTAGACAATTATCTATAATGTCTCTGTGAGGGTGTTTTTTGTTTCCCTCATGTAATAACAGTAGCTAATTTAGAGACTGTGATTACTATGCTATTTTATTATTAAGCTTACTTGAAACATATTTAAGAAAGCAAAGGTAAAAAAATCATGTTATCCTAGAAATGCAGCCACCCTTGCTGATGGACTCAACCTTGGCCAGCAGCTGGTCCATCTTGGAGACACCTCTAAAATGAGGCTTAAGGGTTGCATGACTCAAAAAAAGTCCCATTGAGCAAGTGTGAATTGTTTCTGCATTAGTAATAATATTTTAATATTCCCATAGTCTGATGATTTTGCAGTTATCCCAGTAGTTTAACTTCATGATTAGATTAAAAATGATAAGCTACCAAACAGGATTTTTTCTTTCTTTTCAGGGACATGTCCATTTTTTTCACGATCCAGCCTTAAGGCTTTACTAGGTACCCAAGGTCTCAATACTAATAGAATTTACTTTATCACATAATGAAACAGTTTTTCCCTTCGCCTTCAGAACTGTGGCATTCAGAGAAAAAACCTCCAGCTAAAAAGATCCAAGCAGTTCTGTCTGTAATTGACCACTCCCTTGAAGTTTACAATTCACACACAGTTTGAAAGTGCAATGCCTCTGGAAGAGACAGAAAATCATCTTCCAAGGCTACAGCCAGAGTCCCATTTTGGGATCTCTAGCACATGCAAGTTACCTCCCACCCAAACAGCCTACATTACCCCTTGCTTAATGACACAAACACATCTTGGTCTTTTGAGTTAAAAATTGGAGAATATTTAATAGAGGAATAGATACAAGCAACCTTGACTATCTTGCATGAAACCACGCCTTAAAATCCAGGCTGTATTTCTGAGTTCCCTTGACAACTAAGGGTTCCTCTGGTAAATCTTAAGAAAGAGAATTAGAAACAGTTTTGAATACCTCTGTCAACAAACTCATAGAAAACTAAGAATCTCAAAATGAGGAAAAACATAATCTGAAGCATAAAGGAAATGTTAATTAAAAAGCAGCAAGGAAAAGTTAGCCAAAATCAATTCAAGGAAAGTTCAACAAAAAAAACATGGAAAGTCAATGTTCACATTCATGTTGTGGTGGTAGTGTTCTACAACGATTTAATGCAATTAAAAAAAAAAATCAAATCTAGTCCCCAAAGCAAGCTGCTTTTACATGAGCAAAGTGTTACACTTATGTACAATAGATTTTGACAGTGCCTGACACAGAACATGGAAGAACCACATTTGACTTAAAAGAAATAATAAACCCGTGCAATACAAGAAAAAGTGAAGACTGAGTAAACATTATGGCTCCATTTCTGCAGTGATGTCCATATAAGCAGCCACCATTCTGATGGCAATTCTGCTTCCCAATGGCTCGTGGTTCTAACAGAAAGATGGAGACTACATCTGGAATTATTAACCCTTCTTCCAAAAAAAATCTTTTTCCTTTATCACTTACATTAGGGCACTTGGAACATGAAAAGCCATTAAATCAAATAGAGACAACACTAACACATCACACCTACATCTATAATTTTAATAACTTGTTCACACAAGAGGATTTTGTTTAAAAAAAAGTAACACCAAAAAAAGACCTACCACACATCATTCAATTTCAAATTCTTGAAATTACAGGGGAACCAAGTATTAGACTCCTAAGAAGAACAGCAACAGCAAACCATGAGTTATGAAAACCACAACATTAAAAGTCATTATTAAAGAGGCTGGCTTAAAAAATTACTGTATACAGCAGTATATTGCTATGTTCCCATTATATTTGATGTACTGCACACAACAAGTATAAGTGCACTCAACTACTGTTCCTGTCTGAGGTGGATTTGGCAGTGTTCCTATTGAACACCTGAAAAGGTTTTCAAAAGACACTGAAAGGAAATAAAGTCAAACAGGATGTACTGTTCCTCGAACAAAACAGTTATACAGTTTCTCAAACAAAGCCTATTTGAGTCAGGAATCCTTTTATATTCCAGTAAAATACTGCTAATAAATTCAAACCACAAATCTGCAAGTGGTTCAACTTAGTCATTGTCTTGAACACCACACTGGCAGACAATAGAACGGATGCAGTTTAACTTAAATAAAAAGCATCAATCAATAAACAGCCTACTGCTAATCCATCCCAGCAAGAACTCTTTCCATCCTTTTCTGCAGCTCCTGGGTTCCACTTTGATGGAGGAACTAACAGGTCTGCTTTAATACATCCAAAATTAATCTGACAGGCAAGGGAACACAAAAAAGGGACTATTGTCCTCATAATACCCATAAAAAGGTGTGGCCTCATGAGCTGGTTTCAGCTGGGGTAGAGTTAGGTTTCCTCACAGTGGCCAGTATGGGGCTGTGTTTTGATTTTGTGCTGACATAGGGTTGATCATAAACAGATTTTTTTTTCTTGTTGCTGTGCAGAGCTTGCACAGAGCCACAGCCTTTTCTGCTTTTCATACTGCCACACTGGCAGGGGGCCCAGGCATGCTTGGAAGGAGACACAGACAGGACAGGTGACCCACAGGGATATTTTCAGACCATGTGACATCATGCTCATCCATATAAGCTGGGGAAAGGAGGAAGCTGAGCACATTTGGAGTGATGACATTAGTCTGCCTGAGTCACCCTGATGTGTGATGGGGCTCTGCTCTCCTGGAGGTGGCTGAACACCTGCCCAACCACAGGAAATGGGGAATCAATTCTTTGTTTACTTCTGCTGGTGAAACTGTGGCTCTCCCCATTAAACTGCCTTTATCTAAACCCATGAGTTTTCCAGCTTTTACCCTTCTGATTGTTTCCCTGATCCCACTGGTGGGACAGTGAGCAAGTGGCTGCCTGGGGTGAAACCACAACACCTCTAGAAAAACAAACCACCCAAAAGGAGGAAATGTCATGTACTGTAAAAGGACTGCAGTTTGGGGTTATGAAGAGCAATCTTCCCCCACTGGTTAGTTTACTGCTCTGGTAAATAAAAGCTCACAAGGTTCCAAGGTTTTTCCAAGATGTTCACACAGTAAAGCCTCAAAATCGGAGAAGAAAAGAGGGAGAAGTAATTTCACCTCCCAATACTTGAACTTCAACAATGCCTACTGTAAAAACCCCAAACTGGTGACCCCCAGTCTTCCCAAGCAGGATTGTTAGGAAGGAGGTTAAGAAAGTCTCCTACTGAATCAACAGCAGGTTTGGTTTGTTTCAGAGACTTCTGTCCCAATCACTAGCAATTTTCCTTTAAGGCCTGAGATGTCTTAATATTCAAAATGACAGAACATGCAGCCTCATGCTGAAAAGTCTTCTGTGTATCATTATAGACAGAAGAATTGGGGGTCATTCTCAATGTTTTGCTAAGAATTCATTATTACCTATGGAATCCTCTCTTGGATCCAGTCAATAGCTTGGCTAACCCAGTTCTGTCAGCAGAGAGGAACACCAGTGAAAGCACAACTTCACCTTTGCCCAGGGCTCCTGTCTTTTATACTCAACTCCTCACCTGGAAGGGTTCAAAAACCAAGTAAACACAGCACTGCACAACACGGCTTCATGTGCATGGTGTTGTCACCATGTGTTGTCACAACTTGGATTAGATCTCAGGTATTTCTCAAAACTTAATGATTCTGTGGAGCACTAGAAAGTTATATCCCCCTGCCTAGGCCTTTTGGTGTCCCTCTGTGCCCATCACCCACAAATTCCACTGCTACCCCTTCCCACAAACATCCTGTGCCAGCAACTTGCAGAAGGTCACAAACAAATGTAAACAAATATTTTTTTACTCCATTTGTTTTACACATCTCTGCTCATTTCATCAGATGTCCCTAGTACTGACATTATTTCCCAATCAGTTCTGCATTTGCCTTACCACATCAATGACTTGGCTTTTATAAAAAAGTTTAGCCCTAACCCTCACTTCAGACTAAAAAGTTAAGGCTCCTCTCTTCATTGGCAGCTACTGAACATATCATATTATCAGCTTCTGCCCATTTTCTCTTATTTCACCAACTCTTTCTTGAAATTAAGAGGATACAACTGCACATTGTGCTCAAAAAGATTTTGCTTTTTTTTTTTTAATATTCCTAAAAAAAAAAAAAAAAAAAAGTCTACGTTTTCTTTTAGGAAAGGAAAAAAAACCCCAAACAATGAAAAGCAATAAAAACCCCCACCACTTTCTAAAAGATAATCTAACTTGACTACTGTTGTCATTGATTGTCACTGATAATTGGGACAAAAGAATCAGAATTCACATGAACCATATGAGAGAAGAGAACGTTACTTGGGCTAGATTGCTTTCTTCCTTCCAGTTCCTAGTAGGCTGTACAGTTTGGGAGCAAAGAGCATAACAGTCTTAGAAAACATTAAGATTAAATTTTTCATTAGTAAAAGTAAAAAGATATTTAACATAACTCCTCTATAATCATGTCAACTTGAGAAAATCCTAACACTGCCAGTTATTTCCGTTCCACCCAGGCTCAAACAAAGATATTGCATGCAAACTATTTTAAAATTTCAGAATATATCCTGCACAATAAAATCCTAAAGTTTGGTCTTTTTTACAATTTGTCACTTTCTGATGTATGATAGCGATGCAGTTTTGTAATCACTTATGTTTTTTACTTATTATGAAATTTAAAAGAATAAATCTTGTGCTGTATGCAGTAAACAGTATTTGAAGAATTATATACCACTACAACAAGTGTTCCCTTTTAAAGTTACATTGCAAATGGCTATGTTTTTTATGTCCTAAAAAGATAATAAAGTAGATTGCATGAGGATAGCATCAACATTACTGAGCCAAAACAGGTAATAAAGCAGAAAGTCATTACACTGGTTGTCTGTCAATACAATCTGTTTTTATCGGGTAAGCATATACAGTAACATGTCAGTTGTCTCTTTTTTATTCTTCTTTCATGAAGGGAAAAAAGGCTTTCCAATCAAAACTGTGTACACAAAAATTGTTAAGGCCCATAGAACTTCACAGCTCATTGAAGATTACTCAGCAAAGGCAATGGAAACAGCAACCAAAAAGTCCTGACTAAACTACAAAAAACAAAAACCACTCAAACTACTTCAAGGCTTTTCTTACCCTGACAAGCACAGGGAGATGTCCTTGTGGTTTTTACTAACAGGAACAAACTCATGAAAGGGCCAGAGGAAATAATTGCCTTCCATATTGGTATTTCATGTAGCTGCACAAAATTTTGTCTACATAAGTGGTGGATAATGCACATTTTATACCAAGTATTGTAATCCATTAAAAAAACTGAATCTACTCACTGCTCTACATTAATCATATGCTACAAACATTATAAACCTATTTACTTCTCATTCTTTTAACTACCATAACTAAGTTTCATTTTTATGGTGCTTGAAATCACAAAACACACAAGTCCATAGAGTACTTTACAGGCACATGTTTTAGGGCATATTTCAAGTATTGCTGTCCTGTGGGTGATAAAAGGCAGCAATCATCCCTTAACAACTAGGAAACCCAAAAAGATCAAGTGGCTTTTTCCTAGTCATAGAGACCAAATTGTCCTCATTTACAACGCATCAAATCAGACTGACCTTACTAGATCAAAGCAAATCGTCTTAACATATCTGGACTAGCTATGATAGCCCTTTTTTTTTTTCCCCTCTTGTTATTAAATTCATGAACAATAGAACAGAACTGACCATAAAAGAGATTGAGTAAAAACGTCATATAGACAAAATAGCAATTAGAACATTTAAAAAAAAAAAAAAAAAAATCACCTGGTCATCTGCTTTGGCCAATTTGGTAGATTTTGGGGATTTTTTGGGAATGAAATGCTAAACCAGTAGTTTATGCATGCATAACTTCTAGAACTTCTGGTACTTTCCAATACAGAATATTCACTTAAGTTCATGGTAATGACACCTATATTTAACAAAAAAAAAAAAATCCTGGCTGTAACACTTACAATATTAGAGCAAAACAGACTCACTGAACAGCACAAAAATGTAATGATAATACTAGTCTTGGTTTGTTTGCTTTTTTTTAATAACATCAATTCACCATGATCTATGAGGTAACTTTGAAGTTTCCAGATCACAGTTGGAAAAAAATCAAGAAGAAAAAACAGGTGGCACCTAAACACTTGTCTATAACTTGACCAATGCTCGAGATTTTGATTCTCTTTTCCCTAAATAAAAATATCAGAAAATAATATTCTACATAATAGCTGACTAGGAATATACTTCAACATTAAACTGAGAACATATCCTTGAAGACCTCCATGAAGTTCACATTTCTTAAATAATTATGAGATTCATTTATATTGATATAAGCATTATGCAATTAAAGAGCAAATTAAATATACTGTTCTAAGTTCTCCATGCTATTCATGCTTATGCTCTTGCCTCTCACTGCCATATATTTATAAAACAGACTCTCTGAAGAGTACCCAAACCATAAGATGTCCTGTGTCACACAGTTTGTAACTTCTCCAGAGATACTCCACAGTTCCATCCAAGTGTAAAGCACAAAATATCAAGCTGATCAATCAAACTGAAGTAATTCAGCCTCCCCTGTACTTCCACTCAAAAACCAACTTCTTCTATGAACTCTTCCACCTCAACACACCTTCATTCTCACCAGCTTCCACATCATCCTTGTCTGTCCCACCACTTGTAACCACACCCTGCACTGCAGCATCAGCTGCCTGACACAGCTAACTTAAAAATACAGATGTGCTGAATGATGCAGAATCATGGATGTAATTAGCCAGCAGCAAACATAGCCAACAACTTTGATGTCGTCTAAAACTAAGGGGAGTATTTAATTACTCTTAAATTTATGCCAGTTCAAAAGGTGACCAAAAAAACCAAGCAAGGCGTGAAGGGGAAAGGACTCAAATGGCTGAATTGAACTTCAATTCCAGAGTCATTGGTAGATGAGACTAAAGAAAGAACAAAAAAACAAGAGAACTAATCAATCTGTTTAGATTTGTTTTACAATTATCAGAAAAATTCATCAGGAAAACTAGTGTTTGACAAATTCACCTTAACAAAACCTGAACATAATCAAAACAAGAAAGCCCTTCCCAAAACTAAAAATAACTGTATTCTGGACAACCAAGTATTATTCTATTTAGTATTTCTGTTTGTTTAATGAATTTTTCTTTATGAGCTGCAACCTGACCACAAGCACTTAATGAAAAGACTCTCAGAAAAGTCTCTCACACAGAGATATATGTTAAAAAAAAATTGCATTACACTCCACACAAGCAAAAACCACACAACCAAAACCAAAAAACAAGTAAAATCCCAGAAACAGCAACTAAGCACAATAAAGAAATTCTACCTCTATCTTTTGGTAAAATGTACTTTCTAGTTACTTCTCATTAAGGCAGATGCTACCACAAGAAAAAAAGGGGAAAAAAACCAAAGTCTGTCATTATATGAAAACTTCAATTTCAGGAAGCTAGGACTCAATTCCCAGCACAAACACATATAATTCAACACTAGATCAGCTTCTCAAATGTAGTTTATAGCATTATGACTAAGGGGTAGTTGAATTGATTTTCAATTCAAGTCAGAAATCAAGTTAACCTCAACCTCCCAGCAGACAAATACATTCTAGTAAAGTAAGAGAAAAACATCTCAAGGTTTCTGCAGTTAACAGAAAGCCCAGTTGCTAATGTAACAGGAGAAAAAAAAACATCACTGTAAAAGTAATTTTCCTTCCAAAGATTCTACAAAAATCACACTCTCCAGGATGAGTGTCCTTTCCCCCATGATGAGGGTCCAGCTACGATGTATTTGCCACTTTCAGACATAATAATGTAGTAATAACAATAAATACATACAACACTGTTATTTAGTTAATACAAACAATATGTTTACTCCTGTCTTCTCAGGGAATGGAATGTCCTCAGCAGCATCACCAACAAGGCCACAAATGTGTCACACCCCAACTACAATTTAATGGCCCTGGCTCAGTTTTGCACTGGGACTCAGTAAACAAACAATTAAAAGGATGAAAACCAAACCACACAAAATATTAGTGCTTTCTACACGTTCAATATGATTGTGGTGTGGCTGGGGAACAGGACAAACAAATGGAAGTTAACTAATTATAAGCATTTATTTGCAAAACACATCTAAAACTATGCTTTTGATACAGCCTATCCTAGGGAGTAAAAGATATAGAACAAACTTTTTTCTCCTCCATCTCCACACCTCTTACAAAGAGCAGCACTGGCAGTGAATAGGAACTTCAATTAAATGCCCAATTTACTTAAGAAGTGTGACAATCACACTGAAAAGCTGTAGGTATTTCTATGTAAAATTATATACACAGAATAAATACTCTTGAATTTCATAACAGCTAGACAGAGTATAAGAACCATTTGAAGGCCAGGCTATTCAAAATATTAAGGTTCAGAAAAATCCCAAAGTATTAGTGGACTTTCCAATATATTATTACTATTCCTGTTATTTACCTAAGGGTTTTACTTCTCTTGAGAAAATAAAAGTCAGACTGTGGCTGAATCACTTAACATCTCCCATGTTGGAAGGTTAAACCTCTGCTCAGAATCAAAGTTTTTGCATTGGAAAAGAAAAAAAAAGTCAGCTAGGAAGACAACTTGGATTACAAGTAAAATATCTCTGCAGAATTAACTGAATGTTTCAGAAAAACATGCTCTCATATACTCAATTTCTGAACAGAAAAAAATAAAGCAGTCAAAGAGACTAATACACTCTTCTTCAGGGAATCTACAACCACAGATCCTAACTCTAAAATGATTGCTATCTATTGAAAAGCTTCCTAAGTTGCCTGATGCAATCTAAATAAATCTGGGAATAAATGTTATCTTTGCTTCTAAGTCATCAACTGATCAAAATTATTTTTTATTACTTATTATTCAATCTTAAGAGATTGCCCATGAATGAACAAGAGCTAATAGAAATGAACAATACACTGACTGTTAATTTGTTCTCGGAAAGATTTAGTCACATTCTGGTTCAGAGTGGGAAAATTGCTTTAATTATTGAGAAAAAGTAAAGCACCAGTTCTTTTATATGTACTTATATGATTTTTTTTTAATGGTGTATTTTCTTCCTGAAATTAGTATAATCTCTACTAAAAAAAATCAAAGACTGTTTCTTGAAAGAACTATTGGAATATTGTCTACCACGTAATAAATAAAGATATCTCCCTGTGCAAAACAGTATTTTTGACCTTTACCTATCTTTTGAGATTGATAAAAACACTACAAATACTGCATCACTGTGCCTTTGGTATGGATTTGCAGTTTGCCTTTAAAATAAACATATTAATTGATTAAAGGTAGAAGAAATTAAAGAATACAAAGAAACATAATTCATCACCTTAATAGTGCTCTCCTCACCCACAGTACAAACCAAAAATCCAATGACAGAACACATCAATTTACCATAACAGCACCCCCCACACATTCCAAAAAGCCTGATATGGAATTGAATCCCATTAAAGATTCTATGTTAATTCATGGTACATTTCAATGTTTGAAATATATTTCAACTTTTGAGATTTGATGCTTGTTTTGATAGGACTTGCTACTTCATAAATGCATGGTAATGACTCAGAACAATTGACATGTGCTCTCAAATTAGGGAAATAAGCCTCTACCAGCCTATTTCCTCTCTTAGTTAAGACTAAAAAACATAACCAGCACTCATTTATCAACACTACCTGAAGTTGTTTGCTTATGAAATACCTACAGCAAAGTTACAAGAAAGCCAGTACTTGTGGGTACTTAAATGTCTTTGCTTTAGTGTCTGACTGCTATTACATAGGCTGAAATCACACACATGGATTTTATGATTAGATATATTACATATTACATAGCTATATTATTATATGGAATATATAGTCTTACCTTTAAGCTACAAGTTTTAATGACAGTTACCAAAAATTGTATCCTAAAATATACACAGAGAAACATTAATGAGACCTCACCGGAATGAGCAGATCAACACAGCATTCAGAGTGTTATGGTGGTTTATTTCCCATCAATGTATTCTGTTAGGAATCCTGGCAAACAGTATCAACAGAAGCATGTACCAAAACCCCAAAATATATTCTGAAGTTCTACTCTATAAATTAAAGTTTCAACTGCTATGAAAAGTTGTAAAGCATTTTTCTTCACTGTTGCCTAAAGATATCGTTTGTAGTAGATCTTGTTTTGAAACAAGAGGCAGGAATTCTTGGTCTTGCCCGGATTGTTTTTCCTTTTTTTGCTATATCTACAGTAAGTGTACAAGATTTGCCCCTCCTGTTTGCATGCACACACATTTCATTAAGTGCATCACCAGCACTGTACAGTTTCTGCACCTTTTTCTGGGATCACACAAATTTGCAAAGTCTGTTTGATTGCTTTTGTTGACAGTACAACTCCATGCAAAAGTACACAAACATACAACTGATTGTTTCTGTGTCATTTCTCCAGTCAGCTTTGCAGGAGCTCTCCTTACATTAATCCCTTAAAAGCTGCTTAGGCAAAAAAAAAAAAAAGCACTCCTTCACCTCGAGTTGTTTTAGAAAAATACAAATACAAACTCTAACTCTGTGGACTTCTCCACAAGCAGCCTTATTGTCATCCACTGAATCTCTTGCTGTGACAAGAAAATTTCAGTTCAACGTTGTAAGTCGGGTCCTTTAAAGCATGGAGCTGATGTCTATTGTGAGCCACACAAGAATTGTTGTGCCTTTTTAAATGGGTCCTCTGATGCTCAGCAGCAACATGGAAATGTGGCACAAGCAGGATACCACCTCAGCCTCCCACCTTTAAAACTCCTTTCTAGCTACAAGTGCCTGATAACAGTTTCAACTACTTCATTTTCATCTCTGTGTGATACAGCCCACAAGACTCAACACTTGACTAGGATTTTTTTTTTCATTTTGCTAAACCTTTACTTTTCTGTTTTTCTGTGTTTGAATTCTCATGTATTTCAATCTATAATGGTTTAATTTTTTTTCAAAATCAAATGGGAATGATTCAACATTGGTTGGGCAAAAAAATTTCAATACACCCCAAACTAAATTATTGGCGTATTATTTCTGTGGTAAACAAAATTCTTGCTCTGAATTTGAGTGACAATTAAAAAACAGGACATCCTATGGAACAGATACTATTTTTGAACTAATTTTGTCAGAAACAACCAAGGAGAAAATAGTGAGTTCATTCTCTGCCCTCTTAAATCTGCTTCCCAGTAGTTCACTCCTATCATGTAAATGCCATTTTTGACTGTGTTCTCTAGATCCTGAGCCTCCCAAGAGCATCCCACATTTTACAAACTGCTTCTCTATCTGTGGCAATGCTCTTCCGAGATCCCTGCAGCTGAAGTGCCCCATCACAACTAAAGACTGGGAAACAAAAGGTTAACTACATTAGACAACAACGTTGTCATCTTACAAAAGTTTAGTGAAATTATTTTGGCTACAGCTGAAAGGTTTCATAGTATAGGACCCAAGTGAGTGAGACATCATCTGTAATTGACCAAAAAAACAAAAAGAAAGGAGAACAACAACAACCAAAACAAACAACTCCTGAAAGAAACAACCTAAAAAAACCAAACAAAACAGAAAAAAACACTAACAAATACAACTCCACAAGATAAAGCATATTAAAGCCACAGCATGAAAGTTGACACTTCCATGTGTAAACACATGATTTTATTTACAGGTACAATACCAGGCACCAACAAGCACTTGCCCTGCTCCTGCTTTCAAGAGCACGAAAAACACGGATTCACATTAAAGGGTGCCAAACAAATGGACACACAACAACTAAACCCTAAATAATATATACTCCAGATTATTTCCCTCGGTTCTTGGAAGGAACCGTGGTTCAGCTGTCACAGCTACATAAAACAGCAGCTCTGCTGGAGCTAAGTGAAGGAGCGAACAAATCCCTTTGCACAGGAACAGCAGCACCATCACACACTGACAGGCAGCACAGCTGCCACTCTCTGCCAGCACGCAGCAGGGCTCGGCTTCTGCCCCAGCTCTACCTGAGATGACCTTGTGCAAGCTGTCACTCAGCCCTGCTCCAGCTGCCATCCCCAGGCAGGGAAGCCTGGGCGCAGCCAGGATTGTTAGCAGCAGTCCAGGGAAGAAAAGAGGCGATTCCATGGCACATCCTTGGGATGCAGCGTGTGCTGGATTTCCCAGTGGCACACAAGGAAAGGGGTTCAGTGTCCCCAAACATACATGAACAGAAGGTTTTTAGGGCTTTGTGACATAAAATAATTTTGAGATGCTATGATAATGCTTGTGTGACCCTGCTGACTTCAGAACCACAGTGTGTGAAGATGGCAGTGCTAAACCCACAAGTCTCATTTCAGGAAGGCTCCTAGCCAAAACATTCATGTTTAATACTTAGTTTTACTATAATCAGTACTGCATTCTTCAATCACACTGAGGGCTCCTAATTTGTTTTATGTACATTTATGTTTGACATAAGATATTTTAATTATAAAAAGTCCATAAAGGACCACCAGATCTGTCCACTCTGAAATCCTGCAGATGACAGCCAAGTTTCACATAATGAACATCAATCCAGGCCAAAATGACAGACAGAAAAAAGAAAAAAAGAGTACTTAGGCAATTATACCTTTATCACAGAGCAGAGCAAGGCTCCACCATGCACCTCTACCCTCAGTCTGAGAGCCCAGTGACCACATTGCAGCCCATCCATTTTTCTCTTGCTCATTCTGGTTCCTTCTGTTTTCCCACCCTACTTTTGACCTACCTAAAGGTCAAAATTTCTTTCAACTGGCTTTGAACTCGGTTTTGCTGATGCTATGTAACCTGCTACCAGCCAGTTCAATTTTCTGCCTGTGCAGTGGACAGAACACTTGATACCTGATACTTAACTAGTTAACAGCTAGATCCAGGGAGCCAGGCATGAAAAGGCCTTCCCAAATTTCAACAGCTCTGAGTGGTGCCACTCAAAAGCCCTGGCTCTACAAGTCAGTGTCTTGCAGGTTTGAGCTCTGAAAAGCAAGCCTACCACTCAACACTTCAACAGGACAAAAACCTTTTCACCTTGTCACCTGTGCTTAAAAACACCATCTGCTGTCTGACTCAGCATCCATTGCCTCTTTTCATCCCTCTTTTTAAAGCACTGACAGCACAGAAATGTACACATCTTCCATTTGCTTTATGGGGAATTTTCTTTCCCAGTATTCTGAGCTCATCTCTAGTAATAAATCGGTATTTTTATGAATGAAATGAACAAAGGGCATATAGTGTCCAGGAGAGGAGCTTGCTGTCTGCAGACACATAGCCTGACACTTAGGTCAAGTCACTTAACCTCCCCTTTGTCTCAAAACTGGGAAATATTTTAGTGTTTATAAACTTCAGACTCCCAGCAAGCCTGAAAAAAAAGCTGGCAAATGGTTTTATTATGGAAAAAAGGCATGTTGATAAATGACCACATATTCAAAATTAAAACACATCTGATAATAAAAGCATAGTATTGCTTAACTAATCTAATTTTCTCTGGTCTGAAATAACTACATCAAAAAGGCAACGAGTAAGAAGAAACAGCTGCAGCACAACATTCCTTTTACATGTGCTTGTGCTATTTACTTAATATTGAGTTTATGGGGGGAGGGAAGATATCTATTTGAGAAGATGGCTTTCCAAACAAAAAGAAAAAGTAATAATGTTGAGAAAGGAAATGGAATTGACCAACCCTCAGTGTTTGTTGCCCCAAATCCAAAAACTACCACTGCAAATTCCTGCAAAGCAGCAATGTACAGGAGCTGACTTGGAAAAGGTTGGCTCAGCTTATCAGGCTGGAGCTTAGTGGAGCTCAAGGCAAGCTTAAGTCTGCTTCTCATGGCCTGGACACTTGATGCTGGCTCAGTGAAAGGCAGGAAGGCAAATTACATCATCATGTGTACCAACACACACGTGTTAATGGACATTAAATGAATTGACAAGAAAAATATGCTAAGCCTTAAATGAAGGAGAAGGCAAACTGTTTATTCTCCTACAGCTCTACCCCACAGTTATAACATCATGGGATAGGGGAAGAAAAACAAAGTTAGGAGGCACATTCCTTTCCCTCCTGCAGCCTAGGAATGATTTACAACTATGAGTTAAGAAATAGTTTCCTCCTATTTTATTATCAACTTACACCCAAAGTTTCTTCATCTGATGCCATGAACTTGGTACAAACATTCCACAAAGTGTGTGCTGAATGAGGGAACTGTGCTGCTCACATCTCAAAACAAATCAGAACTAACCTCTGTTTTCAACTTCTGACTTAGAAAAAAAGCAAAGTTTTCCAACCATTAGGTCACGATCAAAACAATGTACAGCATGTAGAACATGGTCTAATAGTAAATGCACAGAACCAGGACCTGACACCAGGTCTGCCTAACTACTGCTACACTCTGAGGCTTCCCCCACCTGTTTATACTCTAACATCTGACCCTATTAAAAAAAAAAGTGATTTGCCACGATGACTGTCTTGCAAATGAACTAATTAATGTCGACAAATCATCTCCAAGCATATCAAGGAACAGAATTTAGTTAAGCATATATTTTAACTCCTTCATATGTTTATTCACACATTTCCTAGAGTCCTTCTGGGGTCTTTTGCAGTGCCTCAAAACTTAAATACTGAAAGACTAAGTCTTTTCAAGTGAAAACTTATGAGACTGATAATACTTAAAAATTGCAAGCATTATACTAGTATTTGTTAGTTTTAACAGTGTAACAGTTCTCAAACATTACTAATTTTAATCAGCCTCTACAAAACTCATCAAGAATTCACTTTATTACTTCATAGTTGAAACAGAAAAATAAACCCTCAGAATGTACAAAATTCTGAAAGCTAAAAAAATAAAGGCTGGGAAGGGATAGGAGCAAGGACAGTCTAACTCTGCTGGGAAATGACTTAAAAACTGCCAGGCAGACCCACTTTTCAGCAGAATAAAGAGATAGCAGAGGGTCTCTATTTCTTTATTTTTCCTTGCTGACTAATGTCTAGTTTGGCCAGAAGAGACAATCTAGGGCTTACAGACTACATAGAATTGGGCAAATGTAGTATAATTCAAACTAAAAACAGAACAAAAAACCAAAACACCAGCAACAACCAAAACCAAAACAAAACAAACAAAAAAAACCCCACAAAAAAATCCCCAGAACAAACAAATAAACAATAAAAGACAAAAAAAACCCCACCAAACCAGAAAAATTAAGATTTCCTTAGATTTGCTTTCTTTAGAATGACCTTCAGATTTTCTTGCTTAAATATGTTTAAGCTGTTTTGCTACTTATTGAGTCAAAGTTGTCTACACAACACATAGGAATCCATTCAATACCTGAAGTGCTGTTTGAGTCCACTGTAAAAAGATAAATTACCTTGCAGATCTTGCTAAAAATAAAATCAACTAAAATAAGAAAAAATAGTGCAGGAAATACACTAGAATTCTGCCTATTTTCAGGAAGTAGGAAAAAAAAATTAGACTGTTTTCAGTCTTCTAGTACCCTAATTTACGGAGTCAGAACTTCAAAATGTCTTCAGTACAGAAAATTTTACAGTGTAATTGACCAATCCAGGATTCATGCTGAGCACTGGATATATCTTAGCAGCCACTATCACAGAGTAATAAAAAAAATACTTCATCACTCACCAAAGTGAGGGAGGAATATTCATATCCATATTCACATTTGTGGGGATTTTACAATACTAAGTAGTCCCTGAATGAAGCCATTTGCATACATTTACTCAGGTGGATATTATGGCCAACCATTACCAACAGAAGCAACTAATGATGTCTTCTTCCAATTAATTTTTATTACACATTCTTATGGGATTATAAAACTCAATATTCACAAAAGCTTCCAAACTGGAGATAGAATTTCCATTTCCCAGCCCGAATCTCTGCTTAGGGCTGGTCTTCACTACAGTTTTGTACTTCCCTCCTCAGCTTAGCTAGGAGTGATCTGGCTCAGACTGAATTAGATCACCAAAAGTCACATTGTGCTGGTGCATTACTGCATAGACTGAGTCAGTGAAAACCCTCCCCATCACTCTGCTGCTTTCTTCCCTCTCCTCCCCCTTTTTTTAAAGATAATAACCTTTAAGCACATCCTACATGTCACAGCAGACCACATCTGATGCTTCCTCAGGTCAATACAAGTATGTTTTAGCAGGGTGTTATAAACAAACTTTTAGAGTATATTCAACAATTGCTAAGTTTTTTTGTTTTGTTTTGTTTTTTTTTATTTAGACTGGGTCTTCAACATTGGGTGTTACCCTTGCACTAAGTTCCTTCTCAGCAGCTACAGCTCATTACAGAAGC
This sequence comes from Acridotheres tristis, assembly GCA_037013685.1. Classification (NCBI taxonomy): domain Eukaryota; kingdom Metazoa; phylum Chordata; class Aves; order Passeriformes; family Sturnidae; genus Acridotheres; species Acridotheres tristis. The sequence continues at coordinate 6,357,168 of CM072884.1, forward strand.
AAGAACTAAACTAGAAGTGTGACTTGCAAAAGAAAAAAAAGAAAAACATCATTAAATAAAAACCCCTCTCACTTAAAAAAAGCACTAGCAAAGTGACACTCCCAAATCAAGACAAAAATCAAAACTCAAAAAACTAACCAAAAACTAAACTAATTTACCCAGGGTTGTTTCTGTGTGTTTTTTTTTTTTTGGTTGGGGTGGGGTTTTTTTGTAGTTTTTGTTGAAGTAAAACCTTTGTGATAACTACTCCCTTGGATTTCAGTGTAATATGTGGAATATGTTTTGTACAAAGTTTTTTTAAGTAATTTGGATACATTCCCCCACTCTGTGATCTCACTGGCAATTCCAACTCACACATCATGGACAATCAAAGTCCAAGTAAGAATCAGGGACCTGAAGTGCTCTGGTAGTGCTCATACCCAGCATATGTGTTAGGCAGAAAAACTGAGTTATATTCAGTTCAGATGTAGAAATTCCTTAACTACAACGTCTGTCTTTGATATATCTTGTCTGCAGAGTGCATTGCAGGAAAAAGCAGCTAAAAGGTACCATATACAGAAGCACAGGACTATAGAAGAATTCAGAATCCTTGTTCATGAAACAGACTTACAGCTGCAAGAATCTGAAAATTATTTATATTTGCTCTAGACCGAGAAGAAATTTAAACTCTGTTCACCTGGACATACATTGTAAAGCCATTTACCAAGATGATTTTTTTTCAGGTATATTATAGATGGCTAACACTGGATTTCTTTGAATCCATAAAACTAAAGCAGTTCTTATAAAAAACAGCTTGATGGATGCTCCTGAAATACTGTGAGTTCTTTGTCTAGTTATATTTATATGTAACTAAATAATATCAGCTTGAGGTCTGTACAAAGTCACCTAGAAAAATCTTGTTTCTCTGAAGAAGTCGCTGTTCTGCACAAGGCCAGGGACATTTGTGGGAGGCTGAGAACCAAGGAAGCCACACTCACTTGGCTCATTTAGAACTTCAGCTGAGGCATGACAGAAGTTACCATTTAAAAGAGCTTCAGAAAAGCAGATCTTTTCTAGGAAGAACACAGTGAACCATTTTTCCTAGTCACTTCTGGCACACCAGCTTTTAAGATATTTCTCCAAGACAAAAAGCAGATAGGCATTTATTTTTTATGCCTGGCTTGCTCCCAGTGCTCTCAGGCAAGTCTCATCATAACTGCATTGAGGTTAGTGTTTCTTTTTTTTTCTTTTACTCCAAGCACTTGATTTTACTTTCATTTTTAAAGGCATTTCTTTCAGAAGAGCTGCCTGCTGAAGCAGCATCTCTTTTGAAGCACAACAGCAGCTGACAACCTTGCCAAAATATGGCCTACATGGTTTGTACTTGCTTTGCTTTTTGTTACAATAAGCCTCACAATTGTTCTTAAAGGCAGGTCAATGGCAACATGGACATTAAAAAATAGGTCTCTGAATAAGAACCATGAGTGTATGTAAGATAACATGCTAAGAGTTGCTTTGGAGCAAAACCAATAATTTAGGAGGAGGATTATGCATCAGACTAACACAGCCTTCTTTTCAGCATGCTTTCCCTGAAATATTTTAATTCCCACGTAAAACCAACCAGAAATTCAGGACAGAGTACAGAAGTTATAGTAAGTATTTCCATTCAAGGAAATGAGGCCTAAGCTCAAGACCTCCTGTAACACATATACCAGATAAAACACATGAGCAGCCCCCCAAAATGACCAGTTGCTTCTCAATCAGAATTTTCCTCCAAATGGGCTTCTTGGCAGGACTCATTCTGCATCTGCTTATCATGTAATCACATCCAGGTCCACACGAGACAATTCTGATCTGAAAGTCCCATGACAAAGGCAATGCCCCAAATAATCACCTGCCTCCATGGGGCAATAAATACAGACCAGTGCTGTGCTGATGTGATGTGAGCAGCTTCCACACAGGACTTGTGCTCCATGGGAATGCTCTGCAGGCTGCAAGCAATGGTCTAGGTCCATCCCAACTGATCTGAAAGCAAGCCAATACCAAATGCAACTAAACAGCACCCAAAAAAAAAAAAAAAAAAATCAATTTAGAAAGCAAGTTTCACAAAGGCAGTGCTACCCAGCAGTTTTGTGTTCTAACCTCCTCTTTTAAGGCATAGTGGAAAGACAGGTCAAAGGAAAAAATAAAACAGCTGACTGTGCACAAGTGTCAGGACTTTGCAGACAAACATGCTTTGTTGGCTAATAATGCACACTTCATACTCCTGAGAGAATTGCTACCTATGCAGAATCCTTGAGATTCAAGATCAGCCTCGGAGAAACCCAAACAGTGTCAGCAGCAGCACGTGCAGGAGTCCAGAGATCACATCAAACTCTTAACTGTGAAAAAACACATGTGGAAAGGGGGGTCTGCAAAATCCAACATTGATTTCGTGCATGCCAGAGACCTCTCAAGGAATCCAAACCAAAGAAACAAACAAACAAAAAAAAAAGCGCAGTCACAGCACTTGAGTCACTAACCCAAAAAGTCTGCAAAAAAAAAAAAATTTAAAAAACACTAATAATTTCAAATTCTAACTAATCATATTAGCATAGCCATTAGCTGCTGTCAGTGGATATTGAAATACATTTGCAGTTTTTGCAGTGAAAATAACAGGTATTTATCCAGGTAACCAATTGTTCTCAGGAGAAGGCATCAGCTTTTTCACAGAAGCATCTTTCAGTAAAATTCTTTCATGCACCCAATTAGCAGCAGCCATTCTTTCTCACTTGTGTACTTTGCTATGAGTCCTTGAATCTTTTGCCATCTTCTAGAGAAATATAAAGCTACTTGGGTTTTTTACAAAAAGCTGTTTAGATGAGAAGAAAAGAAGCCAAACAGTGAACACAGTATTTTCTGTGTTTACAGAATGATACCACAGTTCTTAAAGTTAAACAAGATTAATATACCAAAAAAAAACCAACAAAAAGCACAGTCATCACATTATTTTTCTGCGATTTTTTTAAACCACTCTAAATCAACTATGAACAACATTAAAATATTCGTGTTCCTGTTTATTGCAAAACAGCATATCTACTGTTTTCAAGGAAAAACATTTAGATCTCCTTTCTATATGCACATAATCTCTCCTGAGACTTCAGCTTTGTGTAAATGGGCATCTTTATTTCGCTAAAAATATTCTGTGGTTGACTAACAGAAGCTGTTTTTATTGTGGCAATCAGAATATAGTCTGACTACAATGTTATGATCAGCATTTTGGTGTAATCTAGAGCTTAATGACTTGCATAATTACTTTAAACTCTCACTAAAGTATCCATTTGAGGTGCATCAGTGTTTCTGCTTTGTAGCAGACCTGACCAAAGCAAGAGTTTGAAGCTCTTAATACCATATAAGAAAAATTAACATACTTTACATAAAGAGTAAGATTTATCCACACACCAAACTTGATTCGAAAATTTATCCAGTCAATAGCACACACCTAGAAGGGTAAGAACGATGCCAAGAACTTGAAATACAGGAGTCCTGCCAAACCAGGAAATTACTACAAAAAAAGACTCAACAGAATCATTGCTGAAAAACTTTTCCTTTTTGCCTTTGACTGCAAAATTCCCCAACTCATTACTGAAACACACAAAAAGAATAATTTTTATTTCAACATAAGACAAGACATCAATTACTGATAGGCTGCATACAATTCTCAGTAATAGCAAAAACAGCAAGGGAAAACTTAAAACAGACACTTTTTGATTAAATAAAACTATTCCATCATCAAAATCATGTCTTGAGTATAATACTACTTTACCCTCAAAAAATGAAGGAAAACTGTCCTTCTGAAAGAGTACAAGAAGTCTAAGGAAATTTAATGGGTTCATGTTATCAGAAGGGATTTATTGAAAACAGCCATGTATAAAAAGTAAAACACCTTACAGTCAAACAGAAGAGACTAATAAAAGAAAGAATATTGCACTTATAGTTTGTACTGGGACTTAATAGATACTGTGTTTCTATTTACTGATCTCATGTGAGCATAAGGTTCTATAGTGCCCTAAAATAAGTTTTGTGTATATGCATCTTATACTTGTTCACTTTCTATTTTAAACTAAAAGCACAGAAAATATTTGCATTTGTTATCTGCTCTCAGCAAGAGTCTTCCATTTTTGAGTATGCCTTTTGTTACACAGAAAACGTGCAATTAAGGATTTTTAGATTCCAGAAAAAAAGAAAGCTTGAGGAAAAAGTGACCATAAGTCAGATTAACACTCTGCAAGCAGTTCTGATTAAAAGAAACAGTTCAATTATGACATTGTTTGCCATTTTGAGTCAAATACAATGCCATTTTTAATCATAAATATACTGTGAATAAGGCAAGAATGACAATGCCTGAGGCATGTCAGCATGTTTGTGCATCCCCTTCTGTTTTTGAAGGTAATTCATGGCTCATCATGTTGTTCTCAGCCTGTGAGTTAGAAAATAACAGTGCTGGAATAGAAAAGAGTGCTTCAGCTGGAAGGGACCTACTAGTCCAACTGCCTGACCACTTCAGGGTGACCAAACACTAAAACACATTAAGGGTATTTTGTTAATGCCTCAAACACTGACAGGAACAGCAGTGACCACCAGTGTTTCATAAATGGACTTGGAATTTTGCCAGCCACATTCTTACTTCTAGCTTGGAATATTATCTTAGCTTCTTCACCACAGGAAAAAAGCTCAACTTAATCGTTATCTAACTATTTATGTATATAGATAGAAGGAAATAAATATTATAATAAGAAAAGAGTGGGGAAATAATTACACTATGTAGGATACTTCACCCAGTCTCCCAAAAACATGAAATAAAGGACACTGAATGAATTTATCAATTAAATGAACTAAAACAGAAAAACCCATGTATAACATTGATACCATGTGGGCATTTATATTCTTGTTCTTCTCAAAAACTTGAAATCATTTCCATTTAAAAAACTCTACGCCCTTAGTAATAATTTTAATCTTTCCTATCCAATTAATTCTTATTTTATTATTTCTTACATCTTCATCTTCTTCAATTATCTTTCAGCTATGCAGCATTTTCATAATTAGATAACATAAGCTTGCACAATTCTAAACAGCAAAAACCTAAGAAACTGGGTTGGCAAAGGTCCTTGCTTTCCTTTAAAGCCTAATTTTGTCTTTACATCTTCCATCACCTATTTAATATATTGACTTAATTTCATTATAGCCCACGGTCCCCACAGTAGCAGAATTCTTGTCACTTGATCTACTTATAATTTTAAAACCCTGCCTTTAGCAATAGACTCCTCCTGCCTTTCTTTGAAAGATAGAAAAAGAAACAAAGCTTATACTCCCCTATGGTTTACATTGCATTTGAGAACTAAGTTTTTTGCAGACACTTCAGTAAATGATTCTGCAATTAAACTCAAGAAACTTTTTGCAACTCAACTTAGCATTTAGTGTTTGTTTTCTTTGTGAAGGAAAACTAATTCCCCAAAATCCTAAGTGTCAATAACCAGAAATGCTCCTTTAAGGCCTTTTAATCAGTGAATTAAATAAACACTTGAAGAATGGAAACAGTAAAAAGGGAAAAAAGCCGCCCTTGTTCCTTCATTATAAGCTACATTTTCTATTAGATAAAGAATATTACATAACAATTACTGGAATGACTAAATGATGACTAAGGCAGTGCTTCATCATGATTGCAACAAAAAATTAGAGTTATCTAAATGCTACAGTTAAATTAATTTCAAGTGTAATCAGCAAGCTGGTGCAAATATCTAATTGTCAGCAAGAAAATTTAACCACAGATAAGTTGGGTTTTTCATATTTAGAGATTAATAAACTCAATTCTGAAACTTGGTCCATTTAATTTGCTCGGTCAAAAATAAAATCTCTTATCAAAGTGGTCTGCAACATGGTTTTTTACCAAGCCTTTATGAAAAATACTCTTAATATTAGTAACAGCTAAAATCTAATTTTCCTGATTCATTTTTTCCACAAACATCATTAACAGCTAATGATGCTAAGAAAAACACCATGTGATTAGAAAAAAAAATGCAAACTGATATAAAATGCTTTACCACAGTGAGACACTGAGATAGTTTTGTGTGACAAAGTAACCTAAGAGGAAGAAAAAGGCTATTAATCACAAATCAGAGCACATAAAATATATATTCATTTACACACACAATAGTTGTTCAAGAGCCCAAGTATTGGAGAGCAACAGAATAGACAAAAAACCCAACAAAACAACTAACACCCCAAAAACAACAACAAAAAAATAAAAACCAAAACAACAACAACAACAACCAACCCAAAAAACAGAGAACTTGTAATTGAGGTGGGATGAGCTAGTACCAAACACAGCTCAGCTGACAAATACAACCATTTCACCATGGATCTTTTCACCACAGGTCTTGCATCTCTTAAAATTTACTTTTCCTAAGAAGTGTTCTTCTTTCCCTCGTCTTGGCCAACTGACAGTGTCTCAGTGAGTTTTGCTCAACAGAATTATTACATTGAAAAAAGCCTTTAAGATGCAGCCCTAGCATTAACAACATTCCCAAGCTGGATGTCTCAATGCCACAATTAATAATAATAACCAGGCTTTGCATTTCCTCTGCACCTGCTGTTAGACAGAAGTGAGGTGATGGTGAGACACCTTAGTTTCAAGCACTGTTTGGTTATTATTCCATACCCAGTATTTTGGTGCTTCCAAGTATTTTATTTCTTCCAATAACTTGGAGCAAGAAAAGGCTATTTTGACTACTTACATCTTCATGTCTCCTCTACCCTTTATGTACTTTCCTGCTGTCTTATAAATTGAATTTAAAAATTATTCACAACGACAAATTCTATCATCCTGCCTGAAGTCCCCTTGGATTAAGTTCAGCAGAAGTAACAGCCTTCAGCAATCTATTTCCTTGGCAGTCTGCAGCTTAGATTCTCCTGGCACTTACTGATATTAATCATGATGGCTGATCTTCTTGAACCCTTCTGTTAACTATCCTTTACTAAAAAAGCCTCTTCTAAAATCTCCCTGAGATTTTATGGATTAGGCTGGTTGATCGTATCAATCAATTACCCTATTAAAACATTTCTCAAAACTGCCTCTAGCTATAGACAACTGATGTTCTTCCCCTCTTAGGCACACAATTAAACACAAAGATCAAACCTAAACCTCAAATTAGATCAGGTATGTTGATCAAAGAAGCATCAGGTTTCTCTGCAATGTATCAGAAGGCATCACAGATTTAAGAAAGACTTCTGAATTTTAGAGCAAGTAACAGACCAATATGCATCAAGCAGTCCATAACCCAAAAAACAAAATGGATAAAAACACTGACACTACTCAGAACCTAAATTATTTGTCTTTTAGCTTTTTATGCAGAAACCAAACCAGTGGTATAGACTGCATATCCAAATTTTCATGTGATTACTACTGATGCTATATAAAAAAAAATTCATATCTGATATCAATATGTGTTTTCAAATTCATCCACAACCACACTGATAGTTTCATTTGCCAAATTTTAGGGGAATAACCACCTAGTATCTCCATGAGGACTGCTTGGTTGTTGATAGTTCACTCCACAGATATACCATGCAAAGATGCTAAACAAAAAACATCTGCTACTTTCTGGTGAGGAAGACAACTTTAAATGGTGAAAAGAGTCTTTAATACAAATACTCTTTCTTACTAACAGTAAAACTGGAGCATATTTTTCTCACCCTGGGTATTCCTATCCAGGCTGACAGAAAACTATGAAGTGTTAACAAGTGTTCCATTGAAATAAAAATTAACTTGGTCAGGTCTGTTAGTGGTGAAATATTATTCCAATCTAATAGATCTTTGCTAGCACAGTATGAGGTAGAACTATATTACAGCAATATAGTAGGTTATCTTGCCAATTTTTTTAGTTTAACAGCCATTTTTGAGTTAGAAGGAAAAATAGTGAAGTATATGTTCATTTTCAATGAAAGCAAGCTTATCTGATAATAAATGACCCATTAGTTTGCTCATAATTCTGTCAGAGTTATTACATGTTTTAGGTTCTGAATGACTGTAATTTACTATAATTGGTTTGCAGGACAAGAGATAAATTTGACTTGCTCAATTGCAGATTCACTAAAATAATTTTGAACATTGAAATTATTTCAGAGTATAACAGTCATGACAAAAACTTAACAAAACCAAAATTTTAATAGAAGAAATGTTAGAGTTTGATTTTTAAAAGCAGACTGATTAATGAAAATTGCCAGCCTGCCTCAAAGTTGATTCCTAATGTTATGAAAACTTTGTGTTGCACATAAATCTTCCCAGAATCAATCCTTACACTGATGTTTAGAAGGAAGAGGTGGCTGAGAAGAGATAAAACCTCTTAGTTCAACACATGCTACATGGACACGAGGCTCTGCTGAACATTGAACCTCTCTCAAACACCTGGACACTAAAATGTTAATAAAATACAAGAGAGCCAGAAAGGCAAAGTTTGCACGGGAACTTAAAGCCTCTTGTTTGTCCTGTTAGACTGCAACATCTGATTTTTTAACAGTTCAGAGGCCTTACAAATGTAGAAATTAGAAACAGTTTTCTCCATTGTTGTTCCTAATGCAAACTATGAAATGCAAAGCAACACAACAACAGTGGTGTTGCACAAATTAAGAATAGTTTCAGAAACCTTTTCTTAAATTTCATCTTACAACTCTAGGAAAAAAAAAAAAAAAACCAAACACTAACAACTACACTGGTATTTCAAGTGCACATGTGCTAACATCTTTACTGCCTTGACCTCCCTTCTGTTTACTTGCACTCAAAAGGAAAAGCAGTATAGTGTTGATGTTTACCTTCTTTCCAGAGCCACAAAGCACTTCAGTCTCATTTCTCCTAAAACATCATAAATCAAAAGGCTATCATGCTTTTAAATGTAGTAGTAATTGTTTCAGGAAAAATACTGATTGTTATGGACTTTACTGGTTGTTAGATGTTCACTCCTGTGGAGGGCTCTGAATGACAGATGTGGATCTCAGAAACCTTTAGCCAAGGAAGGCAAACATACCAAGTGGCAAATTCAGTCTTTCACAGATAGTAAAACAAAGTTAAACAAAGTTCCAGATCAAAAGTAATAGCCTTGTTTCCCATCTGTTACTGTGGTCAAGTCCAACTCTAAAGATCCAGTCTTAGCACGTTAGGATCTGGTTCACAGTGGGCAAGGCTTAGATCAGACTCCACAGCAATATCCTGAATGGGATGTGCGAAAGAAAAAGAAATGGCAAATATATTTTTATGATGGTTGATTTCAGCTGGAGCTAAAAGGCATTGGTAGAGTCTTAAATCTCATTTTCCCCTACTCATATTCAAAATATGAACCGGCCAAATATGCATTTTAAATGAGAGTTTGTTCTTCCAGTAGCTGAGCTGGAAATATATTTCAGACTAACAAGGTACCAAATTATTTCTGTAGAAGAAATAACTATGACTCTTGAGTCTGAAGAAGATATGACAGACCAAAAATGCCACCACATGATCCTGAGTTAAAGAATAAATACTAAATTTGCTTTCTCCCCATAAAGACCTAGGGTTTGGAAAACCAGCATACCTTCAGATGCAGCATCCTTTGACAGCTACAAAATCTTTTCTCTGGGAGAGCCTTGCAGAAAAATTAAAATACAGAGTCTAATATACATGTGTGACTGAGGAAAATTACACATATCCCTTTCCATCTCCCTCAGGAAGTACATCAGAGAGTGTTGTGCTAACGAGGATACAGAGGTCTGAAAATTCCAGTTGGAAATGGTTGTGCAGGCTGATGTCCCCCATGCCACCAGCTTCACAGGGGACCTGCAGGTACACATAGTGCTTATCATGCCCAGAGATTCCAGTTAGTTGAACTGAAATGGACTTATGGTGCTAAAAAAGGCTGATCTGCAAGCAATCCTTGAGAACTCTCTTATACAGACAATTTTTTCAGCAAAGGCACAAAGTTTGAACACAGCCATTTTTGACATGTGTATAGTTTCCTCCTGTTTGTGGGAGGAAAATAGAGAAATCCTAGTAAAAGTACAGCTCCTTCCTTAAAATAAGCTTCATTTCACAAAACACCACAGCCCCATCCTTTACTCTGTTAATTTTACTCAAGCTTTTAACAAAGAGCAGGTACACACCAAGTCTGTTGAAACCAGTTTGTCAATAATCAATGGTAATAACTCTTGGAAATAAAGCCAGTGATTCAAAAGGCAATTTGAGAAAAGCAAGAATCATTACAGACAAAAAAAATAAGCCTAAAAACAAGGTGAAAGGGTAGCTTTGATTTTTTTTTTTTTTCACACTTCGAAATATCAAGTTGTAAGTGCTCTTCATTTAATTAGAAGAAAACTGCATAGAACTGGTTAACAACTCAACTAAAGGTCATCCTCAAGAATTCTGAGCTCCTTAATAATTGAGCAATTGGAGCCAGTGTAAATATTTTAAAATTCACATTCTTTTATAGCTTTCATTCTTCACGTGCTATTGTCTCTCTGGTAATAATATAGGACTGATTCTAAAGTCCAATTCCAGCTTTGTTAAAAATAGTTGAGAATTTTATATAAAGAAAATAATTTAAAAGAAAATTTGCAAGCAGAACTCACCCAGTTTTTCATCTAGAAGGGGGAATTTATTTACTTATATAAATTTTCTAAAAAGGAAAAGTATACAGTACCATTAAAAAGTATACATTCTGTTTACATTCCTTTTATAATAGCATATCATCAAGCCTAACTACCCATAATCAAAATTTTACTTTTTAAGCTCAAATTTAGTGAAAAAGTTAGTCAAAAGGCTTACACCTATGTGTGACATATAACACGTTAAAAGACTATTTAAAATAAAAGACAGTTACATAAGAAAACGTTCAAAGTTCAGATCATAAAACAGATGAACAATTACTTCAGAGTTGTTCTTGCCCCTAAATGCATTGCTATAAATAATTTACTGAAAAACAACTGTCTTTCTTTGAATTAAGCACTTGTGTTTACCCATCTTCATCAATGTATCTTAGCACTCTAGAAGCATTTCATGCATTTATGATTTTTACCAAAAAATTCCCATTAGGTAAAGGTATATGTTGCTGTAACTTTCTCCAAAGATTAGGAAAATAAAACATCATAGTTAATACTGGAGAAGATATTTACAGTGGCCCATTAAAATTTCTGTAACCTCATCACAACCACCAAGTATCCTCCACATACAAACATGGCAGAGAACTTATTTTCTGTGTTCATAACAAACCTCTTCCTGGTTTTAACTTTTTAAGTTATGAACATTCAGCATGCAGTGGTACAAATGTGCTACCATTTCTAACAATGTTTGGTGATTAAAAATTTGCCAGAGAAAATACTTTAGCCAAATTTCAGGGAGATTTTACAACTTGGTTAGTTACAACGCACTTTTCTGCAGACTGTTTAAAAAATAATTTGCAAGAAGTGAGGTAAAAAAAATCACTGACTAGTTTAAACGCAACATCATTGCACAACACGTGAAGTTTAGACTCTACTCTTATTTTACACTCCTTCTCATGCTGGGATATCAGCTCAATTCAACTCAGCCCCTGTCAGATATGGATGGTGAGGAAAGGTACTGCATTCCCATTTAGCATGGCACGACTTTGTGCCAGGGTAACAAGTGTCCTACAGCCAGAAAAGCCCAGAGTGACTGGATCCCTGCTGAAGAACCCAGCTCCAGACACCAGTGTTTTGGTTCTAGGAACAGAACCAAAGAACAATTCTGGCTAGCCTTGTGCATGTCTAAACCTAACATTTCAGCAGAAAAGCACAGCTACTACAAAACGCCAAAGGGACATCAAGAAACCTATTTTCAGTACATAAATGCAACTGTTTTTATCATACAAATGCAGTTCATACCCAAGTCTGCTGTCACTGACAAGAAGAGTCTTTCTATCCACCATTTAGCTTTCATGTCATCCTCTTGTAGATATACTTATTTCACAAGGACTACAAAGGCACCAAATATCCTCTATTATTGAATAAACTGGGGAGTGAATAGGTGTGTTTTATCATTTCCTTCCATGGAGTTAAATGAAAAAACAGCTCAAAGACAGTGAGACAAACCAGCCTAGAACAGGATGAGGTACTCTCTTCAAGCTTTCCTCAAAACTGGTAAGAGGAAAAAAAAAAAGTAGTCACACAATCACACAATTCTGGTTTAGAAATCTCTTAAGCCCTCTTCCCTCTTGAATCAAGCTACGACTTAATCAGCATCACACAAGTTTAAGATTGTGATCCCTGGCACAACACAGCACCATCTGTAGCTGTGAGTTCAAAGAATTTTCTTCCTTCAGATATCCAGCAAGCTAACTCAAGTCCTTCTTCCTGTGCTGCTGTGTCTGGAAAGCCACTCCAAGACACTTTCCATGGAAGTGACAAGATATTAAAGTCACTTTTATGAGCATGCTTTGGAGACATGTGAAAAACTGCTTAAACAACTTCAGAATTGGAAGCCACAAGAAAAGTCATCTTATAAATGACCATTATTTTTATTCTCACTAATTTATCTGTTTCATTCACTACATGACTTGATTTCTGCACCAAGCTACAGCAGAAACCCTAGAGACAACAGCTTCATTAACTGTACAGCTCTCATTCTCCAAATACCACCCATTAATGAAAGACAGTGTGTGAACATGTAATTAAAGACAATTATAATACATACTCACAGGGAGAATGGGGGGACAAATGAAAATTGAAGTCACATGAATGCTGACAGTCCAAACTGAAAAAGATGGTAACCTAACAGCAGCTGTGTGAACCAGCAGGAGAGAAAGGGAGCACGTGTTTGCTGTTAGTGGATTTTATGGCTACTTGCCAACACCTGACCAAGTCTGAGACTCAGGAATTCTGGATTTGCTTCCAGATTCTTCAAGCAGTTCAAGACCTTTTGCATCTGCCTCTCCTAATGAAGATTCTCACTCCCAAATAATGTTCTTGTTTCAATTCCTAGTGGCTTACTCCCTTCTGTATTATGTTCCCTATTTCCCACTTCAGCTGAGCACAACAGGCCCCTTTGCTCACCCAAATGCAGAGCACCCCATCACCTAATCTGACTTCAAACATCAGTGCAGCCTCACTCCAGCCCAACTACTGCCTCTGTTCAACATACAGCTCACAGATGGCTGAATTTCTTTACAAATGAACATGGCATCTTTGAGTAATCCTAATAACATTTAAGGATTCAGATCAAGTAAAAAACCAACCCCCAAAACCAAGAGAGCAGGAAAATAAAACCCATCTCCTACCATGCTTACTGTTCATAATTCACATTACAATTTCTTATGAAATAAATTAGAAGAAAAATAAAACTTAAATACTTAGTTTGTTGGGATTTTTTACTTAACCTGAAAGCCTAATGGTACAACAGAGATAAAATTAGAATCTCAGTTCCTGTAACTACAGTAAAGCATCTTGATTGATGCACATGACTACAGAAGGGATTCCCCTTCATTCAGGGGCAGCTGCTGCTTTCTGTATAACTTCAGTTATCTGTGTGTACTACTGTGGTAGTAGAGTTTATAAAACACAGACCAGGCTCCTATTAGGATGCCTACTACTTTAACACATTTCCAAGAAAAAAAAAATCCAACTAAACAAACCAAGAGACTGCCTGAGCAGAAAGGAACAGAATATCAGACAGAGGTTTCAGTGTAATTTCACAGAAGCTGAATAGAGATGTAATGACTTCATACAAGTCAAAGACTGTTTTTCCAGGAGACACTGGAAAAGGACTGTACTTATCTGCTACTGATAGTGCTGAGAAGCAGCTGGCTTATTTTGATGGAGAGCTGCTCACACACCTGAGGAACAGTGAGGGAAAAATTTTAGAAGTGCAAACAGCAGGAAATGGAGCTGGCTTAGTATCAAGGACAAAGAGAAACCTTGATACTGAGCAGGAACAACCAGGAAAGACAACCTCAGGGACTTGAGCAAACCAAAGGGAATATGTTTTATCTGACACCATGGGCAGAGACCCATGCTGTAAATAGTGTTGACTGTAAACTTAAATGCTGCAACTTAGTTGATGTTGTAAACCATCTTGACAATTCTAATCCCGGTTTGTTTTCCATTCAACCAAAAGAGAAGTTTATAGACAGCAGTAAACCCAAATTCACACAAATTATCTAGAAGAAGAGGGACAAACAAATGCTGTTAATACTTTGAATAGTAAGTACAATGGTCAAATGAACACTTGCATATCATCTTAAATGAGACTTTGTGACTTCCAATGAAACAGCACATGAATTTTAATACCAGTTGTGATACACGTGGCAAAAATCCTAAACTTCCTGTTTGCACTTTTGGAGGCTAAGTTAACTATTTCCATTCAGGAATGAGGCTCTTCTATAATGTTATATAATGCTACAAAAATCAAGCCAGTTTTTTTTTTTTTTTTTTGGGGGGGGGTCTCCCAAAAAATGAAATGCTAGTGATTATGAGAAAAATCAAACAAAACAGAGGTCATCACTGGACCATAATCTAAACCCAGTTTGTCAGCATCTTAACTACTGTGTTAAGTTCTGATCACCTCATCTACAAGGACACGGGGAAAAAAATATTGGGAAAAACTCCATGAGCAACAGCAATGACAAAAATCATGCAGCAGCAGCCAATTCATTTAAAAGCCATGACTACAACTCTCCATAGTCACCCATGGCACACAGAGTAGGTAACTGGACATTACTGTGCATTAATGTACACTGTAATATGTAAACCAGTACTTATCAAAATGAATTGGTAAGTTAAATCAAAAGGAAGCAGTTTGCTTGCAATGGGAGAAAAACCCACTGTACTCCTTGCCAGAAGAAAAGTAAAAGTTAAATATTACATGAGGGGCTAGGCAAGTTCATGGAATAACAACCAAATGAGGCTAGCCAGTTATGTACAACCCCACATCTGGCTGCAGAAATTTCTGAAATTAAGATAGGGATATTAAGGGAAGTATCAAATACTTGGGCTACTGTGCTCACTGCTGGAAGCAGGAGAAGGATATATAGTCTTTAAGCCTGATTCAGTCCAGACATGTTCTCCTGTATCTGAGCTACCAAGTTTTCTGTACTTGGGTAGTTAGGAACTCAAAGGGGGATAAAAAGTTGAAGCTGTAAATCAGCATTAGAGCTCCTGTCTCAATTGAAATGCACACTCATGTGCCACTTCAGCCACAAACTTTCCTACACCAGGTAGAAACCAAAAAAGTAAACAATTTTCAGCTTCTGTAGTTTGGTAGTATTTACAAATCAGCAATCAAAAGCATCTTTATGCACCAAATGTCTGCTTTTTTAGTCCTTGTCAGCACACAGAACAATTTCTCCTAATCTGAAAAAAAAAAAACCCACACGATTTTCAGAGCAAAGATATGATGTAAAATACCCTATAACTCTTTTTGAGCCATATGAAAACAGTTTGTCAGTTGGCTTGCCTTCTGTTTTAGAGGCTCTTTTTTTCAACTGAGTACAGAATTACTCCAAAACACATTGCTGGTTGAAAGGAAAGGCCAGCAATCTCTCTTCTTTAAACATTTAAGTATGGCCTTGAAGACTTATGTCATCCTGACTACTTCTCACCTGTTGTGTAGGTTCTCTGGAAAAAACACAATGTATAAGATTCCTATGACAATATACTATCTCTTTAGCTCAAAACTGTATTTAGCAAGACCTACTTTCCCATTTTCCAAATAAAGGTAGGTCATCTTGATTCCTCTTCTCTAGGCAGATGTGGAAGGACTTGATAAAGTCCCAGGATGAGTACCTGAAGGGGAACTGCAGGTTGAATTGAATCTCTGCATTTCTGCTTCCTCTTTTCCTCTATTTTTGTCTAACTTGGCAACATAACTGGAACTAAAGACACCCTCTGTTAAAGTTTCCTACTATATCTCAATATAAGAGAAGAAAAACTTATGGGCAACCCCAAAAAGAAGCGGGAGAAAGGAATAATAGCATGTTTTGACAACTCTGTAACATATTCCTAATATAGCTGGTATTGTGGTCACGTTAATTCAGAAAAAAAAGGACACCTAAGAACTCCATATTCTTTACACTTAGAAACTATTTTCAGTACTTAATGCTTCCATGTATCCATACAAATACTACTTCTCCTAGTGGATAAGAAAAACCCAATATTTTTCTACAGCAGCACCTTAAAATTTGAAAACAGTGAAATCAGAAATAGACTGCACTGGTTCATTTCACCCAGCAAACCTTACTACACACTTCTCACATTTTAACTCTGTTATTTGCCTCAATTGCTACCCACTGGGAAGTTTCCTTTGTTTCAGTCAGCTGAGACAGTCTCTCATTAGGCTCATTTCTTTCACAGCAAAACATCTGCAATCTTGGCAATTGTTCCAGCCTTTTTCTGTAGGTGTAGCACTACAGTAACTTTTGCAGTGAGCGCTCCCTAGTAGTCACTCATCAAATGAGCTTTCCTTTCTCTCTGCTCAGAATTTTTTTATTCAAGACTTAGTATCAAGAATCATGGTTAATTTGTCAAGTGTTCCCACCCAGTAACTCAGCTGTGACCTTTTTATTATGACCTAATCACACACACAAAAACAAGAGTATGACCTCTTTCACACCTTTTCCAGCTGAGACAAAGTTCATTACTCCAGCTTTAAGCCTTAAGCACACCATCACTTGTGCTGTAAAACAATCATCAGAAAATGGTGCATATTGTTTGTTATACGTAAAGCATCTTAGAATTTTTTGCTAACCAGATTCAGTGAACATTTATATTTTTAGTCAATAAAACAAACAGCCCATCAGGGAGCTATTTGAAGCATTCCTCACTGAATTATTCAGACTGAAATTTACCATCTCCAATTATTGGTAACAAGTCTGATCAGACAGAACACAGCCAAACAGAGTCCTCTGCTTTCATGTGAGCATCCTCTGCCAACTAAGTCTTTAACCATTATTTAAACAGTAAATGGTCTAAAATCTTCTATATAGATCTTAGGAAACCAACCTTTGCTGTGAAAGCTAACTATGCGCAATTGGACTGATGAATGTTTTTTGTCATTTTTAGTTCAGGGTAACAAGGCTGAGCCTGCTATTGTGAACCTGTTCTCCAGCAAGCTGCAGCCCATCATCAGAGGCTGCTTTACAGAGTTACATGCTCAACACTTGCCTCGGTGTGACTCACTCAAATTTCAGATGAAGCAGCAAGTCACCAGCTGCCTCCAAGGAGCAGCTCTGTCAGTGTTGTCTGTACTTGCCTGACAGCCTGGTGCCAGCAGCACTCATCTGATTTTCGGTGCAGCACAGGGGTACAGATTACACAGAGGTGTTATCTGATGAGTTTCTCTGCATTCCTCAACTATCCTGAGTACTTCCTGTCACCTGAAGTATGGCTGCAGGCTAACAACCAAGACCAGTGTGTCCCTCAGCTTCCAGAAGTGTAGCTAATAATTATATATTCAATACTCTGCCAGCTTTTCTGTACAAATTCAGTATCCACACTCACTGATCCCGTTAAGTTTTAAGGTTCAGTGTGGTGCCACTGTCTGGGTAGATACTGGTCATTATACATTCTTTCACAAGTCTAGATCTCAGCAAGTATTTCTCACTGCTTCGTAGAAATAAGTTGCAAATCAGCATATTATCATCCTTAACAATATTTCCCTTGCAGGCAAATTCATACAGAAGCCTTCTTTTCAGAACTCTTTATAGCTCAAAAAGCCCAGCATTTCCTCTGCTGATCCCTGTTATTTCATTTTGCATAATTTATCTTTATTTCAGAAATCGAAGCTGCAACCTGTGCATCTGAACATTGCTCTTCTGAAACACATAATTCAACACATTTTAACTCTTCACTTGCTTCCCCAACTCATACCACTGCTCCAATCATTTGATCCCTCTGTTTCAGACCATTTTATTCCGTTTGAAAATTATTTCTAATAACTACAGAAATGAACTTGCATGTTTCCTATACTTTTCTTATTAAAACGTCTTTGTTCAGCGCTAGAATTGCTGGGGTTTTTTTTAATCATTGACTGAAAACACAACTATTGTGCCTAAACATATGAGTATTAGTAGTTTTGGAGAATGGCCATGCTAAAAAATGCAGGAATGGAAAGTAAAAAAACCACCATAGAAAGAAATCCTAAAGACTCAAAAGAAAAAAAAAAGGCCCAAACTGAAATTAGACAAGTACTCCTCTTACTTTTCTCATATTACTGCAAAAACATATTCAAGAACTAGCAAGATTACTTCTCAAAAGTCCCTTTACATCCCTCTGAGCTACAGAGAAATTCAGATCCACCTGGGTCACAACTGACAGGAAGCATGAAGCTTTTGAAAGGTGTGCCACAAGTTCGGTAAATCGTTCTCCTAAATATCGAGGTAGAACAAGATTCAGACCCCACTCTTATATTTATCCTTTCTTGAAAAGAAGTGGCTTCCAGAGCTATCAAGGGATTCATTAGACAAAGTTTGATTAATTTCAAATAATTAATAAGCTTAGGGCACAAGACCCCAAATAATTTAAACCTATTGTACCAAAACTCTTTCAAGGAAGAAACATATATTCATTGGCACAGGTTTCAATTGTATTTTGGATGGTTTAAAGAAAAAAATAGAAACATTTTGTACTCTTTTATATTGATGTGTCTCTACAGTTGACAGAACAGTATTTCTTCATCATACCACAAACTTTAAGAGTTTCATAACAAAAAAAAATGTACACAATTGATACAAACTTGGTACCTAAATCTAAACTGAGACACTCTCAACTGATCCAAGAACATCCAATCAAGATTTGCTCCCATGAAATAACATCTGCTTAATAAATCACACACTGAAATTCAGTCAGATTATGTTCTGTGGGTGCAGGCTGAATGAACCTGTGCAGTTACCCAATGTGTGTCTGAATGTCTTATTTCCATCATTCTCTCCTCTTCCCTCAAATATGAATGTCTGATGCACTGAGCTGCATCTACATGCAGTAGCACAAGCCATCATTTGTCATGTTCATAAATTTTCAACAGAACCCAGAAACACTCAATCCTCTCTGATTCAGCCCATAAGTGCAGCAAACAAATTGCAATATAAACCCCATTAAAAGAGCTGCAAGATGGAGATTCATTTACCATACCAAAAAAAAAAAATCCACTGCTGCTTTTCTGATATGTGTAGGCTACTGCTTACATGGATACAGATGAAGACAGCATTTATTTTTGACATTTTCCTGTATTAATTAGGTAGTTAGGATTATTAGACTGTTAAAAATACTATTAGGACTAACATTAAATTCTTGGCCCTCTATACACATGGTGAATTCCTTTTTGCCCATTTCAAGAGACAGCACAACAGAAGTAGGCAAAATAAATCCTTTCCAATTTCAACATGATTTAGCTCCTTTTGATATTCATTTGGAATTGCTATTTCAGGGGAAAACACTGTAGATAAAGATGCCAGCCATACAAAGGTGATAGTTAAGGATGTCTGCTGTTCATTGCAAGGCTTGAAACAGGACAGACATGGAAAGGTTTTCACCACAGAGGGCTGGAGATAGAAATGAAATGCTGTAGTTATGTAGAGCCAGCCTAGAGAGACAGGCATACCTTCTGTCACAATGACACCTCGTGACATAAACTGAGACAAATGTAATATTTTATAGCTTGATGAACTGTATTAGATCACCATTCATTAGTTCTCCAAACTAGAAGGCAGCAATGATATAATTTCTTTTTTCCTCGAGACTTAAATCTATTTTGGGATTAAAAAAACTATTAGAAAAAATATCCATTTAACTAAGTACTATGAGAGCAACTAAAATAAAATCAGATTATCAGACAGCATTCAGCACCTGCATTCTATGAACACAAGTTTCTGAACTAATTCAGAAAAAGGCATCAGAAAGGACAAACAAATTAAAGAGAAAAAACACCACCTCAGGTCAATGAAGTAAGAAATCATCTCAATATTCATGCTATGTAGTGGTATCTTTTAGACTTTTGCTTAAAAATGTCCCAAAATGAGAGGACATTTTACATAAAAATAATGTAGCCACAAAAAAAAAAAAAACCACAAAAAAAACCACACCACATTTATAATTTGAATTTCAAAAAATATTCACTGCTAAATTTAATATTCTTCTTCTTCCAAAGCCAAAAGATGATTCAAAATCTAGCAGAAGATCTAGAGACAACCCCACCATAGTAAGCCAAATTTGTTTAACAACCTTTTATATACATGAGGTAACACCTTAACACATATTTGGTAGGAGAGAACTTCATGCTCTTCACTATCTCAGTGCTTCACTTCCTGATCATTCCAACAAAACCTCAAGAACTTATTTGATAAGGGAAAAAAAAAAAGACTTTAGAAGGTGATAAATAGATTTGCTCACTATAAATAGTTTGGGAATGCTGTAAATACTGTGATCAAGAGTGCAGATGAACATCAAACATCTCGTAGCAGAGGGTCAGATTTCACAGCCCTATCAATAATCAAAGTCATCAAGAGGAAAGAAAATTATGTTATTTAATTTTGTATTAAAATAAAATTCTTTAAGAAGCTACCTGGGGACCATAAACAGCACCATGAATTGTGAAAGCCTGTAGCCTGAACATATTCTTACAGCAGATGATGCTCCACACTAGTCAAAATAAAACATTAGACACATTTGGGAGTGCTTCCCAAACAGCATAGTTCCTTCTCAAATAGCAGCCTACCTGCTTTAATGGAATTCAAAATTAACAAAGTTCTCATTAATTCAGTAAGGGCTGCACAAAACCCAGCAGAGCCTCAGCTCCAAAATTATTTATCAATCTATTTGATCTCAAATTTCAAAAAACTTGGAAAATCCCAACAAGTACATCTCCTCAGCAAAGCAAGACAGTACAAATACACTTGGAGCAGCAAAGTCTGGCAAGCTCAATCACAGAGACAGATGCCTCAGTCATTATCCAGGATCAACCCAAAATATACAAAATGCCCTCTCCAAAGCTTCTGTGCAAGTGGGATAATAAACCATGACAAACTTCTGCCACAAAACTACTCTTTCAGGACAAAATTCATCAGTCAGAGCAATGTTACTAGAATTCCTGTGTAGAAGAGTATATTAAGTTATCATGACTTCCAGTGCCATATTAGCTTCCTTTCCAAATAAAATATATTAAACAACTTTTCTTCGGAAAGTCAGATCCACATCTTGCTGCGCATTTACGCAAAGAATATCACAAACCCTGAAAATCCTCTCAGATCACAGTTTCTGTCCAAGACAAGGGCTGGCAGAGGAGCAATAAACATTCTTATTAGCTACAGTTCTTCAACTTGACAAAAACAAAACAAAACAAAACAAACAAACAAAAAAAACCCCAACCAAAAATACACCAAACAAACAAAAAACCCACAAAACCCAAAAACAAAAAAATCAAATATCCCTTTTTAAGGCAATAAAGCAATATTTTTCTTAGAAGTTATTTTAAGAATTTAAAATGAACAATTATGCAGGGACAAAGTTCTATGTTAACAGAAGTACATGGCTGGTTCTGTCATTCTGTAAACCTGTTGCTAGCATTAACAAAACAAGTTTTAACATCAGTGAAACCACTGAACAAAATAAAAAACATGAAACAAAAGCCCACCTGCATCTAGTTCAGCTCAAGACTGGAAATGAGGCAGAACACAGGGAAACCTTTTCCATGTGCTTTTTAGACCAAGTATTTTTGCTTTGCAGCAGATTCTTTTTTCCCCACTAGTAGTTTCTAATAAGCTAACCTGTATTTTCTGCATCACCTAGTTAGTCATTTCTACAGAAGCTGATAATTCTGTAGACACAGCTCACATGAAACTGTAAAATATAAATTTGCATTATTTCTATTTAAGTAACCTTAATACTCCGCCAAATTCCATTTGTGTTTTTCAACTACCTATGAAGTTAATATTGTTCCCAGCTTATATTAATTTTATCAGCATATTTTAAGTCACCTAAAAAAAACAGCAACACATCAAGTATCCCCAAAGATATCAACTCTATTATTTCAAACGCTGCAGCAAAATCCATTTTCAAACACCCTGAAAATGACCAAAAAAGCAATACATTTAACACTGCCTAATGACTGAAGGAGCCTTAGAAAGTCAGTGTGTGCATGTCAGGGCTGTGCACAAACCAGGGACCTTTCACACCACGGAGCTTGTTCCCAAACCCCAGCACTGACAGCCTGCCTGCCTCAAAAACAGCAGGACAAATAATAGCTGGGTATCTGCTTGCATATTAATGGCCAATATCCTATCTGCAAAAAACGGAGCCGTGTTATTTCAACCCCAGCAGCAGATAAAGTTTAAAGGCTGGCAGCTCCAGCAGCACCCACTGGCACTGCTGAACTTGCTTCAGAAGCCTCATGGAGCATTCCCAGAGAAGGGCACACATCTTCTCCCTGCAAACTCCAACAGCTGGTTCTGACACTCAGCTTCGTCGGTGCCAAGTTAAAGAAATCCTGCACGTGATCACAGGAAAACTCTGCTTTCACCGTTCTAGTCAGGGGGAGAAAACAAAGAAAAGCCAACACACACACATTTGGGTTTAACCTGCCGCAAATCACAGAATAATCCCGGCTGGAAAACACCCACAAGGATAATCAAGTCCAGCTGTTAAGTGAATGGCCCGTACAGGCATCAAAGCCACAACCCTGGCATTATCAGCACCATGCTCAAACCAAATGAAGCATTTAAGATTTGCCTTTCCTCAGAGTTTTCCCCTTCTAACACGCCAAAATTTCATAAGCCCCTAACAGACCTCGGAACTTCAATAACCACTAAAACATTTGAAAAGCATCTAGACTTCATCTGCAAACAGATGATTAAAACTAAATGTACTAACAATATTAGACCCAGACAGTTAACACAGGGCTTATTTTGTTGTGGACTAGGGGAGAAGTATCCTGTTTGTGGCAATTTCACTGATGCTTCTGGAATCGAGAGGGGGACTTACCCCAAGCAATATCCCTCTCGCGTTAATTCCAGAGTAAAACTTGAAGTACATTAACCACTAGCAAACTATCTGCCAACATCATCTCTGAGTATCATGACAAGACACTAACATTATAGATTTTCATTCTATATAAAAATCAACTATTTCCTTTGTTTCCCTTTCATGATGCTGCAGCTACCAAGTATATCACTTAAAAACAAATAAAATAGTGTTTTTCTACTCCATGATCTTGAATATCCAGAATGGCTTCAGAGGATGGCTATCACTCACTGCAGTTTAGCAGAGTTTCTTTATAACTTGAGCACACTCCTCTTTCATTGGTTTTGGAGTTTGACTGACTTATGACCAAAAGAAGAAAAGGGATGTCAGACTGCAAAAAAGCTATCACTTTCCCTAGGTCATAATCAGTGTTCTTTCCCACTTGGAGTAATATTAACTTTAAAATAGGCATTTCAGGTTTTCAGGGGGAAACACTCAATTACTCCTTGCTTCACCATGTCTTGTCCAGCAACAATTTTAGTTTTGATGATATAAAGCAAGCTCATCCCCAGCTTTCCCCTTATTCTTCATAATAGAGAGTGGCTACAGAATGCACAGTATTATCTGAAGTGTTATCCAGCACACCAGAAAAGCCTCCCTTTCACTGGGTATGGTACAAGTTAATCTCTAAATAAGGGAAGACAGTGAGGGTGCAGAAAGTCTGGTTACTTCAGAATTCCTTCTATTTATGCCTAATCAATGCATGCATCAACTTATCGAGCCAAAACCAGTATGCTACATATCCTACAGAATAATCTTAATGAGAGTGAAAAAGCACAAGTATAGAAGAATTACTTAGGATTAGATCTATTGAGTTCAGTTGTATTTTTCACTTATTAATGTAACAGAAGTAAAACAAGTACTCACAAATATTCTCAGTGAAATAAAAGCATCTTGCTATGATAAGGTGGATTTAGATCAATCTTCCTATCCCCTTATAACTTCTCTTTGCTTCCCTGTGTGGTAATCTACTAAGGAGCTGGTCACTAAAAGAACAGGAAAAATATCTAAGGACTGATGCAGGAGTAGTGAGGTCCACTGATTCATTTCACTTGCTTATTAGCATTCCAGACAGAAGATAGGAATCCTCAGCATGACCTGTGGTGTTTTTATAATCCTCTAAAAGAAAGCAGTCAGCATTTCAAGCCTTTCCAAAAGCTGTTTATAATAAAATATGTCAAATATCTTAATAAATTTCCCATCTCTGTATAAAAAGTCTTCTCAAAAGTGCATACAGTAAGCACATCAAAGGCAACAGTTAGGGATGCAAACGTTTTTTTGTTTCTTTTCTTCTCAAGGCAATATTTTTTTCCATTTATGAATTTTTCCTGTCTGCAAATTAAGTCTATGATCTAAAACCTAAAGAATCAAAAGACTCAGATTTTTATATCAGGCTTTCTTACAAACATCTGCTTAGAAAAAAGGTTTTATTTGTTTGACATCATTCAAGTGTTTAAAAGAAAACAGCAACATTTGCTTTGCAAATGAACCAAGTACTGAGTTTGCTAATATCATACAGAGTTTTAGAGAGCCAGAAAGTTAAGTTGAGAATTAATAAAATCGACCTTAAAAACCTTTGGAACATTCCATCTGTGTGGAGACAAGAGCACAGCAAAGGTACTGCAGTGGCATAGCTGTGGGATCAGAGTCAGATTAAGACTCTTTGCAGCTGTCAACAGAAACAAAATGCCTCCTTCAAAATAATACACCAGAACATCAATGTATTTCCTTAAAAAAAAAAAAGCTATCTTTAATTAATGTGTTCAGTCACCAATCTGTGGAAAAACAAAGCAAATGCACATTATGGCAAAAATAAACTGCAAACCATAAGAGATTTGGCTATTCTTGAAAAGCTATTTCCTTTTCAAAAGGCAAACTGATTAAAGACAAAAATTGATATTATTTGTGATATCTGTGTGATGATGAAGGTGATGCTCTTTAGTAACTGGATTTAGACAACTAATTCATTTCATTTAGGCCATTAGACAGATGGCCACAACTTTCAATCACATCCAACCTCATGGCAGTTCAAACTCATGACCAAGAGGTAAAAGGCTTTGTATGCCATTAATAATCTCCATGCCATCTGTTCTCAGTAAATGAAGACACTCTGGGATGATTCTCAACATATTTTTATTACAATATTTATTTCAAACCTCTCCAGAAGCTTACTATTTACCACATCGAGTTCTCTCTATTTGCCAAATATTAATTTATCTCATTGGAATTGGCTATGAAAACACACAAGGTACAACACAAGTTGCTTCTATTGAACAAACTTAACCTCCTAAGGGTTCCTCCAGAAAGAAATCTTTTCCCAAACTGGTGGGGGGGAAGGAACCCTTTAGGAGGTTTTCTCCCAAATTTGCCCTAAAATCAGGACACCTTTTCCATGCTTTAGTTGAAGAAATACGTCTTGTTCAAGACATTCTTCAAAACTTTTATTAAAACACCACATTTTGCTGAGCTCACAGATGTGCTACATTTCAACACAAAAATTCTGAAAATGCTTTAATAGGAAAGCAATTGAAATTAAACCCTTGTGCTAAATACCCTCAAGAGCACACATGGATTTTCACTTCCTGATGTGACCTTAACTGGGTGGGTGCCTGGCAGCTGGTCATTCTTATTCCTCCTTCTCACCAGTGGAGAAAATAAGATGGAAAAGTTCATGGGTTGAGATAAAGACTGAGAGATCATTTACAAATTAGTATCACAAAAACTGGTATCACTCCTCACCTCTGCTCCCTCCTTCCTGGCTCCTCCATCCCATCCTCCTGGAGTAGCTTGGACTGTAGTCCCCAGCTCCTCTTTGCTGTTCCTTCCTCCTCACACTTTTCCCTTGCTCCAGAATGGCTGCAGTCCTTTGGGATAAAAATATTCCTGTGGGAGCCCTCCTTGGATGCAATCAGAGGATTTGCTCTGTGTGGTCCTGTCCAAAGGCTGCCAGGGAATATTTGCCCCACTGGGAGCTGCAGAAGAGTCCCTGCTCCTGCAGCTGGACCTCCTGTTCTCCCTGACCCTTTGGGGCTCTCAGGGCTGTTTCTCACATTTTTTCCCTTTATTACCAAGCAGTTCTGCCTTTCCTTAATACATCCTTGAGGTATGACCACTGAGCAATCCTGGTCCTTGTCACCCTACATCTGATGTCACCAGCTCAACCCGGACTTCATTCTTATTGGGATGAGTTTGAAATTTGCTAGAAACGCTGAAAAAATTAAGTGATATTGACGGTGCGAATGAGAGTGCTCATTGTTTCCTTTTCCCTGCTTGTCATTTCTCCCCAGGCTTCCACACAAGTTGGCCACTGGCAGCTCGTTCTATGGATGGGGACAAGTTCCCAGAGTCTGGCAATGCCATCACTAAGTCTGAAGAAGCCTGAGGTGCAAACTGCTGTGCTATTCCCAGGTGCAGCCAGGGGCCAGGCTGTCCCCAGCCCTGTGGAGAGGCAGGGACTGGGCACCAGCCTGGCAGTGCCAGCTGCCCAAAGCACTCAGGGACACAAGCACAAAGAGGATGGCAGGCAGGCAGCAATGCAGGTTCCCAGAAAGCCTGTGATGTCTCAGCCCTTGGAGCCTTTCAAGCTCCTGCTGGATGAAGACCCGAGTAACCTGGTCAGACCTTAGAGCTGATCTTGGAAAGCAGGAGGATGGGTGAGAAACCTCCAAAGCAATCTTCTAACTGCAAGTATGCTATCCTGTGCTAGCATATTAGAAACTGTACATACAAAAATACTTTTTCACAATTGAAGGTCATCTAGCCATTAACGTGCAATTAAGTCTCTTGCAATACCAGCAGAACAGGACATTTTAAGTATGACTAAATACAGTAATTTCTTATTTCCAAGTATTAAACAAACTGAAATTGCTGACTAACTGAAGGAGGTGACATCCTCTCTTGGCTATTCTCACTAAACTAGTAGAAATATTCAATTGTTTCTTTTTTGTGTTTCCCAGTTTTAGTGGTTTGTGCT
This sequence comes from Acridotheres tristis, assembly GCA_037013685.1. NCBI lineage: Eukaryota > Metazoa > Chordata > Aves > Passeriformes > Sturnidae > Acridotheres > Acridotheres tristis. Next base: position 6,384,139 of record CM072884.1, read on the forward strand.
TTTGATTTTTCTTCTTTTTCTTTTTAATCAAAGTATTTGCAAATAACTATGACCAGGGCAATTTAAACTTCAGAATTCCCAAATTTAAAAATCAATTAAGGTATTTTTTTATAATTAAACAGATTACAGTAGAAACATCTGCTTCAACTGGATGTTTTCCAGAGTATTTACAATTCAAATGTAGCTGCATTGTTTAAATAAAGAAGTAGAAATAATAAAACAAACAAATAAAAAATGCCGACAAGTAATCAGAGGAGAACATGTCCAAGTCTTTACTTATGCCTAATGAAATGAAAACCTAATTTAACTGCAAGTATTAGGTGTTGAAATATTCATTCAACCAATGTTTGAAAGCTTAGAAAAGCTTTTTTTGTTTTCTGCAAAGCTGCCAACTGCCCTTACCAAAGGAAAAATTAAGTATTTCTTCAAAAATCTTCAAAGGCAGAAAGAAATAAAATTATAAGGTGAAATGTAAGCCCCTGTCATATTTCAAAAGTATTAACTTGACAGGTAATCCCCTTTCAGATGAGCTCCTCTGTCTCCATTACTTTGGAACTCCACATCACTGTAAGGAACAGAAGGAAGGAATTCCACCTCTCCCTGTAATTCCATTTTCTTTATTCCTGCTGCTGTGCCACCTACACTCCAACTGCTTTCTTCTGGACTGTGGAAAGGATCCAGACACAAAATAACCTAGCAGAATGATTAGCTGTAATCTGCAAGTTCTCAGAACTCATGCCATCACAGAAACACTTTTTCTGGCCTTGCTGTTGGAACACCAACCAAAATTGTTCCTTCAAAAAAAACCAACTCTGCTATACTTAGAAAAAATACTTATGCCTGTGAATGTAGTGAAAAAAATGGCAGCTTTATAGATAACATTTTGCAAGTTTTCATATTTTATTTTAACTCTGTATTGATTTGGATGCCATTTGCACTTCTAATTAATGCAAGACAACATGAAACATTTTCCCAGATTTAAAACTTGAAGCATATATATAAAGCAGTAAATTTTCTCACCCAGAATTTGATGCTCAAAATTCTGTCATCCTGCTTGTACACACAGATCTAAACCAAGCACCTTTAAATCAAAGAAACCACTGAAACAATCAGCAATGATAGATTTAAAGAGCTCCAAATTACTATTCAAGAGAAGGGGAAGAACTGTTCAATTAAAATAAATACTCTTCAAAGACACTATTTTATGCCACAACACAACAGTGACAACCAAGAAACAATGACTAATAAACATTAAATCACTTCATAATATAATTTATCTTTGAAGCAAAGGCTGCCAGATTCTAAATTTTATATTTAAAACCCTCAACCATGCACCAAATCCAAATATGCATCGACATGAGCCTCCAAGAAACATACATGGCAAAACCACACAGCTACAGAATTAGCACATTTGACAGTCTGAGATAAGTACAATCTGTGGCTCTCACTAGAGCAACAAAGCATGAGCTGTACAAGGTGTTAACAGCATATATACTGAAATGCCTGCCCATTAAAGAGAGAAGCTTAATAAACTCTTAGAAACAACAAAAAAAAAAAATCATATTAAATAGCTCATGTATAAAAAAACTGGGTAAACAAATACACTGTCGCTGAGTACTGACTGTAAATAGATGAAGTAAGCTGAATTAATTTATTAACTCATGAGCTGAAATAAGGACTAAAACGTAAAGAGTTTGTAGAGAGAAAGTATTTTGCAATATAATACAATATTTTCCAAATCCCTACCTCTACTGAATAAAAACCATTAGCTTGAGAAGGGATTTCTTTACAGCTCTAAGGAGGTGGAGAAGAATGTAGGTGATAGCAAGAAGGAGCTGATGCTAGAATAAATTAAGGGAATTCTTCACATTTCAGTGCATGAAGTCACTTTTATCTTCTACTAAACTAGTCTGGATCTTCCACTGGCCTTTTATCAGAATGTCAAACTCCAGTCTGGTGAACAACTGGGAGCAACACCAGTTTAACTTGAGTTCCTGCTGGCACCTGAATCCTTAAAAATTGGCACAGATTAACTCTGAGCAGCAGAGGCTGCCATGCAAAGAGAAGCTCTGACAACTGTATGTGGAAGGAAAACAAATGAAAAGTACCCTGCTATTCTAAGTAATCCATTTTAAGTAATCCCACTTGAAGTTTGACAGAGCCATAGTGAGAAAGCAATGTGAATTGCAAAAGGTGTCTGAACACTCAGAAGCAGGACTGTTCATGCGACATGGTAGTTTTCTTACAAATACAAACAGACTCCAACGTTGCAGTGGCTTTTTATTGCCTTTCTTTAATTGGATAGTTGCATTAATAAATTGATTTTCACTTTGTATTTATTCTCAGATTGATTTACTCCTTGATTTCAGGCAAACATATAACAGAATTTTTTGAACAGAGTGAAGTTTTATGGAGTCCATTCTTGTAGCAGTTGTGTGACACTACAACGATGTTTTTTTCTTTTCAAAAATATCAACACTAAGCCCAAGACACAAAACTTACCTCAAAAATAGCACCACTATAGAGTTACAGCAACCTGGACTGATTCATTATTTTTGAGAACAATGTAAGGATGTAGTTGAGTTTACAATAAAAGATTATACTATCTTTAGCTTGCAACTGCACCCACTTCAGCCTGGACATTCAGTTAGGACTATTCTATGTTATTCTAGGACTATTCTGTGAAACCTCCCCCTGCAGAGGGCTGCTGCAAACACAACCCAACAGGCACCAGCAGTACTGAACGTTCAGCTGTGAAACCCCATTTGCACAGGCACAGCTCTCACTCAGCACAGACAGCAGCATCACAGGCAGCCAGGGCACAAACCTGGTACCAAGAAGAAGCAGTAGATTGCTCCCAAAATGAAACAGACCTAGTCAAGTCTCAGAACTCCAGCAAAACTTTTGCCAAGCTAAAAACTGAGACAGAGGGAAGAGGTAAAAAGGAACATCACCTTTCAATTTAGTTATCTTCCACCACCTTGAATTCTGCATTAATTCAATTACAGATATGTTTACGCATCCAAGCTGCTCACCTGCATATTTTAAACAGCAGTAACATGTTTTTTTGCAGCTCAACACTCCTTTAAGCATTTTCTGAGCATGCACCAATCGTGACAGAAGCCAAGCTTTTTTTTTTTTAATTACTAGAAAATACATGAAGTTATTCTTGACTCACTATGCATTGTCAGCTTTTGCAGCACAATTCAAACACTCCAGCTTAGAATAGATTTTTGTAGGTAGATATGAGCCTGTTTCCTCTGCCAGCATTAGCTCTGCCCACTGGGCACATGGACAGTGTCAGACCAAAAGCAGTAATTCATGCTGACACACAGGATACATCAGTTTAAACATCCATTGCTTACAGCTGATTCTAAGAGCAGGGAAAGTCTCTCTCATCTCTGCTCATAATTACCATGTAATCAACTACACGACCCAGAATCACATACAGAACACAAGAACTCAATTCATGCAGTGCTGCCTAAGAGAAAGATATGTTAAAGAGATGCTAATGAAAAATACTAGTGCTGAGTTTTAAGTAATTGAAAGTTTTTCTAAGGGGTGTTTAAGAAGAGAACAATCCTTGCCCTATCAGAAGAGGCCTGGAGGTACCATGCAGACTGCATCAGCACCTCTGCTCTCCATAAGGGACAGTGCTGAAACTCTTGCTCTCACTGTTCAGCTAACAGGACTCCATGGATATCCCATTCCTGCTTTGGACTCTCAGTGATGCCTAGAGCCTTGTGTGTAACCACTACCCCTTCAGAGGTGCAATGCCAAGATATAAAAATAAAACTAAATCTACAAAAACCAGTTAAAAGTACATATAAAATGTACCACACAGAAAATACTTGTGATTAACAACATGTAAAAGTTAACACAAATCTGAAAGCCAATATTATAACAAACCAAACCAAAAAAAAAAACCCAAAAAAAACCAAACCACACAACATACAAAGATTTAGGTTGAAAACGAGCTCCAGGATCACCCAAGCCTGACCATTAACCTAACAGTGCCAAGTACATCACTGAACCATGTCCTTAAGCATAATATCAGCAATTTTCTGAACACTTCCAGGGACAAGCATGTCCCCACTTCCCTGGGCAGTCTGTTCCCTTGTCTGATCAACCTTTCAGTAAAAAGTTTTCCTAGTATTTCTAAACCCTCCTTAGTGCAACTTCAGGCTGTTTCCTCTTGTCCAAAGGCTTGTTACCTGAACAACCCAGAATAATTGCCTGTGTGTGTGAGAATATCACAAGAGCCTTTTCATTTATCTACAGAAGCTCTAAACACAGACAACAAAAGGAAGAAAAATGAGAGACCAAAACTAGAAGCTCTTGATAGTGGTCCTTGAAAATAATACAGTTATGATACACTTTCAGTTAAATTTCTGAAAAAAAGAAAATGCAACAATGCTAAGGCAAATCCAGACTGGACATACAAGCCTTCCATAAGAAAAATTAAAAGTATGCTAAGCTTCAGTATCCACAGCTTGCAGGTGAGAAATTAAGGAAAAGAGACTAATCAAATCACAGGACACAGAATACTCTGCCACTGCTGCTTTTTTTCAACATGTACTACATCATTGCTTTATAAGTTCATCTTCCTTGATAAACAATAAAAAAGGACATGATTTAATGGCAGTTGAATTACTTTGAGTCTATAAAACTCACAGGCAGAAAGCAGCAAGATCTGAGCTACCCCCCAAGCAAGGAGCTGTGGATGACCCCAGCACCAAAGGCTCTTCCTGGGCAGAGAAAATCCCCCAAGAGACTGAACACGGCGAGCAGGGACACGAAGTGCTGGTCACAAGTGCCACCAACACATCCCTGGGAGCAGCAGGAAAATTCCACTGATGTTCAGGAAAGCTGAGAACAGGCTCAGGGCAGGATCAGCTGCCTGGCCTGAGCTTAAATGGAGCTGCATGGCCAAGGAGCAGAGGGTGTTCTCTAGTGCCAGGAGATGCTGCTCAGACAATTAAGGGCTGTTAAGTGTCCTAGGGGCCCTGACAGATTGTTCTTGTTTTTTACCTTATTCCACTCACCACGACTGAAAGTCAGTTTTGACAAAACTTAGGTTTAAACCATTCTGTCCATTAGGGTTTAATTAATATTGAAATGAAATGCTATTTAAACACAACAAGCATTAAACAGATGAAGTATGAGGATTAGCACCAAAGTACCAAAAGAGTGTTTTATGTATTTTTCTTAGTCTTTTATCAACAATATTCCTGTTGGGCTTATTTTCAAGGAGCAAGACACTTGCCTAAAAAAAAGAAAACAAGGCAGCTGAGTAAAAGCTGAAAAGAGTTCATCTTTGCAGACAGTATAGAGGCAAACAAACCCTTATACTCTATGAATTTGACGTATTTTTTTAAATAGAAACTGTTATTTAAAACGGGGTAGAAGTCTTAAGGACTAAAGTTGGACATCCCTGGCTTTTGTAAAGGGGTCTGATACTTCAGAAAGCTATTGGGGTCTTGCCAAGGTGTCAGAAAGCCGTGGACAGGGGTGTACTCATACAAAAGGCAATCACAAAGGTCCCTTCCCCAGGTGCTTCAAGGAACAAAGCTGCCACCAGGTGTAAAACCCAGCAGGAGGAAATGCCAGGCTAAGGAACAGTGCAGTAGCACATGGTCACAGCTTACAACAAGGAGAAGGCACTGGTGGAGCTCTGCAAGGATTGATACTAAAATTGGAGATATTCAAATAAGTGCTCTAAGACAGCAACTGGATGGTAAATTATTATAGCAAAGAAGTGATGAATAGGAAAGTAATCAAGTTTGCTGGTTAAAGTCAGGTATTGAAGCTAAGATGATTGAGCATGAACCAAACACCTAATTAAAGAGAAAATATCACCTGTAACACAAGTATTATCTTAATCATAATTTATTGGAGATTAGGATAATATTCCTGAGAAGTTTCACCAAAGATACTCACCTTGCTTTTACTTTCTTTTGCCACCTTCTTTATTACTGGTGTGGGCACAGCCAGCCTTACATTTTACATGCAAAAACCACCCACAGATTTTGAGTAGGAATTCACATCAGCTGGAGCAGCATGAATTCCCAAGTGACTAACCATTAACCTCAGCTAGAAATATGCACCATGTTTTAACAAAAAGAAAAAAAAGTATTTAAAAATGAAAAAAAAAAAAAAGGTTTACTTTGGGCAAGGCAGGCACCTAATTGCTGTGAGACTCTGCTTTTGCAACACTTAAGAGAATGTCAAACTGATTACATCATTTGGCTATTTATCCAATTCATTCAGACTCAGTTTAAACTGTATATATTGGTAGAGAGGTCACATCAGAATAATGAAGACAGCCGTTTTACCAAGTATATTTTAAAAACCACTTCTGCTGTATTATTTTGTGACAAGTTCTGTACTGTGAAGATTTCTGCTTCTGTGTAGTCCTTGAGCTGTCTGATATGTTGACAGCCTCTCCTGGTCTGTGCAAAGTCAGCACATCATAAACTTTCCTAGCCAAAGCAAGTTTTTTGTCCTCCATTGATCACTAATACTGGATCACTGCATCAAATATTTCAACCTAAGCCTGCTGGAACAGCCTAAAGCTGCTAAATTAGGGTGGAAGCTACTTTTTAAGAATCCTATTTAGCCAAATGAATGACGATGACATGTCTGAATCAGCACTAGGAACTGATAACAGACCCACAAGGCAGTCCAAACTACATTTTTTTCAGTTCAAAGTCCTTAAAATCCCAGCAAAGATACTCCCACAAATGCTGAAGTTGGTAGAGAACCACTCATCTAGCACAGTGTATTGCTTGTCATGCAATACATCACAGCCTGCACAAGAAAAATCACATTAAAAATTACCTTTCTAAATGTAAAGTGGAAATGGCAGTTGTTGAAAAGACTATTAAAATATTTTTTTAATGGTTCCATGGTTTATTAACTGTAAGTCCATGCTCCTGATCGTTACAGTAGGCAAAATAGCAAAGAACACAAAGAGAGCAGAGTCGGTAAAATGTGTGGATAAATGTGATTTATGTTGGAAGAGTCAACATGGGTTTCTGAAGAAAAGCCTGGAAACATAATGCAGTTCTGTGAGGAACAACAGCACAAGGTTAATGATGTTCCATCTAAGGAATTTACAAAGAGTTTCAAAGGCTTTTAAACAAAGCCAAAATCATTCATTATGGGGTTTGGGTTTGTTGTGTTTTAAAAGGAAATCAGGCAACCACCTGGGATAACAAGAAAGGCATAAGCCACAGATTGTAAATCCTCACAATTCATTTCAAAACATGTTTAAAAAGGTCAATCAGGAGCAGTCAACATGGATTTACAAAAAGCAAATCATGCTCGACCAACCTAATTTCCCCCTGTGACAAAGTGACTGTCTATGCAGATAAGGAAAGCACAGCGAATGCAATGTACGTTGACTTTTGGAAAGCTTTTGAACGCCTGACACAGCATTCAGATTTCAAAGCTGAGGAAGCCTCCCAGTTGACAAGTAAAAACTCTGAATTAAGTCACTCAAGAGATTTATCTGGCATTACAAATAATATACACAGGCATGGAATATTCTGTCCTATTTGAACAATGCATTTATTACATTAGTTATAATATAAAAGACATTCTGAACTTTATATATACTACAAAGAAGCAGGGTGTCTCAATGGCAAAAAGCACACACATGGCAGAAAGAAAAGCAAATAACTAAATATCAACCTGAGCATTAGAAGGCAGCACCAGAAGAGCAATCTAATTCAGAAATGAGATTAATAGTCATTATCTCTCTCTCTCTCCTGTCTAAATTCCTTCTTTTCACTTATTAGTCAGATCTAAGTTCAGAAAGCTGCATGAAATGGAGGTGTGATTCAGTGGACCCAGAGTGGTGGGTTTGTTTATTTGTTTGACATGTTGCCTAATTCTCTGGAGTTCAACAAGAACAAGGTTGGTTGGTTCCATCTGACACTTCCAAGAACCAAGGAAGTGTCAGGAAGAACAATGATTAGCAAGCCAACTACATCAAACTGTAGGCAACCTGATTACCAATATTTAATAAAGGTTAAAAACAATACAACAGTAGAGCACACTTATCAAAACAAAGTGTTTTGACAGACCCAAAATGCGTTTTCTTTTGAGAATTTGTCTCTCGGGCATTTTCCATTTTCATCCAGAATGGACAAAACAAAAACAAGGCTTTCCCATAGGACAAAATAAAATGTAAGCTTGGTCATGTCTCTAATCAGATTTTACAGCAATGAAGAAAAAAAAGCCCCTGATGTCTTCCATCTCCTACTTCCCCACTATCAAAACAAAGTTAGATAAACCCAGAAGAGAAAATACCTGCACCACTTGCCCATCTTTCCTGCTGAAGATCTACTCCACTGATCCCAGTTGTCTGGACAAACTGGTGTAGTGGTGTCTGATGGCCAATTCCCCGTGTCATCCTTCTCACAGCAGTTCTGCTTTGCTTTCATGTAAGTTAATTGTTTACACGCAATATTGGCCTTTTCTGGTACTAAGCACAGTTCCTACTTTCATGGCTAAATAGAGTTATTCTAGGCTGTGCCAAGAAGTTACAGCATGCTATTCAGTAAAATTAGAACAAACAGGAAAATTTGTCATCACATAAAATGCAGCACTAATTCATTTTTCATGACTGAAAAAACGTAATTATAGAGCATTTCTAATATAAAAGACTTTGTTGCATAAACTTAACACACAATTTGCAAGTTCCAACTAATTAAAAAATATTTAGGAAGTGAATGGTTTTAGAATGCTGCATGAATTAAGGATATGAGAACAGTGACAGAATACTTATTTTTAATCAGCCAACTGGGATTCCAAGATATTATTTATGATGGTTCTGAATACACCAAGATCAAATGGAGTTACAAAATAAATAAAATTCTAAAGCCACAGCAGGAAGGTAGTGCAAGTGACCAACACAAGCACCTAAAAAAGACTCGAGTTAACAATCAGTTAAACGATTTCAATTAAAGCTTACTGACAAATATTAACTGCTAAAAACACAAGGAAGAACAATAATGATAATATCCTTGAAATAAGTTGTTTGAGTTTACTTCACAAGTAAAGTCAACTTCCACTGACTGCTTCCTTGGCTAGAGAAAGATTATTTTTGTAATCAGGAGCCTCATAAGAAAAGGAAAAATAATTCCAAAGGATAGGAATTTCTTCCTCTCAAAGAAAAATCATATGAGCTCTTTCTCCCTCATTTAAGCCATCTCAGCTCATTGTCCTTCCATCGTGCACAAACCAGGGTGGACAGCTCACCTGTACAGAATGAGGGTACTGAACCATGGAAAATGACACAGAAATCTCACTTAAAAGTGGTTTGCAATTTTTAGGCTGTGAGCATTAATTAAAAAATACCTCTATAAGCAAACTTATATTCCAGTGAGTTAATCATGCTGCAACATAAGCCTGGAACAATCACTTTGGTGGTCAGAAGACCTATACCACTACAGCAGGCTCTATGGAAAATTAATTTATTTTTCCCAACACATCACAGCAGTGGACTAAATTTTCTAATGCCATTCTGAACTGCCGTTATCATAACTCTTAAATTTTCTTGTTGCTTCTCTATTTGTACAAATATTACTTGGGGCTTGCATTGAACTGAGACAATTATTTTCCCTAGCAGTGATGAGTAACCACACCATTTCATTTGGCAGATATTAACTTTTTCAGGAAAAAAAACAAATCTGAAAAGTGTATCATTTTTAGAAGACTATCAAGACATTACAAAAAATTTCTCAAGTTAGAAAAAAAAAAGTTAAAAACTTAAATCTTGTAAAGGCCTTCTTCAATAGAGTCAGCTAACTATGGTACTTCAGAGTAATGTTACTCAACATTTACAACAATTATTTATGTGTCATAGCCAAGTCAACAGGAAGGGTCCAATTTGCACAGAGCATTCAGAGAAAAGAGATATTTAAGAGCAGAGGATGCAATTTAGAGGAATATATACAAGCTGGATGACAGCAAACACTTCATTTCATTCCACAGGTCTGAGGTTTAAGCATCGACCCTGAGACTCTAACATTGTCAAATAAACAGGTCTAAAATTTGCCATCACTAGAAACGTAATTGCAAAATGAAGAACCTTCTTGTATTTCAAATAACCATCACAGAAAGCCAAAGGGAACGGGGTACTGCCAATCCACTACCATTTAAATAGGATAGATGGAATCCCAAAAGTGCAGTGGTTTAATCAAAAAATGGTAAAAGTACAGAGTCACTACTCAGACAGAAGAGTTTGAATCCATCCTGTCTCACCAAGAGAATATTAAGCTTTTTTAGCAAGTGAAGTAAGTTATTTTACTACATACTCTTATCAGAATTGTAGCATTGAGTAGGTAACATTTTATAACCTGCTGTTCTAGAGAGGGAATTCATGGAGCAGCCTTCTCCAAACCCTCTGGTTAAAGCATTAACCTGAAACAGGTGACACCTGCCAGGAGTTCCTGATGACTGAGGGGGCAGTCTGTTCTCCAATTTGGGATGAAAGAGATGATGAGATATCAAAGTGGTGGTCCTTTTTCTTCTCCAATAGGAGATGTCTTAGAAGCTTATTTAGTGCACCCTGATTTTCCTTCAGATCTGGACTCCTGGACAAGTAACTACAGATCATCCCTCAGATATTTCCTTCCTACACCAGTGTTGTTCTGCCAGTCTGGGCTTGGGTTTCTTGCCTAGAAAGATGACTGCAGACTAAACAAAAAGTATACTCAAAATTTCCTGATGACTTTCATCTGGCAGGAAGGACACTTAGGGAACCCAGACAACCAGGAATTTCTGTAATATCATGTAGCGAAACATCAAAAGATGATAGCTGTAATCCTCCTTTACATTAACTTCTTGGAAGAGTAGCAGTAAATAGGGTTTACAATGGTGACTTAGCACTCAGACACATTACAAAGAAAAAAAGACTGATTATGACAGCAAACTCTCAGTCTCCAAAGCCAAAACACAAGTTGTAACACAGAAGATATAGGAAAACAAACAAAAAAAAAAAGACAAGCAGCAAATTCCTTGCAAATTCCCATGTAAATCCTCAGTGTTTTACTTTTATAACACAGTTGCCCTCAATCAAACTAGGTAGTGCTACTGTACTCATGGTTCTTTTCTCCCTCATTAAAATAAAAGTGAACTCAGTAATATCAGAGGAGGGAAACAAACAAGCACATACTTAAGAACCAGTTTATAATCTATCAAGCCAAACTAAAAGGGAGCTGTCTAGACAGGATTTTCCCCCTCCTAACCTGTTCTCTTAGAAAGATCAGCTCTTTCAGACTCTGAAATATGGATCATCAGAAAAACTCAATAGTCACTGAAGTTACTAAAAAAATAAAACTTAAAACTCAATGAAGCTGTAGTGGTTGTTGAGACAAACATGACCAGCACCAACACCAGTCCTTTATTAAAAGCTTCTCATGCCTTCTCTCAGGCAGATCCACACAGCACTAACTCCTCTCACCTCTGCAAGTTTCCTTCTGCATGACTGGCTAACCCCGAGCTGTCCCTTACCCAGCCCCCTGACCCTGTCTGTCCCTCACACAGCATCTTCTTACCTTGTCTGTCCCTTGCACAGCCACACGTCCCTTCCTCCTCACAGCACAGCCAGCAGCTCCATCCCAAACTGCAGTATATTCTAGACCAGCCAACCCACTCTTTTATAACCCCATCCTCACTGGGCAGGCAAGGCTGTTTGCACTTCTCTGCAATCAGTACAGCTGTAATTCATTGAGGAAAATTCCCTCCTGCACTATCCTTACAAACCATCTTCCCTAATGAAGCAAAGCTCTTTTTGGGGGGAGTAGAGATTAGGAATAGAGTGTATGGACACTAATACACAACACTTGGATTTGTATTCCCTGTGTGAGAAATGCAGCCCACTCCTCCTAAATTTTAAAGAGTTTAATAAATGATAGTAAGGGATAGATACACATAAAGCAAAAGATACAGGTGCCTGGAAAAAGCCAGCACACCTGCTTCTTCATTTGCCAGTCTTTGATACTGTTTCAGCTGCATTACTTCTTCAGATGACTTCATAGATTATTTTTGAGCTCGGTGACCACAACTCTTGCCTAACATCTCTGTTGCCTTGGTACATTTGCAGACATCGACAGTCTGGGGTGATCCTCATGAGCTTCTGATGCCACTTTAAGCTTGAAATTTCTCCTTTTGATTTTCAGTTTTATGCTTGTGCTATTCTAAATATCTTCTTGCCATTAGAAAACATATTTTAAATATATTTTGTAATAACCAGGGAATCTTTTATTTTCTGCGAGTCATGCTGACATTTTGTGAAAAGCCTTACTTCCTCTTTTACGATGCCATCAAATGATTACAAATTTTACTATAATTAAAACAGTTTAAAATTTTTATCTACTATTAGCAGACAATTGTAATTTTATAGTTGAAACACGTAAATTGTAGCAAAAGCTAACTCTTACAGACCTACTTGCAACACCTGTAAGAACAGGAATAATTTTGTAGTCTACTACAGAACATATGCTTTCTGAAGCTACATCATATATCAGTTTATTTCAGAAACTAACTTATAAAATGAAATATAAATGGTATTCCACATTGGAGAGACTGGCTAGTACCTCATTTTGTACAGCTGTAATAAGCTGCATTTTAATACTGATTCTAAATAGATGTGTTTATTTTCTAATGGATTTCTGGAAAACTCTAAACACTATCAAAATGTCTCAAAGGTGATTAACGTTTTATGAAATCAGGAACTTCAGGGCACACAAGCTGGGGAAGTTGCCTTCCCCTGCTGGCAATTGCTGGACACAGTGCCATCACATCAGCAATTATTTATCAGCTCCTGTGAACTGGCAGGGAGCAGCCTTACTGTGCCCAAGTTCCTGAGTCCCTTTTCCCTGGAGCAGGGAGCCTAAATGCCCTTTGGAGCACAGAAATCTGAGACTGCTTCTACTCAAGAGCACGTCAAATCTCAGAGCTGGAGCCTGGTATATGCAGACTTCCAGCTCCTGGCTGAAGAACTGGGAGATTTCTAGTTTGTATATAAGGCTGAGCAAACTGCCTTAAAAAGCCTCAAACTGCTCAGCACATCACACTCTTCCCATCTGCTGCACGTCAAAATCTGCTGCTCATTAAAACACTGACTGCTATCTCCTCCAGGTTTGTGGGGTTGTGTGGGGTTTGATTTTCTGTCTTTTTAAAGGTATTTCCCGCAATATTTTTCTTTCCATTATTTTTGGAATTTTTAATCCTAAAAGCAAACCTGGGAAAAATATTTAACCGCAAACTGGAAAACAAAAACTTCAACAAAAGGACCTTTTAAAACCAGCTATTTAGAGTTTTACAAATATTTCTCATGAATTAGAAATAAAGATGCCTGAAAGTAGCACTGAAGGTCTCTGATAAGACACAGTTATGTGGTTTTATATCAGTAACTCCTTTCACAGAAGAAAAATCCTGAGACTTTGGCCTTTTCTCTGCACCTCCCAAGGTGAAGAGAGGAAACTTTGTTCGCCCCTTCCCTGACTGCACTCTCTGTACTCACAGCTTGGCACCTTTCTGGACCAGGACACAGGAGCCTTTCTGGCCGGGGTGGAAACACGGACAGCATGTTATCCATAAAACCTGTCTGCATCCTAAATTACTCTCCACCCTGCTCTGTCCAAAAGAGATTAATGAGACAGATTTCCCCTCTGTCTGCTGCTCTGCATGTTTGTGTTCCATGCTGAAATCATAGAGAGCTTCAGGGCAGAATTAATAAAAATTGATTAAAACAAACTGGATCTCTATTTTTCTTAATTTCTGCCTGGAAAAATATGTTGATACATTACGTTAAACTACATTAGTAAAAGGCACAATTTAGGAATTTAGTGTTAAATATCCTGATTACTATTATTTTTTTATTTGAATATTTTATATCCTTAATGCAGATCAACTTTTCCTTCTACTCCTGGGAATTCTAATAATAACTATACATTTTGTTAATACTCTTAGTACTGAAAGCATAAGGAGAAGTGACTAGTGAGGAGTCTTCCATTGGAGAGATTAAAATAATTTTGTTTTGCTCATTAACTGGTGCAAGCATTCAATCCATCAAAAGATGAATTACTGAGTAAATATTATACACAAAGATAAAAATCCAGAATCTCAGGAAAAGGGGGATATAGGGAAGGCAAACTATAGTCCTGCCTAAGTTTGCAGAGCACAGAATTGCAGAGTTTAAGCTGAAGCAGTGGTTTATCCTTTCCACAGCAGATATGTGAAATAAGATTTAAATATACTTTACTGCTTTTCCCAAGGAGTCCCAATGCCCAGGAGCAGCCAGAAGATGCAGTTGGGATTCTCTGTACATCTACTTCTGACCACAGGCATTCTCAACAACTCCAGTCTTCTCAGGTCTCCTGACTTTACAGCTGCTAGGACAAGTATGCTGAGGTAACAGATATTTACAGCTGTGCTTTTTCTAACAAGGCACTCTTTTCCACAAAGATATTTTGAATTTTATTTATAAAAAATTATTAAGTAGAATTGGCATCCTCCCCATTCCCAGAAATAGGTTTGACCCCTTTGTGATTTACAAATTCCTTGGAGCCAGAGTGAAATTCAATAAATCAAGCTACAGCTGTGAAGCTGATCCCCATGTTAGTGAGCACTTCAGTAAGTATTATGCATAGGTTTGACAAATTTTATTTGGTGTTTATAATGTCAGAAAAGCTTCAAAATTCTTCTCAGTATAAAGATACACATATAGTGTACTTTTTATTTTTATAAACACGCCAACACTACTCTCATATCTAATATATCCATATTAGTTTACATGGAAGAACATCTGTCCTTTAATTCCTCAGCCCAGTACACTTTCAAATAATTCCAGTTGCACAGCACTCCAATCCTATTTTTTCCAAGCCTGATGTTAATCTTACATCCAGGATGATATTTGCTTTCTCTCACAAGGCCCCAAAATGTAAACAAATTTCTTCCCAAAATGTACTCTGGTAAAGGGACTACCCAAAAGAAAGTTGTTGCTAAACAAACAATAATATATATGTCACTTTAACAGTAGACGTGTCCAATCACTACAAACATGCAAAATCTAAAAGGAAAAAAAACAAAAAAACAAACCAAAATATAGTCCAACAGAAACTTAATTAGATACCCAATAAACAAAACCTATTTGCTACCACATCAAGCATATGCAGAAATAAGAGCTCTTTCCATTTAGTTTTCCAAACAAACAGCCTTGAAGACATAAACACACACTTGTCAGGACAACCTCCCCAGTGTGAATGCCAATTCTGCAGAACACAACTCTGTATGCACCAAAGATTAAAAAACAGTTTTTCAGGGTCAAGAGAGATTTCAGGGCAAAAAGCTGCATTTACCTCATCTGAACACACAGTAAAGAATAGAAATCCATTAACACGGCAAGAAGATCCACATTGCATCAGTTTTCAGTAGACTTGACTAACCTAGACTCCATTTCTTATGGCTTGATATTCTCCATTTTATGAAGAAGTAAATGGCAGATTAGACAGAACCATATTTAGATTTGCATTGCAACAGAATGAAAAGGTTGGTCAAACTGCAGAAATAATAACAAAGTAAGAAAAATTACCATGGAATTAAGTTGCTAGGATACTGCACACTAAAGTGAAATGAGATATAACAATTAAAGTAAAACTATACTTTCTAGATGTAAGAACAAAACCATGTATTAGTCTAAGCCAAGTAATTAAATGGAATATTGAAAACAGAAGTAAATGGAAGAAAATAACTCAAAATGCTACATAGTCAATTCCATATCAAAAGCTGGAAAGGTGAATTCATACAGCATTACAGACACCAATTTGACAGTAGCAAGTATAGACTGGAGACTACTTCTGCACTTATACCATCAACATAACCTTCTGTTTTGGCAAGCTGTAGTTTTAAAAATTTTCTCAGTGTTGCTGAGAAGCCAGTGATAGCACAGAATAGTAAAAACCAAGTGTTAAAACCACAAGAAGCCAACAATCCACTAAAACAAACAAACAAAATCCCAAACAAACAAACAAAACCACTAAAAGAAGAGTTCTAACTACTTGGGAATGGGTCAAAGAAACCTGTTTGCACAGAAAACTGAAGACTCCACACAATGCCCCCCTCTTAGTTTTCATCTGCTTAAATCCTACAGCTGTATGAGAAGAAATTCCTCAAAAGAGTGAAACTAATTAAGTAACCAAAACAAACAAATAAATAAACCCCACGGAAAATAAAGGAAGTTTTGAAATATGGAGTTTTCCTCAAACTTGTAGATAAAATGAGCACATCAGCCTAAAGCAATAATTTTTTTCGAGACTATACTAATATCAGCTTGCCTTTGTATGGATAGGCAAATAATTCTTGCCCACATTTCATCAAATGAAGATTTACAGATTCAGCCACAGTTATGAGAAATCAATGCATATTCTAGTATGCATGAGTAAGTCTTTGACACATTTCTTTAGGTACCTGTGATTTCTTATGTTATGTAAATACTGACCTCTGTCCCAGGTATGCAAGTTCCAGATTTGCACTAACTTAAATTTACCTATCTGTATTTTGTATTTGTATTGTATTTGTATTTGATGAACTGATAGCAGATTTTTAAGTTAACTCAGAAAACCTTCAAAGCTTCTTAAAACCCCAAAACACAAAAGCTTAATGTCCAAAAAGATTGTCTACAACCACTGTGGCCCAGCAACAAAGTTATATGTGTTTATTATCAAAGCTAATAGTGTTCATTATCAATATACTGAATACACTTATCCTTACAAATATGGAGTATATTCTTACATAAAACTACTCTGTTGTAGCAGTTTTACTATGCAAAAAAATACTGTTCTAAAAAGAAGATGATTTGAGACTTTTGAACCAAATAAGAACCATTATTAAAATCGGGCTATTTAATAAATAAAACTCTCCAGGCCTTGCACTACAGCCCAATAATGGACTGGCACATGGAGCTGACAACAGATGCAGCAGAAGGAGCATCAACACTTTCAGCATCAAAACACCTGTCTGCAAGGCCAGCATGGGCAAGGACAGGGCCCTGGAGCTGCAGCTAAATTCCAGGTAATCCATGCAATTCCTTACATCGGGGCCTGATGGCAAAAAACCTTTGATTTTATAAAGCTTATGAACCTGCTGAATCCTGATGCCCTGAAACTGAATAAAATATTTCAATTATTCCTGTGCAGGACTTTCAAGATAGTAATAATTTGCAGGAATTCCTGCATATGGCTGATTTAGATTTTTGACAACTGACCATGGCAAGAAAGAACAAGCTCTCAGCAGAATCTGTCACTCCTTTTTTTCAGCCACAAGACACTCAAATTTGCTACTCCCCAATACCTGTTTTATTACAAAATCCTCTGCAATGCTGCACAATCCTTGCACACAACATCCTTCCTATCCAACAGCGGGCTCTGCTTCCACCTGCCATTGAATCAGGCAGCCCTTGCAACCCAAGACAACTTGTTGGTTTATGTCCAGCAGATGAGCCATGAACTTGGAGGCAGCTAAAAGAAGAAATAAAACTGGCAAAATAGTTCTCATAAGCCAGGAGGAAGCTGCATTCACAGAAGGACACATTAAGCTCCCCTCTGTCCCCTCCCAAATATCACACTGATAAATGAGGGGAGAACGGCGATGGGAGTTTGCTCTGTCTTCTACTGTTGCATTTTTCACTTTCATCTAAATGATCTGAGACATGCATAAAAGGAAGGAGAGGGAAGTTCTAGCTTCGGGCTTTGGATGTTGTGGGGTTTTTTAACTTTTAAAATTGACAATTTCAGACAGGCTCCAAGGATGGATAACTAAAGAGTATTCTTAGCTCATGCAAATGCCAGACATGAAGATGAGAAAAGAGCTAGACAGAAATTCTCCCTGATTTTTGCAGGATGACTGTGTTTACCGCACAATTTAGAACAACATAAGGTCTCAGAATCCTATATAAGTACATATTTACACAATTATTTTAATCTATTTTTATATATACATTAATGAAACAATAATATTGGCTTATTTTATATATTACATTCTTTCAAATTAATACAATATCCATATTTGATACTTTTTTTAAACTCAATCATATTTGGCACATTGCCAAAGTCTCAATTCAACTATACTTCCCGTTTACTATGATTTTTTTTTGCAATGTGTGGAATAGTGTGAGCAATACAATTCGTAATAAAGAAAAAGGAAGGACATACAGACATAATAACTTGCAGCATTTCTAGTTGGGATACACTTTAGAAGTTAATGCAGGTGTGAAACAAACTTATGATGCTGTCAAGCTTGCAAATGTTGGCAGCTGTAAAACTGTTTTACCTAGGAAAACAGGTAATTTAAGACCCTAAATTTAGAGTAAAACCTTCAGTGTCCCAGAACATTCTCCAGGTGTGAAGACACACACACACACACAGAGGACAATAGCAGGCTGGCCATGTCCTGAACTCCAAACTCAGGGATTAAACTTTCAGCAATGCTGGGGCTATCTGGTTATGTTGCTACACCACCAGAGGAGACAGAGGAGACATCATCATTGTTGTGTGTGTTCTTGCTTGAACGACTTTAATGCTGATGACAACAACAGTGCAGAAACACACAAATGGAACTGGGCTCTAAGCACAGTGTCTGAGGGATTTGTTCTGCTTTTCCCTAGAGGACCATGGCCATTTCTGCCTCCTCTTACTTATATTCCACAGACCTTGTCTCCTCACCACCCCCTGCTGCAACTTCTCTTCTGCTCTCATCGCATCCCACTGCCATATCCTCTCCCATTTTCCTCTACTGCAGGCACCATCGTGTTCGCTCCTCCCTTCACCTCCCCTCCTACCCTTCCCAACTCCCCAAAAGTGGCTGTGCCACCACCTTCCCCCCTACCCCGGCTGCACAAGTGGAGGGTCCAAGGCACAGGGATGGAGCATCCTGCTCCCTGAGGATATCTCCGTGTTCCTCAGAGCTGCCAGGCACACGAGGGATGCCCCGGGGAAAGCCCAGCAGGGCACCCAGCCAAACCCAAGGGCTGAGCACCCCGACACAGCCACGGGGACACACGGCAGCTGGAGATGCTCACTCACAGTGCCATCCAAGCCGGCTGCAATTTTCGGAGTATTTAGAGCATAGCTAACAGCTTTAAGTCACAGAACAAATGCATCCTGGCAAAGCCAGAAATGATGAAAAATTTGGTCTCTCTCCCAAGCAAAAATGTTTAGAAACAATGTAGGAGGATAGCAATTTTTCTGGCAACTGATGCCGTGAAAATAAACAACGAATCAGTCCTTTAATTTGTCATCAGTTTGATAATTTAAGTAAGCTAAGCGACTTCTTAAATATGTACCTGGATTTAGTAAGAGTTTAGCATGTGCCCTTTGTGGTAAACACAGCAAATAATGACAACTTTGAGCCTTTTTTAGCTATTGCTTGCTCATCTGCTCCAGCAGTAAAGTAAATCTTTGAAAACAGTGTAGTGGAAATACATCAGTTAGCTGATCGTATTGGTTTTTCTTTCTTCAGTAACTATGATGGAAATAAATCTCTAACCATTGTCTTGGTGCTTACTGCAAGAACTGAATTTTAAATTGACTTGTAAACAAACATGAATCTGTGTGAATACCACATGATGAGTAGATTTCATAAGGCAGCTATTCGAGTGTCTCACTTGTCTTAGGCACCTGCAGCTTCTGATGAAACACTTCAAAAGATTTGCTGTAATATGCTCTGCAGAGGAAGCACTTTAGGAGTGTGACTAAGCAAAGCAGAAACAGAAGATTGTTCCGGAATACCTATTAAATTAAATGGTCAATAATATGCCTGGAAAATATTCTAAGAGAGTTTACACATGTATGCTCACTTCTACAATATATCTGTAGGCTACAGAAGATACACAAGCACTTCAGAGTTATTTATGTCCTCTACCATGCTTTCTAAAAGTTACTCTTAATGTACTGTTGTGAACTTTTAGGGGAATGAAACTGCCATGAGTAAAGAGATACAAAGATATATTTTCCTTTTTAAGAAGAGTGAAAATGAAAAAAAGTGTAATTCAATACACCACATATTCCTAACCTAAAAGTATAATTCAATACAACATATATTCCACACACACATATACACACCAGAATAATGCAATTTCCGTCCTAAGAAACTTTTATAAACTTATAACTCAACTTTTTTTTTACACAAAATTAATATAGACAGTCATGAAGCAATTTCAAAACTATATGTACTAAGAATCAATGAAGTCTTGTTAAATGAATGAAATGCCAAAATAATGTTTCAGGTCAAGAGCCATGGTTTAGTAAAAAAATTAACATTATATTAAGCAGCGATGTCTTTATTCTACTGTGAAATAACTTTACATGCTATTCTGAAGTCATAATTTTGCAGGTCGCAAAAGCCATATTTAAAAATGTTATTCAAAGGCAGAAGTACATGTTTATAATTAACTGAAGAGTAAAAGAAAAATGCAAACTTTTTTCTCTCTTTTGTGACTTCAACCCACAGAAGAACTTTGCAAGTCCTGTAGGAAAGCTTCCTTTTCAAGCTCAGTCTCTTTTGACTGCTTGGTGGGTTTGGTCTGTCAGCAGATACCACTAGAAATTAATACATTTTCAACTCTCCATATATACATTCAAGAACCTTGAGTATTGAGATTGGATTTGCTTATTGGGTTTTTTTTTGGTGTTTTTTTGCCACAAAGCATCAACTAGACTTCATATTATCTCACACAGTGCTTTGTCAAGTAGCTAAATGAGAGGCCAGAATATATAGCCTTGGACTGTACAACTAGAAAAATATTTCTGATGAACTAGAAAAAAAAAAAAACAACAAGCTTTTCATTTCAGAAAGACAAAATGAAGACTTGAAGCATCTACAATGAAATGCAGTAAATACTCAGAGTCAGCACTTTCACAAGACTCTGTCTGGAAAGAATCTGAATCCATGGGCAGAAACCCAAAAACCTATTGAGAAGCTTCTGACTTTAATGAATAGACAGCTACATCAAGAGACTTCTTTGATCAATTTTCACCTAAACCTCTTGAAAACATTACAAAAAATGCAATCATAAAAATTAAACAGGGCAAGAATAAATTAACGCTTACAAGGAGGATGAAAAGAACAATTAACAAGCAAGGTCTTGCAATGAATATATAAGGAAGATTGAAGGAGGAAAAATATTTCCATCTGCATTATTTTTTTAATGCAATGTGAATGGAATGTTGATTAAAAAGTAAAGCAAATGTCAAGTTCTGCATCAGAAGGCAAATATTTTTATTCTAATAAATACTATGTTGGACACATTAAAAAGAAAAAAAAACAAACCAAAAAAACCCTATCATTTCTTGACACAAATAGAAGGTAGAATTCACATATTCTCAGATCTTCCTAAGACAACAAATACTTCAAATATGAAATGGAAATCAAACTCTACTAGCTTCTGCTCATTTCTGGACAGCCTCAGATTGATCTTTGGACAAAATTCATTTAACACTTCCATAAGCAAAAATTACCACATAGGTAGGACTGTGCTAACTAAATTTACTGATGATAGACTTGGGAAGAACTATCAGTGTAGGGAAAAGCACATTTTAACAGCTAAAATTACTTCATGACTTAAAGCACTGGACCAATACAGCAGCCTGAAATGAGAAACAGTAGCTATTCATTCCTTCTGCATGTTATGGAGAGTTCCCTGTTTTAAGTTTCTGGTTTAAGACTTGGAAGCAAAGAAAAAAAATTAAAAATAAACAAACTCACAGAAAATCAAAAATGTGAGCTCAAAGTATGACAGTTCCTGCAAATGGCAAACAGAGCAATCCAGCAGCAGTGGACATTAAAATAAGGAAGGATTAGAAACAGTAAATTCCTAATCTTATTTGTAAATGAATTCCTGGTTCATAAAAGGGACTATAGCATGTGGCAGCTTAGAATAGCAGAACAGTGCTGATATATATTCTGAAAACTATTAGAACAGGTTTTGTTCATAGAGGGACATTCAGCCTCTGGATTGAGGCTAGTCAAGCACACAGCATTTGGCTTGGAAGCT
This sequence comes from Acridotheres tristis, assembly GCA_037013685.1. NCBI lineage: Eukaryota > Metazoa > Chordata > Aves > Passeriformes > Sturnidae > Acridotheres > Acridotheres tristis. The sequence continues at coordinate 6,406,202 of CM072884.1, forward strand.
GAGGTACTTGTCACTATAGAAAAACTGAATAGAGGAAGCCACTCAAGATGTTCTTCTGAAATCAGGCACAGGAAGAACCAACCACACAGGAACAAAAATATCATTATTAAAGAGATCCCACTGAGAGAAAAAAAGAAGGGGGAGAAATAATATAAATTTGCACAATATTTTTTAAGAAAAATCAATTTACAACCATACATTGGTATTTAATGTTTCACCCTGAAAAGGATTTTATTCTTTTATTACAGAAAGTATGTGAAGCTGAAGCATGTTCAAGGCATGTAATTTCTAATTAAAACATTTTAAGTTGCAATTTGATTAAGACTAAACTATGTAGTGAGGCTGAACCAGCTACACATGGCAAGGATCTTCTGAAATTATGGAACATCTGAAATTATTATTATTTTCCTATACTTTACAGCAGTCTACCCTTCATGCCTCAAATCACACATCCTGTTTCTCTCTCTTCTGCCATATTATTGTACATCAGTCCTATCCCTCTCCTTCCTATCCAGCATTCCAGAACTCTCTGCATTTCCCAATTTCCTTGCTCATTTCCTACGGTGCCATGTGAATGCAGCTTTGTGGTGCTCAGGAGAGAGAGAAAACCAATCCAAACCCTGGATTCCATCTAAATCCTGCCAGGATGCTTTCCCCATCCCAATGTGCACACTCAGGCCTGGAGGTGATCAAAATTAGCCTTGGAATTCCAGGATCAGCAAGGTGATCTCCTACAGGAGATCAGGTTTGGCAGCTCCCCTCACTGCATCCTATGGAAGCCAACAACAAAAGCAACACCTCTGCCACTGAAAATTTAGTGGCTATGCTTCACATGCATAATGAAATTCATGCTATCATGGGTTTTTTTAGATGTATTAGCTTTTAGTCTTGCTAGTAAATAGCCTAATCTTCTACAGGAGAATTACTGCTTAACAAAAAACCCTCAAAGAAAGAAAGGAAATGTTCATTAAACCACATTCAGTGAGAAACTAGAGGTCTTTTGAGTGACCTGATGCTGCAAATTTCAGGTTCTCTTTGTCAAAGGGGAGGCTGCATTAACACTTATATTTGTTACCACTCCAGATTACGTTTTTTAGGGTTAATAAGCTCAAATGCTGGCAAAATAAGCAAAAAGCTTAAAAGCACTGAAAGTATTTATATTAAGCGTTTGTATTTCCATTTGTTCAGTTTGTCTTGGAGTCCAAGAAATTCGCAACCTCAAAATATGAATTCCTGCAGCTACAAACAACAAAGAATTTAACCAAAACTAACTGAAATAGTTGCATTTGAGGGATGGAGAGTGGATACCCACCCCTGTCATAGGAATTAATTATGTCTCCTCAGTGAAGAGCATCTGTTTCATGAAAGTAGGACAAAGGCTGGAATGTAGCACAGCCTTTCACATCCAGCATTAACCAGATGACCCACAGTGACCTGGAACAGCATAATTCTGACTCTGTTGAACCAGCCAGTACCAGGTCTTCCATAACCCAGCTGCATCGACATCAACACTTAAAAAGAAAAAAAAAGTACACATTTTTGATGTGGCTTCTGTTTACAGACAGCAAAAATACACACTTTTGTAGAGATGCTTTCATATTTCACTTTCAGAACACTTCAGTTATTGCACTTAAGTTGTCTTTAGTTTTGGGCAACTTTCTCACCAGAAGCCAACTCATGCATGGATATTTAATTTATTAGCTTTGAATGCAGTGTAAGTCAAGTGATGAAATATATATACACAGTTATACAGAATTAAACTTAGTCTAAATGTTTATATACAAACATAGTTAAAACTATAGTTAAAAACATATTAAATAAATGCAACCTCTATACCAAGTATTTTTTTCTTAAATAACAGAAAATCCAACCTTTTTTTCCGAACTTCTGCACATGTATTTCTACTGACCACAGTGGATGGTGCATTTTTAACTGTACTACATCTCACTCAAAACTCTGAATTTCAACATGCATTTTTAGCAGTCTACACCAAGACTAATGACTAGATCTGGTCTTGTACAGTGCTAGGATGAGATGATACTAAAACCTCTCTCTGAGAAGAATGGGATATGCATTAACAAAAAGTTAAATGGTTGTGTTTGCCAAGAGAAGAGTAAGGAAGACCAGGGTATTGAGGATGAAGTGCACAAGGCTAATTAGCCCAGCCCCACTCCCATGATGTTTCCAGCTCAAGGACTTCTTTGGAGAACTCCACTTTCAGCCCCTTCACCTTGCTATAAACTGGGGAACTGAAACTGCTCAGAAAATGCATAACATATGGAATAAAACACGCTCAACCCAAAGGGTTAGTGCAGAAGGAAGAGCCCAACTTCACTTGATACTGTGTCTATCATGGTGTTTTGTGATGAGAAAGCCCCAAAAATGAAAATGTTGAAAGATACAGCAGACCAACAAGACAAAAGATTTAATGAAACAAGTGTCAAAAATTTAGCCAACACTTTAGATGGCTGAAAGCCTTATTTATTATATCACTTTTCTGAACAAATTTTCTTACTTCCACAATCTCAGAAGATTATTTGGTGGGGTGGGGGAAGAGTTCTTGATTTGCTGCTATCATCAGACAACTTAAAACCACGTGCATGAGCAGACTGCAGAACAGTGGTACTTATTTAACAAATCCATTCCTGGATGCAGCTGCTGACAAATAAGCATAGATAAAATGGTCCTGTTATATCCATGAGGTTTCTACATGGCAATTACTTAAAATTTACAGCTCATGCACTCAGCAAGTTGAGAAAAATGCCAACACTTGTGGGACTGAATGACTTTTCACAAACTGTGACTGCACCTTTGAATTTTCACAAGCAGGTACAGAGCAGGCACATGGGCATGCCTACAATTCAATCTGCAAAAAATCATAAAGAAGACGCAAGTTACAGCAACAAAATCACCTTGATATTATCTGAGCATTGATATTGATTACTTAGATGCTTCACTATGAAATTAAACAGAATTCCAAAGAATGCAGTCCTGCTGAGATGAAAAAGCACAATCATCTTTACTTCAGCTTAAATAAATGGTTTCATGGTAGAAGAGCTGGACTGCAGAATTTTATTTGTATTTTTAAGCGTTGCCGGCAAAGTTTCAAGCACGCTTCAAATTCTTCAGGGAAGTGAGGAAGACAGAAGGGTGGCTGCAAAAAAAACACCCAAAAAACTAATTTCCTGGGTACTTGGAATATTTGCATAGAGTACAGCTAACTAACTGAATTAGGTTCATCAAATACCATGCAATAATTTCCCTATCTTCTTGATCATTTATTTTCAGTATTGATATAAACGGGTGTACACAAACAATTCTTTGCCTATCTCATAATTTCCATCCAATTCTGCTATGCTTGCAATGTTATGCACAGATAGAGGTTTTCAAGATAAATAATCGTGACAAACACTATGAAAAAACCTCAAAAAAAAAACCCAAAACTGTATCACTATGATGAGCCTGAGTAGCCTTTGAGCTGAATTTAGTTAGTGTTCACTTTAAAAAGTTAAATTCAAAGGTTCTGAGATCACACTAACAGGGAAAGAGAGGAGTAAGCACCGTTTGCTCTAAATATTAATTCTTTTCTTTAAATTCCATACTTGGAAGAAAGACTTCAGGTTAAATTCTCTCTACGTACACATCTGTTTAGTTCTCATCCAAACTCTGAAGTGTGAGTTGTTTAAAGGTGTGCTGAACAAACAAACCAAAGTCACACCCTACACTGAAGTTATTCTAGTGAGTCTTGCTTTGACCATAGTGGAAAATAAATACTTACTGTAACAGTGGCAACTGAAACATGATGAAAAAAAGGGGAATATCAAAAGATATTCTATATATATCAAAAGAAAGTATCTAAGAACTTAAAATTGGTGCAGCAGCAGCAAAAGATGAGATATTATTGTGGAAAACGAGGTAGTTCTCTATTGCCCCCTTCTCACAACCCTTCCATAGACACCACAGAAATTGTTTGGTACAGTTGTCTTTTTTACTAAATCAGACATTAGTGTTACGTCATTATCCTTACCCAAATCCAAACAGCAGGAAAAAAACAAAAACAAAACACTGGTGACAGGTGACAATCGGTTTCTCATGCTTTTGCCCCAAAACAAAAAATAATTACATGTTTATGCAGAATTATTCTTCATCTTATTTAATAAATTTAAAATATAAGGGCTTATGGCAACACATTGGCATAAGGACAAAACAGAACAAAAAAGTAAAAGCCTAGAAAATGGAGAAAGAATAGATGAAGTTGCAGATTGCAAGAGAATAAAACCTCAAAGTGGAGTACAAGTCTAAATCAAAGAATGCTGGGAAAAATATGTAATTTTCTCACAAATAGAAATGCAGAGTATTTGAAGGCTCCTTTACATCATGGCATTTTCCTGGATTAGAAGAGCAACCTTATATACAGTGTCATCTTGCACTTCATTCATAAATTATTCATTGCAATGTAAGCCAAGGGAAAAAACCTACTGTGCTAGTCTAAATGATTTCACACAGAAGTTACCTACAACTCAGTACCTCATTCAGCTCTCTCTCCATATTAGCAATACTCAGTAGAGGGAAAAACAAAGAACTTACTATTATTTTAATGTACTAAGAAAGCCAATCTGAGCTTGAGTGATCACAGAATAAAGAAACAGAGAATGGCCTGGGTTGGAAGGACTTGAAAGATCATCTATTTCCAACCTCCCTGCCATGGGCAAGGACACCTTTCATGCTTTTGGAATTGCTGTGTTTCCCAGAACCTAAGCAGAAAAAAAGAAATAAAGATTATTTGTATCATATTTCCTCTGTTTTGAAATAATAATAATATCCCTCTCTCTTCCTCAGATCTAAGGATCAAGCAGCATCCGTTTCCTAACAGCTATTTTGGAGTGTTGCAGAATTTTGTAGAAATCACAGGACATTTTCAGTGCACCAGGCTTAAATTAGATTCTAAAATAGCATCTATAACTTAGAATAATCAGTAAAACAACAGCAGCTCTGGTTCTAACACCTCACTCCTTCACATGTTCATGCTTAGCTGCTTTGAAAGGAGTGGGCTGGTGCAGAAAGACTTATAAGTGGTCCATCATTTATTTATTGATAACCCACCTCCAACTCAGCACATATATGATCAATTTTAATGGTTTTTAATCATTACACTTGAAAAAGAAGTAACTACTTATAATAAATTCTCTTTCAGGTCAAATATTTCTTTGGGAGGACACTTGCACTTAGCAGGACTTGATTCACAGGTCCAACACTTCCTGAGGGAAATGCTGCAAAAATTAAGTGCTTGCAATAATTGTGAGTATGTGCTAATCCACAGCCAAACTATGGGCTGTAGGAGAAAGCAGAAACTTATGAAGGTAACTGGTTTGATAATTTTCAATTTATAATATGCATTCAGAAATCTTCTGCACACTTGTACCCAATTACAGTTAGGAACACTTAAGTCTATTAAACACACCCCTTTTATAAGTAAATATTCTGCTAACCCATGCAAATTGAACCACTATATTGGAGATGCAATTCTGCAGTAAGCAAGTGCTAAGCACTGAAGTAACTCTGGCAGTGCGTTTTTATTAATAGTTTTTAATGGTACAAACCAAAAACACTGTACAAAGTCCATTACCACACAGAGCATAATAAAATGTGACTCCTGCTTCAGAACTAAGAATATTTGCTTGTCAGGAATGAAAAGGGTTTTTTGTCGGTTTGTTGGGTTTTTTTAAATTCTTTATGAATTTGAGTTGTTCTGGGTTTCTTCCCATTTCCAAAAATATATTGAAACATCTTTTGGTGATTTTCAAACACTGGAATAGCTAGTCCTGTGACACTAACATCTCACAAAAATCAACATGAAATGAATCATTGCTTTTAACATTGGTAGGTATGAATTTGCAATTGTATGGCTATTATTCGGACATTTGACTAAATCTCTAATTTGTGTAAGTAAAAGCATTTCTGATTGTTCATTATTAAGCATAAAGTACAAACCTAACTTTCTGTTTCAGATTCCACTCTGTATTGCAGCACTTTAGAAGGAATAAGGGAAACAAATTCCATGAAAAAGTGTTTTCACACTCCTCCATTAACAGCTGCAGCTTATTTTTTTGAATAAGTAATTAAATACTTAGAGAAAACACATTTATAACTCTGACCTAGCCAGAGCACATTTTCATTTCTTTTTCAGTGCAGAAGTACATTTTCCCCTTATTTCTTTATCTTCCATCTGTTCTTTCAACGTTTTAGTTTAAGCAGTGGTCAATGAGAGGCACTCTTAACTAAAGTGCTACATACTGCAGTTGGATTCTAATTAGACATTTATTATTCTGCTGCAACATTGAACACTAATAAAACAAAACTATCTCGATTCTAGGCAGTTCATTATAATCTAGCTTCACTATTTCCTATTGCAGCATTAATGGCATTGAGACAAGAGAGTGATTAAAAATTTATATTTTTTGTAAATGGAATAAAACTTAATAAATTGGTTTTCTTGTTTAATTAATTGTGGTTTATATACTGCTACTACAGAATTACAGCAAATTTCTTCCAGCAGTTATTGATGATCTCAATGTGCTGCTGGCAAATTAGTCCCAAAGTATTTAAGAAACCAACAATGGAAAAGGATTAAAAAGGTTCACATATGTAAACAGGCTAAACTGATTAGAACAAATAATCCTAAAAATAAGCAAGCATAGAGTCTAAAAAGTTATTTGAATTAACTCCAAAGTCACTCTAACTGAAAATAAAGTATATCACCATGCTGAATAAAACTACACCATTCATTCAATGCAGAAGTTCTTTTCCATAAAGTGTTGTATTGTGCATTTATTAGCTGTTAAAGTAACATTCTCAATGATATCTGAAACAATAACTTAATCTAACATTTAAGCCAGTTAAATTAATTTCTGAAAAGTAGTAGCCTCGTGTTCTCAGTCCACACTTAAGAATTCAGCTAAGCAACAAAGATGAAAGAACAGCACCACCTAGTTCTCTATTTAAAAGTTCTCAAATATCATCATCCATTGATTTATTTTTGTAATCTAAATTCACATATGTGTGTGTATTCTGCAATAAAATCTGTCACACTGCCACAGGAAACAATACTAACAAGTTTGTCAGGAGTTATTAAAGCATCTGATGTAGACGCTTTACAAGGGTATACTGTGGGAAAAAAAAAATCAACAAAAAAACCCCCACAAAACAACTTGCACATACAAGAATGGCAGAGACTGGCAATAACACAAATCTTGTTCTTAAGCACCAGAAACACTGGCTGGATTGCTCATCTTTTCTTAATTCTACTCCTGGGACTATTTCCCTAATTGAGCCAAAACACTGTATTTATTGATTCCCTGTACAATGGCCTGAAACTTTATAGTGTGTACACGTGTTCCAGATACAAAAAATATATTCATGATACAGACATCCCCAGAGCCTCAGTAATGTATTTAAAAAACTTACTGCCATTTGTTTTACAGTTACTTTCCTATTCTCCAAGCAGAAGCCTTTCAGAAATGGGGTAGATACTTCAGGCATTAGCTGGACTGAAAGAAGAATTCCCTTTTCAGAGAATGAGTGATGTGTGCATTGGGACAATACAGAATTTGATCAGAGGGCAAGAGCAGCACCTAAGAAGCTGCCTACTCCTACCATGCAAACATCTTGCCCAAGTTGTAGTAGAGTGGCTGCCATTATTTATATTTGACAAGCACATTGCTACACAAGCAGAGCAGGTTTTCCATTTTTCTAGATCTGCTAGATTTCCTAAGTTCTCACTCAGATCAAGACTGGAACTGTATTTCTGAAGACATCTCCTGTTTTGACATAGATATTCATAATTCAACTCCAATTTCTCGTACTAATATACATTTCACTGGATCTTTTCTGTAAGCCTCTTAATTGAAACAGCACAAATGACATTGGTACTTTGAGTACTCGGGGTAATACTGCAGTCTACAGTGAAATGGCTTGTATTGCAACATTATAGAGAAAATGGGAGTTAACTGCACCTAGAAAGTGCTTCAGCTGCATTTGAATGAAATGCTCAAATCAAACAATTGATTTCTCTTAACTCAGAATGAGGAAAATTAAATGGGGCTACGCTGAGATTCTCTCATGCAGTACATTTGTACCCATCTGCAGAAATTCATCCCAATTCCTGGTTTTCCTATGGAGACTTTTGAAGTATTTTCAGCTCTCGTATTTTCCCTGTTCTGCTTATGTCTGTAGGAAGTCTTCCATGCTTTACTGATGAAAAAAAAAAAAAAAAAATCGGTGAATGGACAAAAGACACTGGAGGTTCATGACCATTCCTGTAAAAAGCATTTAAAAATCGGTGTCCTGCTGGAGGCAGGCTCCAGTGCCAGGGACTGACTCCCACTGTCTCCCCTCCTCACCTCTGTCAGTGCATATTTGAGGAAGGCAGAGAAGTAGTGGGAAGAAAACACTAATAACCAAATCCAAAAATGAAAACAAACAGAGAAAAAAAAAAAAAAAGGAAAAAGCAATCCTAAGTCTGCTACCACATCCCTCTCAGGCATTTTCTCCTCAAAGTAGGAAGAAGGATGTCCTCTCACAGCTTCTACAGAATGCATTTCTTCCACTTCATTCCAGTTCTGTGGAGAGGAAGCGCTGGGAAGTCACAGCAGGAGACAGGTGAAAAGTCCCAGTGCATCCTGCAAACCTGCAGGGGTCTGTTCCAGCCTCATCTTCACAGATGTCCTGCTCTTTCACAGCCAAGGCTTCGGTGTTAACTCCAGAAGGATGTTTTATTCCTAGAGAAAAGGAGCTGTCCACATGCCCTGTCCTCCATCCAGCCACATCCCCACGCATCATCCATGAAGGCGCTGTCCTGGCACAGCTCACTCCTTGCAGAATTGACACATCAATGTAAACAGATTAGACAGGATCCAAATTTGTGGCCTTTATCCTCACAATCTTAAGAAAGCAAATCCCTCATGCATACAGAGCAGGACTACTGCTGTTTCCCTACCATAAGCCTTGAAGCAGCAAGCAGAAGGAAAAAAAAATGTTTTTTTTCTTGGCAGGTATCCTGGGCAGACAAGGCCTAGAGGGGGATTCCTCTGCATTCATCTGCAAACAGCTAGTCACATAATTTGAAATTTATTTCTGAAGATATTTACTTTCTAAAAAAATACCAAATGATAGGTTTTTAACGACCAATTAAAAGAAAAAAAAAGAAAAAAGCCTGTGATATTAATTCTAAAACAAAAACTTTTCATTTGTTTACTTGAAATGATAAAGACTACTAGATTCTGTTTTCCTGTTCGGATTTCTGGTATATTTCAGGTTGCAACAGACACAGTCTAATGAACACTAAGTGCATCTGCACTTCCAAATCCTGTGTTACAGATATCACAGTAAATGAAGACTATCCTTTACAGCACATGTACAGCACTGCCTTCTTTATCCAGATTTCCTGTTATTCCATTCTGCATCAGATCAGGAAGAAAATGTCCTTTTGTAGAACAGAAGTATCACTTCTTTTTTTAACAGACAAAAGCAGGTCTGTACAAAATCTGGCATAACTCTTTTTCTCAAAATCCCAAGACAGCTTGGGAAATTCTGCAATCCCATTGAATTTGTGTTCAAAAATATTTCTCCCCCGCCCCCAGATATTGCTTCCACAAAATACATAAAAGTCTAGTCACTTAAACCAATGTTATATCCCAAGCTATTTTGAAATTACATTAATCCAATGTGCTTAAGCATATGTGAAAGTCCCATAAATAAGTCTACAAGCCAGTGAGGTTTTTTTATTTATCATAAATAAAAACAAATGGCCCATATATTTCTATTGATTATATGCTCTTCCAATGACTCCCAAATTCACCATTCAGAATGCTGCAAAACAGTAACGATTTATAATTTGCAAAAAAAGATAGCTTAGGAAGCTGAAAACATATTAAATTTTATTCAGGTCCAATTCTAAAACTCAGGCTTATTTTATGAGGAAAGCACTGAAATTTTGTGAGCTTTGGACCATTCTTTAAGGAGTGAATGAGATTTATTCCATCTAAAAATGGTATGAATTTTGCATTTTACACACCAAGAAGAAGCATTAACCAGAAGTTTGTAAACCACAGACTTTACATTTACTGAGGAGAGAAATGCCACAGACTTGATAAAAAAATCCATATAATGAGAAGAATGGCAAATAGTTCTGAAGAAGATGAGCAAATCGTCAAGGTTCTAACCCATACTGAATTACTTATACCCTGCCTGTGCTCAAAACCACACCATCTTGACTGTGTTTATATTAGCAGCAGTCAAGATATGCCCTAAGACATGTCAGACTGAGGACTCCAGCCTTTAGAGAAAACACAGTCTTTAAAGCTAATTCACTGCTAATTTGGTTTTATACCAAAAGATGAGACACTTTTTTAATGTACAATGTCCTGTCAATTGTCTGACTTGATATTTAAGCTCTGAAAAGCTCCTCAGTGTTTGACACTGCCACTTTTACTACAGTTGATTTTAAGTTAAAATTGAAGGGATTCCCTTTTGACTGCACAAATAGAATTTGTCATAAACCACAATCATCACTGATTAAGATGGCACTTCTATCTTCCTCCATATCACTCCAAATCTCACCTATTTTTTTTACAGTGTTACAAGGCTACATGATACAAGCCCGAAGACACCAGTAACATTATGAGAAACCTGCAATGGAAAAGTTAAAAAATTGTAAAGTTAAGAAAAAACTACAATGCTGAGATGTTTCACATGTCATTTGAGAATTGACATGTTAGTTTAATGTTCCCTCCAAAGACAAGGAGTCCTTTCATTCTCACTATTATTATCTTGGTTGTTAACAAAAGAATTCATATAACTGGAATACTTCAGTATATTATTTGATGACCTGTCACAGATTTGGGATACTTTGTTAGTCCTTGATTAGTAATCAGTTTAGTGAGTAATTTTTCTAGTCACTGCATTTATTTATTCTCCAATTTGCAAATGGCTGCAGTTCAATGTTTTTGTGTATTTGAAGACATTAAAAATCTCATTCGGCTGAAAGAAATTCAAGAGCGAAAATAAGTGTTTTTATTTGTCAAATGAAGTCTTACTTTCTCTGTATAAACTGTGCAAATCAATGGAGATTTCTTCACTGTTCTCCAGTGTACCACAATAAAGCACCAACTAGCATGCCAAGATTTAAACCTCACATAGAAAAACATATTAACACTGAGGAACGAAAAAAAAGACTTGAAAAGGGATAAATATAAAATCAACTTGCTAGAACATACTTTTTATACTCTTTTAATTAAAATGAATTTGATTACTTCTGTTTCAACTAGCACAGCTTTCTCCCTGGTTAGGGACTAACCAGAACAGCCTTCCTGCCTTATAGCATAGCAGGAATAAAAGCAGGTCAAGTTACACTGTTAATCCAGCAGATGTAGGTCAGTTTGGGATAAATATCAGAAGAGACAGAAAATACCACAGTGCCCGTGCCTACTACAACTGCTGCTGTGAAGTAATTTGGTCTTACTCTCTTCAGAGCTGTCAGTCAGAGACAGTTCTTGAATCTCCCGTGCTGAACTCTGGAAAAAACAGAGTTTTTAGAGTCCAGTGGGTCTGTACAGCTGTGCTGCCTATTCAGGTTGTGCCAGAAGAAGCAGCAATAATGCAATGCATCATACATTGATGGTAAAGGTCTAACTGCATCCTCATAAATGGTCACATATTATCTTTGCATGTAACGGCAGACTCTGGTTCCTTCATCTAAAGTTCAGTAATTGAATAACAGTAATTAGAATCATTGTTACATTAATTTTGTGGCATGTAAGAGATTTAAAATATCACCAGGATATTTTTACATCTAACATAAGAAAACAGCCTCTCCTGCACTATCCTTCCCACAAAGATGATGATAGAGGGAATATCAAAGCTATTTAAACAACCACCATGCTGGATATGTGATGATACACACTGTTTTACAAAAAAACCTAAACCTTGCCAACTCCATTCACAGAACAAAGGAAAAACTGTAGAGTAGTTCAAGAATTTATCTCCACATGAACAAAACTTAGACAGCAAAATTTTCAGCTCTGAAAGAACTTTAGGGGTTTACACTGAGGAACATACACCATAATTATTTTTCTGAAACTGAGGAGCAGCTGCCTATGGACAGTTAATCTTTATCAGTTACTTCAGAAAAAAAGGATAAATCTAAACTGAGTACTACAAAACAGAAAGAAAAAGATAAATGCACGAATTTATAGTAATGTAAAACTGTATTAAAATTTATTTGCTGCTACTTAAAATGTGAAAGTTATAAAAGCACTCACACTCTCCAAGAGCCATTTGATTAAACTACAAAGCAGTAAACTCAACTCACTGTTGATATGAAAATGTCTTTCCCTCAAAAACCCCAAATTTGTCAAGACAGTAAAGCATGCCTAAATAAGACTTACAAAGGACCCAAGATCTCTATTTTGCAAATAAAAGGCTAGCAAAGGATGCAAGTATGATTTTATTTTTCACATTTACAGATTTAAAGGAAAAGAGATGGGACAATAGGTAGGCGACCTACATTGTTCACTAAACCCTCTGTGCCTGTTCCAAGTTCCACATGCTAAAAAGTCCTACACACCAAACTCTAGCATAAAAGGAGAGCACTGGAAGAACAGCTACACAGCCCCCAGTGTTTTGTCACTGAAATAAATGTTCTCTCCTTCTTTCAACCCCCTTAGGATGCTATTACGACAGTGTCTTATGCATTGATATTTAAAGCGCCCATCCTGAGATTAGTATGCATTACATAAGAGAAACCACAAACATTTGGGCTTTGTCTTTAATTTTCACCTATAAAATGAAGGAAAAAGATCTTGACATAAGTTCAGAAAAAAAAAGGAGAAGAAACCCACAACATTAAGAAGCCTTGCAAAGATAGCCACATTCACTGAAAATACTCAGTTCTTTCCGAAATGTTTTCATTATGTAGAAGGATAATTGTTCAAGGGGAAATTCCTGAGAGAAATCATGATTTTACAATTTATTCCTTGCCATTGGAACGTGATATTTTCCTTTCTTCCTTTCAAATACACCTAAAAACTCCTTGGGAAGAAGGGATATGCTCATTAAAATCATGCTTAACATCGATGCAATCCCAGAGGATACACACGCTAAACTGTGTCGAATAGTTTTACCGTTCGGCATTTGTTTTAAGAATGTATTTTAAAAAGCATGTCAGTGGCATTCTCTCTACAGAAGACCCTGCATTGTTTTTAGAGGGCCTAACTTTTGAGAGTTTCTGCCTGCTGTTCAACTCAATTAAAAGAGATTTGAAGTAATCCTTCTTTCTCTTGGAGAAGGCATTAAGAGGACAATGACAACATCTTCTATTTCTACATTTTTAAGTATTAGATGGAGAAGGAGTCACTGTTCTGGTTCAGTCAACCACACTGTGGTTGGTTATACTGCTGTTCTTTTGGCAAGCACCTGATGTCCACACCCTTACCATACATAACTGCTGTTACCAGTTACTTAACATTTGTAATGCACAAGAGAGAAAAAAAAAACAGAAAAAAAAACACAAACCACCTCAAAATCCAAGCCTCAATTGACATACCAATAATAAAAGAATAACTCCTATTAAGAGAATAATTCATTGGTGGAAAGACTAAGGGCAATCTCATTCAACATATTTTGTCAATAGTAGAATCAGGCCAGAGGGATGAGGAAGCTAATCATGAGAACTAAGGCTTCTATAATAATAGACTATAACTTAGAGACATTTACAGTACATTATCATGGAATTGCAACTGACAAGTAAATTTAAAAGCAGAGGCAGATTGACTGTTCTACATTTCTGAAATAAAATAAAAAAGAAAAACCAAAAGAAGAACAAAACTAACAGGAAAGTAGGCAAGAAAAATATATTTTCTTCAACAGAGGTGCTTTTGTTGATCAACATTTCCATGGAGCTACTTCTCTGGTGACAAACTTCAGAACTGTTTACTGTTGATTTGATGGTGGAAACTTGATAAATACTTTGAGTGCAAGAGTGATAAATATTTGAGTGAGTAATCCCTATTCATGTACTCCACAGGGAGCTTCTGGGACACCATCAGTGGGAGCCTGGATTATTTAGTTACTTCACGTTCAAAACCTGAACTGCTATAGGATGACTATCAATAAAAATATCATGAAGAAATCAAGCAAAATAATTCATAAAATATGAACTAGCCTGAGCACTAAGCAGATAATAAGCCTACCAAGCCTTGGTTAGATTGATGGAAGTCATATAAAGACAGACACCAACAAGTAGAGTGAAAAATTTTATGTTTCAACTTGTGTCTAAAATATTCCACATAGAGACTGAACTAAAACTACTGTCTTTCATTAAGTGATTGTGTATGCCCTCACAGTACCTACAGAATTAAAACTACATGCATTTGAGTCGCTGTACACTGTATTAGCATATGAACGCCTAGCTGTCAAGACAACCCCTGTGCAGGCAGCCTTGGGTTGCCAAGGTTTTCTGCTAACAGAAATCCAAGTGAAAATTCAAAACAGAGTCTAAATACACAAGATATTGAGTAAGGTCTAGCAACTCCATCTAAAATAAGCTTAGACGATCTCATAAGCAGTCATATCCATGTTTGTCCAGGTTTGTTTGCACTTTTTTTTTTTTTTTAATTCTGCTTGTAACAGGTCTGGGCTAATGAAAAGTCTCACCCGAAAGCAATTACCTGTCTTGGTTGATTTGTTGCATCAGTGGCCACAGTTTCTGACAAATTAAAGAGCCCCTACACTATTTTCATTAGCAGACAGGTTGCAAGCACTTGAAGTGTCCGAAGCAACCACGCTGAGAAGATTTGCCCAGTGTTGGCAAAACCTTGGAAGTGGATCGTTCGCTCCCACACATGGCACTATCCAGTGCCTTCTCGGAGCCGAGCACATTAAGGCATTAGATGCCATTTGCATTATCACACAGCAGGGGGCTACAGCAGCTACAATTCCAGGATAATCCTAACCTGTATCTGTGTCCTACGAATCCAGCAGAAGTATTTTTATTGTTACAGTTTCTCACGTGGTGACTCTTGACAGTAACGAGCTTACTCGTCAGGTTGCATAAAGCCAGCTCAAATGAAGCACTTGAGTTACTCGAAAAACATGCCCCCCTACAACTGATAAATTTTGTCTAAGACTACAGTCATGAAGTCAAAAGACAATCAGAATGGAAAAAAAAAAAAAGAAGTCAGGCTGGCTCTAAACATAAACAACAAGTTAACCCCTGGGACATAATTTAAGTACTCCAGGCTCATTACAGCGCACAAGTTAAAGACAGCAGCAGCCAGAGATCTCACTATTTTCACAGCAAACACTGGAGAGGGCAGAGCAGAGGAACACAGTCCCCATACCCAGCTGACAAACCACTTCCCAGCTCCACATGTTATTACTCCCTCTCCCACCTCTATCGCTCCCCTTTTATAGTAAGCAGTTGACACTGGGCTCTTTTAGTTCTTGTTTGCCTCCTCTCTGAAGGGACTGCTTGCTGCTAATGCTATTCCATGCACAAGCCGAGAAGCATTATTCTACGTCCTCTTCCCTCAGCTGATGCTTCATCAATACTCAGGACAGATTCCTTCAGCAAGTCTCTCCACAGATCTTGCCAGAAAAGCAAGCTTCCATACAGGATACATGTCAGCTTGACTCTTTGTCACCTTGATTTTAATTAGGTTCAGTTTCACCAACAGAAGCCATCAGTAATTACAGTTTAGAAGTGCTCCCGATCCTCAGGACAAAGACGTTATTCCCATCATAGCTGACAGAAAAACCTGCATGTCCCATGGACCACAAACAAAAATTTGAGGAAAATAATAAATCCATTGAGCCACTTCACAATATAGTTTGGGGAAGTAAATCAAGCCAACAGGAAAAACTACTTCTAAATGCAGCTATTAAGCTATCAACAAGATATGTGTCTAATGGTAACTCTCTCTGCTACTTCTGTCAAAATAAATGGCAGAAACTAAGAAAACAACATTTATGAAGTCGCACTTTAAGGCGAACTGAAAGAATTTGATATTCTGTTGGATACAGCTGCCACTAAGGACGGCCTTGTGGAATATATTTACTCATCTCCTCGATTCCCTTTACCTAAGGAAGCAAGGGTTGGAGAAATTACTTCCTCTCACTTCTGCCTGAGTGTTACAGGTTCTTTATATCCCCTTGAAAGAACACTCTGCTCAAGTGTGGTACACAAAAAGCCTAAGTATCTCTGATTGAAGTTTTAATCAGGAGCGAGGAAAAAAAAAAAAAAATAAGTGTGAGAAACTGAAGAGAGGGGAGATGTTTTACACACGCAGAGGGCAAGCTGGGTAATGTGTTAAGCATCACTTTTCCCCATCTGCAAGGACAGGCCCAGTCTGGTTATTTTCACACAGTCAGAGTCAGATTTGTACTACACCCCTTTTCTTGCAACACGTTTTTTACCTGATGCAGTTCACAGAGTTACATTTTGCCTGGCACGCTCCCTAAACTGCAGTGAAAGACATCACTGTTTTTAATCACTGGTTTACTCTCAAAGCTGCGCCGCGCTGAATGCGGCTGATTGCATCTTAGGAAAGATCAAATCCTCCTCCTCCAGCAGCAACCCCGATTTTATCGGTGACAGAAAGTCAGTCCAGAGGCTTCCCACCCCCAGCTCCGTTGCAGGGCAATGAATTGACAATTCACAGGGAAATGTAAAAGGCACAGAGGAGGCAGCCCCCAGGTGCAGCGCGCCGCACATGCCCCCATAAATAATCCTGCGGAGCACCAGCACAGCAGCTCCTTGTGCGGTGACGTACCGGGCAACCCATAAACATCGGGAAAGAACACAAATTATCCGCCCGACGGACCCGTCCTTCGCAGTTGCCCAGCGCACTCCCTTCCCCTCGCATTCCCTCTCGCGTCCTCGGCCGGGAACTTCCCCGCGAGGCGGAGCGGGGGCACTCGCGGAGGGTCTGGAGCATGGGGGTGGCAGGGGATGTGGCTCCCGTGTTTCGGGAAGCCGGGCGGCCGCCCGTGCCCCCGCTCCGGGCTGCCAGCCGCGGCTCCCTCCGGAGAGATCGCCCGACACATGACGCAGCCATGTGAAACGCGAAATATATTAAACTTGACGTGAAATGGCATGACGGAGGCGAGCGGGGAAGAAAAAAGAAAATAAAAGGAGGGGGAAAAAAAAATCTACAAGGCCACTTAGTTTAATCGACTCTTGGCTTCTCATTCCCACACCGAAACACTCCGCACGCCGAGCGAGGGAAGGGCTGGGAGATACCCCGCCGGTTCCCCGCATCCTCCCGGAGGAGCGGGGACCGCCAGCGAGTTGCAGCCGGGTGGCTCCCCGGCCCCCTCCGCACCCGCGGGGCCACAGCCCGCTCCCCGAACACCAGCTCCCACCGTGGGGTGCCCCCGAGCGGGGTGCCCGGGGGGCCCCGCCGCCATCCCGGGAACGAGGGGCCAAACTCCCGGCGGCAGCGCAGCGGGCTCGGCTGCCGCTGGAGCGGGAGAGGTCTGGGGGAAGCTCCCCCGCAGGCAGCCGCGGCGGGCGGTCACCTCGCGGGGCTTCCCTGCGCGGCGGCCGCTCCATCCCACTTGGCCGGATAACGGGAATGAGGGGGGAGCGGCGGCGGGGAGGAGGGAGAGGGGAATACATCCAGTCTGGAAACTAGCTGCAGGATGAGCCGCCTGGAGCAGGCTGGCGAAGGGATCCCGGCTCATCCGATTACCCTACGTGCACATTTGATGCCTCGCACACAGACACGCGCTGCCGGCGGCGGCGCAGCGAGGCGCGGGCACCCCCCCATCCCGCCGGGGGGGCACGGCTGGAGCCCGCACGATTCCCCGGGATGTTGTTGCAGCGGGCACGCCGCTGCTGCGGCTGCACTCGCACTTTCGGGGGCACGTTCGCGGCGGGCGAGGAGGTGGCGGCCAGTCGGGGGGCGGCTGCGGGGGCCGACGAGCGGCTGTCGGTGGCGGCGGGGTGGGGGGTAGGTGGGGGAGGAAGAAGCGCGGAGGGCGAAGGAGGGCGGGAAGAGGCTGGCGAGGGATGAGCAGGAGGGGTTAACAGCCGTGCGGCGCTTCAGCGCTGGATAGCGCTACCCGAGCGGGAGGCTGGGGGCGCACGGCGAGGGAGGGCGCGGGTCAGCAGTGGGGTGGGGGGGAAATCTGGGATGCCCCGGGCCGCGGCGGTGCCTCCCCGGCGTCCCTCCCTCCCCGCGCGTGGGGCAGGGGTGGGGAGGAGGCGGTACCTTGTACGAGGAGCCCGCAGAGGCTGTAGAAGCGCAGGAGCGCGCCGGGCTTCAGCCGCATCCTGGGGGCTCCCCTCGGGCTGGGTGGGCGCCAGGCACGCAGATCCGCAGCCTCCCGCCGCTCCGCTCTCCGGGCGCTTCCTTCCCCCCGCAGGAGCCGCCGCCGCCGCCGCCTCCGCCGCAGTGTCTCCCTCGCTGTATCCAGTGGGGTGAGGAGGAGGAGGAGGAGGACCAGGGTCGCGGGGGTGGATTGGGGAGGGAGGAGGAGGAGGAGGAGGAGGAGGAAAGAGCGGCTCTCTCCGCTAGCTCCGGCGCTGCTGGGCAGGTTCAGGTTCCCACCGCGGAGCGGTGCCAGGTGCCCCCGCTGGCTCCTCTTGTCCCTGCCGGCGCGTCCGTCCGTCTCTCCGCTCGCCTGTGCCGGACTGTCCCGTCCCGTGCCGTGCCGCCCCGGGGCGGCGGAGGCGGGGAGGGGTAGGATGCGCAGGGGCTCCGCTCCCGCTCCGCTCCAGCCGCTTCCCGGCGAGAGACACAAGGGCAACCTCCGCTCGCCCCGCCCCTTTCTGCGCCTGGCCCCGCCCCCAGCCCCGCCCACCTGCCACACCCCGGTCCTCCCTGCGCCGCGGCCACGCCCCCGCCCCGCTGCCTTTGGCCACGCCCCCGGCCGGCCGGCCACGCCCCTCAACGCCCGGCCGGCCCCTCAGGCGGGCGCGTGACTGGCGCGGAGCGCTGTCCAATAGCCGCTGCCCGGAGTAGGCCAGGCGGCCAATGAGGAGCCGCGTTACGAAGCAAAGGGGCGTGCCCCGGGGCCAGGCCCGCCTCGCGCGCCGCTGAGTGACAGCCATCCTAAGCCAATCGCGGGGAGCGGCGGCCGCGCGGCGCCGCCGCAGCCAATGGGCGGCGAGAGCGGCGGGGGCGGGGCGGGAGCGGGCGCTGTCCAGGGCCGGTGCTGAAGCGGCGGCAGCGCCGCGGGACGCGGGCCCGGCCCGGGGCTCTGCGGGGCACACGGCCCCTTCGGCCGGCCCTTGCCGAAAGCCCCTTCTCCTCTCTCTGCTTTTCCTCCCCGAAAACAGCGGATAAAAGAAGGGCTGGCTGCGCCTCCGTGCTCGTGGGAATGAATCCCGTGCAGGTGCCTTCAGCGCGGCGGCGATGAGATCGGCCCCCGAACGATAAAGCAGCTTGCTGGACTTTTCGCGGTGCTGTCCGGACTCTACGTGGCGTGGAGAAAGTTTTTTCTTTGGAGGGTTTCCTGGAGGACTTGGTAGCATTCAGCTCGTGGTCCAGATTTGCTTGTGTTCCAAAAGATAAAGCACTGACCGTCATGAGAAATGCAAGAAGGCAGGCACACACTTCACCTTTGTGTGTTTGGTACCGTATGGGCCGCCTTTTGCACAAGCCTCAGTGAAATCAGAGTGCCTGGGTTTGAATTGCTGGATCTGTCTGTAAACACCCTGTGAAGGAATTGTGTTGCCTTATCCCCTAGAAAGCAGCATTCCCCTGCACCCAAATGCCTATAATCATCCGGTATTTCTCCAGGTCTGGTTCCATCCTTTTCCTATTGAGGTTTTCTCTCCAACACCATGCAGCATGTTTGCCACTGTAACTCTCTGAATTTCCACCTTGATGTCCCAGCCTTTGACAGCAAAGAGCTTTGCAGAGATAAGTGGTGAAATAATCTTACCTGCAAGAGAGGGAAGCTTTTTAAAAGCTCATTTCTTTGAAGGGGGCACAATCTCAGATCGTCAAGGAAGTGCAATCAGTTGTCAACTTCACCTTGAAGAGCTTGCACAGGAGTGGGATCAGGGAAGTTATGCATTCTGTAGTCATATCCTCCACTTTGTTCATTAGCAAGTGATGATTATGCCTGGCAGCAGTTGAGACTGCGTCAGGATTTGTACTGAGTTCCCCCAATCTTCAAAAGATATTCACATAAAATACAAAACCAAATTAAAGAATTACCTTTTAAAGTTCCAGCAGCATTTGTATGGTTTGGAAGCAAAGGACCATCACATCCATCTCCATGCCTTTGGAGGGTTATGTTAACACTACAGAGGATGTTGCACTGGAATGTCCCCTAGGACAGGGAAACATTTGTAGTCTGAATAGACATTAGCATGAATAGATATTTGCTTTACTTGTTTTTTTTTTTTTCTTCATGAAAAAAGACACAAAGGGCAAAGGTTTTACAACTGTTCTCTTAGGGTTCAGTGCAGGTGCAGCAGTAATGAATGGGGAATGATTATCAAAATATCAAAGAAGACTTACAGAAAGGATCAAGTCATGATTTTTAAGGCTGCCCTATAAACGTCAACAACTGTTTGTGGGTTTTTATTTGGTTGGTGGTGGAGGAAATTAAAAAAATAATTCCCACAAATCCTTCACTAAGGCAGGACTGTAATCCTTCCTGAAGTGCTTTTGCATTAATTATGGCAGCTGATAGCTCTGTACTTTTGACAAGACATACTTTTGGTTGTAGTCTTGTTCCAGGAAACATTATAGGAAAGATACAATAGTCTTCCTAGCTTAGTGATTAAAAGCTGTAGAAAGGGGTACTCTGTTAGGTGTAGGAATGAAATGCCTGTCTGTACATTGTGAGGTTTTCAAGTCTGCCATATTACTACACTTGGAAAAGCTGATCTGAGTGTTTAAAAACACCAGCTGGACTTTTCTTCCCAGCATTCAGTGACATGACACCTGTGTCAGGAGCATAACCAAAAATACTGGTTCTTGCCGTTCTTTTCTGGCTCAGGTGGGTCTGAAATGAGCTAGCAATGTGTTGATAGAGAAAAAAATTCCCCGCAAAAGTCCCTGGGTTTTTTTACTAACTGTATATCTGAAAAATGTATAATTAAAATCATGACAACTGCCAGATATGGTGTCATACTTCTCCTGATTAAATCAGCTGTGTTAATTTCATGGTTTCTGTAGGCATAGTAGCACATCTTGTGACATCCAGGGGCAACTGATATCTAAACTAAACACAGAAATTTGCAATTGGTCTGTGGAGCTGGAGCTCATGAGCAGCATGGCCAGAAGCTTCATTGCTTCCAGACCAAAAGGGATTCTTCAGAAAACACACTTCAGAACAGAGTAAAGAGTAATACCCTTAAATACCAACAAGAGATTTAAGAGAATGAAAATCAGATGCAGAAGGCAAATATTTTATCAGAACCAGAAAAATGTTCTTCTGCATTACCCTGTTATTCACCAAGGTGACAAATATTCATATGTACAAATATTCCTAGTGCAAAACAAAGCAAAATAATTTAATCCCAAATATCATTCAGAAAGAGTCCTCAGGTGTTTCCTCTCACTGAACTGGTAAACAACAAGTTCCACAACTTATCATAAAATCACCCCAAGACAACAGCTTAATTCCACCTCTTCTAAATGGAGCAACCTGTGTTGTGTTGGGTTAGAGTACCTCTAGAGTTTACCGTGAAAAACAAGCAAAATCTGAAGGGATAATCATGGCTTTTAACAATGCTCCTTGATAACATCAGTGGTTAGTGATTAGGGAGAGCAAACCCAAGGAAAACATAGATTTGGCAAAATATTATGGTTTTGTTGAATTCATCCAACAGTGGAAGATGTGTAGATAATTTATGGAGAGAGAAACTTCCAGTGTTACAGGCTGGGAAACATAGCTCTAGAAACAATTGTTCTGTGCAATGTCCTATAATATATATTTTAAAGTAAATTTTTGTGTAATCTAGGGGGTAGTGAAGAAGTAGTCAAAATATGATTGCAGAGTACCAAAACCAACTAAAAAAGCCCCACAGGAAATAAGGAGAAGGCAAGCTGCTAGTGAGAGAAGTTAGAGATACTATCCTGAGTTACAAAACTGCTAATCACTCATAATCACATTTAAAACATGAATTTGGAAAGTGAGATTTATTTACATGGCTCAGTAAAAGAAAAATTCTTGTGAGAAAAACCTCACTGCAGCTGCATCCCCTAGCCTTGAAGAAATCTCTGGCTGTATAGCAGCTTCTTGCAGTAGTCCTTACTTAATAAGGACTAATTAATTAATTAATGCTTCTCTTTGCCCCACCACACCTGAAAGTGGCACCACAACTTCCCTCCTGTGGAGGACCCCTAGATCCAAGAGGGATCACAGAAAGTCCATTTCCCTGCTCAGCACACCATTCCTGGCCTATGAGGAAATCAGAGCACCAGAGTTCATCACTAGAGCCTGCATTTCCCTTTTCCATTGCCCTTTACCATGTTTCAGCAGCTGCAGCAGAAGAGTTGGGGTTTTGTTTTTTGTTGCTCTTTGGGGTGAGAAATTTGGAGTGGTTGAGGTAAGTCACCGTTGTTTTTATGTTTTTAATGGTTTGGGTTTGGTGAAAGCTGATTACTAAAAAAAGCCAAAAACCCAGATAACATTTACTTACCAGATGCCAGCAAAAATGCAATGGTTTGAACAAATACTGTAACTACTAATTTAGTTAAATCTATCCAACTGTGAAAATATATTGGCATGAATAAAAATATATAGACATGAAACGCATTGCACTTTTTTTTTTGCTTTTAAAAAAAATTGGCTTCAGTAAAGAGCAATTGAAGTTTGAAAATATGCTCCAGAGAAGAAATGTGTTCATTTCCATAAAACATATTGGTGTGTAAATATACAGAATGTATCAGTTCCAGAGCAATATTATGAATTCAGTGAAATTTTGTTCTGTGTTAGTTAGTAAGATGAAGCAAGTAAAAGGAATTGCATGCTGTGAATACTACATATAAAATATGTGTGGGATGAAGTCCCATTTATAAAGCAATTATAAATGTGAGATATTTCTCAGACTTTTGGGGAAGAAAAAAGTCTATAAAGCAACCCTGTCAATGCAATGCCAGTGCAAAGTAAACCAAGGTCAAACCTCACTGGTATCATTCTCATTGAAAAATACCTAATCTACATTTTGAGTTGGTGAATATAATTGCAGAAGAGAATTACCAATGATGAGTGGAAGCAGAATTATCTTATTCATTACCTGACCTCTCATCCATATAATTTGTGGAATGAAGGCACAGAAAAAATGGTGCTGCTAACATGATTCTCTATATATTCTAGTTAGGTCTCCCACTTCCTAGAGTGTTTGATAATTAGCAGAAGTGTGTGCTTTCCTACACCTTCTAACCCTCAGCCGAGAAGCAACTACTTGAAGAAATGTTAGTTCCCTACCCAAAACGACAAAATCGGAGAGTTATACAAATTTACCAGCTTTTGTAACATTATTTCCTTATGATTTTTAAAATATTCCAGCAATATTGTGGAATCCAGAGGATGGTTGGGCACTGGAATCCCAAGGCAGTGGTCACAGCACCAAGCCTGACAGAGCTCAAGAACAATTTGGACAAGTCTCTGACTCTCCTGTGCAGGGTCAGGAGCTGGACTCAGTGACCCTGATGGCACCCTTCCTTCCAGCTCAGGATATTCTCTGTTTTTCTGGTTCTGTGATCCTTGTGGGGCCCTTCCAATGCAGGATATCCTATTATTCTATGTAATGCATGTTATAGTTGGCCATAAAAACATATTAATTCATGGAATTAAATAGACACTGTGTTTTAAATGTGTTTAAACAGATTTACACATAGTTTAGAATACATCCCAGCTAATATCTTGGGAATATACATTTATCCAATTATCTAATTTTTTAATATTTCTAATATTTTATAATTTTAATTGCTATGCCTTTTATTATTTATGCAGACATTATGTGATGTGTTGCACAAAACCTCTCTTGCAGTCAGCTGAAGTGGCAGAAAAGTATTCAAAAACTCAGTAAGAAGGGAGTTGTTCCTTCTGTAGAACATTGTGTCATCTGTTTTACTTTCTGAAGAACAGCTTTGATTACTGACACCAGTACAATGATTTTCTCACATGTTCTGATAATATAAAGGAGGCTCTAGGACATTTAGGCCCAACATTTGGGTTTCTTCAGACTAAGATTTTCACATTAGTGCATTCTATATTGAAAATTATTTCAAAAACAGCTCAAGGTATTTTAACTGTTACAGAGTAAGACTCATAGAATTGAACAAATACATCAGTTTGCCCATACTAAAGGCTCCTAAAATATTTGTTCAAGCACATCCATGCTTTTTAAAACAAGGCTCTAAGAATTCAGAGAACCTTTCTGAAAAGAGCATTTCTTTTGCTGTCTCTATGAAAATTGACCCACAGCATAAGCCTCGGGGAAATAAAAAATGCACACAACTGACTTTAAAGATTATAGCCTTTATTATTTCTGTGTATTCTGTCTCTGCCCAACAGTCTCCTAAGAATTAGATGATCTACCAGTGAAATACAGCTATACTGGATTACCACTGCTCTTTCCAGCAATGGGAATGAGACTGTAGTTCTATCAGATGGGTGGTGTTAGATAACACAATTAGGAGCAGAAAGAGCAGACTCTGCTAGACCTGTGTCTAACCAGTTCTGATGCTACAATCATTCTTATTGAAGACCTGCTTTATTGTGTCCTGGCATGTACACCAAAGAAACCAGGGAGTATGAGAAATTGTGTGTCCCAGTTCTTGCTCTTCTCTCCAGTCAGGATGCTGAGGGCATTAATAACCCCTAATGATCCCATTCACCTGGGGTCTCCACCCACATCCATGGGCTCAGGAGATCTGTTTAAGCTGAGCTGTGTTAGGACAGTGCCTATCCCTAGTTTAGTCCTACGCCTATTTGGTTATGGAATACTTTGAGCCAGGTTCCAATTGATTGCTTGATCCTGTGACCCCTGATCCTAACCTTGGCCTTGGCAGTGCGGTCTCTGACTTGGTGCAGTATTGGGATGTTGCCTTAGGGATTGGACTCTTGGCTGGACTTCGCTAGAACCTCTGGGTCTGTCCTTGCTTCAGCGCTGTGTTCCTGGCTCACCTTTCCTTAGGAAGGAGCCCTGCTCTTGAGTTATGTCCTGGGGTACAATGCATAAATGTGTATTCTATCACCATCTGTTGAAATGTGGGAGGGGTGGTGATCCTTATCTCTGTGGGAGATATCCTCTGCTGATGTGCCATCTGATAAGATCGGGGGATGATCATCGTTATCTATTCACAACCCATCCTTCCTCCAGCAGATATATTCCGTTAATGGGCCATTAAGTCCTATTGTGTGACTGGTAAGATTACATCATCCCATTGGGAGATGTCCCAGCCAGGGGCAGGAGCCAAGCCTTTCCTACCTAGATAAAAACTGGGGTTTGGGACACGAGGGCAGACCTTTCCACTGGATCCCAGAGGAAAGTCGGGCCTTTTCCACCTCATCTCTGGATCTTTGGAGGAAAACTGCACCTTCTACAGCACTGCTTCAACTGAACCCCATCTGTCATCCAGGAGGACTGCAGCCACCATTTAATGGGACTGCTACCAACACCCTGACTGACAGGGTGTCAGGCTGTATTCTGACTTTGTCGGTGGTTTTTCTTTTGTATTATTGCATGTATTTAATTTTCTCTCTTTTTTTTTTTTCTATTAAATTGTATTACTGACTTGGAGTCTCTCACTGGTTTTGCTTTCAAACCAACACAAGCTCCCAGCAGATGTAGTCTGAGAGAGCACAGTTCCCAAGGAGTTGGAAATAGATCCAGGTCTTTGGTTTCAGAGATTTGTGTCGTCTTTTGATCTGCTGACGCCAGGCAGAATCAAAAGGATATCATGTGGTACCAAAAAAAAAAAAAAAAAAAAAAGGGAAGAACAGAGGCAAAATCCACGAGGAAGGTAAAATATATCCAGATAAATTATTTTGGGAGACTAGCTCTGGAAAAAATACAGGTGTGATGGGACGTCAGGGTAAAATTAGGACTTTGAATTAGAGGTTGAATGGATGAAAAAGGCTGGCATAACACTGAGGTTGAAATCTGAGGGAAGATAAATTGTTAGTAAGGAAAACCAAAGTGATGAGAACATACTGAGACGCCAGAATGGAAGGAGTCTGTGGTCGTCCAGGTGAGGAATTTAGGACCAACAGATTATCTGGGTAATAAGAAGGATAAAATAAGTCTAAAGACAGAGTAAAGCTTCAAAGAGGAACTTGGAATCCTTGAGTCCAGAAAATAGACTGAGGAGCTACAGGATGGGGAGCATGAGTCAAGACCAGAAAATGGGTAACAAAGGGAAACTGTTTGGTAATGAAAAACCAGAAAATAAACAGTAAAAAACATGAGAGCAGAAAAAAAGAAGACATAAAGCACAGAAAGAAGAAAATCAAGATTTAAGTAG
Source organism: Acridotheres tristis (assembly GCA_037013685.1). NCBI lineage: Eukaryota > Metazoa > Chordata > Aves > Passeriformes > Sturnidae > Acridotheres > Acridotheres tristis. The sequence goes on from CM072884.1 coordinate 6,432,697, forward strand.
TACAGCTTACACAGCATGGGCTGAGAAGCCAGAGGAATGGAAAGGGGAATGATAAAAGTACCTACTGATAGATGAGACAAACAAGGAGAATAACAAAACTTCAGGCTTTTAACAAAAAGAATAAATATCGGTACCCAAATTGTTTTTCAAGGCCCAAAACTCATTGTATCTCACTTTCATGATGCATATGCTTTTAGAAAATATCTGAGATTCATGTTTAAGTATTTGTGAACTTACTGTCTCCTCTAGGAAACAGTAATTTTCTATACAGCTCCCTAACTGATGAGCTCAAATGAAAAGACGTCAGGTGGATTTAAAGGTTCTGTGCTTTCTTGTGATCTGCATAGATATCAATGTGGTAACATTTTTTCTCCTTTATTCACTTCCATAAATTTTAGGGAAATACATATAATTACTGTCCGTAAGGATCTTACAGTTAGGAGATGGTCATAATGAAAGAAATGAACTTGTTAGTTATACAAACTTTATGTTGCTGTTGCATTTTTATATGATGAACTAAAACTGCTTGGCAGCTCTTCCTTCTGTTTTCTTCTGTGCCTTTTCCATCTGTTATCCTGTTCTACCCCTCCTCCACATAACAAAGCCTTGGGCTCAGGCAGCCCAAGAAGAGGCTCTGGGGGTGACTCGTGAATTTGGGGAGAAGGAAGACACTGATAGATAGAATCTCTAATTCATTAACTGAAGAAAAAAAATCAGAAAACATGTATTCAATATGGCAAAGGTCTGAAAGAAGAGGAAAAGACGGTCTCCAAGTAACTAAATGAGGCCTTTGAGAATTGGATTATGTTTCACTATGCCTCAGAGTTCCTCTCTGATGTTAGGTAAGTCACTCAGACCAAATGTTTTTACAGTGCTAATAAATTGATATTAATGCTCATTTTCTCAGTTCCCAACTTCACACCAAAGAGTCTTATCTGCAGAAATGTGAAGTACTGCAGACATCCTAAAGCCGGTGTGAACTGGACTAAGAACACGCAGAGCTGGGTAATGAAAATTGGCCACTTGGAATTAGTGGTTACCTTTGACATTAATCTTAATTAAATACTTCATTATAATGTGTCTGCAGAACGGGGAGAAATTAAAGCTGAATAGGCAATTCTGAATCCTGGCATTTCTTAAGTCTTTGATTTCTCAATTTTAGTGACATGGCTTTTTATATCTATTGGTCATTTATTAGGATTCTGTTATTTACCTTTTTTTTTTTAATTAGCTTACTAGTTTTGATGTAGGTACCCTTCTGAAATATTTGCCTAACAGTTTAAATCTGTTATATCACAGAAGCACAATCATCATGAATGAAGTCAGTGAAAGTCACAGGATTTTTTTTTTACCCTGGAGAGTGTGAATCTCTTGTATTAAGCCAATAAATCACAAATGAACACAGACATTATGACTACTAAGATAAATAATGACTTACATTGCAGCTTGTTACTGGCTTAAACTATGGAACTGACTTACCCTGTCTTTGGAAGAAAAATAGTGGAAATCTATTGGAAAAGAAGTAAACCGGAAAGAATTATGCAAAACACAACAACTTGTCAGTCTGTTGAACTGTTATTTCAGAGTAGGTGAGAAGTGTTTGTTACTGTAACTGCTACATTATTTTGCATGTAAATAAACCTTCTTTTTTTTTTAAAGCAGAACATTATTATTCATGATCACATTGAAATGCATGTGTCTCAAAGAAATCTATGGAATATACTTGTTTCTAGATTTATTTTTTATGAAGTGTGGTTCTAGACTTTCTAACGTTGTTTAATGAACATGGCATATTAAGAAGTGAACACAGCATAGTTTTTAATGTTTTTAAAACATAACAATGCAAAGTGTTTTATTATATCACTTGCCACAGTGATACAGGACAATCGCATTGGGGATTGCTCCTAGGTGAAAAACAGAATTAAAAAAAATTTAAAAAGTGAATGTTACACTGCCTGCAGCCATCCAAAAACTATAATATGGAAGCATCCAAAATTCAAGTTTCTAAAGCAGTGAGATACAAGAGTTATAAAGGAACATATTTATCACAGAGGAGCAGAAGAAACTATGAAAAGGTTTTCAAGGGCTTGTACCTGTTGAAGCAAATTTAAATTCTCTGATAATCACAAAATTGGTATTTGGCTAATGCATTCAGTTGCCATTATTACTTCAGTTGTTAAGATGGTACTAACCATCTTAAAATAATGACATGTAAAGTAAGATTTTTGATTCTTATGGCTTTAAATTATGAGTCCCGAGGTTTTTTTATTAATATCAGGACTGTGTTGTAGCTTATCATCAGCAATTTTTTCAGCGACACGATAAGATTAGAAAGAGTTGAAAAATTATCCCTTGCTCGAGGCTGTGTATGGAAATAGTGGTAAGTAGGGACACATAGAAAATGCCACTTAAAAATTCTCCTGGATTTTAGTTGTCTGGAGGTTTTCACTTACAACAGAGATTTAACTGTGCCTGAATTAATTGGATTAAGCCATATCGTATTTTTAAAGATCAGAATGATTTTTATAACACCAAACTACAGAAAATCACTAAATACAACTATACTGCATGTGTACCCTCCGTTTTTCCTGTGGAACTATAAAGACTGAAATTAGCAAATGCTATCTGAGCAGCAGGCAATCCACTGGAGGCTGGTTTCTTGCCTACAGCAGAACTCAATTTGATTTGCTCCATATTTATAGCTTTTGCATTTTACAGAGGTCAAAAAAGGTTAATTAAATAATTTCAATATTTCACTTTAACAGTATACAATAACTATTTACTATATAAAAGGTAGGTTGAAGAAGAAAAATAAGAAACTTTATGTTCAGTTCTTATGTTATGTTAAGACATCTTTTATATGTGGAAAACAGAAGGTAGGACTGGATACTTTTCCAATATTGATACTCCAGGTATAGCTTGATACATGAAAATGCATCCTCACATCAAAACTAATTATCACTATAACATTATGAAACACATACTTATCTTTTAAAGAAATAATTATTTTGAGTTCAGATATTTCATGAAGATTAAACTGATGGAGAAAGGATTCTGTTTCTTTTCATAATGGTTTCACATACATTTCCACAAGTGATGACGGATTGTGGCTGGGAATTAAGAATTTACTATTTATTTTAGTGATTTACTAAATGGCTCATCATAATCTGGGATGATGCAATACGTTCCTTTTGTGACTCCTGTTTGCAAGCATTCTCTGAGGATGGTATAAAATACAGTAACAGACCAAGACCAAAATCTCTGTTGCTTCAAGATGACCCTAAAGAGTCTGTAAGTGAAGGTACCAGAACAATCTGGGACAGCTGCTAAGCAAATGTATTTTCCTGTAGCTGCTAGGTCCAATTTCCTCTCCAAGCTTGAGCATGTTCATGAATTTCCTGGCCTTCGCAAACAAATATTTACAAAAGCACAACTTTGGATCTAAGTTTTTGTGTAGGTTATCACATCCAGCAGTTTTAGATAGTTTAAGTACATCATTCACTATTCTTTTACGCTGAGAACAGTAAGAAAATTAGAAAGGCCAAGGAGTTTCCAGGGGTTTGACCTTACAAGAGCTATGCTCACTAGTATTTTTTTGCCTGGTTTTCTCCAGGGATTTTAGGGAAATGTTGACTGCATGCGGTTCCACAGTTCTTACTGTCTAAGGAATCTCTTTAACCTCCCCAGCCTATTAACCACCACTTCTTTGAGAGGTCAGACAGTCTAATTTAATGAAAATATGAAAGGTCTTCTGACAATCCTTTTGACAGTATTCTGAAAAGAGACCCAGATAAAACTTTTCAAGTTCCAGTGAGCATTAAGTCTTTGGCTAATGCCATGCAACAATCGATTTACATTTAGCCAACACATTTATCTGAACTACATAAATTATCATATAAAGTCAGTTTAGTTGAAATTGTGGTGTTAATGCGTTGTCATTAGTCACTCACTGTTGGTTACAGTCATGAGTAAGGCTGAATATTTACAATTTTTATTGTGTCATATCATATGGAAATCAAGTGTCTGACACTTTGAATTGTGCCAACAAAAGTGTTTTGTTTGTCTTCAAAGACCATAATTTGCACTTCCAAATGTGACCATGAAATGGCTCACTCTCAGTCTTTATTTTCATTTTGTAGTGTTTCTATAGTCTCACAGTTGTATAAAGTGACACTTTTTTTTTCTTTTGTGTAGTAAAGCTGGAGACCTGTATTCTGCTCCTACAGACATTCACCAGCAGAATGTTGCCATTTTGAAACTAATTGTGCAGGATGAATTACCTGACTGTATTCCCTGATGGCTGTGCTAGTCCACGTGAGTTTATAGATGATGAAAAAATGAAAAACAAAAGAAACTTATCTCATTCTGTGAGTGGCTTGAAATTGAAATATTTTGATGTTTTGTGCCTTTAACAATTTTTTGAGAAGACGAGGAAGATGTTGCCATACTTGTTTTTATTAAGACCTGTGTCCTGAAAGTACTTCTGAACTGTAAGGGAAACAAATAGCTGGGTAAATGAACATTCTACATAAATATCAAGAAAGGGCAGGATGTTTCTGAATTTCAAAAGATATAATTCAGGCTAAAAATCTACATGGGCTTGCAATGTAAAAACCATTTTAGCCAACTGAATCTGTATTTTAACAAAGAGTAGAGATATAAACTTAGCCAAGCTCTTCTAAGACTGCTGAGACCATTCATGTACTTAAAACTATGCAGACCCTTTTCTAAATTCTGTCTGTCTGGAAACATTAGGGTGTGCTTACCTTGGTTTGTTTTATTTTTGATCCTGTGTGAAATACCAGATCATCCACAGTTACTGTGCTCTGTGCAGCTTCAGAGAGTGGTCTTGGAATTATAAAAGCCGGATTTCTTCTTTATGAAACTAAATCAAAAAGCAAGCTTGAGAATGCAGTTTACACACTTCACCACCTCATGGGTTTTTTAATGCACAAAACTAGACTACAGTTAGTCTAAGGAGCCCCCCTGCACCCAAGTGCTTATAACATTTTCAGAATGAATGGTTTTGTTCTGCAGAGCCATTCTTATTGTGTTTCCTTGCTTGATGGCATAACCCTATCCTTACTTAAAAAGATTTCTTCAAATGAATTGAATTGTATAAATTTCATAATTGAACGCATAATGAGGTTTTGGTGCTCTTTAGAAATTCAGTGGGGAGCAAAAAAAAACCATTAGATTTGCAAAGATTTTTGTGGGACCTAGTAGGAAATTTTCTTTTTTCGTTGTGAATTGAACTTTTCCTTCAGAAGGTTACTTGTACTAAATTAATTCCTTTTCAAAACATGTTTTTCCTTGGTTTATTATTTTTCACAGACCATGGGACTTTGTAAATGAGTTAAATTCCTCCTTATTTTCAACACAGGAAAACCAAGAACTATTAGATCCTGGATTTTTCCATCTAGCAGCTCAAATTCATTTCAGCCTCAATAGGAAAACAGTTTGCTACTTCACCAAATGAAATTAGCCTAAGCTTTTCCCCTTTTCTCACTGTGCTGCTTGGGTCATCATGAGCTGAAAAGTTCTCTTTTTTGGCATGACCAAGTTGTGATTAAGTTCTGCTTGGGACCCTGTTTGGAGAAAACTATCACTTGACAGAAGCAGAGCATCTTAGAAAGCTAATTAAAATCCTGCAAACTAGAAAGGACTATTAAGACTAATGAACAGAATTTTAATATATATCACTTAGAGCAAACAAATAATAGCTGTATGGCCATAATAGCTCAATAGAGGAAGAATTTAAGGCTAAAGTGAAAGTAATGAATATTTATAAGAAAAACACACATCACTTGATGCTGTCTTTTACCTTGGCATCTTCCCACAGGGAATGGGATGACCCTGGCTGAATGTTGTGGGGTGGAAGCTTTGATATTGTGGCACTGAGCATTTTAGGCAAAGCACTTTTTCATTAGTTCACCATTAAATGGAGAAAAGCCCCCTTTGAGTTATACCGGGAATTTTGTGATCCTCTGGCTTGGAATCTCATTTATTTCCTGAAAACAGTATCCAATGGGATCTGTAGCTCAGGTGGTGACTGTCTCTCCTCCTGTGTCTCTCATCTCTCTTTCTCTCATTGCTGCAAGAAATGTGACAGTCCTCACAGCAGGGTTTGACTGCCACTCCACTGAGGAATTTACAAAATACTCATTAGGGTATTCTCGCTCTGCTTCTAAATTAATTTTTCTTTCTCAGATAGTCAAGATATCATTACACACTCGTGTCCACTTACTGGACCAGATGATATGCCCATAAGTCTTTTCTATCAAATCCAAACAAACCTCGTTAAATCAGCAATAGAAAAACATCCTGGATTACAATTTTAAGAATAATTTTAAAAAGTCAAGATGTGGAATGCTTTTTCCTTTTGTTGTGAGAAGTACAAATTTTTCTTGAAGAAAATTGCAATGCACATATAGCTCTTTTTATTTCGACTTTTCAGATTTCTGAAAGCATGAATTTTGGCATTAAAGTGCTCATACAGTAGTATGAAGTAAACTCATTGTCTTGAAATATATTGACCTCAGTGTAGTATGCGATTTCTACTGAGGAGTTAAGAATGATAATCTTTCCTTACATTAAAGTAATAAAATTACATTTGAGATATTTGAATTCAGTAACAAGTAATAGTGAGAAACATTTTTTGAATAGGATACAAAAAGTAGTCCACAACTGAACAACTGAGTTGTTCTGTACTTCCCTGGTGATACTCCCAATCTGTATAAGTTAGTGCTGGGATCTTTTTATTTTTTTTTTTTTTTGTGAAGAGAATAATTGTTACAGAAATGTACTTCTGGCTTTAAATGTTTAACATTTGCATTCTTTGGTGCATTAGACATCATTATTTCACACTGGACTGTGCAACTCAATTGTTTGTCTATTGTATTGGCAGAGTAGATTTTTCTCTACGATGTTTTAAGAAGGGCCTCCCTTTTGAAGTGATGTCTCTGTGACCTTTTGTTATGGAAGAGTGTTGTTAAAGCATGCCCTGAATGTGGTTGTTGTATAATACAACTGGCATTTTCTATCTGTCCCACTTGAAAAAGGCTTAGCAACACATAGTCAGCAATGCACAGATGTATCATCCACCTTCCACACGATTTCATTGAGGTTCATGCTTAAACAATCAGAAATTTCTCTGAAATTACTAAGCTCTCTTCTTTTGGTGTACATTTGTCCATGATCAAGCTGTCATTTCAATTTACCAGCTTCTCTCCCATCTGTCTTTGAGTGTTTAATTACTTTTTTCCTATGAAGTTGCTCTTTTATGTTTCTTGAGAATTTCTCTGCTCCCCATCCGAGGAGCTCAGCATGTGGAAGAATGTGTTGTGCTGAAATTCCAGCCCTACAAGTGATGCATAGCAGTATTGTAGTCTAAAAATTCCGTGTCAGGAAACTAACCTTGTTAGTGTTCAGTGATAAAATTCCTGTTGATTTTGGTACTGATATTACCTTCCAAAGCTAAGAATAATAAACTGGGGCAAATTATGCATTTCTAAACCAGGTATGCAGTGTTTCTTACTTAGGAGCCCTACAAGTATGAAAGGACTCCTCATTAGTAAGCATTGCCTAAAAATTAGAGCCATTGTCATGCAGTGGTATATGGCAGAAAGGGGATTATTAAGAGAAAATTCATCTGGTTTGCTGCTACACTAGCTGATACTTTATTTTCTTGGTTTTTAGTGGTTTTTTTCCTAAGTAAGACGTAAATTTTCTTGCCTATTTGAATGAAAAATACTTTTGATTCCCTGCATCCCAGTGGTTTCTTTCACAATTTCTTAGTTCTAGTGAAAGAGACAAGGGCTATACAAAATATTCAAGTATAGTTTTGAAATTATATTATTGCTGAGAAATTTCTTCTTCGTTATCTGTGATGTATCCATGGATCTAGTACATAATTCAGTACATACACATATAGAATAGTGTTCTGAAAGGAATTTAACAGCTGTGTGGATGTGTCACTTGGAGACATGGGTTAGTGCTGGGACCTGCCCTGGGCTCAGGGGGAGGCTGGGGCTGCTGCTGGGACGAAGATTTTGCAGAAGAGCAGAACTTCCAGGGCTTTAAGTGTCAGCAAAGAGAAGGGATGCTGATTTCTGTAGCTGTGGGTGTTTGTTTGGAGTCTTCATCCTCCTCCCACTTAGGTGTAGTTCAAGCCCTTGGCCTCAATGTCAGGGTTGAGCCTGAGGAAGCCCTTGGGGAGCAGGTGCCAGGTGATGCCTTTCTGAGAAATGGCATAACACTAAACCTGGAGCAGCTTGTGAGAGAACCAGCCCTGGATAGAAACCCTGAACCAGGGACTGAGGAAAAGGCACCAAACCAAACCCCCAGGCTGGTACTGAAATTTATTGGGGGAATGGGAAACCAGAGCCAGGAAAAGGTGAGTGCTGAAATTGCTGCTGCTTTTCCATCTTGCACCTCTGAGGAGTGTTTGCCTTTGCTCCAGTTAAAGATCAAGGAGTGGTCAGAACCGGGGTGTGGATTTAATAAGCATTTAAGTTCTGATATGATGGGGATGTACATGAGTTCAGTCAGAAAAGGAAAATGCTACAGGTGTGGGCTGGCTTTGGTCTTTTTAAAATATTGATGTGTTAAACTTTTTTACAGCCAGAAACCCATTATGTAGCCTGTGTTAATCTGAATGGATGCTCTAGATAACCACTGGGACTAGTTGTGCAGAGAATCTGGCATAAATATTTACAGTGTCTCTCAGTCAACCAAAACTTCTAGTTCCAAAAAATAAATTAGTGCAACAGAGAGACCATACTTCTAACTCTTAAACAAGGTGCTGACAAAGGGTAGTAGAGAGAAAAAATAGATAAAATAATTAATTCTCAGTAATTTTTTCCCTACTTTCCCAACTAATTATATGGAACACTCAAGAGAAACAGGGAAAAATGTTTACATTTTCCATATCAAACCACAAAATTCAGATTACTTCATCATTCAAACCACCTTGCTTACTTTCTGGAAATGGAAAGATCAGATTCTTCAACTTTTTGCAGATTAAATTTTGCATGAGTGTTACAGCTGCTGTTTATTTTCATCTTGTTAGTACTTTCATAGGAGTTGTCTCAAACAGAATTTTAATTTTGTTTAAAAAAACAGCTGTTGAAAAGTGACTATATGGGTTTAGTCAAAATAAACAATTTGAATTAATTTTGTCTTCTGTGGAAGTAAAGATGGTTTGTAGTGCTGAGTTCCAAACTAGAGGAATTTATGACCAAACTTGTGCATTTGCATTAAATAACTAGAGGTCACTTAAAAAGGGAAAGCAAATAATTCCAGTGTTTGGATGTTCAGAGAGAAAGAAAACAAAGCCAGCCTAGGATTTGTTAGGGTTTTTCAAGATTTCATAGTTTGTGCAACATAACATAATATCCAGAGGCCATCCAGAAACTTGGCTAATTACAAGACATGGTTACTGATTTATTCTCTTTTAGAGCAGATCAATGACTTCTATACATTTTACTCTTTTGTACTTGATTCTGTTAGACCAAGCCCTAATGAGAGTTATAAGTTATTTTACTTTTCCCTTTTCCTACCTGATTTTGCTAAAACATCTGGTTTTAGCCTGGTCATATCAGAGCTGGAAACTTCATAGGAGAGTGTTAAGATGACACTGAGGTTCCTTAATTAACATCTAACAGAATCATCCTGAGCAGCTTTAAGGATCACACTCTGGCAGTGATGCTAAAATGTCTGGAAGTACCTTGGGAATCAGGTAGGCAGTAGGTTTGCAGTAACTATTAAGAATCTGTTCTAGCTTTGCCTCTTCTGGATATTTTGAAACAAGGGCTTTGCCACATCATTCCCCCTTCCCATCCTCCATCAGCAAATCATAACCATGTTTTCCTTCAAGTTAGTCCTGGAGTATCCCACTTTCTGACTCTTTGTTTCCTTTACAATATTATTTTTGGGGGGAATTTTTTTCTGCCCTCTACTATCGTTTATCTGAATTTTTCATGGTATATTTGTGTGTATTTCTTTCCGTAAACAATATTTTATTCATTTCCCAAAAACAACTCTTTTCCCAGGCCATGTGTTTGATGTTCTGCTTAATATTGTGCTAGATGTTCTGAGATATTGCATTTTCTGTCAGTTAAATGACACATTCTTTTACCTCGTGACACTTACCTCACATTTATTTTACTACAGGCTCCACAGGGAAGCCATCACAGTACTAAGTTGTCAGAGTTCAAGAACCATCTGGATGACACTCTTAGTTTATGATTTAGTTTTAGGGGGTCCTGTAAGGAACAGGGAGTTGGACTTCATGATCCTTACAGATGTCTTCCAACTTGAGATATTCTATGATTTTATGGGGGGTTTTTTGACTGAAGATTCATGTTTAAGGCAATGAGAACGTTTGGGTTGGACTTCAGCAATGCTATTGAGAAACTGAACATTTAAATCACATACCAATATTTTGACATGGAACCTATCCAATCCAAGAATCAATATTTTTAAAATGAGGGACTTCTTCACACTGAGACTTAATAAACTACTGAGGTTCTACACCTTTCTTTGTCTAGACGGGCTCTGTCATGTTTCAGCAACATTTAAAAAATATTGTATTTTTTTCCTTTGTTTCTATAATAGTAATTTTAAGTACATAATATGCATTATATAGCCTCCTATAATTACTATGGGAGAAACAAAGAAAATATACTCTGTCTTGTGTAGGTATAAGAAGATATGACCTTAAAGAATTCTTTTATGTACATTAAGATATTGGAAATCACCTTATTGTGTTGAGAATAAATTGTTGCTAGAACCTCTTTCCACTTTTGCTTATTTTTCTCTCCAGCTGTTTTGCATATTTATTAGCTTCTTATCAGAGATACTTTGAATATAATTTTAAAATCGGAAAATAAATATTTTCCTGCTTTTTGTATCAGGATGGTTGTAAAGAAGTACATTTTCTGCATGGTGTACAGGGAGTTAGGCATGCAATTTCCATTAATAATGAACCATGCAGAAAATCTGCCCTTGAGAGGTACATGTATAGACATCACAAACATTAATCATTAAATTTGTCCAGGATTCCTGAACTACTTTCTTATCCAAAAAATTATAGGATATATAAGAATTTAATTTCACATTGAAACAATTGGAATTCATCTGACTCATATAAAGAAATACCTTTGTACAGAGTCAGGAAATCTGTGTCCTCTGCTGTATCTTCCACAGAGTGGACAGACAGATCCTTCCAATCCCTCTACATATGCAATTTGTTCAATTCTAGTGCTTACTTTCAGATTCCATACACGCCCTTTCCAGTCAAATATTAAGCCTATTATTTGTGTTGTCAGAAAACAGGTCTGGTGTTTTTTCAGGGATTCTATAAAGCTTGGATGTGTCACTTTTATATATAAACTATGTTTCTCAGGAGTTTACTAGAATATGTCACCATTTTCTGTGCCTAGATTTGACTACAAGGGTGCTTGTTTCCTTTTCTCCTTATCTAACACATTGTCCTCTGCAGAGTTAGTCAACAATCCTGTAAATATTTATGCATCTACTTCCCACTTTAAAAAGCATTACTCACCCCAATGAGATGCACAGCAGTAAAATTGAGACTATGTGTTAAAATATGAGGAATTAGGGCCTTGGGTTTGTAGCAACTGGCAAGGTCTGTGAGAAAATCCTGGAACCTTGATGGAAAATGCTCTTTTGTTTTGGTGACTCACATTTTTAGGTTTCTCTTTACTACAGGACTCAAATAGAATGTATCCCTTTTTTGGGTTGTTTCTAGTAGAAGTGTCTTCAAACAATTTGAAAACCTAATTGTAAAAAGTAGTCTGCAGACTATATTTGAAGCAAAGCTGGAGTTTGCAGTGCCTGAAGAGGTAGCTAGAGGAATCTGAAAGTAGCTTTAGAATCCATGTTTTTATTTCACATTAGTCTTTATTTCTTTCCATAGTTAAAAGGAAGATGAATGCAAGCAACTTTTTTTTTTTTTTTTTTTTAATCTGTATTAAAAACTAAACTTTCAATGCATTTTGTGTAGGCTTGCAATAACCTTCAGTTCTGGATGTCATGAATACTGAGTTTTTGGAAAAAAAAATGCTAGTAGTGCTAATAGTGCTTACTTTAATTATGACACTCAAAATGTGGGGCTTTATATTTTACAACCTGTCCTGCTGACTTAACATTTGATATCTTAGCTACAAACTATGGATTCTGTGTTAGGGCTCATAGTTTGGTTGGCTGATATCTTGAAAGAGAATGAGGTGTCAGTTTTTCTTCAGAATGTTTCACATAGCTTGTAGAGGAATTCAAACAGAAGCATGGATATTTAAGAATGATCACTTCTTGCAAGTATAATTTATTTGGGGAACAAATAAAATCTCCTAAAGTTTCTTAGGTGAGAAAGGTGCAACAATTTCCATAAGTGCTCTTGGTTTTTAGAGATAGCAGTTTAGTCTTAAAGTTAGCACTTCTCTGAATAACTTTTATTCTCTTGTTTTAGAGTTTTCCTTTGGAATACAGAGAAGAAAACTCACAATGTGCTGGTTTTGAATTGCACTCTCTTCCTCTTGAAGTGCTGCTTTCTTTCTTTTGGTTTGGTTTTGTTGAGCTACCTTGATTAATTAGCAGATGGTCACCCATTTCCTTGAAGGAGATGACATCAGTCTTTCTAGAGAACTCCCATATGAACAAAATGTTGATGAGATGAGCAGAACTGATATCCAACAGTTCAAATTTATCTTTAACCAATCCTTCTTTAATGATTAAACCCTTTCTTCATACCCCAAGAGCAAGCACACATTTGGAATGGGTAATGCCAGGTAAGTTCTCAAGTTCTGAGCTGGCCATTGCTGGAGAGTCAAGCAATCTGCAGGTAGCATCATCATTTTTTTCTGAGACTTAAGGAAAATTGTTAGGAAAAATGACACAGTGATAGTATTTCCCTGATAGAAGAGTGGTCTGATTGCAGTACCTCATATTTCAGGGAGTTACAGCACCTGCACATGCTCCAGTGAGTTTCAGTGAACAGAAGGGGACTAAAAAAGACGGACGAATAACATTTAGCAGTTTAACTGCCTATAATCTTACCACAGTTTTAACAGATGGCTTTCATAGTGATACCGTGCATTGCTAAAAAGCTGGCATATAACCTCAGTTAAATTTCAGGATTGCATTGCACTCATGGTGTGCTCATTATGTGGGAGTGTGTATGTAAACACATTACCTGCCTGGAAGATACATCATATAAAAAGTCAAGATTGACAATTCTTGTGGTAGCATCATCACTCTCTTTGATATTCAATACCAATGTATCTTGTTCAGATGTTGTAGAAGCTCAGAAGATAAGAGACTTTTGTGTATGTCTCGAACAGCAACAGCTGGATGGCTGTGAAGGCAAGTGAGAATTGTTGGCACCAACAGCCAAGGATTGTTGGTAATAGCACTGTGTGAGAAAGAGCAGGATGTGGCTGGAGAAAGGAGCCATGGGGAGGTAGAGCAGCACTTTTCTGGGAAAAACACCCGTGTTCTAGCTCCTACAGATAAGCACAGCACAGTACAGCACAGGCACAGGAATGAAATCAAGTAGGCATGAATTGTAGGTGGAACAAGACCACTAAGACCCCCTGAAGGTCTTTCTTTCTTACTCATTCTCTACCTTTTTACCCTGCTGCTTTATCCAAACCCCTTATAGAGCACATCAGGGACTACCCTACAAATTTCCATGCCACATGTGTAATTTGCTAACAAAACTTTGTGAGTTATTGGGGACCCTCTGGCTTCTACTTTTCCTTTCAACCCTGAGCATCTATGAATTTTGAGTGCTCCATTCCCCTTAAGGGTGGGACATTACAGATGCTGACAAGGTGGCTGTCATCCATTTATATGGTTTATATTTATATGCCTTCTGGTTTCTTAACATGCACCTGGCTATTGTATCCTGAGACAGACTTCTTTCACTGAAAGAATAGGAAGCAATTTCTTGAGATCCATCTTTCTAGAAGTCATAACACTGTTAGTATTTGTGCCTCCTGCAAGATGTGTGGTTTAATACATAAATGCTTAAATAAGGCTCTCTTGTCAGGGGCATGTGTTTTGAGGTCACTGTCTGGTGGAAAGATGATAGTCCTGGAAAACAGTTAGGGAATAGCAGGGGCAGTCACACGTCTTAATGCAATCACAGATGTTTAAATCTTCCCAAAGGCGAAAGCTTTAACTTCTGTTATGGTTTCAAAAAGGGAACTAGAAGCAATGGATAAAAGTAGACCAAAAGGCAGTAGTTAACTATCTGTCCTACAAGCAGAAAGGAAGAGTAACTCATGATGTTATACTGTGCCTAGGACTGAGCAAATGGGACTAAGAAAGATTATGGTGGACATGGGTAATTGGAAAACAGCCGAGATGAATATGGAGGTTAGAAAGATGCAATTAATTCTTGCTAGAAATTTTTTATTTAGTAATAAATACACATTTTCTACTTTTTAATTAAATGCATATGTTTGAGGCAGACAGTATAATTGGTACATGGAGTTATCAGTGTATTTGCATATGGGGCACCTTAGGAAATATATAGGGGAATTGTGGCTCTTCTGTGCTGCTTTCAAGAGAAGGGTTAAAAATTTCTAAAGCTGTAGCAGAGGAATCAAGGAAAAGCCTAAAGGATTCCCTTTCAAGAAATTGTAGTGGAAGTGTCCCCTAAACTTTTGACATCTACATGATTCTTTCCTCCAGCTTTACTGCAGGCCAGCCCTGGCAACCTCTCCCACAAAGCTGGCAGCCACATCGAGAGGCACAGTCACAGAATGTTGCCTCTCCTGTAAGCAGCTTTCAGCAGAACCAAAGCCACCCTGACATTATGCAGACAAATCCCAGCTCTGCTTTCTTTTAAAGGGGTAACTCAAGTTGTCTTAGGAAGGCAGGAATCATTTCCCTTTGTTTCCTTTAAAACTGAAGCTACGTTGCCAGTATTATATTCTGTTTCAAAAATTGGAGACTGAAGTGATAAAATAAAAGATGTCATGGTCAGGGAGAGCTGGCAGGAAAGTTGAAGTCACAGAGGGATTATGTGGGAGTTCGGACACGCTGTAGAAACACCAAGAGAAAAACTGAAGGAGGAGATCATGAATACTGCTGCTGCTCACACTGCATTCTATTCATTTGTTTTCCCTTCTCAGAATTTCTCACTTGGTTTCTGAAGCACAGAAAACCATACCTACTTCCCGAATTGCCATCTTGATTTCAGTCCAGTGAATTTAATTGAAAGTAGTGCACAATGATTTGAAGAACAAGTACAGCCCCAAAGCCTGTGCTAATACTGCTGGGGCTTGGGATATGCAGAGAATTCATTGCATGAAGCTCAGTAAAAGATCAAGACTAAAATCATTAGTTAGGCTGACTTGAAGAATTTGGAAACTGATTTTGCACTGACCTAATTTGCATGAAGCCTGCCCTGTAAAATCACATATAGTCAGGAAGTAAAATTATTTGTAAGACTAGACAATTTTCACATTACTGGGTCACTTGAATAAAAAAATATCATCTTTGTGAGAGAATTTATAATCCAGTGAAATCACCAGAAAAGATAGACCAAAAGACCAAACATCACCCTTTTTAATACATAAACTTCACAGTAGATGAAACATTAAATCTAAACCAGCTGTTTTAAGTATTTCTATAACTAGAAATGCTCCTAAATTAAAAAAAGACTGTAACTCATTCTATTGTATTTTGGTCACGCAAAGAAGGTGCTGTCATTGTGGGAGAAGGGCTGGCAAGGATTCACAGGAGGAAAGAAGGTAAGAATAAAGAAGAATAATGCATTCATCTATAGTTAAAAATCATGTTTGATTTTTTTTTGATAATTCAATTGTGCCAAACATGAATTCTCACCTTTTGTCGAGAGAGAAAATTAGAAGCATAACTTCAAGCAGACAATAATGAAAAGAAAGCATTCATCATTCCACACTGACTAGAAAACAGTAAGAATAAATCAGACAAATCAAGCATTATGGTAACTGTTATGCAGTCTTATGCTTCTTTTTACCTATTATTAATTGAATGACAATTCCTATTTATGGTGGGATATCTGGGTCATTTGGCTTCTAAATGAAAGATGCTTGAGGTAAGGGACTTTGGTGTATTCTGCTGAGATGTGTCTGCTGGTTTAAGGAATAACTTATTGCTGGATGCAGAAAGCTAGTTGCTTTTCCTTTCTGTCTGTGTCTCTTTTCTTCCTTCCTCTTTGAGTTATTAAAAACTGGTAAATGCATCTTCACCTCCACCCAGGATTTTAGCTGCAATCCCAAAGCACACTGGCATCCTGATGGCAGCAGAAGTACCACGACAGGGGACCTTAGCTCAAAGGTTTGAAATTGCTAACACGCCTTCTGGTGAACAAATATCCCTGTGGTGACATTTATGAGTAGAATCTATTCAACATGAAAAATATCCAGCTAAGTTAATAGTATGGCTGACTGAATGTGAATAGTGGTTTTAAGCCTATGTATCTTTGATTTCATTAGGCTTAAATCTTGAAGGATTTGCCATTCTGTAACACATTGTTTGAAGTTATTATAATTTTAGGTATTACATGAAATGTTTCTTTTTATGTCCCCCTTCTTCTCCAGGCTAATTGCAATAGCATTTGAGAATTTGTAAAATATGAATATCCTTGGGCTGTTGAAACCAGCACGGCCCTATTGCTGGGAACCAGCATGTTTTTGAATGTGATTCAGACGTTGTTTAGGATTTGGCAACTATTTGTGGCTACTCCAACCCCTGTGACAAACACAGAACCTGTTCATGCCCCAGCACTTGTGCTTGCCCTAAGCATGCTAAATATTTAATTGGTAAGAATCTTATACATTCACAGAACATTAAATTTGACTTTCAACATAATATACAGATAAAATAATCCTTCAGTCAATTGCTCAATCATCATATTAAGGAGAATCTTCTATACAGGAAAAAGTAAAGCATTAAGTATGATTTGTAGTAAACCTACTATTAATCCATTTCTTTTCTTTCACAGTCTTGAAAATAGCCTTGGCTCTGCAAACACTTTTGTTTCTTTTAACATTTTATTTCCTTTGGATTTAGACTGTGTGTTGACTCTGCTGTTTGCTCTGGATAACAGCTGTTCTTGCTGAATTGGTTGTTTTGGTGTCATCCTTCTCTGCACAAGGATGTGTTTGCTCTCTCTTTTCCTCTGGAGGCAAGGTCTTACTTAGAGTACTCCAAGAAAAGTTTTTATTTTGTGGCTATATACTCCTATCTAGAATTTTATTGCAAGTGAGATTGCTCTGTCTCTACTAGTTTTACATATAAAAAGGAAATAAAGAAGACAAAATTACCTTGGTAAGTTTCTCTTCTGTGCCAGTTCTCTGTAAAGTACTGTGGCATGTCAACAACAAAGATCAGCAGTAGCAAGGCTCTATGACCAGATATACATTTGTATCACTAAAATAAATGCATTAAAATAAATTTACACTCTAAGTGAATGAGTGGAATACTGAAATTGAGAAGCACTCAAAAGATGAGTAGATATAATCTGTACACAGATTATTGCACAGTTTAACAAAGGTGCAGCAGTAGATTAGGATTTGGCTGACAAATCATGTTTTCTCTCTTTCCCAGTAAACAAGTGATAATTTAAACTGTCAAGAATTGAAACCAAAACCTGAGGTGTGTGCTACTGATTTACAGAAAATATATTTGGGCAGTAATAAATAATGCCCTTGGAGGTAAAAGGTCATAAGAAGTGGATAAACTTGCAAACTTTGTTCAGAAGTATGAGGCCTTTCCAGAAAGAAATGTCACAAACCAAAAGTAGAATTACTTATTACTAATTTGATGGTAAAAATACCCATGAAAAGTCACAAAATATATATGTATTTTTAACTCTAATATAATCTCCGTTTCAATATATAGCTTAAAAGAAGGAACATTAATCAGTAGCAGAGAAAAAAACCCAAATTTATAAAAAGAAATGCCTGATTTTTTCTGGGAATTACAGTAACATAAGATTCAGAATTTCTTCAAGAGATTTTCTGAGTCTATTCAATGACAAAAAGTTATCTAACCTATCTCTGTGGGGGTTTTTCTCAAGCTAGGGTCTTGCTTTTGTATCTCAGAAATATTTATGTGTGTTTTTGCTGTAAATGAAAAGTATTCATGGTTAACTTCCTCATCTTCCCAGAAAATGTTGATTACAAATCCATGCCTTTCCTTTAGTAGTATGCAAATTCTCCTCAAAATCTTTTTTTTTTTTTTTTTGTACTGTAATTCGGTATTTTTTTCAGTTTTTATTCACAACCATATGTTTTTAAGGCTACCTTCAATGATGGATTTGCTCAGTAGTGAAAGATTATGCTAATCCTTATAGCCTCTGAAATGATTTTAAATCTATTGCATAGAAACTAATATTTCTTTTTGTAGTTACTAATACTGTGATATACATTGAAAAAGATTGTTTAATTTAATGGGATTTTACAAGCTCCAAAATCTTCTTTAGAGCTGACATATTAATCTATTTTCTTTAATCTAGGCAGCGTAGGGGTTAAGTTTAAAATACAGTAGAGATGAAGACTCCAAAAAGTAATTATTCAACAGCAGAATCCCAATTCCATAAATTTCCTGACTTTTGAAATGTTTTAAGCTTCTGTACATTTGAAAAACAGAGTTGTAATAGTCTTTTCTGCAGGAGGAGCCTAACAAAGTTAACTTGTTCTGGGATTTCCTTTTACCCCAAAGTATACCAGGTATTTTGAAGCCACTGTTATAGCAGTGCACAGGTGAAAGTGTTATTTCTGTCCTCAGCATTTGCTTTTTATGCAAAGTGTAGAATAGCAGGAACAAAAAGTAAGGAGCACACACCTGGAGGGAGAATGAGCTCCATCAGACCACAGGATACACAAACTGCTCAAGCTCTGGGCATTTCCATTAACTGAATATTGGTGCTGTGGCAAATGTCAAATTTACATGACAAATTCATGTCACCAGGCATTTTTACTCTCTCCCAAAATATTTGAAAAATTATAGATGTGTTGGGAAATCTTATTGTTTTCCCCTTCATCTTGCTTTGTCTCTGATCTCTCTTTCCTAAAATGTTTTTGAAGTGTGTGATTCCCTCTTGCTTTTTTATGGGTGCAGATTCAGCTGTATATAGCAAATACAATATTTTTAGGCAGTACTATGAATTTTTTTGCTGTATTGCTGACTTGGGAGTTTATACTTGGGAATTTTTTCAGTTATGACTTTCACTCTGTGCAGTCCTTTAAGCACCTCATACGCTTCCTTCTGGAAAAGCAAGAAGAAAATCCCCATTTTCTGCAGGTGAGATGCAAAGAAGAATAATCAAAATAGAAGAATAATCAGCTGCCAAATGATGTGCTGCAGGTTAGCAGGCTGCATCTCTAATCCAGCTTCATTTGCCAGTGCATCACCTGTTCACCTTATACACTGAATAGCAACTTGAATGTCATCTCATGCAGCCCTCAGTGGTGGCTTTTGTATTCATACAATAGTTTTTTATTAAGACGCTTGGACATGTAAAAATATGAAAGAAAAAGATAGAAAGAAAAGAAAAATATTTCTTTTCTGTACTTTGTTTGCTATGGCCACAGCTGAGATGATTAATTTTGACCCACTCAGGTTTCTCCTCTTGATTTGTATTTTGCATAGATAACGTTTTCTGTTTCTTTTGGTCAGAAGGAGGGGGTGCAGTGTAAGCTGGTTGCTGTTGATTTGGCAGTGACTCCTAGGGTCCTCTGTGTCTTCATCACAGCTGGAAATTTCTCTGGTGTAGCCCCCTAAGGACTGTGTGCTTCCCCCAGAGCAATTGCAATTTTGGTCAGCTGCTGCCCCTTTCCAACACTCAGTGCTTTCCCTGCCTGCTGGTGTTTGCATTATGCACGTGTCCCCTGCATCCTGGGGATGCTGTGTGCTCACAGCTGGCCCCCCCTGACCCCTGGAATACCATGCCACAGTTTTTGCCAAGCACCATCTGCATCACCTCAATGGAAAGCTGTTGAATTGTGCACCTGCACCTATTTTGAATATCTGAAGCCATTTTGCTACTTCAGCAGATATTATGGCATAACCTGAATACTTTTTTTTTTTTTAATAGAAATTTGTGTGGAAATTGATCTCTTTGTGCCTTTTTTTGAGAAATGAGTCACAGCCACCACTGTACTGAACCACTGAGCACACTTGACATCCTTTTGGGTGATGTAATTTGAGTTTCACATTTAACTGCCCTAAGCTGTGGTTCGTGTGTCTCCACTGCCCTGCTCTCACCTTCCCATTGATATTGATATTGATACTGATATTGATATTGATATTGATATTGATATTGATATTGATATTATTCTGTGCAATCTCAGCCCTGCCTGGTGCTCTGGCAGTGCCTCTGCCACTCTTCTCTCCTCCACAGGTCTCTGGAAGGATGTCAGTCTTCACACTTGCTGGTGGATTTGGGCTGAATAATATTTATTGCTAAACACCGTCTCTGTACATTCAGTTGTTTGTGGGAAGTTTGCTTGTCTACAGTCTTGTTTTCAGGTAGGAACTTGTTTTCTTTCAATTCTATAGAGATCCACTGATTAATCACTTGTGAATTATCATTCATTAATCTATGATAATTAAGCAGGTAATGACATGTTTTTAAATAATAATTATTTGCATACATGAATATTTAGTCTCTTATTAATATCCAGAGTAAATTAATTATCTGTGGTCTTTCCTGTTAACTTACATAACTTGTATAATATTTTCTTTTGACACAATACAGTGTTAATATTTAGGCTGTAAACTTTTATCACAACAAATACACCTTTCTTCTATTTGCTGACTTGCAGAGTACTTTTGCCACAGAGAATTTCTCAAGATAAATTTGCTGTTTCTTTGCTGGTATTTTCATACTGAAAATTCATAACAATCAATACAGTGGTTTTCTTCTCTCTCTGCACTCCTTGTGTTTTCTTTTCAGACCTCTTACCTTCAGTAGCATATGCTCTTTTTTCCATTTTAATCTTTTGGCCTTCAGATTATAATATTGGGCCACATTGATTGAAAATCCCTTCTTATATTTAAAGTGATAGACTGTATACTGTCGTGCACTTTCTTGGAACTGCTGAAGCTCTTGGCACACAGCTAGGTCTAGTGAGGATACACTGACATTTCTGCTTTAGGGAAAAACATTTATTCTTCCAACACTTTGTTAAACTCTCTAGCTATCATGCTATACATAGAACAGTTTCATTTCTTCTTATAGCTTCTTTTGGTTTTGCTACTCCTTGAAGTTCGTTCCTCCATTGATGGAACTGTGCAGCACCTTGTTTCTTACCTAGTAACTCTCTTGCCCTTTCTGTTAATATCAGAACCAGTTCCAAGATCCCAGCTTTCATCTTTTCCTTACTGGGAGAGAAGTCAGCACACAGGATTTGCAACAAATCCCTCAATAATTTGTTTTTCTCTGCTAGTCTTGTGTGATTTATGTACAGTGCTGTTCCCTTCCTGCTCCTGCTGTCATCATCTGCCTCGATATCTTGGTTAGGACAATGGATGCTTTTATTGGTCTCATAGTGCTTGCATAGCATGGGGCATTATTTTCTCCCTGGATGAGAGGGAACTGAATGAATCAAACATATGGGTTTTGGAGGAAGAGGTCTATGAGTCACAGTACCTTATTCTTATGTCTTTAACTTCTTAGCCCCTTCCCTCCCCTCAGTGTAAGCCATCTTAAAAATTTCTGTGCTGCTTTCCCTCTTGAGTTCTGTGATAGGGAATTTTTTTTAAATAGTTCAAATAGTTTCTTCCAAGATTTTTTTTGTTAAAAATCAATCTCTAAATCTTAATCCACTTAAATTATTGTTATCTAAAGACAACAGCTGCAAACATTGTATCAGTTCTGCTGTGGCTGGCTTCTAGTGTGTTTTTTTTGTTTTGATTGATAAATTCCTTTAGAGTGAATTTCCTCAGATGGAGGACATGTTTTAATTCTGAAACTATGGAAATATAAAACATATTCCATCTAAACATTTATTATGTATAGAATGTATGGGGGGAGCAAAGTGCTCTTCCTGGGAATTAAAATGAGGAATATGTAATTTTATTAATAATACTGTAATTGCCATCATATAAGAAGTTTTTATCTTGTCCCCATTTAAGTCTGCTTTTGTAAGATCCTATAGCAAACTAATGTAAGTGACAAAATCCATTAAAGAATATATTATCAGCAGGTCTTTTACAATTCATGGACTTTCTTGGGTCCAGTGCTAAAAGAAAAATTGTCTCAGCTGTCAGTGTTAAACCAGATACCTAAAAAACTCAAATGGCCCAAATGTTTTTGAAAGTGTTTGAAAAGAAGCGACATGTCTGGGAGATTGTACAGAGAATCAGAGATTCACTCTGACATATTTCATCATATTTGGGTTGGAAAGGGCACACAGTCAATTTTAGTTAGTTTGAAGGTGCAAATAACTTGTTTGATGCAACTTCTTAGGAAGACAGTGGTGGGTGCAAGAGGGGTTCTGGAATGAGGAGACACTCTTCACCTGCAAGGAATGTTGTGTAACACTGGGGAGTGATGGTCAATGGTCTGGGATACTGGGCCAGGACAAGCAGCTGGGAGAGCACCCATGGTCACTGCAACAGTGCAGGAAGAGTGAAGGAGAGCACAGCAGTGAGAGCAAACTTTGGGGAAAAAAAAAGATGGAGAGTTACTGCTGGAAGTTTCTCTCTGTTTCTTTGGGGAATATTCTAGAGAAAAGAAACGGGATGTAACATTATCCAAAGTCCACACTTCTTGCCTTGTAGAATGGGAATAGTTGTTCTTTAGATTTAGATATTTCATTTTTATTTCCCATATTTCTGTCATTCCTTTATTAGATTGGTTATTTACATAATACAAAGGTAATTATGATCCATTCTGTTAGGACTAATTTACAGATCAAATGACAACTCATAATACCTACTATTTATATTACTATATTCGTTTGAATGGACTATTTCTGTACTTGGAGGAGGTTGTCTTCAAAGACCTGCCAATTTTTTAGCACCTCTGCCCTTCATAGCTCTCTTTCAATGTTTCTGAATAAATTGGTAGCAGCTACAAGTAGCTGCGTAATTTCCTTGTTCTGCACTTTTCTTTGTACATTCTTTCTCACCTGTTTGATACCAACTTTTGTGTGTGTCTTTTTTATTTTCTGAGTGAAAATGCATGAGTTTTTTACCAGAAAATGACATATGACAGATACCATTAGTGAAGTTAAGAGGTTTCACCAGCAAGGCACAGCTGTTTAAGGTACCTACATTTTGCCAGCTTACTTTTAAACCTCCTGAATTTGCTATCATGAAGTTTCATGGTGTTATATATTTGCCTAATTTTCCTGTCAACACTTTCATTCTGCAGTGGAAGCAAGACCCTACTTTTCCCAAGGAACAACAGGCACTCCTCCATCCCACTTGTCCATGTATATTTTCTGACACCAGAAATCTGAGGCTTAGGAACTCACTTTGGTAATAATAAAACACTGTAACAGAACTAGAGACCAAATATCATTTTCAGTCCAACTCCACTGCCTTTCCCCGAAATAATCTTTGCCAATGTAACTAATGACTTGGCAAAATAAGGGAATTCCATGAGCCTGCACTTCATTATTATGTATCGAACAGATGTAAAAAGTTCATGGTGACTTAGTTTGCTGTGGTTTATTTCTAAGTAGGTAGGATTTGTTTTGATTTGTTTTGTTTTGTTTTAAAAAACTGTGTAGCTGAACCTGAGAAACAACAGATTGTTCCTGGCCCTGATGAGTACCCACAGGAATGAAGAAGGCAAAAAGGGATCTGTTGCCACCTGTGTGTGTGACACCACTTCAGGCTGTTCTTTGTTCTTGTTTCCCTTTGATGTTATGGTTGGTTTGATATATAGGGAAGAGCTGACTAAAATACCAGGGTGTGATGGTATAAGCACACCATCTGAAAAGAGCTGGGAACTCCCATGGAAATCAGGAAGGCTCAGAGTGTTTTCCCACAAGCAAATACCATTTCATACCCCCTCCAGTGCAGGCCAATGTCACAATCTGCCTTTCTACTCTAATTCCGAAGAAGTTATTTTCTGTCCCTCCTGAGATTGATATGTGCCATGAATATGTGTATTCTGTGCACTGCTGGACTCAGATTTGGGCTCTGTGGGTGATCTTATGCCACCACAGGCCATTGTACATTCTGTAAAACACAATGAAACTGATAAAAGGGAAAAAGGGCATCCAGGTGAATTGCCAGAAGCAGCCTTCAGGTTTCTTGAACCTCCTGAAAATAAGATAGGGGAAAAGAATATACTTTCATCCCTCGATGTGAGAATATCATAATGTTCCTATGCCTGAAACTCCAAAGGTTTCATATTTTCAATATTAGTGCTTTTTGTCTCAAACTAACTCTTAATTAGGTGGGTATTGTGGGAATTCTATTAAATAAGAAACATCATTCTTGCCAAAATCCACAATTACATTCCTCCTTACCTCCCTGTTTGAGCACAAATGGTTTTCATGTAGCATTAGAGATTCTTCAGTAGGTGAACATCTATATGCTTAGATAAACTTGAAAAGGTATACAGATTTTTATTCCAGCTATGTTCCTAAATAGATTTTCAAGGCAAGAAAACTAGGTAGAATCCTATCCTAGACAGAATTCACAATGGAGAAAAGTTTGTTTCAAACTCAGCTCTTTAATTAAATTGTCCAAACAAACAAACTGCACCACAAAAAAACAGACATTACAATAACTACAGCAGGGAGAAAGTGCTCTGTTGCCTAGAGATTATTTCAAATGTTGATTCCTCAGGAGGATTGCTCTGTGCTACATTTAATATACTGTCAAATATAAAATTTGGTTAAAATTTTGCTTATCTCATTGAAAGATTATTCATCTGTTTTCCCTTTGCTCAGAAGTAATACTTTATTGGGATGACTACGATTCCATTTTTGCAAGTTGTTATGTAGGTGGGAAATACTTGCTCAGGTAAGCAATGCTTTTTGATTTAAATGGAAATAGCTTGCTTGGGTAAATGACTGCATGGTTAGACCAATTGTTTCTTCATTTCCTTAGTCTTTTATTCTGTCTGCAAATTGTCAAACATGCATCTGTTCACACTGAGATGATTATAGAAAGAAAAAAAGTTTCATTCTTGATCTTGCTGACACAGATTTTATCTGATAGGCCATTCTCTGGTTCACTGGGATTTCCAAATTTATGAAACTTCAGTATCAAGTGCTGAGGACTGAAGTCTTTGCTGAAAAGAAAAGAAAAACTTGTAGCTCTCTAATAATGGGTTAATCAATGTGGGAAGGACTTTCTTTCACTTAAAAGAATGTGCACCTTGAATTTAAAATATTTTCAGTTTTCCCTCTTCTCCTCTTAGTCTTTCTGGATTGTCTTAGGTGATCAGACCTTGCTAGGGATACATAAGTTATGTTGGCAGCAGGAAATGCTTCAAAGATAACCCTTAAGCCCTCTAGAACATGTTGATGTGAGCAGCAATAAGGTGGCTTGGTTAAACAGGTAAATTTATTGGGGAAAAGATCTCCTGAAAAATAGTGCCAGAGGGAGGCCTCTCAGCTTGGAAGCTGGAGCCTGGAAGTATCTCTGTGAATCAGAAACTTCCTTGTAAAGTACATCTGGAAACTGTGAATAACAACTGGGGGAGTCTAGATGCCAGAGGCACCCTGAGATACCACCAAGAGGTGCATAAACAAGAAACTACAACAACAATTTATCATCTGAGCGAGTGGTAAATAGTCTGGAAAAATCTAATTGCTCTGAAATAACAGAAAGCATAATCATCTGTTGGCTCTTACAGGTGAAAAATCAAAATTACCAGCATCTATTGACTGCTCAAAGTGGTGCGTCCTACATGCACCCTCTTGTAAAATAAAAAACTTAATTTTTATCCCAAATGGAACATTTTTCTTGGAGAACATCCCATGCTGCACATAACTTTTCCTAAACAGGGTGAATGCAGCTCAGTGAGAGTTTACATCCTGTCCAAGGATGCCTGATTGACTCAAGGCTTTGTGACATGGATCACCTGAGAAGGGAGGTGGTGATCCCTATATACCCCCAGACTGGGTAACATTTTAAGTCCTGAAAGCTGTGTGTGATTTCTTGCCTGCCAGATTCAAATTCGTGTTTTTTTTCTTTTTAAAACCAAATATATTTTTTTTTGTGTGAAAAACGTCTTAAAAATATAATGAATTCATTTTCTCCTTTAGCAAGATGTTTCCTTCTGTTGCTTTTTAAAGTACACAAAAGAAAGTACAGTGAGTTTATTAATGGCATTATGTGACTTAAACTTATAAAGGACATTTCTAGATATAATTTTATAGTTCTGGGAATGAAGACTAGTAGTGAAACATTTAAGTAGCACTACGTTTTTAGAATTTGTGTTCCAAAGTTCTTGGGAGATTACATTTTCTTTTCCATTACACTTGAACTCTGTCCTTTTCATCACAATATTTTCACATCTAATGATTCCTTAAAACTATGAGAGGAAACCAGCAGTAACTGTAAATCTACTTTTGTGACTATTTTCTCTTCTTTTTATTTGATTTGTTCTAATCTCCATTTTTATGCAAAGAAAAAATGATGTTGCCTGTAAGCCTCCACCAGTAACCATGTTAATATTAATACTTATTTTTCAGTCTAGAGCTGAAAGACTCACTGTGACTGCAATCTGCTTACTCTACTTAATTTTGATTTGCTTCACTTTATGCTTTTTCTTTATTTTCTGGCTTCTGTGGACACATCTTCAGCTACAACCTTCCCTTAATAATTTTCAAATTTTATTTTAGGGAAATAACTGGGGAACCAAAAGTAATGTCAGCAATGACTCTGACTTGATGAGGAGAGGATATTTTGCTAGAAACTTATGAATGTTTTCAGATACTAATGAAATTCAGAACAAAGATGCCTCTTTCCATGTATGCAATGAGGTATGTGAAAACCTCCTACAAAGCAGGTTTTCTGGAAAAGTAATGCAAGATTTCTTCAGGGCTGAACAAATTATTCAGTTTTTACTCCTCAATTCTCTTTTGTATCCTAGAAAATATTATTTTTGTAAGAGCCTTTATGCAAAGAATGAAAAGATTAGAAATTAAGCCAGAAAAACTCTCAAGATGTGTGTTTTTAGAACATGGCTCCTTTAAAAAATATTCCTGTTGGGTTGAAGAAAAATAATTAATATTCTAAGATCTCTCACCCTGTTGTTATTTAGTGCCTTGAGAGTGTTACTATGCTTCCACATATTCTTTATCCCCATATCTTTGTCCTGGCTTTACAGCATTGAAATGGAAAGCATTTACAAACATGATCTCATGTCCCTGAAAAGTCTGAAGAGATGATGTGATCATATCACAGTGAGATTGTCTAGCAAATAAGGACAATGACTATGCAAAAAAATGCATTTTCCAGTAACAATCATCCTTTAATTTTGAAACACTTTAAACCTACTAACATTAATGAGCTAGGTGAAAGGCAAAATTCTAAATGCTACCTCATAGCTAAGAAATCAGATTTCAAATTAAAGGATGGGAAAATTGGAAATTTTATCTGATTACTATTAAAAAAAATTATTCAAAGCTAGAGTCAAGCTTCTGCCAATAACCTTGGTTTATTGTCATTGAAGGGCTGTGGTAATAATCATATAAATGGACAGTTAATTTTTTTCTACATATTTGAGTCACTTTTTTTCTGAAATTAGGTACCATATTTTGTGAAGGTAGCTATTTCTCTCTACAAGACCTGAGCTGAATGTTCTATTGAAAGGCACTGGACTAACAGCTGTGGAAAGTATAATTCTCTATTTAATTAGTACACTGAACTCAAGTAATGACATTTTGGGGTTTTTTTTTTGTACACTATTCTACTGGTGAGTCTTAGGTCTGCTCTGGAGTAATTACCTGTATCTCAAGAATTAAGGGGGGGTTTGTATAAGTTTTAATCAACCTGTACTTTTCTTCTGAAGGCAAAATACTGTGTGAGTGAAGATAAGATGCCTGACAGTCTTTGGCTTCATCAATGCAAATGCAGGCTGGCCACAGCTTTTGTTTTTTGCATGTTTTCAGATCAACAAAGATGTAACATGGGACACAGAAGAGGCATTAGAAGACTGCCCTGGTTGATGATGTTGTGGTTTAATTTTGAGTTAGTTTACCTGAAATGCCATTATAGTGAGAATCAGCAGGATCTGATGCTAAAAAATATCTTCCCACAAAGAAGGATGGGTTGACCAGCAAAGACTGTTCTGTATGGTTCAGATGTTTTGGGTGCATGTGGTATATTGAGTAATTATCAATGTGCATTTATGTCTTACATGCATAAGCTTTGATTGCTTTTCTTTCACCATTTAAATAAACAAATTCTCTCTCATAATATGCATAGCAGTCCTTTCACTTCCATGAATATGGATTCTATCTTTATTTCAGAAATAAATCATAACTTCTACATTAAGAAAGGAGTAGTATAATATTGCTGGTTTATATGCAGGCAGAAATACCTTATCTGTGATTTTTTTTTTCTTTATTGTAATGTTGTTTGTAAAGCTCTGGAGATTGTAAAGCTAACTTCATTGCTGTTAAACTCCTGGATAATCTTTTCTGTGACTTTGTGCATTGCTGACATACAAAATTCAGAATATTTTTTCCTTGGTGAAGGCTGTGGTTTAGTCTTGCATTCACTAAAGCTTGTTATCATTTATCTTGCTCATTCAGCTGCAAGGTTCGATCCCTGCCCACTGAATTTCCTCAATGCTCCATGTCTTTACTTGTCTGAAACTGTTATAATACAACTTTCTATTCTTTTTTAGTAGCATCACCTGCTTTTAGCTTGGAAATACACCAGCTGATCATGTGTACATGAACATTTGTAGCTCCTTTTGTGTTATGGTGTGGTGTTTAGGATTTAGGAAACTGAAAATTAGCAGAAGTGCAAGGGTAAAGAAAATGGGAAAAATGTGGAAAATAAAAGACAAAAGTATGGTATTTTCTGGCCAAGGTTTCTAACAAACTTCTTTTATATAAAGTTAATATAAAGTTAAATAAAATTTATTTGTCTTGATCATCTGCACAAAGGGATGTAGGAACTTCTTTACCTGACTGTGCAAGGACTACCTTATCACCAGCCCTGTCATGCAGGTATAAGTCATGGAATCATTCTTTCTTCCATTTTTAAGGGAATGGACAAGCCAACTCTCTATCCATTGAATCCCATCAATCAGAACAACTCAACTGACAAGGAAGAGGTCAAGAAGCACCGAGATACACAATGGTGTGAACTGAAAGTGGTCTTTGTATATTGGGATAAAACTACAGTTTGTGGGGTAGTCTTTGCAGAGTCCTTCAAGTCCTCTGGGTTGCTGACAGTTGTTCCAGAAACAATATTCTATTCCACACCTTCTCAAAACAAGGCTTTAGTTCTCAGTGCCAGTGGTTCAAGTGGGCAAACTAGACATTGCATCCATGAAATTATTCCTAAGGAAGAAATGTACCTGAGCAAAGAGGCACTTATGTCACCACTACACCTGTTCGGGGAACAATGGTCTAGAAAAAAACACTTCTGAAATGAAGCCCTGCATGGCAGAAACAGGAGAGGTTCCATCAGGTGCTCAACTTCCAACACTGAATTTTTGAAAACTGAAGGCTGGTCTGAGCTTGCAGACATGCACACAGCTGCATCTGTGCACACAAATCTGGTATTTATATAAGGCATCATTCCATATGTGCATATCTTCTTTAGGAGGCAGAAGTCATTCTGCAACAATATATTCCTTAAAACCATTTTACAATATATATAGCTTCTTGGAAAGAAGGATGAATTCTAATATTTTTTCAAGCTAAACATTTGCTTAAGATCCTTTGCTAAAATGGTCTTTAAATTTGTTTGTGGTGAGATGGTGACTGTGACTATGTTCTGATTTAACTCCAAAACCAGACTGCAAAGTTGTAGTTTGAGAATATGAACTTTGTAATCTGACAATGCAGAAAAGAAAAAATAATTTATACTGACACTTCTAAAATGGAAAATTGTAATTGTTTCACTGTGTTTATCGCAAATATATGTTTAATGGCATGCTTGGATTTACAACAATTTTCACATATCTTTGCTGTCAGAATGTTTTGTAGTGGCCAGAATATTTCCTGCCATATTTCACTTTTAATTTGAATGGCAATCACTGCTGACTGTGCCTCCTTTTCTTTCCAGAAAATTATGTCTGCAAAGTGCTCAGAGTTTTACACTTGATTAAAAAGGCAGGGGCTTTCTTCATCATAATTAAGCCAGATGACCAGAAATGGCTACCAGTAAGGACTGAAGAGTTGTCCCAGTTCAGTTCTTGGAGCTTTTAGGTTGAATTCAATGTAAGCTATAAAATATTTTGAGGTAGGAACTCTTA
This sequence comes from Acridotheres tristis, assembly GCA_037013685.1. Classification (NCBI taxonomy): domain Eukaryota; kingdom Metazoa; phylum Chordata; class Aves; order Passeriformes; family Sturnidae; genus Acridotheres; species Acridotheres tristis. The sequence goes on from CM072884.1 coordinate 6,463,127, forward strand.
CTGGTGTTTCTTAACATCTCTAAGAGATTAGGCTATGGCTTTTGAGCTCACCTTTGGCCTGTGTGATACTTCTGAGCCCCTTTTGGGTCTCAATCCTGTTTTCTATCTGGAAAAGCCAGTGTTGGAAACCAGAGGAAGATGATATTTCTGAATATATCTGAATCTCTTATCTTAGAATAAAGCTTCTCTGTCTGTTATCAGTTCATACTATTTTTATGTAATACTGTATTTATGAGAAATAAATGATAATATTTTTGAAAAATAGACATAAAAATTACAATTGCTATACCTTCTACCTATTCAGATTTCTCTTCCCATTATATCCAAGCTGAGCTAGCTAGATAAAAAATCAGTAAAGTCCAACACTCTGAACTTCTTTGTTGCCCATATATGCTAACAGGAGAAATGGCTACCTTTTGTATCATAATGGCTCTTATTTCTCAGTTGGTAAAGGACATGTGTGAGAATGGCCATGTAAAGGTGACTTATTGCTTAACTCTTGAACTAAAATGCCATCAACAGCTACAGAGGTTGCACCAGGTGGAACAACAAAGCAGAGCACCAGGCAGGACATGATCCATGGGATTTACATCCAGGAGGCTTTTTGAGAAAGCAAATTGCTGGTGGAATGTTCTGTCTTATGCTATTGCCAACCCTCCTCTTTCCCCAACAGCCATAAATGTTTGGGTGTTTGTTTTTTTTTCAGGCAGTGCAGTGCTGGCTGTGCTCCTGTTAATGCTGCTTGGGGTGCTGGAGGCCTTTTTGGCTGCCAGGGCATGCTGCTGGCTCATGCTGAGCTTGCTGCCTAACAATACCCTAAAGTCCCTTTTTCTATCCTTTTAAGGTGCCATGATTTGGATTAAATTCTGTCCAAAACATTTAAAGGAGCATAAGGCTGCTCTGTTAAAAGGAATCAGTAAAAAATAGGAACATCGAGATCAGTATTCCTGAACATCCCATGAGATTCCTTCCTGACTCTGATTTTTTAGTCATTTTATTATCTGACACAGAAGACAAAAGGCAGCTTTTCATTATCCTGGAGAATGATGATATTCCTATCTGTTGGACTGAATTAATTGGGCCATATTCACAAAATTTCTGTGAGTTTTCCACTTATTGGGATATCCTGTTTGTGCTGTCTCCTGGAGAAAGACAGGCAGAGGTCATTAAAGAGCAAAAAGAGCAAAAAGAGAAAGGAGAGTTAAAAGCAAAAGGGAAAGTATTCATCACCTTTATGCATATGGCTGCTGATAGTTCCAACATTTAAAAATGTAATAAATGAACAGTGCTCTGAGAAAAAATTCTTAAAACGCTCAGCCCAAACATCCTCCTTCGCACAAGAAATAAGCAAAACAGTAGCTGCCCCAAATAGCTATTAAATAAAAACAAGTAAGGAATTCATAAAACACCAATTAACTGGGTGGAAAGCACAAAATTCTTGTGATGAGTGTGTTGAATTTTCAGCATTTTTGAAGGACAGCAATATCTTGTAATTTCCCTTTTTTTTTTCCCTGTGACTTTCATGTTGGTAAGTAATAAATGCACAAGTCTGGTTTAGAAATCAGTTGCTTCCTTTCCTCAAATCTCTCAGAAGCATGACAGCACATATCTATTTCACATCACAGTACTGAGAAAAAAAAATGACACTCAACATCCTTCCCACAAGAGACAAATTGGAAATAGAATTGGAGCTTACTCTGAACTGCTTGGAAGAGCAAAACTGGTGGTGAAGTGAGTTTGAATTTGCACTACTTTGACCTTGGGGCATCACTCCTGAGAGGCATAAACAGTGAAATGTAGGTGGCAAGAAAAAAAAATCAGTATAAAAGCTGGTGGGGTATTAAAGGACATTTAACATAATTTTTTATTAGCTGTTTTAAACACTTTGTTTAATAACACACGAACACACTAGATACAGTGTGAACATTCTAGAACAGTTTAGAAATATCATCATAGGTTTTCAATGGAATAGTGCCCACTTCAAACAATTATTTTATTTTTAATTTCTAGTTTCTTTTTCTATTGCTATATTATTAGTATTGTGATACAAATTATATGTTGCCCTCAGTAAGTATTAATTTGTTATTTTAAAAAACACTTCATGGGTTCCACACAAAGAACCAATGTCTGTAATAAGTGACTTTTCCCCATCCAGAGAGGTAATTCAACATGAAAGAAGCAAGGTTGCATATCACTTCTTGTGTTTCAGTTTTGGAGCATTAAGATGCACAGAGCAACACAAGATCTTTCTCATGCTAAATTATTTACCTTAAGCTGACTACTATCCTCAGTAAATAAAAATTCATAATTCTGCTCTGTGTCTGCTCATTTGTTTGCTCTCCCTTAAAACCAAAACCAGCAGCTGGTGAACCATGTACTGGATAGAAAGACTGAAATCCCATTTTGTCTGAAAGTATGTACTTGACATAGAAGGATACACATGAAGCACCAAAAGGAAAGATGTGTATCTGTTCATCCACCCATTTTTATGCTACTCCCCTTTCTGCACTTTTTTTATATGCTCAGAGTTCAGTCTTGGGTTTTAAGTTCAGTACTTCTCTCTGAAGGACATAATGAGATTTTTTTTCCAAAACATGCTGCAAATGGGATGGCAGTTTCTCAGTTGTAGCCCATGAAAACTATTATTGCAGATTGATTGTTAACTTTTTCTTAGCAAACAGTTTTATCTCACAGTGTGATCTTCTCCCCCCTCCATAGACTTGAAGTTAAAAATAAACTGAAGTTTGCACAGTTGTTATTATATTTTCTCTTAACACATGACTGACATTTGGACAAAATCCACTTTTCACTCTTGCTTTCATTCTTTTTCCAAAATTTTGGTTTTGCTACTGAATGTTTCTGAAGAGTAGATATTTGTTTCTTCTTCCTTCTCTTCAATCCTTTTTTATTTGGTCTTTTGAAGATATCAAGAAAACAGTATGCCCACTGATTTTTATTTTGCTTTATTTTGCTTAATTATTTGAAACTAAAAATCAGCCTACTGGTGCTGACAGATTTTGCTGGTCATTTGTTTAACGGAGCCTTGGGCTATTCAAACATTTACTATTCTAGCTGAAGGCAGCTCAAGGCATTTTCATCTGCCAGGCCATAATCAGTGTTGCCTTATTTTGTGCTCCTTGTTATCCAGGCCAAATGTGTTGAATTTGTTAATATGGAAAACCTCAAACGTTATTAGGCCTTTCAAACGGTAACAAAAGTAAATACAAATAAAACAGTATTACGACTATCACACTGATTTTTTTTAAATTATTTTCAAAGGCTTTCAGATTTTGGTGAAATAGGTATGAACTAGAACAGTAAAATCTTTAGACCCATGATGCCTAGAGAGGGTTCTGCCAGCTAGAAGCACAAACCTGCAATGATTAGTCCTCATCCCAAACCAGTAACGAAGGAAAATGATTTTTCAGAACTTGGCAAGAGAGCCTTAAATACAGCAAAGACAGAAATACGTATTCAATCTTTGGTACCTATAAACAAGTTTTTATTCCTTCCTTTATGTTATATTGATCTTTGTGTGAGGAGACAGTTTGTTTTGAAGCAAATGTCTCGGAGACACTTTGATTTTCTATGAGCTTTCAGAGGAAATGTCTGGAAACAAAAAGGATAACTTCAGCTACAGTGATCTACTGAACGCTGCCGAGGGTTTTGGAGCAGCCCCTTTGTATCTTTGGGTGCCTTTTCACCCTGCCATAACCTGTTGTGTAGACACATGCCATTTTCAGATGTTTGAGACCAAATGTTCCTGTTCTTAGGAGAACGTGGGCAGATGAGTGTGATGCAGAAGGTTGCAGCACTCCTTGTGCAAACACGGTACATCCAGCAGGTGTTGTTATGGTTATTTACATGCATCAGGTCTGTGAAATAGCACAGAACATGTCATGGCTTCAGCTGTCCTGGAAGTGCCAGCTCATACTTTGGGATAAATTAGCAACCTGAAAATTCCTTTCCAGTTAGTTAATCTTCATGCCATTAACAGGTAAACTATATTTTACATTATTTTCATAATTCAATACTGATAATTCAATAAAACCTTGATCCAGCAACCAGACATTTTTAAGAAGCAGTGAATTTGGCTCTGAAACACCCTTCTCTTAATACATTTCTATAATTGTGCCTGCTGCTGCAGACATTTGCTGGTGTTAAGAACAGTATGTTCAAATTGGACTCTTAGTACTGAAAATGAAACAAAGAAACTTATAAACCAAACAGGGAAGACCATTTTGTACCCATGTTGAGATCTGATTGGGTATGTAAGATATATTTATGTAACTGAGTAGATAGTGTTTTGCATCCTGCAGTGAGAGCATGGAACAAGTGATTTCACTGGCCATCCTGCAAGGCTGCGTTTGTTTTAAATCCTGTAGATACATAAAATCAGCATAGTACCAAATTTCACAACGCTTAATCCTGAGAAACAAAAGCTATTGTTATGTTCTTGGTCCTTGTGATAATGACACAATTTGGAATTTTTCCACAGCCACTTGTTTACTTCCACATGGACACTATTTTCATCCCGTATTTAGTACAATTCTGGTCAGAAAGGCACAGAACAGTGAAAGTTGTTCTAGTCAGGAGACTGACATATTGCATTTGTACAAAAGGGACTGAACTGTGACAAGAGTCAAGACAGCATAATTCCCATTATCATTGATTTACCAACAATGTGTCTGGTGTAATTATGTGCCCAAACTAATCTGTCTGAAAGTAGCTTTCCTTGATAGAGCTCTATGAAATCAATTTGAAGTATTTGTTCCTGTATTTGAATTAATGCACTTTAAGAAACGAACTTCAAGTTTCTTGAGTCTCTTATAGATTCAACCCCTTTGGAAGGTGCCAGGCTCAGGGTTTCTGAATTGTAACTTCATTTGGAGCCACTTGCATAACTCCTTCAAATTCCCCTGGAAATCTTTGTCCAATGAATTCCTTCCGTGTAGCTGCCTTTTCATTGTTCCCTTCAGGATGCAAATTTAAAACATCAAAACATTTTTTTTCCCCACAAGAAACAAAATTATACACTTTAAAATCCAATGACATTTTAAATTTCATTTTGATATATCAAGATGGAAACAATTTTGAACTGTCGTTTTGGAACACAGGATAAAAAAGAGGTCTAAAATTGCTTTCTCCCATGGAAAGTTTGAGTTTCGATAAAAATAGGTTCTTCTGTGAGAATTCAACTTTGAAGGAATTACAGCAGTTTCCCTAATATCATAAGCTGTGCAATTAATTAACAGAAATTAATAAACTCATCCTTGTCTGGAGTATCTCTCTTACGAGAAGAGACTCTGGAAGCTGGGCTTGTTTAATCTGGAGAAGAGAAGCCTGAGAGGGGATCTCATCAATGAACATAAATATCTCCAAGGTGGGTGCCAAGAGGTTGGTGCCAGACTCTTTTTGGTGGTGCCCAGTGACAGAAGGAGCAGCAATGACCATAAAATAAAACACAAGAAAGATCATCTCAGGAGAAAAAATTTTCCAGGATGGTAGCAGAGCACTGGAACAACTGCCCAGGGAGGTTCTGGATTCTCCCTCTCTGGAAATATTCCAAACCCACATGGACACATTCCTGTGTCCCCTGCTTGAGTTGACCCCTCCTTGAAAAGGAGGTTGGACTGGATAATCTCCACAGGTCCCTTCCAACCTGAACTGTTCTGTGATTGCGTTCTCTTTAAAATTCTTAACTTTTTTTCCTGAATTCTAAGTACATGCCATACAGAGAAAAAAAAAAAAACTACACATCATGAAAATGCTCATGTTTGCATGGAGGCAAAATAGAAGTCATCAACCAGGCAAAAAGAAAAGTTTCCCTTTTCATCCTATGAATCCTAGGAACAGAAACCATGTTCTTATTTAACGTCTGGAAATCTCAGTAGTGGTCAGGGTTGTTGTGGCCAAACAACCTTTGTATAAGTTAATTCTGCCTGTTCTGGTAGTAAAAATGTTGAAACTAAATATGGGAGTAATACCCTTTGTGTGTAACCTGATCTTTCATTATCATCAAAGTAAACATCCTATTATTGGTAATTTAAAGAGCTAGCCATCTATCTATCTATCTATCTATCTATCTATCTATCTATCTATCTATCTATCTATCTTTTTTTTTTTTAACCAGGAGTTTGTTTTCTTCAACATGGATTCAGATGGTTTAGATTTTTCCAGCTTCGTCAGACTTTCAGGGTGACCAGAAAGAGTGCAGCAAAACATATTTGGTTTTCATCTGTAAATATTTGAAAAGCATCCTAGTTCCTTTGTCGTGAATAACTGGAATAACACCCATAACAAAATAGTGGCTTGCTTTACCTTCAGGTTTGTTTCTAATCGTGTGTTCTGCCTATAGATTTTTATCTGTGTCCTTAGACTCACTTATGAAGACAAAACTTTGATCTTAGATATCCTTTCTCCCAGAAACATCCTCTGTGGATCTTTCAAAGTATGCTTCTTCTTGAAGAACTATATTTTGAGATATAATTGAAGATCTGCAGGAATCAGCTTCTTCCTGTTGGGAGGGATGCACAGTGCTCTTTTCATTTTAATTTCCTAGATCTTTCTTACATTCTCTTACAGCATCTTCTGTCAGTTCTATTTTAAGGAGGATTTCTCTGTGTGATCCTCTATGACTTGTACATGGGGCATAAGATGTCAGTTTTCTTAATTACTGTGGTCAGTTTACGTTACATCACTAAGACCTTGTCTTCACATTTTATTTTCTAATTAAAATTAATATAGAAAATTCAGAACTGCTGTGAGTAAGTATTGTATATTAATTACACTGGATGAATTAGAACTGATGATGGACCAGAGTTGTTTTGATTTGACAGTATGTGAACACAAAGAAAATTCTGAACTGTTTGTATTGCTGCTGTTAGTAAAGCTACTCAGTGCCAAATAAAGAAATGCTCTCTCTCATCTATTTTATGCGAAATTAAGGGTTAAAGAAACATGAATTATTATCATATGTAGGATTTTTATTACAGAACCTATGAATCTCCAGTTTAACATTTATCTTCTTTATTGGATATTTTTTGTAAAGGCAGCTGAAAATAATTCTAAGTGTAACTAATAAATCTTATTCTAATCAGTAAAATTAAGCGCTGTATTCTTCTTCTCTAGTGGCCAAAATTCACCCCAATAACTAATTTTTTCTTTGTAAGAGGAGATACCAAATCCTCCCCAACTCTTTTCCATTGAGAAAGTGCTGTGGGCAGCCTCCTGCATCCCATAGATTATACTAGATCTCAAATTCTAACTCCTGAGAGCTTTTGGAGGAAATGCTTTATCTGTATTACTCTGTACCTACTCTAGACTGTTCTCTCGCATTCCCTTTCCTGCACAAATTATCTCCTGATGATTTGGGCATATTTTCTATCATCTAATTAGGAAAATTTCCTCAAACGTTTTCTCTCTTTCTTCTGGGAAATGTCATTACCACCTCTGGAAAGTGGGTTCTAGATTCTCAAATGGCAGTATCTCTGCTGCTAAAAGGCTTTCTCACACAGTGTGTTCTGGAAATTCTTTAGAAGCAATTTAGAACAACAAAGCTTTTTAAGTCCTTCTGATCTCATTAATTTTTAATAAAAGTAGTAGAAAACATAACTGCTGTTTAATGTCAGGCAGGCAAACAGCCCTGACACTCTGCAGCCTGGGAAGAATCAACATTGCTTTTCAAAAGACCTGGATTTTTGACTAGTCACTCCAGTGCTCAGAAATCAGAGCAGGGATTCTTGGCACAAATATTTAATACTAAGGTTAAGTTTATGGTTAGGTCCTTTATTCACCTCTGACAAGGAGGAGAAAGATGACACATCAAAAAGATATAGGGACGTGATGCATACAAAGCAGATGTCAGTGAAACTGTGGAGAAAAACATGCTTGCTATGAAAATAGAAAATATAAACCAACTTACCATCACTTCTGAAAGATTAAGGTATAATTATTTCTTGCATGTGTTAAAATACAGCTCTTTTTGAATAACTGCATCACTTCCCAAGATTATGTGGAAGTTTTATTAGCATCAAAAGAAACTATGTGTGTTTAGATAAAAGTAAAATCGATAAACCCACAAGTCAGAATAAAAAAAGAAATCTGTCTTTCCCCCTGCCTGTTTCAGCTCATATAGAACTTGGAAATTCAATAATATTAAAAAAAATAAATTGAAGTAGCATTATTGTTTTCTAAGTAGCTGCCAAACACAAAAATCTTGTCCTTTTTTTCTCAGCTATGAATCATTACAGCTGCAGCAAATCAAATGTCTCAGGGAATTTAAGTTTTCCTTACTTCTGCCATGCATAGAAGAAATTTGATTCTTACACTGACTTTCTTATAATTATTCTGATAATGTAACAGCTCGCTGAGTTATCTTCATGAATTTCAAGACTCTTCATTTTTTAGAGACAGGTAGAGAAAGCTTGTAGTAGATACCTGCTAGGTGCTGAATGCTTTTTGGAAAATTAGAGAAATGAACAGAGAAATTGCATTAGAACTAGACAAGAACATACAGCTGTGGGGGTGTCAGCCCTAATTTAGAAAAAGAAAAAAAATGAATAAAATAATATTTTTAATGAGATTAACTATTATTTTAGGGCAGTTTCAAAATCAGTGTTCCTAATAAACTGTTTTTTTCTGGCCATCAGTGATCTCTGGGTAGGGACTTCAATCCTTAGTTCCTTTTCTACTGATGATGGGTAAAGAACACCCTTTTGTAGCTGATTTCATCTGTCAGTTCAATCTTCTTCTCCTCCTTTGAAGTCAGAATTATCTAATTCCTCAGTTAAATCAAATGTCAGTTTCTGTTTTTTATATTAGAAGGATTGTATAAGACACACTGAACATTCAGTTCTTCGGTGGAGTGTTTATCTTTTTGTCTCATTGATTTTGTAGACAGTTTTCTCTTCCCTTCAGTGTCCCTTTTCTCTTTGAGATGCCTACTGTGCTGCAGTGTTGGGTTTTTTTTTTTCACAATGCCAAATAGCATCTCAGCAAGCTTTAAGATGTGCACTTTATTATAAGAGGAAAATGTCTCTCTGTCATGTACGTGATTTTGGATTGTTTTGTTTTCAGAAGGATAATGCTGTTTGGGGAATGGAGGTCGGATCAAACACATCACATCAAAACCTGCAGGTTCCAGAGACAATGCCTCGGCTTTGTCTGGCTTTCAGGGTAAAACTGCCTGTTAATTGAATGCAAAACTGAAATGCCAAATTAAAAAATGCTTCTTCAAGGAGCTATAGATTATGGAGCTGGATTTCAGCACTGAAGAGGCGGTATCAACAGAAATATCACTACACAACCCCCTAAACTGCACTTTACTCTGCTTTTTATTGCACAATGAATACTCCCTCATCCTCTGGAACTGTCGTTTCTTAGGTGCTTATCAGTGGTATTCTGTGATTCAGAAACCACTGGATGAATCATTAACTTCACAAAGGCTTTTTTCATGTCACCCTAAATACAAGAGCACTCAATCCATAAACAAAGCTATAATCCTTGGTTTCACAGTTTCCTGATCTAACAACTGAACCTACCCCTCTGAGTCAAGGTGTTAATGAGAAAATTGAATTGAAGCTTCAGGGTTACTGAATCGAGTTGAAAATATGACTTCAGACACTTAAAGAAAACTGTATTTCTCCCTCTTTTTGGATAAAAAGTGCTACAGCAATCCAAGAATAACTTTGCTCAGACTTGTGGTTCACAGTAGGATGGGCTGAGGGGTGTGTTTGGGACCTAGAGGAGTTTGGACAGACTGTCCCAAATAGCCTCCCAATTTTAAAGGAATGTGGTGGATTGACCTTACCTGGACACCAGGTGCCTGCAAAAGTCATTTAATCACCCTACTTCTTCAGCTGAGGAGAGATACTGGAGTGTGTTGATTTTTAAATCATAAGAAACAAAACTAGATCACCCACCTGGTATTGGATAAAAAACTTCCTGAGGCTTAAGCATTGGACACTGGGATTATATTTCAGTTAAATCCAACTAGAAATGTTGTTACAAGAACATTAAGAAGGATCTTCCAGTCTCTTGACTCTAACATCTTCATTTTAAGGCAGTGACTTTACCAAAGCCTTGTATTCAAGTCCACCAAGCTAGTGATAGTCAGCAGATAATGTGGGTCTGTGGCTGGATATTAGCCTGGTATAAAGGTAAATGGAAGAACTTGACAGGCTGAAAGAGTTGGGGTTGCCCAGAGAAGTTGTGGATACTCCATCTCTGGAATATTTGAAAGCCAGCTTGGATGGGCCTCTGAGCAACCTGATCTGGTGGAAGGTGTCCCTGTCTAGGTAAGGGTTTGGAACTGGGTGATTTTTAAGGTCCCCTCCAACTCAAACCATTCCATGACTCTATGATAAATGCTGCTTTAGAAATCCATGTAATAGACATTATGCCAAGAGACTGATACATAAAGTTCCCTTTCTCTTTTTTAAAGTCTAAAAATATTCGTTATGAAAGATGCAATTGATGAAAGTGAAGTGATATTTCTTAACAGATGTAACAAGCCCCCAATTTATAGCTTCAACTAAGAGTCCTTCAGAGAAGATGTCTTGATCTGAAATAATTTTAAAATTAATAATGGATCATACTGAAGTGGCTTCTCCACTGAGAAGCAAAATGGTACTTTAGCATTAAAATCCTACATCGTGTTCACTACACTTCTAGGACTTTGACTCCTGCTGCTAAATTTTTTGTACATTTAGGACAAGGAAATGTTAGAAAATAGCATTGCAAAAAGCAGAGGATTTATCTCAAGAGAATGCAGTTACTTTGGGTGCAAGTCCTTAGAACTGTGACCTGTGGCATAAGAATTGCATTGTTACTTTAATGGATACTTATGTAGATGTCTTTTTATATGGAAAATGTCCTTGTTTTCAATAGGTTTTTGGAAGGTACTTTTCCCAGAAAAGCTTATCTAACACCTATTCAACTAAGTTGAAAAATTGCTATTGATCTGGATGAGAATGAGATCAGCCCCACACTGGGAAAAATGACACACATATATAGAGAATAGTTAATGTAGGAAAGTAATCACTTCTTGCTTTATAATTTGGTATAAATTTAACAATTAGTCACCAAAAATTAATAATAATTTCTAGAATTCTATTCTATCTTACTTTTCAAAGTGATTTATTCATTTTTCTCTATCACACACTATCATTCTTTTTTTTTTATTAAATGAAATAATTCTACAAAATGTTATTGCTCTTTTAGGTACTTTAAGGATTTAATGTATAACATTAAGAGTTAAAAAGAATTGTAAGCTTAATTTAAAAAAAAATATTATACCATACTTGGAGTAAGAGGTGATTTAACCAAATATAAGATGTTTCAAAGGTGACCAAAAGAAGTAACTGGCATGGCTTAGAATGCCTGAGGAGTATTGGTTAACCCAAAGCCAGCTGTATCTGTGTGTCTCCCTGGCAAACAGCAAGCTTCAAGTGCAATAAACATTACTGTACTGATGGAAAATTAACTTGTTGAATAAGCATGCAATTGTTGTGGGGGTAATCACTTCTAAAGAACATAATCTACCCATGTCTGGCTTTTTTAAAATGGAATAAAACTAATTAATGGAAACAAAAAAAAAAAAATCACTGAGGCGTAAACCATCATTAAATGAATATGAATTTTTTTTTTTTTTTTGCAGGGTGCCTCCTAGATTTGAGTGCAATTTGTGCAGTATGTTAGTCCTGGAAGAGAAAAGAGAAAGTCTGTATAACAAGAGCTGGATGTCTTGATATCTGAGGGGTTTCTCATTCTGGTAGACTTCAGTGGGCATATGGGGAACGGGGCCTTCTGCCTTGTGAGCAGATAAGGAGCAGATTGTGCTGATGGCAGCGTTATCTGCCTCCTCATGCCCCATATGAGCTGTGACCCAGCATCACCAGCACCGTGTTCCCAGCAGCCAGCCAAGACAAAGGGGGATTGGGAAGGTCTGTACTGTGCCTGCTCATCACCCATGGGCGTGACTTTTAAATCTCTGCTGTGGTTCAGCTGGATGCTACACAGGTCACTCCATCTGCCCAAAAACCATCACAGCAGCTGTATGACAGAAAAAGCATAAAGCATGGAAGCGTTCAAATAATTGTGCTCAAAACCATTCCAAGTTTTGTCTGAAACTCTGCTTCGGAAGCTGGCAAGTTTTATATGATTATTTATGCACATTATTGACTTTTATCCAGAGCAGAAGAAAACTGATCTGATGTCAATGATGACACACTGAAACTCCAGGTGAAAGAGAAGCAGAACATTTTGCAGGAACGAAATCTTCCTTGGCTGGACTCTATTAGCAGCAAGCTGACTTACAGGAAGCTTTGACACAGAGTCTAATCAGATTAACCCAGCGGAGAGATGAGTCCTGAAATGCTAACACTGACAAATTGCAGGTATGTGCTGATGAAAGCTACACACACTTGCTCTTTGCTGATCTTCTTGCTCAATATGGTACATGACAATGAAGATCACAACCAGAGACAAACAGAATCACAGATTGTGGAGGTATGAAAAGGTATTGTACCTTTCAGCATCTTCTCTTTGTCAACACATCCATCTTTGAGGTGTGTGAGGTATCTTGAGATACCTATTTTCACCTTAGGTAAGCTGCCAAGTGTATGTGAAATGAACAGTGCAGTCGTGTCCATCTGGATAGCAAGGAACACAGTTTGGAATGCATTTCTTTAAAAGAATCCCACAAGCAACAAACTGTAAGAAATCCATGGAATGATTACCTCATCTTTTTGCATGTTTTCTCCTGACTGTGTGCTAGAATGAAATCTGATCAATGGATCAGATAAGTGTTCTGCATACTGGAATTGTAGCTGGACAGACCTTGTTTTAATTGGCAGGTTGTACATTTTGTGATACAGGCCAGGCATGAACTCTGTTGTACAAATCTTCCAGCAAACAACTACTGGAGGCTCTGTCTGTGCCAGTAAGTAACTCGTGACCCATTGCTGCACCAGAGGGCAAGTGACATGGCACAGCTTGCATCCCCACAGCCTTTTTCCCCTCCTAAAATAGGAGGTTGTCTTGTCTATACTGCCCACAGAGATCCTGAATAGATGCTGAAGGCTCTGCTGCCCGAGTCAAGGTCACTTCTGCTGCACTGCTGCCTGCTCAAGGTCAGTGCTGGCATGTGGCTCCTCAGCCTTGGGCCAGTGCTGGGTGAAAGGCATGTGCCCCCCCTCCCTGTGTCCACTTCTGCCTTGCCCTGAGCTCTTCCTCATCCCCATGGGCTGGTCTGACCCACACTGACCCCTTGGCTGGCCCTGGCTACTCACACTCCTGTCCTGATTGTCCCCTGGCTGCCCTTCCCCTGTGGAGCAGCTGGTGTGGCACCCGTGGTGAAATTATAACCCTTTTTTACACATTCAAAAACTGTGGTTTTCTTAGTTCTGCTTCACAATTTACACCAAAAAAAAAAAAAAAACCTAACTAGAATTTATTTTCCATAATATCTCGTGAAAATAATGCCAGCAGGTAATTTTCTTAGCAACACACTATTAAAATAAATATCAGATTTCAGTATAGATTTTATGTTTTTCCTGTTTGAAAGTAATCTAAAAAATGTCCTCAATTTATTCTGCATATGGAAATTAGGTGGAATACAAGATTGAACTTACTCCTTTACTAACTATGTAAAATATAACCCACAATTTTCTTGGGAGCTTTCTAGCTAATATCAATACTATTGCTTCAAGACGTAGAAACTGAAGATAGAGAGGCTTTACATAAAGTTTTTCTATGTAAACTTTTTTTTACATATATTTTAATACATATAACTTCTCCATCTTCAACAAATAGTTTCTGTCACAAGGAAATAAACAGTCGTATCTAAGGTCATGTTGTATCCAGAAATGTTAATTTTATGTCTGGGTTTTTAATATTAAAAAAAAAAAAAATTCCAGGCATATTTCTACTGAAGACCCAAAACGATGTGTTTGCTTATTTACACAATTTAAAATTTGAACAACTAATTAAAATAAAATATCATTCTTGATAACATCTTTGGATGGGACAAGGGTCAAAGGACGAGCATGTGGTAAATAAGACAATTGTGTCATTGTTTGTAAAATGTCTGCAAAACAACAATAAATTTTTTAGTATGCCAATGTTTAAAACTGTATCTTTAAGAATAAAAAATGTAACCATATCTGGAGGATGGAAAACTTGCAAAAAATTTGCATAATGAGTTGAACTCAAGCTCTGAGTGCAATGCCATTACTTAGAAGTATGAAAGAGATATCAAGTTGTATGAAAACCATCTTGACTTCCTTTGCTTTTTTCTGTTTATGATTTTTTCTCTTTGTTTGTTTGTCTTCAACACTGAAGTTATTCAGAAATAATTTTTTATTTCTCATTGATTCCAGTTAAAAAAAGTCAGTAGCCTGAGGAAATTTCAAATAAAAGCTAAGACAATGATTATAGAAGTGGAAAACGTATCTTAAAATGAAAGAACAAGGAATATAATTTACATATTTTATGAAAGAGAAGTTAAATGGCAATTTTCTTAAACAATTGATTCAGACATGTTCATATAAAATGTACCTTCTTTGTTCTCTCCAAAGCTTTAAGTAAAGCTGTTGGGATAAGTTTATATTATTATATGAGTAGGGAAAATAATTAAAAAAAAATGCCAGGGAACCTTTTTGACCATGGGAATCTCAGCTGCCAATGCTACTTGTAACCTGTCCCTGACAAGGTTTTGGTCCCATCCATGTGGCACCCTCCTGAGTGATCCCCAGGCATCATCCTGGACCAGGGGATGCTCTCCAATGACACTTTGCAGGCATCCAGGCTGCTGTGGAGGGTGAGAGCCTTTGACATGTGCTGCTGTGTCTACTCCATTCCAGCTGGCCTCGATGCCAAAGAGCAGCTTCAAAGATTCATAAATTACTAATGCACAAGTTTTCATTGTCAAGGCCTTAGACCTGAAACGTCTCCAGATGAGCTCTCCATGATTTGACACTTTCCTGGTTTTGCCATATCATTATACAGGCTGACATATCTAGAGACCAATTAAAAACTGACATCAGATAGTAGGATGTTGAAGTACCAGACTTAGTAACCAGAATTAGTCTTCATTTTACATCCTAAATATTTTACACACCATCTCCAAAACTGAAGGTGAAACATTTCATGCTGAAAGCATTTTAGAGACACAGATAATTTAGAACATTAGAATATGTTTGATTTATATTGAATTTTACTTTTTATTATAAAAATACCTCTTACAGGGGTCCAAAGGTTCATCACATTATTCTCTAGATCAAAGTGAAGAGCTAACAGTCACAAAAGAGAAATGTGGCCTTTCTTTTCTGTTCTTTGCAAAGATACAAAATCAAGCATATTTTACAAGTTTTTCAGACACTGAATACAATGGGGAAAAATGAGACCAACCCAAGTCTGCTCTAATTTTTGATTGTGCACAGGAAATACTGCTGCTCCCCTGCCATTAATCTGATAATGTTAGGACAGCACTGTTAATATGCATAATTTTGGATAAACCAAATTTTTCAGCTACAATGCTTAAACAGGTTATGTTTAATTTGCAATATTGAAGCTGTTGTGTAAAAGCTGTGGAATGTGGTAAAAGCATAGAAGTTCACTGATTCCTGAGCTGCTCTCTGCATGCCAGGCAGATTGTGGTGACACCATAGGGCATTGCTACAAAATAAAAAGAGTTTCAAAGAAATATTATGACAGGCAATTTCACAGGAAACAACATTTTCTCTAGCATTAGACTGATGTGATATCATTCTTTATTCTGTTTGAACGGAAAAAGTGATGGTATCTGGTCGTTACTTTGCCAGACTTGATTTATCTGGGCTTTTATCTCTTAACGGATTATAATGATGGCTAATACTAATATATAATAAATTATGTACATTTACACTGCACAAGTGGATTTGATAATCAAAATCTATGTTGATATTTCACCAACACTTACAAGTACCATGCTTTTGAAATTTGTGAGATTTGGGGGGAAAAAAAGGTTTTATCACTTGTGGAAGTATAAAAATTTGCTGGTTTTCTATGAGTCTGTGGTTGGCTTTTAATAAACATTTAATAGCAACTTGTATTTGGAATGGGAAGCTTCACATGAAATAAAGTCATTAATTAGTTCGTTAAAATACTTGCATATTTCTATTTACAGCTGGATAGTCACTCAGCCATTCTTTGGTATTGTTATAGTGCACTTTTGACCAAAGATATTGTCTGTCTTCGAAATGTTTAAACAAGAAGCAAACACAAAGGGTGAATGTTGGCAAAATGAATATTGTAACACAAATATTCAGAGTGTTACTCTTAGCAGTGCAAAGAAATCAATTTCTCTCAATGAAAACAATAATAGAAAAGGTTCTGGAAAAGGTAACAGTGATCTCCTGCAGGGGATAAATCACAGCTCACCATCAGGAGAGCACAGAGGCCCTGCTGTCCCATCCCACAGCCCCTGGAAAAGCAAACCCTGGGTTCAGCACCAAGAAATTTGCCCTTCCTCATGCCCAGCTTTGCTCCTGGCACCTCTGGCAGGGAAGAGGTGGCTGGGCTGTAATCACGGCTGTGTTTAAGGGAAAGGCTCAGCCCCAGGCTGCCACACTCCTTGTCCTGCAGCAGAGTATCTGAGGAACTGCCCCAGGAGCCAAAGGAAAGTACAGGTAATGCCCATTAAACCAGCCCTGAGCAAAACGGAGAGGTTTAAATTTGCTTGCTTTGTTCCACCCATCAGCATGTGAGTTACATCAATTCAGCCTCCCAGGCCTCCTTCTCGTTTGTAAGAAGGGCACTTCACATCACTCTGATAATACAAAGAGGCATTAAAATGGGAGTGATTTATATTTACATTAATTTTATGGCTCTGTTGCTATTAGAAGGGTGTAAAGTGGCATTAAGAGAAACCACTATCAGGCTACTTAGGATCTTTACTTCCAGGGACTACAATGCAGTGCCTAAATGACTAAGGGCATGTAAGTGAGGACATCTGGGAAAGGCATCTCTGTGATAAGGTACATATTGGAAAGGCCAGGAAAAAGTACTAGTTTAAATCTACTAAATTCACTCATAAACCCCTGGGATGCAAGATCTGCTGGAGTAATGCCATTGAGTTATCTGGAAGCTGTTAACCTTTTTCACAAGGCTATATTGAATAAAATGTTGCTATCATCAGAAAGCTGTTTGCCAGTCTCCATGCAGTAAATAAATTTGAGATAAATATATTGCCTACTGGAAGTATATTCATTTTATCACAACACCACAGAAATCGCAGAAAAGTTGTCAGGGATGTATAATATGCACAAAATTGATGAACTTGGTGGCTGAACATTCTTCCTGCTGACCTGGGATGTGCAGATGGAATAATGTTGGAAATGCCTAACCACCTTTTATGTGTAACTTCTGAATACTTGTACAAATCCAGTATATTTCTGGAAGCTATTCATATCTAAAAAAATAACACATTGATAAAAGTAGCCTAACTGTGCACTTCGGTTTTTTACAGATAATATTGCAGGATTAAGAATTAATGTCTACATCTCAACCAGTACTAAGATCTGTGAAGTCTTCTGTTATTTCTGTATTTTGTTCTCACAGAAAGTAAAGAACAAAACTTTTTATGAACATCAACAACTTTTACCTGAGATTTGTAGTGTTTGGTGACATGAAAAAGCATTACTAAAACAGAATTAAGCAAGGAAAGTAAATAAAAATCCACTTGTTCCTGCAGCTTGTTCATATCCTTTCATTCAGTATCTCTGCTATTTATTTTCTCTCAGTATGTTTTACACTTACTAAGGCCAAATTTTCCCTTGCTTGCAGATGGTCTTTCTCCACTCTGTTTTGGTCACTTTGTAATTTATTGCGTCTTTGTTTGTCTTGTGTCCTTCCAGCTTCAACATCACACATATACTTAAAAAAGAAAGAAATATAGGGAAAATAAACAAACGAAAAATGGTAAAAGCAGCAAGAGGTACACAAGAGATCAGTGTTTATAGTTTGGTTGGATAAAAATCTCCAAACCAACGCACACAAAATCCTCTTCTGAAATCCTAAAAATAACTGGACTTTGATATAGCTACATGAGCAGTCATCAAGTACTAATTAATCTCCTCTTTCATCAAAAAAGGTGTCGTCATCTTTTGACTACATTGGTCCCTGGCTCTTACCTACAAGTTGAGAGCAATAATTAAACCACGTGAAAATAATAACCCCCACAAGTCTGTTCAATAGCTAAAACTTAGCACAGTCCAAGACAGACTTTCTATAGGGGAAAATGGTAAAGCCAAATAATTTATTTATCAGTTGCTCACTCACATCTGATGGACACCAGCAACACACCCACGCACCTATGAAAGAGTAACTGAGGAAGAATTGGCATTTTCAAAAATGTTTCTAACAATGTATGTACAGTTTTCAGTCATATGCAGGTGAATATATTTCTGCACTCAAATCTCTTTCACAAACCATTCCTATAACAAATGAAGACTGCTGGGAGCCTGTAAAAAGGGTAAGCTAGGCTCTGCTGAGGCTAGAACTGTGAAAACTTGTCTCCCTTCTGGAAGGGACAGCCTGAATGGTTTCTGTGCATTTTGCAGGATGGATTTTGTGCAGCAGCCTGGTGACTGCTGTCTGTGGGACTGCTGTTAGTGACTCACCTGTGGGAGCCTGAGACAGCTTTTCTTTCCTGAGAAAGAAGGTAACCATGCTGTGATCCTAAATACAATGAGGATTTGGACTTTGTCAGATACTCTAATGCTGCTGAAAGCAGCAAACTCCCTTAAGATTTTGACTGGGGACTAATCCTCCAAACCTTGAACCTCTAGCTGCCAGGATTATGAGCCATAAGTAAAGACACAAGGAATGCTGCTCTACTTCAGGTGGGAACAACTTCATGATGAATTCTTTAATTTTAAGCTATTGCAAGAGGTACTGTTCAGCTCCTGTAAACATCTGTCACTTTTCTATTCATTGGAAACTCTTGATGTAAGAAAGCAGTTACAGCAAAAACTATCCCGGCTTGACTGAGCAATTAATAAATTTGCTGTACTTTTTTTGTTTTCAATCATTATCCTCCAGGGGATTCTTACACTATACCACTATTCTCAGATTAAAAATTTAGGACGATAAAGAACTGCAACTAAAGTTTATTTGCCTCTTGGGAACAAGTAGCCAGAGATTGTTGTGTCCATCAACTCTTTGCTCACATCAGTAGACAGCTGAATGGTCCTAAAGTAGCAGAAATTGCATTAGCTTTGTTCATATCAGTGTTTCTTGCAGCTTCATAGTCCAAGGCCAACAGCAAGTGCTCACTTGAGCATTCATCATCCCTAGTGGTTCTTACAGTGCATAATCTCAAGTTCAGCACAGAGATCTTTCATTTGAGATTGCAGAAACTGGTAAATTCACAACATAGTGCCTGCTACTATTGGTTCAGGCTGATGAACATACGACTGTTGGCATCCATTGCCTGATATTCATGTCAAATTCAAATGCTTCAGACTCACCACTGCAAATAAAGTGTCTGAAATTAAGACCTACTGAAGTATAAAGGCTTGCCACAATTCAGTTTGGGAAAAATGTGTAATGGAAACGTAAGAAATGTAAAAAGGTCTTAGGAGCTGTAATTTAGCACAATGTGTAAGGTGCATGTTTCAAGTAGATATGAAAGCATTTTCTGGCAAAGTATAGAAACAAGTACTTGCTTCATGTTTTTCTGAGAAACAGCTTTTGGAAAACATAAACCTCTTTTTACCTGGAATTTCATATTTGGTTCTATAAATTTACTTATCTGCAAGTGAATGTATGCAATTTAACTTTTAATTAGTTCAGAAAAAAATGTGAAAAAATTAAACGTACATGCTCAGCAGTTGTGATGGTTTATTTTATGTACTAAACGAGTTGGAAACCTCTTTTTTTAACACCCCTTTCCACCCCGAATGTGTTTGTATTATGCCATTTTAGTGAAGTGAATAGAGTTGTGCAGCAATCTGGCAAAGACCAGAGCCAGCATAAGATAAAAAATGTGTTTAAGAATAGGGAAAGGATCTCAACTTTTTGGCAGTTTTGAGAGAGGGTGTTTTGCAGTGTCTGGTGAAATTATGTACCAAGGCAGTAGTACAGGTGTTAGGAAAGTAGATTGTGAGCTTCCTCAATAACTTGAATAAGGAAAAGGAAACAGTAAAAGGAAAAAAAAGAAGAAAACAGTCAAAGATAAATTGAAGGGTTTTTTTTCTTTTTAGAAATCAGAAATTTATGTTTTTTTCAACTGATGTTTAATACAACTAAGATGCAACTATTTCATTTCATGTTGGTATTATTTAATATTCTTCAAACTGCTTGTAAAGTTTGATGTTAAACACAGACCATGCCTTAAACATTCCCAAAATGAAAATGGAAAGCTATCAGTCAAAAGGGAAAAGGAAATACTAAAAAAATTACCTAAGTTTAATTTTTCCTCCACCATTTTTTTTGAGGAAGAAGGTGAACATAAAATTGCAGATGGTTTCACACCTTAAAACTTTCCATTTTCAGTGAATCTTTAACTGATGTAAAAATGTGTGGCCACCTTGTGTCATTATAGTTTATAATTGTACTTTTTGCCCACTAGCTTAATCCAAGTAAGCTATTATCAGCCCTTTTGCCAGTATCAATTTTTTGTTAAATAATTGCTTTGAAGTGTGGTTCTTTGGCTTTGCAGTAGGTACCCAAAATTTGGCAGGAGAATACTCATTGGGTCAAAGAGACTTTTGCTATCTCTAAGAAAATTCCATTAGAATTGGCTGGGTTATAAACCTCTGAAAATCAGAATTAACATGTGCTCAGTAGAGCATCATCAGGGGCTGATTAGATCTTTTTGAGCACTGTATCCTCACCAAAGCTGCTCCAGTACCAAAGGCTTTGGTACAGGCCAGATTCAGAGAAAATTCTGCCAAACTCCACTAGGTTTCCTATGTAGTCTGTGCACAGCTAAATATTCAGAAAGGGCATTCTGTCCCTCTAGCTCCTGTCCAAACATCCTCTTGGTTAAGAAAATGGCCTTGTGCTAGTCTTATAATTGCAGTTAAGGAATTGGGAAGATCCAGCCTAGTGCTGTCCTATTTCACTGATAAAGAGTGATGAAGTTATCCATGACAAAGGCAGGAAAAGGAGCAGGATTCTGATATGTTAGGACTTCTCCAAGCAATTCCACTGCCTTTCTGCATAAAAATTTTGGATCTCTGACCTTCCCTGTGTTGACTCCAACTGTGAATGTGACTCACTTCCCATCAACATCATGGCTTTGCAAAGCAGAACAAGTGATGGCTGCATCACTGTAATTAATTCTGATATTTGTTACACCTTCTACATTAGACTCTTATGCTTCCTTATTTAAATAATTTGTAAAATGGAATTTCTTTATGTGCAATTTCTGTGAAGGTGGTAAGGTAACATATATCCCCTTATAACAACAATGGAAATTTCAGCCTGACAGTGATAATCAGCTACAATATATTCAATTCAGTGAGGAATATGAATTTTACATCCTCTGTTAAAAACAATGGAGTTTAGTGACCGAGTGTTTTGTTTGCTATTCCTTGAAAATAGAATAATGGTATAAAATGAACAAACAAAAAACAGACCAAAAAACTGAGATAGGCTTTCTAGCATTTAATTTCCTATAAACAGCATTTCTCTCCCCTACCCCCCCAACTATATAGTTCTGTTTAAAATGACATCTAGTTCTCCAGACACATTTCTCTGGATACATTTCAGCTGCAGAGCTTCTGAAGAGTTCCTCAGTCACAGACTTTCCAGGTTTATGAACGCTGACATTTAAGACAAGCTCCTTGCTCTGGATAATTAGGCCTCCTTTGCAGGAATTCAAACACCTGGCTCACTTCTCTCTCTGGACCATGATTTGCCCTTCTGTCCTTTGCAAATTTATTCTCCTTGTTGTAACATTTAAAGTACCTTAAATTTGTATTCGTGGGGATGGATCCTCGTGTGGTGGAACGAAGCCTCATTTGATGGATTGCTGGGAGCTACTTCAGCATCCAGCAGAATTAATCTGGTTGAAAATGTTCTTTTTTCCACTCTCCTGCTTAACTCATATTTGCAGAGAAATTCAGACTGCGTTTCGTGCGCTGGCTGCTCATCTGAAGACAAATCCATGTTTTGAAATTTAGACTGATTCACTCACAATGTGTTCCTCTTTTAAAACCTGCTAATGTATGAGAGCATTGATGGTGGCAGTAGTGTTGCAGAGAGATACTGTGGGTCTAAGCAAGTCATCTTGTCACTGTCTGGGAACGGGTTCAAAAGTACCAAATATCTGTTTCTGAGGAGGAAAAATTCAGTCAGAAGCTGAAAAGACAGGAGGAAGATCTGCCGGCAGTGCTTGAGATGAATAGGATAATGTGCTCTAATGGACATCAAAAAGGAAAGTTGCACTTGATTTATGCTCAGTTTAAAATATTCCAGTAAAATAATTATTTTAACCACAGATGTGTCAAGAACCATGTTATTTCTCTGACAGTGACTGCACAAGAAAATCTCCGGGAAAAAGGCCAAAAATAGGTGAATACTTGTCCTTTGTTGTAGGTTATTTGACCATTTACTCTAGGGATTTATGAATTAATACTGTGCAGCAATATTTTCTACATTTCCTATTGTAGTAAATTTTATAGTACAGCATTATTTCCAGATTGTGCCTTTTCAACACTTATTTGATTATTTTAACACTTATTTTGCAAGGAAATACTACTGAACTGCTCCTGGGATTTCTCCTTTTTATTTTTTTTTCTGTTAGAATTAGAAACTACATTTAGCTTAGGGCATAGTCTTGTCTTAATTTTTATTTCCTCTATATGACCCCTGTAATCAACAGTCAAGCTATCAGTAGATTATTTTCTGTTCAAATAATTAACTGAGACATAGCTTCTGTATGACTGTGAACTAGTTTCAAGTTAGTATGGCAGCATTCCTTTCTTTAAAATATTTTAAGTTGCTGCTTAAGAAAGTACCTTGAAAAATTAAAAAAGTTCCTGCCCTCTGTGCAGATGTCCTTGTACCTTCTGTAAATATAAAAACCTCTGTCTACTAGGTTTACAATGAGCACATATTAAATGTCTAGTTCTTATTTTTTTCTCTTTTCTTTATTTGAAGCTGGTGTTTGAATCAAAATCCACTTGAGGCAGCAAATACCATTATCACACTGTGCGACAATACACCTTAGTACTATAATTGAGATTAACTTTCAATCACGACAATTTGTGAATCAGCAATTTCGAGAGGCTTCACTATTTTTTCCATGTGGAAACAATCTACCCCCTGCTCACAAAATGATGCTTTTCTTTGGGAAAATGGAAGACAGTGGAGTGCTTCTTTAAAAAAACTGTTGAGACAGACCTTATGAAGCCAAATAGAAATGAATGAATTTATACCTGAGATAAATGTGATTCTTTTTCTTGAGGCTTCACAACCAATGTCTTTCTTCTGATTTCAGGTTACAATGCAAAATATGTATTGCACAGATTAAAAATGGGGAGATAAAACAGACAGATACATAATCTACTTTTTTACATAAAATGGGATTTAGGCAGAGTTTAATTTCAGACCTAAAACTGATTGAATCTCTTTAATGTCGAACTAGATAGTAGTTAAATTTGCTACTGAAAAGAGATGTTTGCACCTCTGAATCCTGCAAGAGGTCTCAGCTAGTCAGAATAGATGTCTCACGTGTGAAAAAGTTTAGTCTCTCTAGAAAATGTAGTGTCCAAACTATTTTTTTTTTCTTTCTAGGCAGTGATCTAATAACCAGTTTATATTTTCTTTTGTGTCTGCATGGGAGAGAGGAAGAGGACGTTTTCCATTGTCGCCTGCTAAGTCATTTTGGTTAGCAGAAGAAGAGGAAAGATTTATTAGATCAAAAGACATGGAATAAAAAGTTATAACACTCTTTCATGGTGGTGAGGGGTGAAGATCTGGACTTAAATATACTCTATTATTTTACAGTGTCTTCCATATCTTGAATATATTCTAAATATTACCACTATGAAAGGAGCTGGGAATGCTACCACTTCCTCCTCCCATGTAATGCTGGAAGAAGGAGTAAATGCACAATTTTTATACAAATTTCTTATAAACTTATATTGCAGCAATTGAACTATGGACCTAAATCAGAGACCAACTTTTCCTTACAGCTTGAAATAAGACACTTGTAGCTCAGATGTGGTTGATGAGGAGTAGAGATGGTAGCATAAAACTCCATTTTTATTTTCCCTTTTGTTTGTTTCTAGAATCAATTAAAAAGTTTTCCTAATAACTGTTTCAATTTCAAGACAAAAACAAAAAAAATCCAAATAAATTGGCTTACATAAATTTCACTTAAAGAATCATCTTTGAAATAATCTGAATCAATAACATCTAGTGCTATTTTTAAAAAATTAGAAAATTATTAACTCTTGTAATAGTACTTAAAGAGAATGTGGACAGACAAGAAAGATGATCCTGACACATAAAATCATGAAAGCATAATTTTGAGGTCTGTAAACAAAATAAAGAGTGACCAAATTATAATTAATGTTAGACAGAATGGTTGAAGTTTTCCACCAAGATGAGGTCTGATTCATCAAAATAAAAATGTATTAGTCCAGTGCTTGATTTTTCTGATATTCAACTTAATAGTACGTGAACTGAAAGTTCATAAGTTTACATATGTATACATAAGGGATTGATTAGATGGATTAAATACTTGACAGATATCATGATGTAGCTGTTGAGGAGGATGCACAGAATCCTATCAAGCAGGGTTCACAGACATCAGAGCTTGTTTGCTATGTGATATTTTTCTCACTGATCCAGATGATGCTGCACAATCCTGCTGGTGATGGTCAGAGATAATAAAGAACTGTGGGATAAGATTTAGTATAAAGCCAGGGAAATCTGACTCACTTGGATAGAAGACCAAATGTAAGGAAACATCCATAATTTAGCCAAATGCACCTGGCACAGTTAATCTAAGAGGATGGGAGTGTCTGTTTTGGGAGCTCCAGTAGTTCACTGGTGGGTATGTGGGTAATCCTGGATAATTGTGTCAGTGTGAGCTCCCAACAATCCTCAATAGGACACAGCCTACATGAAAGACATTGCTATACAAGACAATGGCTCACAATTGTTTAATATCTGGAGAGTGAAAACATGCATTTTTCTAGGAGCTAGTATCTGATTTTCCTTTGAGAAGAAAGTGTTTTCCATATGTTTATAGTTGTTGACACGCCCATATGTGTGTTCTGAACCCTTCTACCTTTAAGTGGGGAATGTGAGGTAGTTGTACTATGAAGTTTGACTACAATTAGCTTCTCAGAATGTTTAAATAAAGAACAGTCAGTAAAACTTGGGTCTCCTGCAGTTCTCCAAATGGTTACAGTTATATTGATGTTGTTTTAAACAGACAATCATAATAGACACAGTAAAGGCATGGATTCTACAATTCTACAATTCTATTTTATCAAGGACTTCATGCAGAAGGAAATCTTCTGTATTTTCAAGTTCCTGGATAATACAGGCAGCCATGACATGGAAATTATTTCAGACACCTTACTTAATAAAACACTATGAAATTCCTGTATGCACAAGAAAGGCCAAACATCACAAATTAACAAATGCTCCTTCATTATAAGATTTGTTTAGTTGTGATCCAGGTTTTATCTGCATGACTACAAACTTTTCCACTGGCCCATCTTCATAAATTCTTGGTTTATGCAAGCTTAATGACATTCAGTCTTGCCAAAGCTTGCATTTATTATCTGTTTTGAAAAATTGGTCATGACAAATGCTAGTTTTTCTGAGAAACTGTGTGTCTCTTTCTTCATTGTCTATTCTCCTGATTGCAGAAATGGTAGTTTTCAATACATAATAAAGATTTAGTAATTCAATGTTGATTAAGTAAGGGCTGGTTTTTGACATACTCCTACTGATAGAGACCTTGTACCAGAGATGTCTTATGAATTCAAAGTGTTACTTCCAGAATAGAATGCTAAGATAAAGGGTATCAGATGTAAATAATTAACTCTGTTAAGTAGGGAAAATAACTGTATGATGCCCTTAATACTTTTCAGCCTTTAAACAGTGGTAAAGATGCAGAACATGCAAGGCATTCAAATCTTGAGTGATTTTTTAAAATCCCCTTCTCTAGCTTTCTGGTCATCATCTACAGAAATTTAGCATACTTAATGAATTGAAAATTCTGGTTGCTTTTTATTTCTACCTTATCTTTTTTCTTTTTTACTCAGGTTTTCTGCATAATTTCTTTCATATGATTTTAGAAGCCTACCTATGGAGGTAGGAGTTTCAGCATCAGGATATTACACTTCTGTTTGGCCAGGCAAAAGCACGTGTACTTACACAGAGTCAGCTGGTGTCAACAAGCTCCACAGTTAGTTGGAAATTAGGGATTAATTTGACTGGTGTTTAAAAGAGTGTCAGCACATGGAAGTAATTTTTGTATTTGTGATCCTCTAATTTTTGTGCCCATATAATTACATTCTGTGGGTTATCTTGTTAACATCCTTCTTTCCCTGGCTTTACTGTTTGTTCTGAGTGACTTTTTTCATCACGACGTTCTTTAAACATCCCTCTGTAATGAGTCTGTACATCCAGCTGCAATCAATCTTCTGTTAGATATTCACAGGCTGAGGAACCTTGATGTTATAGGCTGACAAATAAATCCCCTTTTCCACTGAATGTAGCAGGCTTGAAAGAAAAAAATAAAAAAAGAAACAGTAATGGAACGAGCACTAATTCCTACCGATTTCTAGGATGTCTAATTCCCTTTAATTTGTTTGGCTCAAATGATTACTTCCCCATGTGTCTTGAAAGGACAGTTCTATCAGGTACTATTGACTGCAGTAGTTGTGCGTCTAACTAGGTTATTTACAGAAAGTGCTCTTTAACATGATTATTGTTAAGAGGCAAATTTAGATTAGGATTTGTGTGTGTGTTGTCAGTATCTTAGGTATCTGTTTTGGAAGCTGAGTGTGGTTCATGAGGTTGCACAGACAGATCAGCTTGCTAAGATATCCCTCTAGACTGGAAGAAAAGATGTCTGCTTATTACTTTAAGCATTGAGGAGGTTTAATATAATCAACAGACTTTTAGCAGCAATAATTTGTAGGTGCTGTATTTTATTCTACCCATCTATCTGTCATACTGTTCATACTTAGGGTGAGAAGTGGGGGGGAGAAGAAACATGACTTTTCTGTGAATAATAAACAAGATTGAAAAAAGTTCTCATCAAATTAAATCATGAAAGACAAGCAGGTGTCCCAACACATGTGAGTGCTTACATTCTGAAAGGAAAAGCCTTGACAGACAGGGATAGATTTTAGCTGACCATATTTAAAATGTATCCTTGATATAGTCCATGAGTTGATCACATGATTCTGTGATTTATGGAAGTACTCTTGCAATGAAGAGAAGTTGGAAAGTGTGGAAAGGTGCTAATGCAGGACATCAAAACCAGACCTGTTCTTGTTCAAACAATAGCTCAGCTCCTGCTTTGTGCAGATCAGAGCAGTTAGATATCAGAGAGATAAGTAAGATTGAGAGGGGTAATATTCAAATTGTAATACATAGCAAATTATTGAATAGCTGTTTTAATGAAGGATGAGCAATCTAATAAAGGGTTAGTTACATTCACATATAATCTGCAGAAGTTTACTGCAGGAATTGTTGCATGCTGTCCATGCTCTCTTTCAATGCACATTGCAGTTGCTGTATTGTGTATTTCCCTTTTTGATAAGCCTTTTAATTGTGAGGAAAACACAATTTTCTGACTCCAAAGCAGGATCTTCCTTACTCTCTCACTGTAATTACACTCCCTTCCTAGCCCTAGGTGGCAGATTGCTTAGGTGGGAGCCAGCCTGGCACAGGCAGCAGCTTGGACTTGCATCAAAAAAGGAAGAAGAACCATTGATCTCCTCCTATCTAATTCATTAGGTGACTTTATTTTTTTTTTTTTTTTAACAAAGCCGGTAAATTCATGCCCATTTGTGTGGACCTTTGCCAAAACAAGCCAACACTTTTGTAAAGCTGGCAAATTCCCTCTTCTCTAAATGTGTTTGATATTCTTCAAACTGTCATACCACTAACTGGTGTTAAGAGAGAATGCAGTTGTGCTGAGATATTAAGTATGCACATACAAAACCATTTTCACCAAAAGCTTTGCCTCATCCTATGTTCAGAAGGTATTTTTATTGATAGATGACATATATTCAACATAAAAATTTTCTATGAGAATTTTTAACATGATCTTGTTTTAAAAAGATTGTTTTAAAAAGTTGTTGATAGAATTTCTTGCATCTCCATATAGAAATTTTAGTTCAGAATTCCATGGTATTCGGAAAACTATATTCCAGACCATAAAGCAGATTAAGTTTTTTTCATGCACCCTTAAAATAAAGATGACATCAATCTCCATGTGGTCCTCAGGTCCATTTTCTATTCTTTACAAAAGCAAAGCTATGTGAGATAAACTAGCTATTATTGCAAAGGCCTGTCTCATGTTGAGTGTGACAAGCTAGTAGCTGTTTTCTGAAAAATGAAGATGTTTTGGAACTTTTAATTCCTGAGTAATCAGTAGATTCGAAGAATGATTGTCTGGAAAAAGAAGCACATTGTTGGCAAAGCTGCCCAATGGATTCTTTTGTAAAAGTCTGCCTCAGGATTTTTGAGAGGTAACTTAGCAAGGACCCTGGAAAGAAGAGAGTTGAAATCACTGAGAAAATTTAAGGGAAGGAAAAAGAAGATTGAGGATATGACCATTCAATAAAATAGTGTTGGGATCTTTGTGGACATGAATGAAGGATATAGAAGTTATCTGAGAAGACAGGAATATCTTCCATCTATTAACCTTCTCAGAGTTCCAGTTCAGAGCTCCACTGCTATGAGAACACAGGCAACAAAACTAAACTGTAGCTTAGACACAATATACTATGAAGAAATGCTGAAAAATTCAGAAAAGAGGACACCAGCTGTACTGAAGTAAATTTTTGCTGTCTGAGGAGGGAAGGTAAAAATGTTCTTTAACTGCATTCACAGCTCAACAAGGATGCCAGGAATAAAGTGGGATACCTCCAGAAACTGACAGTGAAGCTTTTCCTTACACTGAAGTATGAACCTGGAACTCATAAACCAGTGGAAAGCATCTCAAAGAGGGATAGTTTCTTTTTTTGGTTGGTGCACTAATCTAAGCAATAGGAAGGAGGAATTTAAACATATGAGGTACTGACAGTAGAAGGGAAAGCACTGATCAACCAGAAAATAAAGTAGCCAATTTGTTTCCTGTTGGATGATTAAAACCCCTCACAGTCTCTTAAGGCAGTTGCTTATGATAATAATGCAAGACCAAAAGCTTATGTTTTTAAATTATATTGCATCTGCTATTTATTAGATACACAAGAACAAGGTTCACTTTGAAGCCATCTCTGAAGGTGAAGGTTTTATTCCTCTTATGTTTCAAAACGTGTGTTGTTATAGAAACATTATATTAATAATCAAATGGGTGATTTTACTTCCTCTCCTCCCTTCTGATCAAGGACCCATAAACCCATGCCTATGTGAAGTTGCTATAGTTTTTAATATTTATCACATCCTTATTTCACTGACTCAGGCAAGTGTGCATATTTTTCATCTGTCAGTTTGCTACCATAAGTCAGTGCTATAGTGACATTGAGATGTTAAAAAATCATTTGGCTTTCATGTTCTACAATTTAAAGCTGTAGATGAATAGAGTAAATAATATATATCTCCTTTAAAATACTTACACTAATCTGTTCTTAAAATCCAAACCAAGCTCTTACGCTAACAGACAGGTGCATGAGCACCTAATATTTTCCTTGCATCAGCAAATTTTCTAACTTCTATCCTTTAAATGCATATTCTTCTCACTTTGCAATGCCTAAAATAGGGAAAAAAGGAGGAAAAAAAAGCAGGCCATAATTATCATCATTCATCCATAACTTATATTACTGCATCTTTTTTCTCCTTTTGATAATAGTGTCAAGCCTTTACAAAAAAACTTAGTTTATCATTGCCCACTTTTGCCCAGTTATGGCAGAGCTTTTATTTGCTTCATATAAATGCTTTATTCTTGCCTTTTAATTTACAAATAGCCTCTTCTGTTGTTTGAGCATACTGCATTTTTTCCCCATTATTTTCAAAAGTCTCTGTGGCCTAAACACTTGGAGGAACCTATTTCATGCTTTGAAAAAGCATCTGTTATGTATAATTTGTTTACTGAATATGGCAAGTGGGGTAGTTACCATATTCTAGGAGATAATCCACCTGAGAAACATTTCTGTATTGGGGAATTTTCTGCATTTTGGATTGGAACAACAATCCATTATTGTTGATAATCTTTCCCAGATGTGGTAAAAATTTGTAAAAAATTGAGGTGAATGTGTAGTGTATCAACTGTATGGTAACCATGACAATGATTTTGTTCACAACAGAAATCACAAATACTGAAATTAGCTAAAGAGTTCTTAAATTGCCAATTAAATAGCTAATGAGTGAGGGTAAATGAGTCAGGTATTCAGTCGTTATTCCTGAGCTCTCTTCATCATTTATGTGTTGCATTTGCACACTGGATCAATCTGATGCTTCTGGAAAGGGGAGTAGGATGGTAGGAAGGAAGAAATTGGAAGTGGGGCAAAAGAGGGAAATCTTTGTTTTGTGAGTCATCTTCCTTAACAATGAAAGCATCAGAGTCAAGAATGATACAACTTGTTGTGCATGTGAAGTCAATGATAGATGCTGGACAGGGTAATTTATAACACTGTTCCATGTGAATTCAACGTGTTAATAATTTAATAGCAGGATTTTCAGCAAAAACTTTTAATTGCCTAGTCCATTCCATCGGGACATCATTAAAATAGGCATTTCTCACTGCTGAACACTAAAACCAAGCTCTAAAAAGCTCGTCCTCTGTCACAGCAGAAATGGACAGTATCTAACCCCTTCAAATCAACAAGGACTGAAAGTCAAGGCTGCTTATGACCAGAAGGTGTCAGAACAGTAGATAAAAGTATCCACTTCCTAAGTGCTACTGAATTATTTCTATTTGGTGTCACAAAGATACTGGATTTTAGCTTGGATTCCAGAGGATAAAAGGACCCTGAGTTCTTTTTTTGTCCTTTACTAGCACATCGTGAGGAGCTGATGAAATTCACTGTGAAGCAGCATGTAATGTAACTCCCCTGTTCCTTAGGGAGGGTTCTACATTTCTGTTTGTTTGGCTTCACTGAAGCCAAAGTTCCCTTTAAAACATGCTATAACTTGGCAGCAATCTAGTGAGCTGAAATTTTTAAAAGGCCTTTAGTAGCACATGACAAAGCAGTAATGAAAGATGGGTTGTTAATCAGAATCATTGGGGCTCATAATTTTCTTAAAGTTTAACTTCCCTTGCATCCCTCCTCCACTCTTACGAGGTTTTCTTTTAGGCACATCCATTTTCTTGGAGATGTTAGAAGTCACTGTAAGGTTATTTTTGTGTGGTTATATGAAACTGCTTGTACCAGAGTCCATATTCTGCTCCTTCACCAAGACTCTAGAACATAAACAGTTCCCTTCCTGACAGGCAAGCCAATACTCTCCATTTCTTGAAACTGTAGTCTTTCCTTCCTGCCTTCCTTATTTATCCTCACACTCCTTCTGCTCCACAGTGCTTTTTCTGTCTTTCCATGTTTCATCTTTCTTTTTTTTTTTTTTTCTTTCCCCAAATGGCTTGTTATAAAACATATGTAACCAGTGATTTATGGTCTAATGTGAGGAAATATCTTATGGAACTCTTCCACCCTCACCTTCAACTCTGACTCCTTGAAGGTGTCCAAGCTTTCTCCTACTCTCAAGAAATGACAGTTTTGTTGAATATTTTAGAACAAACAAATAGTTCCTCTTCACCTGGCATGCATTTCAATTAGTAAGATTGTTACTCGGCTACTTTAGGCTATGACCAATAAATTGCAAACAAAATAAACTCCAAGGAATCAGCATAATATAAAATCAAGGATCAGCCAGATTTTCCAAGGGTGAAAAAGTAATTCCACAAAATGCTGGTGTTGATGAATGTGAAGGTTTGGCAACACAATACATGTAGACAGACTTTATATATTTTAAGCCATTTATTTTATATATTTTAAGCTTACCACTGCTCCATGTGCAACAAAGTGCACCCTCAAGTAAAGACACTCAGCCTATATTTAATTCCTAATTTTTTTAAAGTGCTCTTGTGGTGTTTTTCGGTGGTTTTCTTTTTTCATGTGGATCTTCAAGCTGCTCCTCAGTTACAGCACAAATGTTAATGACACATGGATTTCACTTAGAAGTTTTACAGGGAAAAATGTGTAAACATTACTGAATATTTTGAGATAGACCACACGGTCTAACCTTTGCATGTTATATGGAAAGGTAGCTAAGGTGAAGGGATAAACACTGGTTCTACTAGACTGTCTTAGAAATAAAATTAAAAAAAAAGAAAAGGAAAAAGAAATGAAGAGGGTTTTCTTTCTTTTTCTTTCTTTTTCTTTTTTTCCTTTTTTTTTTTTTTAAGAGGTTGCCATTGATCTTTTGAAATATGTGGTATTTGAAGATCAAATACCACATCTGCTTTTGGATGCAAGATTACTTGAAAAATCTACAAAGCACATTCTGGTCATCATCACATTTATCCTTGACTTTTGCACTGTTAAGATGTTAAAAAGAAATTAATTCCTGTACTGCATGCAATCTTCAAAGATGCTTATTTTCAATAAATATCAATATAAAAAATTGTATGTTGTCTGTTAAGTGGGTTCAGATTAATTCTTTCCTTTCAGTGCTTTGTGAAAAGCCTAGTCACTGTGAAAGGAGACACGGAATTTCTGGAAATAAGGAGCAGAATCTGTAGCACTCCTCTGCCAGGTGGTAGAGCAGCTTGCTGCAGCAGTTAAAAGTCAGAGCCATATGGCTCTGATCCACTGCAACTGCTACAATGGAATGAAAAGTCTGGAAAACAGAAAAAGATGAATGGAAGACTGAAGAAGTAGTCAGCTACTTTGACGAATGTGACAAGGGCTGCTCTGAAAAACAAAATACTCTCAATCTGTAGAGTTTGATAAGTATTGACTTTGAAAAGAATAAACATATAACCTCTTCCAGCTCCAGAAAGGCCATTTGGGCAAATGGACCATATATATTTAAATTTAAATTTCATAGATGGGTATAATGTAACATGAATATCTTCCCTCCCACCTCCCCAAAGAATTTACAGTTAATAATTAACAGAAGAATATCTCTCTGTCGTCTTGCACCATTAGAACAGCTTTCTAAAAGTCTTGGCAAATAGCTTAAGAGTGTTTTGCTTCCTGGATTTATATTATGAAGGAGATAGTCTCCTTGACAAAAAAAAATAGAAAATAAAGCTAAAATATTATAGAAAGAAAACTCCAAAAATTGTCAAACATGCAGCCTGGTGAGATGGGAAATTTGTCCCTGTTTAGAGATGAACAGAATTAGACGTCCTGGATCACCAAGGAAGACCAAAATGCTTTTAAAATCAGGAAGTCAGCTGTTCCTATAAAAATAAATAAGATTTCAGATTTAAAATTGGCCAGATCAGAGTAAAACGGGCTCATACACTCCTCTCTTTCTACCCACTGTGTCTTCCTGTGTGTCCTGGACCTCATTTTAGTCCTTCAGTGTTTCTGTTTTCTGCATTGTAGCAAGCTCCCCAGAGTCCCTGAGTCCTCTTGATGGCCAGTCCTTCCTGGCTACCACTGCTGGTGTTGGGCTCCTCACCACGATCTTCTCATCAGGGGCTGTCTTTGTGGTCTGACTCTCGAGTTCTCCACACCACAAACTCCTCAAACCCCCCTAAAATTCCTACAGGTGACTTTGCATGTTTGCTATCAAAATTTTTTTTCTTTAGAACGCGCGTACGTGGAAGTAAATGATGCAGCACTGACTGTGTAAGGTTTTGGCATTGCAGAGGTATTGAAAACAAAATGCTCATGGCTATGTTTGATGCAGCTGGCAAACCTTTTAAGTGAAAATATTCAGCGCTATTGCCTTAAAAATTTACAGGAAGAGGGATTTTTGATCTTAGAGAAATATATTTTTCCAAGACCTGGCAACAATATCAAACATTCAGAGTTCCTAGCTAACAAGAGTATTGGTCTCTATTGGATTTTATCATAGTTCCACAGCCATACCAAATTTTACATCAATGAAGCTCCCTAGCTCCTGAAGAATTCTCCCTCTTCACAAGAAAAAAAAAAAAAAAAAAAAGCAACAAAAACAATATTAAGGAGTGCATAGAATGAAATAGTTAACAGGAAGAAAAAGAGCAGCATTCTCATATGTTGTACTCCGATGTGGTAGATTTTAACAGTGTTAATCTCGAATTTTAAATAAATAATTTTTTTTTAAAGTTCAAAATCACACCCGTTGTGATTTTTACAAGGTTGCCACCTTGTTAGTATTCTCTCATTAATGTATCATTCATTTGACAATTTTACATTTGTATGTTATATTTTTGTTCAAAGCATATACTGGTTTATGTAGGCTAAGGTTACAATCATTTTAATTTAAAAAAAATTCAAATCAAACCTCTTCTATCCAATTGTAAAAATTCTGATTCAACAGGTTCCTCACATTTGGTTTTCTATTTGCATTATGTGATTTCAAGAAAAAAACAGAGTTTTCTGCCACAAAAACATCACAATCAATTCTTTAAACAATGCATCATGTAGCTATTGGGCCAATATGAGAAAAATTGGATTTTTTAGGTGAAAAGGTGTTGGAAAGGAAATGCAATAACATGTCAATGATATAATCATTATATTGACCCTACTGTAAATCTCAGAGACAAGAGTAATTTTTGCTCAAATAAGAACTTAATTAAAATTCAAAGACCTGTTTTTTTGAGAAAAAAATAGCCACTGGAAAGTGTTTTGTGAAACAGGTTACTAAAGATCCAAAAGTTGGGGAATATCTAAACCTCTGACTTTGCTAGTGCTTATCTCTAGGGACTGATCACTGATCAAAAAGTTTGCAATAAATACTCCAGTTCAATCAAATCAGGTAATATATTAAAATTATATATACATGGTGCCAAAATAGATAATTTTCTTATTAATACTTCTTTTCTTTTTCAAAAATATTTTTTAGTTTGCTTGCATGTCCGGAATTGACATGCAATAATGCGAATTTTATATTTCTATTTTCTATGAAGTGTATCAAAAACTTTCCCAGTTTTTTTCTGTGTTTCAAGAGCTGAGCTTCTGAGTCTCTGTACAAGGATTAAATGAGAAAGTGTGCCTTGAAACGGCCTTAATGTGCTTTGCCTTAGCCACATTTATCTTGATATTGTGATTATTATGCAACGCTTAATCCTTTTAGTGCAGTGCAACAATTCAGAAGCCAAATGGAAGGGAAGTGGGAGGTGTTATCCTGTTGCTATTGTTAGAGAAGTAACATTCTCTTTGACTGTTGCACAGATGATTATTGTTGAAATAAATGACCTGTGCCTAATGTTTTACTATTCAACATAGCATAAACTGATGGAATGTGAAGGGCACCACAATGACATTAGTGTGTTATCCAAAATATAATTTGAGAGTAAGTTCATCCACTTAATATTTCATTGAAAACGTTCTATGGAATATAAGAGAAGGAATATTTGCCTCACACTCGGATTTATACAAGTCTTTTTCTCCTGAGGTCAGCTGCCTGACTAAATAAATGTACTTTTATAAAGCAAGGTGGCAGCAAGAAACTTCTGACAGAAAAAAATGGTCTAGTATGCTCATTTTTCATGAGAGCAGCAAAAAGATGAGATGCAAACTGTGACCACACTCTGTCTTGGTTCCTTCTTTCTGCACATTGTTTGTACCCATCCTTAACCATTGCACTTGTTAGCCTCAGTTAGAATTAACATTACCAGATTTTCTGAAACTCATCGGTGCTTTGTACTGAAGCATTTTAGCCCAGGTGTTAAAGAAAACCTCATGGTTAATATAACTTTCAATAACTCTTTCATCCTCTGTAAGATTTAAATCAAGAGTGTCTGGGGATGCATTTGTAGAGGGGAGATTGAATCATCTTCTATGTCCATCTAATGTGAGTAGTCTCTTTTTAAATAAAGTCATTTTTATCTCTCCTGGTCTTGCCAGAAACAGAAGTCTCTGATGGTGTAATTTACTTTAGCAAGAATGTAGATTTTCTTTTAACTGTGGACATCAGCCTATAAGAATTGCTTTCCTTGATATATTTGCCTTTAAAAAAAAATACTGTAGAAGCAAAAAGCATCTAGGAAACATCCTGAGAATAAGATCTCTCTACCTGTGACTGCTAGAGGGGAACTAAGCAGTTTCTAGAATAAAAATCAATAGGAAAGCTGTCAGGCACTGACAACTTATTTATAGGAAAAAAATTTTTCTCATAATTTCTTTAGTCCTGATTTATACAGGTAGATTTGGGCTTTAATTTATTTTAGGAAACTAAATCTCCTATAAGAATTTTGTTGGTTTGCGTTTTCAAATGTCTTCAAGTTTTTACACATATTAAGGATTTTCTAAAAATCCAATTTTCTAATGATATTTAAATCTTTCAAGTTTTGGCTTGAGTTTGGGGGGGTTTTTGTGTTTTTGAGTTTGTCACATGAAGCTAAAAGTATCCTATCCACTTTTTCTGTTTTGTAACAGACCTCTTTCAACTGTTTTGTCATTTTTTGCTCTTACCTCAAACTGGTGCATCTAGGATCTCATCTTGAGACTTAGAGGACTAATAGCTCTTAGATCATTCCGAAAATCTTCTTTTAAATTATAAGACCTTGTCTAGACTAGGATTACTGTTATAAATGTGTTTGTTGGCTAATTCCGGTGAGTCCTTTCATATCAATCTAGATAAGGTGGCTGTGTCCTTGGTAATATTTCCCTGTATTTTTTGTAAGTTTTGTGGGTTTGATCCCCCTTTTTTGTTTAAATGTGTGTGTGTGCATCTATTTGTATGAAAATCAGTATATGCCCATTGTACTCATTCATATGCATCACTTATTTTGCACAAATTTGTAAACTAGATGCAAGGGAGTGAGTGATTAAATCCTTTGTGTGTGTATGTGTAGAACATAGCTATTTGACCTCTGAATAAAAGGCCAATAGAATAGGCAATTTAAGGGAAATTTGGCACTTCAATCCTGTTTTAATAGATAAGAAACCATGATTAGAAGAGGAAAAGATTTCAGAATGTTTGGAAATTGTATATAAGTAGAAATGGCAATATTGCATAAATATAAATTAAAATAATACATAGGTAGAAATTATAATATTATTAGAATAAATTTGGTGGAACACAATTAACTAGGAGTCCTACTATTACTAATAGAATAGTAATTACTAATAATAATAGAAAAAGTGTATTTCAAGGACACAGAAATAGTAATTTTGGTGTTATGATTAGAATAAGCCATATTTTCAAAATCCTAATCAGGGACTTGGATTCCTAAAGAATTATCAAATTCCAGTTCAACTTGACAAAGAAAGAAAGGAAGACAGGAAAAAGAGAGAACTGATGAGAGAACTGGGCAGAAGTCTCTGTACCTTAACACACAAGATTAGACAGTGCTGCAAGAGCATTTTATGCTACACTTTTACAAATAAGCATAAAAATGCTTGAACACTGTGAACTGTGTCATGAGATAATTTCTTGTCTGGGAAGAGCCAGTGGGTGTGGAAGAAGCTGGCTGTCACACCTTCATTTCCACTGCATTTTCACATAGGATATATCTGTTATTACTATTATTATTATTATTATTATTATTATTATTATTATTACTATTATTGACACTCCCAGGCCACTGAGACCCTCAGTGGATATGTTTCACACCTCACCAAGGCTGCCTTGGCAGAGCAGGGCTTTGTGCTGTCCTGGTTACTGTGCCCCAAAGTGCACAGCCCAGGGCAGGGAGCCACCCTGGAGGAAATATCAAACTGCTACAACAAAAAGTCTGGCACAAGGCAAGGAATTTGTCTCTAGGGGACATCACAGTCCGTTCATTATTACCTGTAGTTTTAAGAAAAAAAGTTTTCTCCAGATCTTCTAAAATGGCAGAATAGACTATTTTGTTTATCTAAGGAGTACACCTAATGCTGGCATATGCTGAGGTAGAAAGAAGGCTAATACAACCAAAGAAATGTAGCTAAAAACCGATTTGAAATTTAAAAACATAAAGGCTTTCACTGCACTTTCTTTTCTTTATTTTTTTTGTAGTCCAAGAGAAGTTGCCAGGGAACACACTCTGCCAGGACCCTACATGAATCCACTCTGACTTGTTTTCGGAGCAAACACAAAACCTTCCACAAGGCCTTGCTACTGCAAGCACTGTCACTCACTTCAACATGCACATTTCAAGCAATTTTTCCCCTCTTTCTCCACCAAATAAATTAACTAAATTAAAAAAAAAAAAAAGTCTCTAACAAAAGCTTGCTTGAAGTAAAGCTCTTATGTTTAAATTGTGAAAAGCCAGACTGAAAGCCAGCATGTGTTTCAGCTGTTCCTTTTATATGGAAGCTGTCTGGCTACTGCTGGGATAGTGACACTTGGAATGTTTTTTTTAATGTTTGTGCTCTTTTTGAGCCATTCTTTTCTATTGCCTAAATGTATTTATGTAAAAAATCTTAGAATACGAGCTCTGAAATTGTCTACTACAATTACATGCAAAACCCAAATTTTCCGAAGTCTGATATAGGACTTGGAGATCTGTGTTTTTTTCTGATAAATCAAAATTAATTTGTGTTAGTGCTGGATGATAACATAATGAGGATATTGACATCGGGTATAATACTCCAGTGACCAAATTAGTTTCAGAATTTTGTCTTTTATAAACAGCTTGAATTCCAGTCCTTAGAGTTAGAATGTTCTTACAAAAAAAAGGATATTTTTACATGTGTCTAACAATACCAACTCCACCAGAATGTCAGAACAGTTTTTCAGTGCTCTACAAATTGGCAGAGTTGATTAAAAAAAAAATAAAGTTAGACCATCGAGGAAATGGACTAATTCAGTACTGCTTTTATCAGTTTATTTTTGACAGAGATCCTTTAAAAAGTACTTGAATTCCTCTCTGCTGGATATCTGTCAGAAAAGAAAGGAAGTTATTATAAAACAAACTCCTCAAGCTGAGATGAATTTTTCTTGCTTTTTGAATCAGATGTAATCCTATAATTCTGCCCAAACTGGTATTATGATTGTAACAATGCAAAATACAATATATCACAGTTGACTTTTTGGAATTTGATAAA
The DNA here is from genome assembly GCA_037013685.1 of Acridotheres tristis. NCBI lineage: Eukaryota > Metazoa > Chordata > Aves > Passeriformes > Sturnidae > Acridotheres > Acridotheres tristis. The sequence goes on from CM072884.1 coordinate 6,502,450, forward strand.
GAATGGTGACTTCAGATGAACGATTCTGTCCCAAGGAACATCTCAGCCTGTTGCAAGATTAACCCAGGGAACAGTGACAAGTCCTACCCAGGTGGCACTGGCTCCCTGTGTCACAGAATGAGCTCATCACTCTGCATGAAACCAAAGACAATGAGCAGGGTCCCTTGCAGAGGCCCTTGGTGGGCTTCAGGGGGGTATTAATCAAACAATTTCAGTAGGTTTAGGGTCATTCCTGCTGTGCAGATCATGGGACGTGACCCTTTTGTGCCTCGAGATTCAATTTGATCACTGCTTCACTGAGATTTATTTATTAATAATATTATCTTCTTTGAATGGCTGTAGAGTCTCTTCCAGAAAAGCTTGGAGCTGCAAACTAACCCAAATTATTTTAATCAAGGAATCTCCTTACCCTGCCTATGGCTGAACTCTTTAACAAGGAAGAGAAAGCTGAGAACTGGAGAGGAGACTGCCTGCTGGATGGGATGATCTGACAGGATCCAGAAGGATTTCATAACCAAACCCTTTAGTATGTCTTTGCTGCAGTGATAGCTGATTACAGAGCAAAGATCGATGAAGTTTTGGGCATTGCCAAAGAGGAAAGTCATGCCACCACAGCTAATCGTGTGAGCACCCGGTGTAATCTGAGAGTTTTTGGGAGCAGACTGGGAGCAGCCATTGCTCTGCAGATACAACCTGGAACTGGAAGCTGTGGCTGGTCACCTGTGTGACAAGAGATGGGTGTACACCATTTCCTCCATTTCCCCACTCTGCTCCTGTGCTCTCCCAGACAGGCATCGATTGCAAAGAAACCCTGGGGGGCAAGAAGAGTTCATCCAGATCAAGGTGCCAAGATGGGAACCCTGAGCCCACGCCCCACCAAATGTGTGGTTTAGGAGGAGCTGATAAATTGTGTGAGGATACCTTGACTAATCAAGCCTGGGTTCTGATGGAGTATGAATAAAGGGTACTTGCTGGTCAGGCTTGGCTTTTCTTTATTGCATTCTACATGTACCTAAAAAAAGATGTAAACAAGGAAACATCTTGACAAAAATGGGCAAGTTCTGTAGGCAACAGATGTTTTCTATCTTCTTTTCTTTCTTTGTTTGTTTAAATACACTATATCTTCCCTGCTGGCACAACTGATTTTCATTTATTTCTTTAAATATTCCTCACTTTTTCATATACATTTATTTTTCATTTGATGTTCACACTTTCTTAGTACCTGCGTAGTCTGAAATGCCCACCTTTGTGCAAGAATGTAGCTGAAAATTGGAACATTGCTGCATTTTTGTATCTAATTGAAAATAAATACATAAAGCTGCCAGTTGTGCTGTGTCTTTTGCCTGATGAAAGGTCATTCTTAATCTTTTTCATAGTTAATGGAATGCACTATTGTGATTACACTGGAATCTGAATGCCTTTGGAAAGTTTGAAAACTAAACAATTTTCTGCGAGATAACAGAGAAAAATAATTTCCTTTGAAGAATGACCTTTCAAAAGTGACTAGTCCCTATCTTTTCAGTGATGCCAACATGTCAGCTTCACATTGTGTACAAACCTCCCTGTCTCTGCCATATGCAAATATCCTCGCTAAAACCGTAAAACAATGCTACATATTGTAATATTTATTTTTTCACAAATGTTCATCAGATAATAGCTTTTAAGCATCTTTGAATACAGAGCACTGCAGGGGCTGTCAGCTTAGCCAGTTGATTTTGTTTACAAAATGTCAGCATTTCCTTTTTTTTCTGAAAAGGATGGATGATAGTGTCTCCTCAAGAAGGGAACCTCGGGCCAACTCTCAGCTTACACCATCAGCAGTGACCTCTATTGTCTTACAGCAATAACAAAAGGTAATTGCCACGTGCATGGAAACAGAGAAAAGGTACAAGAACGTCAAGATGAATAAAGTATCCATTATAATTTTCTAATAAAAGATTGTGCTATATTTGTCCATACGGTTTCTTCAGAAATCGTCAAATTCAATTTTGATAAAACTGTAAGTCAGAGTATAACAGGATATGCAACTTTTAGACCTTTCTTTAAGATGAATGGTTTATGGGCACTAAAGCTTACAGTTAGCTATGAGAAAGAAAAATACTTAAGAAAATATTAATAAATCCTCTTAAGATTAATCAGACTTTTCCTACACATTTTATAGAGATTTTTTACAAGCTACTAAATACATTTTATTTTTAGAATGCAGCCTGTTTCTCAGACCTATTTGCATAAGATAAAAATAATAGGAAAAAAATAATAGTTTCCTATTCAGAAATGCATGCATGTGCCTATTGAGTAAAACAATTAAAAACCAGATGCTGCTACTGGACCATTTATGCCATTGGAACGTACGTTCAGATTGTTGACAGGAATTACACAGCTAAGTCCAATACATTTATACCACATTCTGACTATATTTACATCTTTCTAGCTTTCATTTTCTATTTTATCCTAGAGATAGTACATTTTTTGTTGTCCATCAAAGAGTTGTGCATAAAAATCTCTTCATTTTGGACTCCTGTACCCCTGAAGTGTCACCTAAATAAAAGCAATGCAGCCACAAAGGAAGAAAAATATATATCGAGCCATTGAAACACAAGTATTGGCAAGATCTATGTACTAAAATTATTTCATTAATTGAAAAAATGCAAGAATGCACACTCTGCATCAAAACAGCACTGTACTGTGAGTAATGTTTTGTATATTGCTTGACATTAGGTGGTCATGGTGTTACAGACTACTCCTTCTGGAACCACACTGGTTTGTGGTTCCACACACTTAAGATTTACATGTAGAGAAATCAGTTTATATCAGTGACATTTTATCCAATTACAAGGTGTCAGGTGAGCTGTGGGATTGGTTTTGACTTTAATTATGACCTGTAATAACCTACAACTTTTTTATTTGATGCATTATGATAATACAGAACATGGGCTTCTTTCATCTCAGCACACATCTCTTCAGTATTTGAAATCCTTCCTAAGAATTTGAAGCATAAGCCAAAGAATTCTGTGTCTCATTCCTCATCCCTATTATGCTACTTAGTCATAAAGTGATGGAAGAATCCAGCTGCATGCTTTCTTGTTTGAGAAGATTATCTGTTTATTTGGGCTACTTTTGTAGACCGACTCTTTTTGTCAACTGCTCCTTCCAGCAGCAGCAGTTCTTTTCTTTTGTTGGTAGCTCAGAAGTATGAGTCATATTTTGGGAACTTCTGCATTATTTTAATACATTTAATTATATTATATGCATGTCTAGCCATTGATATTTTATTTCAATAACTTTCAAACTCCTATCCAAACCCAAAAGAATAGTTGTCATAATATTTGGCTTCCTGTGATTCTAGTCTCAACATCTTCAGGGACAAAGGTTCATCCTAATAATCTATTATAATTGGTCCCTTTGCACAATTAATAAGTCAAGTCTTATCAATCAGTGACTTTCTGTGTAACAAGTGCTGCAGATACTATGCAGGAAAGGAAAACCTTCACTGTCAGAGAAACTTTAAGGCCAAGTAAGAGAGTTTTTTTCCTTGTGACTTTAGAAGTAAGATCCTATTCACAGAGCTGTGTTTGACAGGGAAATGATTAGGTGAGACATCAGCTGCTGTACATAAAGAGAACAATTGTTAGAGTCGATGGGAAACCTCTCACTACCACAGATCCAGGATGAATATTTCCAAGGTGAGAGTGCAGCAGTGGCTGCAGCATTTCTGCAGCATTCTGAGGGAGGCTACAGCAATGGGTGTAACACACAGCCTTGCTGAGCTACTTGGAGGTGGTCTAGGCTTAAGCTCACTATCCAGCATGTGGAGGAGAAGTGGGCAGCATTATTATTCCCCTTGCCATCTGAAATGCAGCACTGGCAGCACTGAGATGCTCCTCAGCTGGGCAAAGGAGGTGGGGCAACCATTGAACCTTGCAGGAGGGACAGAGTCTTCCTCCCTCCTTTTCCGCCACTCAGGATGGATGGGCAGAAGTGGTTTATGCACACCAATTACAGCCATTTTTCTTCCCTTCTAGTTTGATTCCAGGATAACCACTCAAGAGCCAGCTAAGCCCATGTCATTTTTTTTCTCTGTTGCTGAACAGCCGGTTGCCAGATGCAGGAACTGACCTTTCTTAGGCAGCCCCTGAGAAAAACCCCACAAAGGTAATAAGTCAAGGGAGGTTTGGAATGACTATAAATTAGGTGAGGAGAATCTTCCACGATGATTGAAGGAATGGTAGAACAGCAACTGTCTCTCCCTTCTGCCCTTGAGGTTTCACCTGAAGATGATAAATTTCTGATGGTTGTCACTGCTGAAGGTTTTCCAGTCCCAAAGATAATTTTTTATGGCACTGAAAGAAGTGTGACCAGCAGTCTGCTCTCATGAGTAGCCTGGCTGGAATATTGTATCCCACTCTGAGGTCCTTACCACAGGAAAGATGTGGACCTGTTGGAGTGATTCAAGAGGAAGCTACAGAGATGATCAGAGGACTCGAGGATCTGTCCTGTGAGGAAAGGCTGAGACACTTGGGGCTGTTCATCCTGGAGAAGACCTTATGGCAGCATTCCAGCACCTGAAGTGGGCTTAAAAGGGAGCTGGAGAGGGACTTTTTATAGGGTCCTGCAGTGGTAGGGAAAGGGGGGAATTGTTTTAAACAGAAAGAGGGTTGGTTTAGATCAGATATCAGGAAAAAGGTATTTACAGGGAGACCAGTGAGGCACTGGAACAGGTTTCCCAGGGAAGCTGTGGCTGTTCCATCCCTGGAAGTGTTCAAGGCCACGTTGGATGGGGTTCTGAGCAACCTGGTTTGGTGGAAAGTGTCCCTGCCCATGGCAGCGAGGTTGGGACTGGATGATCTCTAAAGTTCTTTCCAACCCAAACCATTCTATGTTCCTGTGACTCTGCAGGCTGTCTGGAACTGGACCGTGGAACTTGTAAGTGTTAAATAATTGATGATAGCTTTAGGAAAGGATGTGGAACACAAGTAAAACCAAAAGCATCGTGTAATAACCAACAAATCCCATATCAAAATGTTCTGGTTTGTAATGTTTCCTTTTTATTGCCAAGGACATTAAGCAGGACGCACACTTAGGAGTTCTTACCCTGCTGTTTCATTCTGGAATTCATGCTCTTTCCTTGGAGCATCCTGGCAATTATCACACTATCTATTTGTTCATATGTCAGATTAATAAATGAAAGACAAATCACTTTCAGGAGACTGAAGTTAATGAAAGAAAGAAGCAAGTCTTCCAAGTGGTGATAAATAAAATTAAGTTAAAAAAGGGTAATGGGCTAATGCTTCACTTACAAGAACATACTGATTTATGTATCTCTTTAATTATTGATTGCCTGCTGCATTATGGAAGAAAGATAAATATGACAATGTCAAATAAAACGTGGTATCTGAACAAATATCACATTTTGATTTAGCTTTGCAGGGGTTTTTTTTTTTGAATGCTTGGGTGTTTGTATGTTTAGTTTCTTTCGTATTTGAGATTCTTGTGCAACACCTGGCTATGGAGTCCATTTTGGAATAAACAATAATAAATTATATCAGGGCTCCTTCCTGATGAACTAGCATGACTCTTATCATATATGTTTAGAGGACATGTCAGGCAAACAAAATAAAAAATCAGGAAAGCATCTGAAGTGACACAGAAACAGGAAGAACCTGAATCTCTCGACTCCCAGTCTAGTACATCAGAAATTTTCCATCTGAATATTTTACACTCCGTGCTCTAGATTCAGAGCAACTTTGGGGCTAAACATCTGGAACAATTTATGTTTCAGATCTAGGTTACTGACATAGCAAAGCAGTTGCATGTCAGCAGTGAATTCTTACCTTGTTTTTAAGGGACAAAATAAGAAGATTATAATTCCATAACATAGAATATATCATTAAGCAGGACCAATCATTCAGGAGAACACAGATTTCTCCAGGGCATTAGAATTATTTTGGTCACACAAATGCATAAGATACATATGGGACCTGATAATGTGTTTGCTGAAATATTTATGGAGTTAAATTATTCCATGAATTGAACTGTAGTTCACTGAGATTGTTTCATTTTAATATTAATATGGACAAACTATGTCAGAGATGCTAAAAATGTTGAACTTCAAACACATTTCTCGATCATTCTGATCTATATAAGTGCCTTTTGGTTTAGGGCATGTTCAGTGAAAGATAAAAGGAAAAAATTCTTGATATATCTTAAGGTGATAGGTGAACAAAGTGAAGACCTATATAGAAATAGGTCACAAACTATCAGCTGCATATAATAAATATTTTAGTTTAGGTTACTGTAAAATTCTGTTTGCAGTAACTTTGCAGAGAAGTAGTTCAGAGTAAAATAACTTTAGAACATGGAGAGCTAAATGATATTTTCTGTCAAAGTTTTCTTTGAAAGAAGTGTTTATCACTTTAAATCAAAATGAATTCATTTCCTAAAAATCATATAGTGGATGTAAAACCATTCCTCTAACATGTGATCAACCCACACATACTTTAGATTGTCATTCTTCTCTTTCATTTTGCAGGTGTTGTTAAAAAAATGCAAAAGCCTCCACTTGCCAAGATGCATGTGTACTTAGCTATTTACAGCTTAAAATGAGAAAAAAAGCCTTCATAGAATTCTGAAAACATTGAAATTGTTTTTCCCAGCTGGGAAGTGGGGTTTACTTCATTTTTACAAATACGTCTGTGTCAGAATGTTCTGGAGCTTTATGCCAGGAAACTGTGCTGCATGTTATGGAGTTCTGTGGAGGCAAAGAGGAGTGACTCTGCCTTTGGCAACTGCTGCATCCACCTGGTGATTGAAATAGACATGGTGATTTTCAGATATGATTGTTCCTGGGAAGCAAAATGGTTGATTAAGCAGTGGATTTTGAGATTTCTTCGTGTCTTTTTTATGTGTATCTCTAAAGGGTCTCATATGAAAGGTGACCTTCCCTCTGAAATCTTTCTGCACTATACTCCAGGGGATGTAAAATGAGAAAAAAATGAGATTTCTTTTTCTATAAATCAAGTACTTGGGCTGCTTTTTCTTTTTAGAATATTGTGTATGTATCCCAATAAAAATGAGATTTAGCAAACGAGGATATATTAAAGAACCTGACTGTCTTTCAGTGTCTTTATTCTCATTACATTTTTTTCAGTATGCAAATATCTTAATAGGGTATCTTAATAGGGAGCCATTGAGAAAGTGATAAAATGCATAGTTACAATTATTTTTCCCATCATCAGTTACTGGCCTTCTTTATCCCACTCTGTGCCCAGACATATTCACATTACTTTATTTTGCATTTTTGAAAAGATCAGTCCTTTGGTCTATGAGAGAGGCTTTGCTCTAGAGATCTGCATGATCTGACATAATCTAAAGAGGTATACCCTTAGCTGTGCTGATAGGAGGTAAATAAATTAATGTGGGAGCCTGCGATTTAACCTCTTCAGTGAAATCCATTTCAGTATAATCTTTTATCTTTGCTTGTAGCAGCTTTTCTATACTATAAGAACATTTTAAAATTCTGAACCTAAACTCCTCTGAAATCCGTCATGTATCTTTTAAAAGCTTTTAAATAATGAATATGAATCGAGTTCACCTTCCCTGTCCCAATAGAAATTTAATAAAACTGTGATTTCACTAATCATAAATACAGCATTTGCATAACATCTTTTAATAATTTTCATTTTCACTCGTGAAAAATCTAGATAATCTTAAAAAATCATATTGGCAATTTAGCAATTATAGACATATCTAGAAATAAATATATACAGATATATATTTCTTTCTTCAGTGTTTTTTCTTTCTAATAGCACATTTTTTAATTTAATTCCTCCCATGATTTCTCCACTGCTGGGTCTCTGTAAAGAACTGTAGGACAATAACAGAGGTTGTACATTGTGGCATTGCAAGAATGCAGCTCAACCTACTGCTGGTGCACCTGAGACAGACTGATAGCTACAAAACAGAGGAGGTTCTTACCCTTTGAGAGCTTCAGATGGAAGACCCAGCACAATTTCTCATAACAATTAACATTTTACACTTCTGAGATCAGCATATTACTTCTAGCCAACAGCAGTCTTCAGGAGTTTTTGATATTTTGGCAATGAAACCTGACATCTGACTGTCTTTCTGTATGCTGGAATCAACCAGTAACATGATAAATCCAGCATCATTTAGTCATCAGAATGAACACCTTACCCATTATATCTATATCATCACATCACTATTTTATACCAATATCATGTATGTAATATATACATTTTTTATATATATATAAATTTTTAAAATATATATAAATATATAAAAATATAAATATTTAGGGCTCTCTCAAGGCTGTAAATCCTAAGCACTAAAGTTGCCAAACCCATTCTTCTCCAGCAGGAATTGGGTGAGATCCCGAGTCCGTCCCACAGCCGAGCCCTGCCGGGTGGGGAGGTTTCCTCTTCTGTGCCTGCAGGAGCAGCTCTTCCTCCCTCCTTCCCTTAGTGTCATTCTGCTCCTTTTCAGGCTCTACCCAAGATCATCGCTCAAAAGACGGATTGCACTATCCCAGCAGAAAACCATCTGAAATTGCCTCATGGAGAGCCCTGATATATGTTGCAGCTAAAGCAAGGTAAACAGAGACAGCATGCAGTAGGGAGCAGTGACAAGGTGTTAGATTGGCTCAAGCTGTCTTGTGTAATTTTGTTTTTGAAAGTGAAGTGACACAGCTTTTGTAGCTTGGATATGAAAAGTAGTGTTAGGCCTGCTTGGTCTTTTTTTTGTTGTTTGTTTGAGTTTTTGGTGGATATTTTTTTAAACTGCATGTTAGTTCAAGTACTTATCATCTGTGCTGGTTTTGCTGGGGTAGAGTTAATTTTCTCCACAGTAGCTGGTATGGAACTGTGCTTTGGATTGTTAATGGAAGCAGCATGGATAATTCAGGGATATTTTTGTTTCTACTGAGGGGCACTCACACGGAGCCATGGCCTTTGCTGCCTCTCACCCCACCCCAGCAGAGAGTGGCTGAGGGGACACAAGGAATTGGGAGGGGACACAGCCAGGACAGGTGATCCCACCTGACCCAAGGGATATCCAGGCCATCTGCCACTGTCCTCAGGGTACAAAGCTGGGGAAACAAGAGGAAAGCAGGGGAGAGGCTCAGAGTGATGGCATTTGTCTTCCCAGGGATGGGGATGGCTGAACACCTGCCTGCCCATGGGAAGTGTTGAAGGAATTCTTTGCTTTCCTTTACTTGAACGCATGGATTTTGCTCTCCCTGTTGAGCTGTCTTTATCTCAACACACGAGTTTTCTCATCTTAACTCTTCTGATTGTCTCCCCCATCCACCAGGAAGCAATGAAGGACCAGCTTCATTCAATGAAGTGGCTTATTTGCTGGCTGGGGTTAAACCATGATATCACATAGTGAGAAAGCTTACTTTTGGTTTGAAACTATCCTGGGACCTTGGACTTTGTTTGGAAAGAGCTACTAAAATGTTAGTGATTTTTTTTCTAATGTGATTTTGCAACTCCTGTTAGTACCTAAGTTGGTCAAAGCTTTGAGAAAGACATGTCTAGTTGTGTCTCCAGTCCCCTGGAAAATTACTTACTGGTGTTCAAAGGCTTGCTAAATACTTTAAAAATTTTTATTAGAAAATTAGGTAGACGATTCAACCTTTTTGAACAGAGATTGTTCGTCTATTAAGGAAGAGAAAACTGGAGGAATAATGGATTATGTAGAGTTTTCCCCTACCCAATGAAACCTTGCTTTCAGGAAATCAATGATTTTCAAGCTCCAGCAAAGAGTTCCCAACTCACTTTCATTCCTAAGAAGCTCTTCATGTCCCATTCAAGGCCCTGTTAATACAAGAATCTTGATGTGAGCCTGCTCAACCCTTTGGTCTCTGAAATATTTTCGCCCTGAGCATCTCTGTCCAGGTTGCCTTGCTATTTATTTAGAATAATATAAGAACACAGAAGGAGTAGCCATACCTGTACACAACATTAAATTCCCAAATACAGTATCTATCCTATAATCATTAAAATAGTTGTGGCTGTAGACATAATTTGTTACTGACAATCATAACTATGTGCAGTGAAAAGCTGTATAATTTCTATGTCTAAAAATGAACTTATATGTCTAATTTTATGTTTCTGTTGAACTGAGAACATGACAAATTTATTTTGGAGTGGAAGAAAAAATTTCAGATAAAATAAAATCTTCCATAGGATGAAATTTACTTCTTTCCTTTTCTTCCTAAATAACTGTATTCTATTTTAAAGAGCTTTGAAACTTACTTTGGATGACTCTTTATGACCCCTTTTTTAAATGAAATCAATTAAAAAAATCATTGGACAAATCATGTCATGCTTTAGTCATGAATATGGCAAACATTTTCATTAAAAGAAATATATAGATTTAGACTTAGACTAAATATTGACCTATTTAACTTGGAATATCAGTCCATGTACATTCACAAAGCAGTTAAGTCCAGATACACACAGAGGTATAACAGTAAGCACTTGTTTTACTTCAGAATCAAAAATTGTTCTACAGTATGACTAATTAAAATTATTGCAAAAAAGTAATTAAAAAAAAGACAGCAAAATAAAATATTAAAGTATTGGCAGAAAAGGTGAATTCATAAATTTTTAACAAATTGACCAGAGGAGATTATTTCTATGATTTCTTTATGATTTATTTTGCCATCAGAAAACAAACAAACAAATAATACCCCTAAACCCACAGTAAAATCAACAAAAAGAAGCAATTTTCCTTCCTTCTCATTTTATAGGTGATGACCAATGTTACTTGGTCTTTTAGGAGTGAAGACCTCTTCAAAAATTATTGCTAAGAAGTTAGGGCTTAATTATCCTAAATTATCTGAGATTATTGACTTTAATCAATTTGGTTTCAGGAGAGTGCATAATTTCTCTGCTACCTGCTGGTCTGCTGAGCCCTCATAAATTATTATTTTTTAATGTTAAAAGTCAGCTGGAATCCCTTTCTGCAGCCATACTATTTGATGCTAGGAAGGATTTTGAGAAAATAGGATAATGTTATTTACATAGAGCCTTTGAACTATTTTTTGTAGGGAACAGACTATTGATTGTGCCAGCATCTCTCACACTTTGTGGAAAGACTCAGCATGGAAAAACAACTCATTCTACAGTGCAACATAGGACATGATTGCCTGGAATCAATTGTATTAGCCCCAAAAGCAATACAATGCTTTCCTCAACTGATTTGATGTAGGATTCACCCAATCTGATTTCTAAATATATAAATATACATTGCTTCCATTTTATTTTATCCTGTTCTAGACACAAAACTCTTCTAACATATTGAGCTTTGCAACCAAATACCTACACAAAAGGTTAATTGGAAGAAAAACCAAATTCCCGTGCTCTGTTTCAAAACCCTGTCTTACTGTTATAGAGCATGTGTTTTAAATGGCATATTAGCACCAAAAGGCTGTCTGTATGGAATTACCTTTACCTAGCACGTCAAATCTGCCTACAATTTCTTCTTATGAATTCAATTGGAAGTCTATTTAAAAGTATTTAAGCTTTAAAATATGGGCTTTTGGATAAATTTTTTATTTGATGCACTATAATTAATTGTTTCATCAAATTAATGGGAACAAATGCTGCAATATAATAGCAGCATTTGGTGATGCTCTTTTTATCATCAGTGGAAGTACAGATCAAATTCTTCTTTCAGATGAATTGTTGTGAGATCAGCATCACACAATTTCTCAGGAGTTACAAGCAATGTCTTTCAGCAATTGCACGTCATCTTTCTTTGAATAGTTTTCTAAATCTGACAGATAAATTCAACCTAATGCGAGTTGAATACCCTCTAGTTTAAACCACAATGAGATGAACCATTGCAGACCAGTTTTGAGAACTGTCCTTGGGAACTCTTTCATAATATCCTGACTACAATGACTGTATTTGTTGACATTTCTATTCACTCCTACAGCCTAGATGTGTCTTACTCCACTGAGATTCTGGAGGAAATCTATTGAAGTCAATGGAGGTACATGAGTTTAAACAGCTGTAAAAGGAGAAATGCATCATGTGAGTTAGAGTAGACAAGGATGAATTCACTTTGCTCATCTAACTCGCAGCTTAAGCATGTGGCATTCCCTGAAGTTTCTGGAGGTAGGAGAATGGTGCACTGACTCACTGTCATCCTGTCAAGAACATCTGTGTGGCTTTTATTAGGTCTGCAATTTTGGTTTAGTACAAAATAAAACAAAAGAAATCCTGTTTTATCAGTTTTATGGCAGTGGCACTCTTTCTGTCCCAAAAAAGGTGGAAAAATGGTTTCCTGCCAGTCCAGCTGCTGAATGAGGCAGATCTGCATCTGGGATTTAAGGAGCAACACTTTTGGGATGGTAGAACTTTCCTCGTCTTAAGGGATAAATCTGAAATCTTTGCAAGATTCTTATTTCCAGTTCTTATGTTGTCATTTAGGTGCAGTTTCAGACCATGATGGAGGGATGGATGGAGGGATGGATAAATGCTGTGTGGTAATTCTGCCACACAGATGCAGTGTATTATCTACAGCTGAAGCCAATCCTGAGAGCCTCGGTTTAAAAGCAGACCCCAGGGAAGGGGTGTGGACTTTCTTAATATTTAGCTGCTTTCTCTTGTGCTCTTTATCAATTAGCCCTGAGCTGCAGCAGCCAAAACCTTTGGGAAGGAGAGGATGCAGTAAGAGCCTTTAGGCTGTGCGTTTTTGTTCTATCTGTGTACAATAAGATGGGAAAGGTCATGGTTAGAGTGAATTAGCTGCTGTTTTGAGGCACTGTAGCTGGACTTTTTGAAGCCCTTGTGGTTAAGTGTTTACAAGGATAACTTGGACTGGTCCTGGAGATTCTTTCTGGATAAAAGCTGCTGTGGATTCTTTATTTGGGAGTAAGTCAAATCCTTGAAACAAAACTAAAAACTCCTATAAAGCATGTACTTCTATTCATAGGAAAATTGTAAATACTTTTTAAAATCCCTGTGTCTTCTTATTGCAGTTTGGTTTTTGTGGGTTTTTTTGGTTTTTTTTTTTTTTTTTTTGTATATTCTTAAAATCTTGGAATTCTGAGGTGCATAAGCTCAGGATTATTGTTTTAATATCTGTTCCTTTTTAAAAGCAGTGCATCTTTTTAGAAGAAGTCAACTTTCACATCTTGCTTGCTATAATTTTTAACAGGTGATAGTTTACTTTTCCTCTGTTTTTCCTTCCTACTTACCCATGCACTGTATGACACTTAAAATAAGCTTGGTATTTCTACTGGTGGTTCCTTTAGAATTAACTGTGGTATTTTTTGTCTGAGGTTTTTAGAATGGTCCAGGAGCTCTAACAGTAGATTACCTCCTTGCAAATAAGACACATTTCACATTATTAATCTATGAATATCTCTTTGGGGAGCCCTTAGTTTTCTTGGTACTAGGTAAGGGGTACAAAAAACTCTTCTCCTCTGCAGCTATTCAATTTTTGATGAATTCCAACTGGCTCTATTACCTCAGAATTGGAATTTCTTCCAAAGGTGAATTTAACAATAGGGTTTTTAATTTATAGTATTGCTGCTCGGCCTAGTAATGGTGACTTGCCTAAGTAAGTCTCACATAGTAGTTTAATGTTGTTTAGTGAAAACCAGACAGTTTTGTGCTATGTTCTTGTTATCTTCTTTGGGTGGTTTGGAGTCTTAAAAGTTTACCAAGCATCTGTCTTGAATTTTCCCTCTTAAATCTAATAAAAAGCCCCCCCAAAACCCAAACAAGTGCCCTCCAGCTGCTGACTTGACACTGCAGAAATGTTTTGGGATTGTATCACCATGGAGCCTTCAGGATATGTATTATGAAATCTAACATTGCATTTTACCTCTATTTTTCTGTGTAGGTTCTTTTCTCCTTTTTATTACCCTGCTCAGCCTCCTCTATCCCAACGCACCTGTAATCCTGTATGGCAAAAAACCTCAGCTTTTTGGACACCTCCTTTTAAATTCTCACTATACAGACTTTTTCATGATGTGATAAGCAGCCATTTGCACATGAAGATTACACCAGTAGAAGAGGAGCTGTGCTGTCCTTTCTACTTGAGACATCAACAAGGCAGTTTCTGAGAACTCATGCTAAATCTAAATGCTGTGGTTTGTAAAGCACCAGTTTTCAATGTCAGCACCTATTATTACTTTTAACAGCCTGAGAAAGTGTCTGTGGACCCACAGCTCCTCTATTCTTGATCCTGTGAAAGAGAATAATAGGTGTGTAAAGTCTCTCTAACCACCTGCACAGGTATTCATAGCTTAGAACATTCTTATCTGTGAGCACAGCTTGCTTTCACTTTCAAATGGAGACTTCAGACTATTTAAAAAAAAAAAGGTAAATAAATCCTGTGACTGTTACTTTTTGACAAGTGATACAGGCAGCCAGGTAATTTGTTATGGTTTCTTTATTAGTTGTCCAATGCTGAATTCCAGATTTTAATCTGTAGTGAATTGCAAGGATAGGGGGTGTTTGAAGATCCCAACTGTATATTGGTAGCAAAGTAAAGTAAGAACTGGCAGGTGAAGGAGTCTCTCTGTCCTGCAGAGCAAGAACTATCCTTTGTCAGATGGGTCAAAAAAAAAAAATGCAGCAAGGAAGAAGCCCCATAGGTGTAGTCAGGCTGTCTGTGGAATTTCTAGTTTTGTCTACCTGGATTGTGATCAAGTGAGCTGTCACAGTGGAGCAAGTCTGAGTGAGAGTGTTCACAGTAAAAGCAATGTTCTTGGCTAGTGATGTCTGTGTTCTTTGCACTACTGTTGAAGATTTGTTCTTTAATCCAGTAGAAAAGCTCACAGCCTCTCCTCACAGTTTATTTTCTGCCTGATCCTTTGGTTAAGTTGTAATCCTATGTGTGGCATTGCAGTCATGAAAATTATGTCACAAATCCAGCATAATGTTTTTTTTCTGTAGGATGAAGCAGTAAAAGGGAAGGAACTGAGAGAGGGTAAAATGTGGTTTATAGAAATCTTTGAGAAATAGAGTGGTGTTTCCTTCTTTCTTTGAATTTAAGAAGTCTTCAGTATGCAGTGTACAGACCCTAGGACTGCTACAGCAAGAGGATTTAGTCTGTTTTCCTCTTCCCTTGTTCTCATATTAATCACGTTTCCTTTTGTTTGGGAAGGGAATATAATTGTGACTGTTTTTTGTGAGTATATTTGTTACAACTTTATAATTAGAACAGTCAGTCTGAGGGGAAAAAAAGGCAAATATTTTTGCTGGAGGACTGAACTGGGACTTGAGAATCAGTGGATAATGAGTTTTCAACGTTGGCTTTTAATGTATGAGGTTATTTTGGAGTGGGTGTTGCCTTTCCACATGTATTCACAACACATAATATCTTTTATCAAAAGTAGAAGTGCTACTATAGCACAATAAAATACCACTACATAGCATTTATGACACTGCAAATAGGAGGCAGGGCTCAACAGATCTGTGTGTATTTCAAGAGAAGAGTGATACTCTTCCATGTTTAAAATGTTCTTTTTATTTACTGCTTTCTTTATAGACACTTAAAATGTTTGTCACCAGGTTGTCTTTAATGCATTAATGCTATGTATTTTGATAAATGTCAATGCAGTTACAGAGAAAGGGATTAATTTATAAAACTCTGTAATTTTTTAGCACAAACATTGTATGTGTTTAATTACATGGAAGTACTTTAAAATTGCATTAACTTGAAATCAAAGCAGAGTCTGGCCTACAGATCCTGCACTAGGTAGGCTTTTACAATGTAAGAAACTGTCAGATGACAGAAGGGCAATGACCACTAGAAGGTTTTTGCAGTTTTCCAATCATCAATTAAAAAAAAGTGAATCGACTTGAATTATTTAAATTTTCAAGGAATTATTATCTGATGCTTTAGCCACAATGTGGAACTGAGAGAATGAAATTTTTCAATAGAAAGCGTATTTTCTCCTTTAGCAGTTGGGATTATCATTAGCTATAATAAATAAAGTGATTTCCAAATAGAGTGTGTATATGTACTGTTTTGAGGTACTGTGGACTTTATCTTTTATGGTACTCATTTTTTACTTCAACTGCATATTATCATAATTTGAGATAGGCACGTGTAGCTCTTCTATAAACAAATGAAAATCCAGTGTCTCTTATTAAGCCAATTTTGATGCTAACATTCAAATATTTCTCCTTCAAAATGCTGCCCTCAGACCTTGTACATGTGGGGATTTATTCAGTGGCAGAAGCCATTTATTTTTTATTTTTAATAAATGGCCCTTTAGGCACTTTGGACAGTTATAGCAGAATTAGCAGTTTAGTCACATTTGAAGTGTTCCCTCTGAGCAGCTATAACACAACCTTGTTATTTCATTATGAAATGGGATCTAAGCTTCGTGTACGTCCTGTTAGGCTGCAGTTCAAAAAAGATAATAACCTCATGGGGCTGATCTTTGTTAATGTACTGTGACCCCTGCTATTTTCAAATTGGCTCTCAAGTGCTCCCTTACTGCAGCCATAGAAAAAATAGTCCACAGAACTTTTTGTAATGAGAAGGAAATTCTGTGGCACCTATAGATATTGGTGGTGACATATCCTGCAGTGTAAATATGTGGGAATTTGTGTGTATTATGTTGGGTGAGCTCAGACATCCATCAGGGTTTAGCACGTGTGAAACTGCATATTCTTGTCAAGGTCTGAGTATAGGATGGCCTACAAGGCTTTTCACATACTAATAACAAATCTCATTTGACCATTATATAAAATTTATAAAACCACTCTTTTTTTCATCTATTTTTCTGGGCTTAAGGTGATTGTAAACAAAAAGATGATTTCATCGTTTGGGCCATTGTACTAGCAGTAAAAATCGAGTTAGGTGTTTCAAGTTTTGCTTTTTCTACTGCAATCTGAAACCTGCATGACTTAAATCCTTTGGTCTAGAGCACTGTGTGTCAAATTTTCTAATATTTCCCCGTGTGTACTGCATATCATGTAGTTTCCAAAGTTTTGAAAACATTCAGAATGCAGAGAATCCTGCCTAACTGTTGAATTTTGTTCAAGAAAATGTAGGTTAGTAAAATAGGGGACTTGAAAAAACGATTGAAGAATGCTTCTAATGTCATTTGTTTATCATTCATAGGAAGCTCAAAGAAAATTTTCTTATCAAGTTATATAAGAAAACAACTCTTTACATTTTATAGTATTATAAAGAAATGCTCGTGAAAATTCAAACAGCACTTGCTTGTAGCAGTTGAGGGGGCCACAATAGAATTAAGTTTATCTTACTGGTGAATAAACTGTGTATGTATAAAAGCAACCTAGAAATACAACATTGGATGCTCAAGATGAAAAAAATAGTAAATAAGAGGTTAAGCCTAACCCTTAATAAATAAGCTTCAAAGTCAAGTGTAAAACTAGAACTCCTTAGATTTGGGAAGGTTAAGTCTATCATCAGCAAAAGTATACAGATTTGATTAAAACTTGAGAAAGAATAAATGTATAACATGGTTAAATGGCAAATTTCACAAGATAAATTCCTCTAGAAGTATTGTGTAAGTTATACATAGCAAAGGGTTGGGCAGTAATTTTAATTCCATTACAGGAAACTTTAAGCAGGAACTATTGAAACATAACATTTTAGCATGCTGTGGTACACTGGATGAAGGGAGTGACAAGAAAGTTAAGGCCAAATAGTAAAAAGTAACAAAAAAATCCCAAAACCCTGTCTAGTAAGGTGATTGAATGATTTGATGGGTACTGAGCTTCTGAGGGTAGCTCTTAAATTTTCATCAATACTTCATGTTTCAGTCCACTATATGGCAATAGTAATTGTCTGCCTTGTTCATTGTTGGACAGGCATATTTGAGTCCATATCAATGTGGATAAGTAAAATATTACATGAAATTGGAGATGGTCAGGGGCTCCCATTGGGTAGTATGAGTTTGGTTAATCTTAAAAAATTTGCGAGAGGATGGGACTTTTGTGATTCATCTCACAAGCACAAAGATACTGTGTGAGCTTGAGCTGAAGTATGTAGAGCTGATTTTTAGTATGTATGTACACGTGTGGGGTATACTTGTACATATATGTGAAGAGTGAGTAGCTTCCAAGAAAGAAGAGGTCAAGCTATCATTTTTAAAACATAACAAATATGGCTTGTATTTGTCTTTAGTTACAGACATACTCTTTAAAATTCTGTCTTGGTTTGAGACAGATGTCTACTAAGAAAGGCAGGACCCTTTCTTGAAATAGAAAATGTAAACCTCCTCCCTCCAAATTATTATAATTTTGCGATTAAGGGGCTCTCAGGCAAAGATATTGGGAATAGGAATAACAGTTCTTTACTAGTATGTGTAAATATATAAAAAAAACCCCTAACCAAACCAACTACGACTTAATAGGAAAATTAAAATGTAGTAGTACAAAAACATTGACAGTCAGAATACAACCTGACACCCTGTCAATCAGTCAGGGTGTTGGCAGCAGTCCCATTAAATGGTGGCTGCATCCTCCTGCAGTGACAGATGTGGTTCAGTTGAAGCAGTGCTCCTGTAGAAGGTGCAGTTTTCCTCCAAAGGTTCAGTGATGATGCAGAAGGGTCTGGTTTTCCTCTGGAATCCAATGGAAAAAACCCAGACTGTGGTGTTCCAAATCTCAGCTTTTATCTAGGTAGGAAATGCTTGGCTCCTCCCCCTGGGTGGAGCATCTCCAATGGGATGATGTAATTTTATCAGTCATGCAGTGGGACTCAGTGGCCCATTAACAGGAGATACTTCCTTGGAGGAAGGATGGGTTGTGGTAGAGATAAAGATCACTGCCCCACCTGGTTTTAACAAATAGTGATAGAATACATAATTTTGGTCACATCCTGCATTGCAACCCAAGACAAACTCTTTGAGCATGACCATGTATTTGTATTAAAAAACGCAAATAACTGTTTCAGAGCTAATTCTTTCCATGAGTTTATTTGGGGAAGACTGTCAAATAGTGAAAATTAAAATAATGGTATTGATTAAAAACGAGAAATGGAAAGAAGACACTAGAAATTGTGAGTGTAAATCACATCTTTGGTTTGTCTAAAGGCTAACAGTTTGTAGATATTTCCCATGTCAAATTTTCTCTGGTTAATTATATGATGTGAAAACTGAAGTAAGTACTTCAGATGAGAAAAAACTTAGAGCTGACACTAAATTATTGAGAATAGTTAAGTATAATGAAGTCTGGAAATATTCTGAAATAATAACAAGGTTAGATGAATAAGCAGTTGGACAGGTAATGTAATTTACTCCTAACAGATGTAAGAAAATCCTAAGTGGAAGGAGTGACTGGACTTTTTCATATTTCTGGCATCAAAAAGTAATTATAACCACTGAGGAAATAAATCCCATTGGCGCTGAAGTTTAAATAACTGAATGAAAACAAAACTGCACAAACAAATTTTCTCCTTATCAGCTATCTGGAGCCTTTGCTATCAGCCACAGTCAGAGATAGGGAAGTAACTCACAATTCTTCAGTTGCCCAATTTAAATAAAACTTTTGTCACTGATTTTCATGGCCAAAAATTTCATTTTTAACAGGACATGAAAACTTGACAGTCTGCTTTAAAGGAGCAAGAGATTTTTTTGCAACTCTAATGTGTAAGTCTCTAGCACATGTGTATTGCAATTGTCACTTCCACTAACTCACAAAATGTTGGAGTAGTCATTCAACTACCTTGAATTAACATAGAAAAATTGGAACTTTGCACTGGTGCTGATTTACTGGGAACTAAGCAGAATCTGGATCCTCAGTTGCTGAGATGATAACTGGTTTTCAAGCTAAATTAACTTCAAATTTGGATTCAATTTTAAGAGTTAGTGCAATACACTTACTCTACAGCTTTAACAGATAATGTTCATTCTCACGTGGGAATTCTCATGTGCAAATTCACAACATCAAAATTCTAAAGAAATTCAGTAAGAAAATAAAACTGAGTCTTTAACTTGAGGCTGGAATTCCTGGTCCAAAATAGACAAGGTTTCTAGAAAATCAGGTAACTAACAGCAGGATAATGATGTGTATTTATCTTGGGATGACTCAAATGGATTCAAATTTCTGGAGAGATAATTCATGGCAGAGACTTGAAACCACGTCCTCCATTCTTCTGGGTATGTGCAGGCTGCCCTCTTTCTCAGGTCTTGCTGATAATGCAATTTTTCTTTCCTATTAAAACAGTCATATTGATTTGCTCATGGACTAAAATATCCTTTATTTTTACATGGTCAGGCTGAATGTTCAACACTCAGCTTGGAAATACAGGAGAATGGAAATTTGTTTTACATGCTTTAAAGAGGGGAGAAAATTTGAGTATCCCAAGTAGTATTGGTTAATCAGTGTTTATTATCTTGGGGTAGAAAAATTCATATTCAAAAGAGTTAATATTTATTTGTATGAGCTGTATATTTCTTATATCAATAAGATTTGGGTACATTAATCTTTTAGAGGAAAGCTCTGTAGCCCCAAAGATATATAGAAAAATTACAGTCTTTATAGACCCTTTTTTTTTTTTTAGCTCCTCAAGCTCATGCTAGCAAGTAGTTTAAATCAAGACTTTTTTTCTTTTAAGAACTAACAATCTACCTCCAAAATATTCAGATTTTATTGCAGGGAAGTAGATGATTTTTATTTCATCTTTCTTATGAGTATTTTGAGTGTAGATTTTTTATAAATTCAAGGTATGAATTGTACAACAAATATAACAGTGACCAAGAACTTCAAAATACAAAGTTGCAGATTATCCTTCTTCTGAAGGTGCTATACCATTTCAGAATAGAATTTAAAACTCCATAAAATAATTTCATAAAACCCCATTTTTAATTGTACGACTTTATAAATTTTGGCAGTCTGGAAGTACTTTTTTTAGAACACTCAACAATTTTTGTCTTATTTTAAAGAGATAAGTAGGACACTGTGTATTTATATATTGATATACATATAATAGTATTATATAGTAGAACTACAAATATTTTTACTCTTGACATTGCATATGCTACTCTTTACCTGGAAACATGCAGTAGTACTGTATCATGGGTTTTATTGGTCCAGTTGTATTTTACAGCTTTTTCACTTCATAGTAGGAAACAGGACTAGAAAATGATCACTTGTCATTTAAGGAGAATATCATCTATTATGAATCCTAAATGTACAGAAGCTGCAACTTGAAATGTGTTTTTAGTTTGACTTAAAACAAAGAATTGTATGTGAACTGCTTATACCATGAGAATGTTGTTATTGTGAATCCCTGAGATGAGAATACTTGTGCATAGACAGATACATTTAGATGAAATACACACTAAGTTTTATTAATTCTGTTAATGGTGAAATAATTTATTATATTTGAAGCCACTTACTGTGATCAAACTGCAAATCTGATTTATTACACTAAGATTTGAGACATTAGAATTCCTTGCATAATTGAGTGAAAAACGTGACAGGAGGGGTGGAAAACTAAATCCAGCTCTTGCAACTTAGGTGGACCAAATCTGCAGATGAATGGGTGTAAATTTACATTGTTCCTTTCCTGGTAGTCCACTTCATTGCAGAAGCTCTCTGCTTAGTAACAAAGGATTTATTAAAACATTTAACCTGAAATCTGCTGATACTCATTTGGTTCCAATTAGATTAATGGTGTGCTTAAAATTAAGTGCTTGGGTAAGGTGCTGCTATTGAAGTTGTATCACTCAGCAAAGAGCTAAATAACCATGCTTACCCATGAGGGAAAATGGTAAAGCAGCACAGTTTGTGCACCCTGTACAGAAAATATCATGGAAGTATATCTGGTTGTTCTTTGGCTTGAGATCCCAAATTTGGCTTGGTGCTCTACCAAGCTGTGCTGGATCAAAGCTCACATTCATGTCTGGAGTGTTGAGTAATAGATGTGCCCATGTGAAAAACTCTGGTATGTGGCCCCTCTATCATAACTTGTATTTTCAATCTAACTTATTCATTTTTCCTTAATAGGATTTTTTTCCCTAGTAGTTTCTTCTTTTCTGCAGAAAACATTTAATAGTGTGTAAATACAGGTCAAATCTATGTAAGTGAATATAATTTTCTTGTGCCTTATTTTGTAATCAATACAATGGTTTTGTATTCCTTAGCATATTAACCATGTGTCATATGGACTGAAGATTTATATTAAGCAAAAGATAAAAATTTAAAGTTGTTTCTTTGTGGTAAATGTTACTTGCTGTATTTCTAACAGAAACCTGAACTCTGATATAGGAGATTAATTCCATCCTAATGACTTTGAGGAATTCGTGATGAGTAATTTATTCATTTTTTGTCAATGTTTTCCAATCATGAGTGAGGATATATTTTAAGTAGTGTTAAATTGTATTGTTATAGTGGCTGAGGAAAACAATTTGCAAAGAACAATAAATGCCAACGATAGAAAATAAGTGCTTTGGCTATCAACAAAACAAAACCATAACCTAGCAAACACTTCATTTAGCACCCTTCCAGATGGCAAGAATTTTCCACAAAAGCACATTGTTTGCCCTCACTATAGCAAGCATATGTGTTTTTTCCTCTAGTAAATATATGTATCAAACTATTCCTATACCAATATACACATCTAAACCTTGATCCTATGTATTTCTAGCAAGAATATTTCTCTGTGCATGTAGGAAGATTGAAATCAAAATATGATATAAAAGGAATTGCATATCATGATTTGTCACCGAATTGAAAATGAACTGTTGAATGGAACTTGATCCTCTAGTGCTTTGTGCCATCACTCTGCAAAGTAGCTAATTTGTTAATATGCTAATTTTCTCATTTTCTATCTTTGGATTGGATACTCTGCGTGACAGTGAAACCCAAATTTTTGTACAATAGGGATTCTGTTTCAATGCTTCTAAAATAAAATGAAGAAGTTATTGAAGTGATCACCACATTTTATGGAGCATGATGTAACTCAATTATAGTAGCAAGTGAATTCGAACATCTTTTTGTGCGGAAGAGCACAGGTATATATAAATTTTTAGGTGCTGGATTTCAGGGGTATTTGAGGGACTTTTAATTTTTATTCCAATATATATTAAAAAATAAAAATCTAAAATGTGAAAAAGTTAGAGAAAACCACGCAAAGCAAGTCATTATTCAGTGAAAACTATAATTTAAAATCTTTTAAATAACTAAATAAATTGCTTGAAGTCTGAAATGTAGTATAAACTATACTGAAATTTTCAATAAATTCTTTGTTTTGGCAGTTTTCCCACACAAGTTGTGATCATCATTCCATGACATATGATGCTGTGTTGTGTTTTATATTGTCTGTAACTTAATAATTTGCCTTTTTCTTTTTCCCCTCCTCCTAATAGTAATAATTTTTGGTATTCAGTGGCAAAAATGGCCCCTGGGAGCTTTCTGATTCACATGCAAGAGCCAAGTGTGGAGGAAAGCATGTGCTAAGAGCATTGTGTTCTGTGATTTGCAGTTTCCAAACGTGCACTGACTTGAACATATCTGTGCATCATATGGGGAGCTGCCATAATCCTGGAGGGAAGAAGTGGAAGCTTAATGTCAAGTGAAAAAGTATGTTGAAGCTTTTAATAGCAAAGTTAAAAACAAAGATCAAGGAAGGAATATGTTCAGAATAAATTAGTTCATTTTTAATAGTAGGACTTTGCTTTATTTGAACTGGGATTATAAATTGGAGTGATGATGGAAATAAAGAGTGCCCTGATACTATCCAATGGATGCCTTTAATGCAGGCAATTCTTCTTAAATCTTTCATTCTTTTAGACGTTTTGCTCTTTGTGCCAATTTCCTTCGTTCTGATCAGCCAAACCAGACATTGTCCCTCAACACCTCCAGCCAGGGAGTTGATCTGAACTGCACTGAAAAAATGTCTGTTTACATAGAGTTGAGCATGTTTTTATTTTTCTCCTCTGTTTTCATGCTATCATTCTCCCTGTTTCTTTAAGTTTTGATAATAAAGGCAGTTTAAGGCAGCCTCTGTCAGCATTATCCAATTAACCAGATAACCGGGAAAATTCAGTTATTTTCTAGTTTAGGCCATGAAGATGCAGTTCTCCTCTCTGCCTCCTTGTTACATTAACCTTTGCCACGAGGATTCCAACTAATCCATATCAGTGAAGCTATAAGCAGAGCAAGGGAGTCAGAAAACTATTTTCTGAGTTTTGGTGATAGAGAGGAGTGTAATTTCCATCCCCCTGAAGTAATCTGGCCATTCAAAAGATCACCCAGATTTTAGGATAGAAGAAATTTTCTTATAATGAGACGACAGACATGGAACATATGGGCAGAAAAAGCCATGAATATGAGAAGAAAAACATGTTACAGTCACTGTGGCAGTGCAGGAGTTTCTAACAGTGAAGCAGTTAGAGCCAGCTGAGACTGCATCTTGTTAAAGAGGCTTCAAGAGTAAACAAGTGCCTGGTGTCATTGGCCCTTACTGTCAAGTCCATTTTAGCCTTCAAAATTAAGAGCTTAGTCATAGTGTGTATTTTCTTTAATCCAGGTATTGTCAAAAAATGGGAAAATACAATTTTGTTATCAGCAAACGTTTTTTACATAAACATGTGCATTTATTACCTGAATGTGTTTTAATATGATGTATTATTTTTAAATTGGGTCACTTATCATTGACCTGTAGAAATTGTAGTAGGTCTGTATGAAGATATCAATACAGGTGAGTTTGTGGCAAATTGTTCTGGATGACATATCCATATCTTTGAATGGAGGAGAAAGTAAAGGAGGCATTATATTCCCCCATCCAATATTTTCTGCTTTCAGTTGTAACTTGTACAAGACAAGGCTCTGCAGTCCAGCAGCTGCACTAATCAGATTCATCTGAGAATTAATTAGTGTCCTAGGAGCTCTTTATCATAAACTGTGAGCCCGTGGGACAGTGAAGTTCAGTTTTCCAGTCTGTACCAGCCTATTTTATTATAGGAATTGGAAAAGAGTTTGAAAGAATGTGTTTCTGGAAATGGCAGTAGAAGTCTGTAGAAATATATATAATTAAGCTTGTCTGCTTGCACCTCTATTTGTTACTAATAATTAATCAGGACAGACATCATCTGGAACATGAATATTAAGTGAATTTGTGTGTGATATTATATGATGATGAACATGTACTGAGAGGTCCTGTGTTTTGGGCAGATGATTCTGAATAAGAAATCAAATGCATCGAGGGAAAGCCTGTCACTTTCATATATGTGCATGAAAGTTTGGGATACTTAATTTATTTCATCAGAAATGTAATCCACAAGTATATTTATTACATCAAGTCTTTGAGGCATGAAATTCCAATAGAATTATGCATATTTTTGTAACTTAGTTTTTCGTTGAATTTTAAGGTTTATTGCTTTCTTCCACTCCTGAATATATTTGGTAAATATTTGGCAAGTGCCAATTCATTAAACTGAAGTTTATTGACATCAAAAACAATCAGACTCTCCTCAGACCTATGGGAAAGTGTTGTGTATCTAACACTGCAATTTTCTTCTAAAATTTGGCTCATAAATATGCCTTGAATTTGAAAGAAGCACTTAAGAGTGTAAAAATAGTAGCTGTGCAAGCAAGGTGTTTCTTTGCAAATAATAATATGCTGCTGATTTGTACTCCATGGACAATGGCTAGTCTGGTAACTTTTACATGTTATTTTGCTGAAAATATTTTAATATAATCTACATAGTAAATTATGTTGCTACTGAATACTTGAGTTTCAAAGGACAATTAAAAGAAACTTTCAGCTGTCTGTGTATATTAATGAAAACATGTCTCAACATGACTAAAGTTTTTTGAAAGGTCTCCTGATATCACATGTAATTCTGTCTGAAGGATGTAGTTTAACATCATTGGGGCATTTTAATTTGCCCCTTTCTTTTCCATCTCCTAAAACAGGAAGATCCCCAGTGCATGTCTCAGCTGGATAGGTTGACACCAGAAATACCGAGCTCTGTTGCATCATGATGCGAATTTATGTTGTCATTGAGCAGGAATATTTCCTTCCTTTTTTTGACTAATTTTCCTATTCCAAACCAGAATTATTGTGCTTTTAGTGTATCTGCTTTTGAGTGCTATTCCAGTATAAATGAGCATCCTCTCGGATGTCAGCATCCTTCCATGAGGTGATTGCTGTAGAAAAAAATACCTGAAGATGAGTTCAGTAGGTGTCATCTGATGATTGCTGTTTTCTTGGAGCAATTTAGACTGTTAGCTCCTTTTCTTGCTTAGGATCTACAAGTAAGAAAATACCTAAAATTTTTTGAGTCTTAAAAAAAAAAAATCTTGTTTAATGTTCTGTGTGGACTTAGGTGTTGCTGTAAGCTATATGTATTTTTATCACAGGAGAAATAAGGAGAAAATACAAGTTCTTAAAAACAGTCTTCATACTCTCCATGAAAAAACTTCCAGCAGGGATTGTTGACAAAGTGGGAAGTAACATGAGAAAAGGTAGCTGAATGGAGTGGCATTGTAATTAACATTTCCTGTCGGGAAGATTGAGTGTAGGAAATATTAGGAGTGTAAATTGTTTGAATTTAGCAGTTTTAACTTCATTTTTGAGACAGCAAAGTGGAATTTGTTAGTGAGATGTCGCAATGAGGAACAGGAGGAGATTTTAGGTTTTGTTTTAGTACTTTTCAAGTGATAGAAGTAGGAATCAGATCTGAATATGTTCCAGAGGAATTGGCCTAATTCTGAAAGAAAAACCCCAACAACAAAACTTTGCTGATATTTGCATTAAGTTTTCTTTCTGAATGTCTCCCTTGAAAACTTTTCTATGTAATCTCTTTAACCTTTATAATGCTTCTTTCCTTCCTTCCTAAGTATCTTTACAATGGGTAACTACTGATGGGGTACTGTGTTTCTCTCAATTCAGAGCTTTATTTTCATTTAACACTCCTAGAAAGCAAGCTGACAGTCTGCTCACTATCCCATTGCCTATTTACATGCTCAGTCAGGCAAATAATGTATTTATGCCACTTTGCAATGACTTGCCAGTCTTTGGATGAGTACCTTCAGAGAAATGAAAACAAAGCAGTCAATATTAACATGTTTTCAGGACCCTTACAAAACAGAACAGTCTCCTGTATTGTGTAAGATCAAATGTGTATCACTTTTTACAGAAATATAGATTCTGGCCCACCTACTCTGAGTGAAGCTCTTGAAACTGTTGGGCTGCTGTGCCAAAAATAAAAGTGTTGGTAGCAGCTGTTGGATTGAACTAGTTGGAGTGTTTGTTGGGAAAAGTATGCAAAGTTAGACAAAATTCACAGCAGCTGAGACAGACAACTAGAGCAGTCTAAGAGACCTGGGGTGTATGAAGAGGCAGAAATGTTGGATACATCACAAAGGACAGATTATGAGACATCAGTGAATATAAATCTATCTTATTAAAATTAGTAGGACCAATTTCAGAGCAAAGTGCTGTTTAACATGCACCAGCTGCTACTGCTTCTCTTATCACAGTGCATGACACATTCTGGGACCATCACAGTTCCTCCCAGTCATGTATTCTTGTCAATATCTCCATTCTGCTGGACTGCTTTGGGATTTATCTTTTCTTTTCATAACCTTTCTGGGACCTCTCCTTTGATTTCTCTGGTTGTCTTTTGCTGTAGCTTCTTCTTTTCTTCCATTCTTTGTAGGAGTCAACTCTACAGTCATTATTCACCTTATCAGCTACCAAGGGTGATTTAGGGTGTGTAATTAATTTTAAGCAGGGAGCTGGCTCGTAGAAGAAGCCTAAACATATTTATTTTGTAATATGTTTTAATCAATCAGCTACAATTTAGAGGCCTTACATACAGAAAAATGTATGTGGTAGATACAGCATTAGAAAACCAGATGGCAAAGAAGAAATTGGAAATACAGCAGATGGGTAATGAATGATATGCAAATGAAATAAGGTTTGAAGGATCTTGGGGTCTAACTGTAAATTTAAAAAGGGAAATACCTGTTAATTCTATCCCTTTCATACTATATTATCTCATTTTATTTATTTCTTGTTATTTATTTCAATTTTGCTCTTTCAAATAATATTTTCTTAGCTTGCAGTTTGGAATATAAAAAAGGTTTTACTGAAACAGCATCACAAAATGTACATCTGTTGTTACGATGCAGTTTCATGAAGGACAGGCTAGAAGTTTAGAGTCTTCTGCACAAGGACTTAGTCATGTTCTGTTCAAGTACCAATATCAGGTATTATTCCTTTTGGATGTTTATCAATGAATACAAGACAATACAAAAAGTCCTCTTTTATAAATTTGTTAATTTTAACATCTGTGCCTGTAATTTCTCCCGAGCAAAAGAGTTTCTGCCAAACTTTTGCCACATAGCTTACATTTACTGTACATTGACTTGTATAAAACCTTATAGCAGATGATAGATTTGTCATGGAGCTTTGTTTACACTACATTTGAAGCCACTCAACTGTAAAATCAGTTTAAGAAAGAGTGAGGTTGATTTTTTTTAATTTTTTTTTTAATTTTATTTTTTTTTTTACATTATTTACTTGGCTTTTCCTATTCTAGCAACAAGGTCCATATTGCAACAAATATATTACCTTCTATTTCTGGAGAAAAAAATGGATTAGCCACCAAATGAAAACAGACAGTTTTGAATTCTTGGAAAAAACCCAAACCTGGAAAACCGTACACCAAAACCCACAAAATCTAACAATAACTCTGTGACTTGAATCAGCAATGCAAGAAATGGAATCCTAGAAATGGAAATATATTTTGGAATGCATTTATAGTAAAAAGCACTTAATAGCAGTAATAAAACAACCCCATGTCTATGCTCATATTGGTGCTCATTTTGAAGCTCTCCAGAAGTTGTGGCAAGAAAAGCCTCTCCTAGAACAATGTCTCTATGGCCTGTGTAGAAGTCATCAAAATTTGATTTTTTTTTTTTTTTAGATTGGTGTACAACAGCTCATATCAAACATGTCAAAAGCTGATATAAGGACTAGAAAATTTCAGGTGGCCTGAATTAACTTACCAGGAGAACCTAAAATCTAAATCAATCTCCAAGGATGTCAGCTGTTGTTAAATTCACATTTTTTTAGCACCCTTCCAAGGCAGAAAGCTGTGTATGCAGATGTAGCTGTAATTGGGAGTTATGGTCCCTTGCAGCAAATAAAATTAAGGGAAAAGCCAAGAGTTCCAGTGGCTCTTACAACAGAGGCTTCTAAATTCTTCATGAGCAGCATGTTTGCAGTCACTGGAGCATAACTAGGTCACATAACCATAAAAGTGGCAAGCTTTGAAAAATCTGAATTTCTTCAAAGTATGGTGAGATTAAATCCAAAGCCTTGGATCTGAAAGATGTTCATAGACATGACAACATGTCTGTGAACCTTACAAGAGCAGGAACAACTAATACTGCATGAGCATCAGCTCTGACTAGTTAGCTTTGATTGGTTTTGATTTTCAGTAATCTATTCAGTTCAGTGTTTAGAGTGTGGATTGGCTTTATTGCCTTGAAGGATTACAGACTGCCTTTTCTAGATTAGTAAAGGCAGCTGGAAATATTACTTTGAAGCGCTGGCAGTTTAATTCCAAATAAAAAGCTCTCTTTTCTCTCAGGATTCCATAAGAAAAAATGCATAACAATTTTTTTATTTTTTTGAAAGTTCTGTATCACGAGATTAGTATCTAAAAAGACAAATATTTCTACAAAGTTTAGGTAAGAAATTAGACTACACAGTCATGAAACAGTAAAACTATTATTAGTGTTAGTAAAACTAAAAAAAGTAGAAAGGTCTTAGTAACATCAAGTTTTCCTACCTTTACTTTCAGAATTTTATTATAAGAAGTCTTTTTTGTATCTGTGAGGGCATATGAAGGTAGGTGGGTAAAAATGAAACTCTAATAAAGTACTCTAGGATAGACTGAAATGTGCAATAAGGAAAGATATCAATAAATCTCTTAAATATTACATGGGTATTATCAAGCTCTAAGGTACATGCCAAGCATTGATATCAGTAGCTAAAGTAAAGATGAAAGTGTCTTGTTTCTCTTTATGGTTCTCTCCAGATATGTGATGGAGCAGCTCCTCAGAGATGCTGTTTCACTCCTCTCTTTTCCTTCTGGTGAAAACAGAACTGACAGAGCAGGAGTCTCTGCAGCACAAACAGTCAGGGGGTTTTAATTTTCACAGATTTCCATCTAGGAGGAAAAGCAGCTGCAGAGCTCAAAAAGAAAAGACTTTGGGATGAGGGTTGTCACTTGCCCTGGCTGGCAGGGCTCTGATATGGGACGTGTGGGATGAAGAGTTCAGAGCATCAGGATGCTCACTGATTTTCCTACCTATATTCACCAACATGTATGAGATCCTATCCCCTTAAAACCTCATTTCACAATGAAGAGACTTGAAATTTCACTTTGCAGAACTGGTCTGGGTGGAATATGAAAAATTGCTACAACCAACTTATGGTAGACTTGTATTTTTTTATTTTATTTTTTTTTTAATATGGCAAAGTTCTACAGAAATTGCATCTATACTGTCTTTGTCTTGTCAGAAAGCACTTGAAATAATGAAGACAGTTGCACATGTGATGGTTTTGGAATTTTTTTTTTCAAAACCTCTTAATTATAAACCTGATAATGTTGTTTTAATGTATTATCCAAGTTCACTCTGTTTATAATATGTATTATATGACACATCCCACAAATGTTTATATGTATATATAATTTACTAAATTAATATGCAACTATTATAACCTCAGAGTCACAATAGCTGTTTGCAAAATCAGATTATTTGCATACGAACACTAAAATGAAAGGAAATCTGAAGTATTCTTTATTGTTTTAAGGCCAAAACTCCTCGGTTTTATGTTTCCAAAATGTCTATCACAATACAGGATTTCCCTAAGTCTAGACTGCTCTGTCTAGAGAATCATAACCCAAAGAGAGATTAGAAGTAGATTGTTGGTAGGTATGTGTGACTGAAAGGTCCTGACAAGTTCTGGTAGTTAATTTTGAACTTCTGCATTATCTGTTACACTCTCTGCTTTCACATTCATACCTGAACCCAAATCTTGAGAAAAGACCATTCTTTTGCAATTTCTATAATTTTATTAAACCAGAATTGAGGTTTGTTTTTTTTTTTTTTTTTTGCATAATGTAAGAATTAATCCCAAAGCATTTGCCCCAGAATGTAATATATGTCAAAGTGTGCTTTAACAATGATATAATTAACTAACAGAATAAAATACTTTTTGAAAATTCAAACACCTAGTGAAGATATTCTTCTAGTTCAGAAAAATCCTAGCCTCAGGTAGTTGGGGTGAGAGGCTGCCAATATAGGAAATATCATTCTATCCTGTTTTTATTCTCTATTTAAATAATATTGGTTAAGCCATCACTGTTAATCGTTCCAGAGACAGTATCATAGACTAAATTGACCTTTAATCTGACCAAGTTCAGCCATAGATATCCTTTCTTGGAAACTTTCTAGATATGGAAAAGATTAACTTATCACCATATAAGGGCCAGATAGTTCAAATTCCCTGGCTATTCTATTAAAGAAGGTGCATTTCTTTATTTCAGCTATACAGATGCTAAAGGACATTTTCCATTTTCAGTTAGACAATAGCAGTTAGACTGGCTTGTTCTGCTTTTCATGCCCCAAACTGTCCAAGTGAAAGGGTGTGCCTGGAGCCCAGTGTACTTTACAGTGTGTTACAGACAGACCTAAGACCCTGAATGACTTTTCAGGATGATGATGATTTTTCTATGTGCTTTCTCAGCTTATTCCAGCAGTGAGTTTTCAATCTGTGTATTTCAGGCCTAACTATTTTGTCACTGTTTGACTCATAAGTAAATTTTCATAATTTTTTCTCTGTCTTTAGACAGGAGCAAAAAATCAAGACTTTATCAGGCAGGAGGCAATCCCACTGTGAGAGCCTGGAACTCTGACACTTGGATGATTATAGTCCCGAAGGGAATGAGATTGTGGGGGAAGTCTGCTAGTAAGGATTAGCCTTAGCTGGCAAGGACTAGCCTACTAGTAAACCTGACAAGCTACTTGTTTAGAAGAATATAAAGCAGTTTTATATATTTGGTTTACCTTAATTTTAAGTAATAGTGAAACTGTAATGGGGCCTATAAGGTGAGATTTGAGAATTTCACATGTAATTAAAGCCAATAGGTACATCTAAAAAGATAATAATTTGGTGAACTTACTAGATGCATCTGTTCGGAGAGAAAATAACAATTAGGTCTTAACAATCATTTAGTTTAGGTACAGTGAGTACTTAACACTTTGATGGATCTATGGTAGATCCTCTCACAATAAATATATATGCGTTGTGCATATTTGTATTTGTCTTAGTTAACTTGCCCAGTAACAAATACAGACTTCTGCAAAGAGGCATTTTGGGCTCAGTTTTAGAAAAAGAATTTTTTTTCTCCAACTCTCTCATTTATGTCTGCTTGAAATTTTTATGCATGAGTCATGAAGTTATGATATGCTAGCCACTTGGAAATGTTTGATTATTTGATAACTTTATCAAATAACATTAAAATCTGAGAGAACAGAGGCATTAGATAAGGAGAAAAACAGTGATATTTAAGGGGATTTAGGCCATAGGGATGGAATTTATACAAGAGAGCTTTCCCTTGCTGGAGTAATAGATATGAAACAGCTTGTGCTCACACTGCTCAAGACAAATCCTCTGACAGGCAGAGCTCCCTCTCCCTAATCCTGGCTGGCTCAGCAGCTGCCCCACAGCCCTTTGCAGCTCACCAGGGGTGCCCCTGTGTGGGATAACAGTGTTGGACATGCTCTTCCCCCTCCCACTCTGCATTCTCAGGATCTATAAGAGAAATCAGCACCCCTCCCAAACCCATTTCATTTAGAGTCCTGTGTTTGCGTGTTGCTCTGTGCCACCTCTCTCCTGTTTGATTTGCTGCTGCTGTTGTTGTTCAAGTGGTCTGGGCATCATCTTGACCACATCACTGGGTGTGCTGCTTCCTCCTCTGCTCTGGAGACCTTCCAAAATGAGGCATAACCCTAGGGATAGTAAAGCTGTGTGTGCATCTTTGACATGCAGAGGATCACATTTAAGACTCTGTGTTGGGATCAGCATCACAATCAAGATGGAGTGCATCCTTCTGTAAGGCTGTAATGACAGCTGGACAAGGGCTCCCTGATGAACCTCTGATGCTTGTCAACCACAGCTTTTACTGGCTACTAAGAAATCATTTCTCCACAGGTGTGACCACAGCAGAGGTCTGGGAAGCTCTACCAGACTCCCTGATCTATGAGTAGAATTCATCACCTGTTTCTCCAGGTGCTCTTTCAGGGCTTTGGGGAACTGTGGCCATCTGTGGGATATTTACATTCCCTACCCTCCCTTTAGATCAAGAAAGAAATGAGAGACTGCCATGGAAGTGGCATAAGTGGAATAACTGTCTGTCCTGGTATTTGATGCTTGGGTGCCTCAAAACACCATTTTTTCCTCAATTTTGGCAAATCAGAGATCTTTCTGTGATTCTGTATCAACCATTCTAAACCCTGAGAGGAAAAACCCACAGAGTGGGATAGTCACAGAGGTGTACCTGAACCTCAATGTGCTGTTGATAGGCGGGGTGATTGAGAAGAGATATCAGAATATGATATCTCGGTCAGCCTGTAGTGGGGGATGTATCCAGGAGAAAACAGGGAGAGAGGGATGGTCATGTGAGGCAGATGTTAGAGGTGTGAATTTTTCATGTTACTCTGTAAAACCAGTGAGCACAGTCTCAGGCAGCATAATCCTTTACTTCAAAATTCAGTATTCTTTTTTTTTTTAATCTGAGTAGCTGAGTGTCACTGTGAAACTGCACTTTTTCTCTGCCCCATGCAGAAGGGATGCCTGGCAGCTTAGGTTTCTGCACTGTTTGTAGATGTTTGTTTGTTCTTCATGTGCATAAACGCCTTTGTCTGTGATTTATCAGCCTCACTCTGTGCTCCTGGCCAGAGCTGTGATGCAGATTTCTGTCAGGCAGAGCTGCTGTCTGAGGCAGAGTCAGGTGTGCTGGTGATGGGAGGCTGCCAGGTACAGAAGCTGCTGTTCCCTTGTGTCACCTGGGCCCTGCTTGTTTTACCCTGCTCCCTGTCCCACCTTGTCTGCCCCCAAACACAATCAGTGCCCCCTGCCCCTTCCCTCCTGGCTCTCTGACCTCAGTCAGACTTGAGGAAGGCTGAGCATTTGCCACAAAACCTTTTATGTGATGGTGCCCAAGGTCCTGCTCTGGCTGTGCATGCCAGGCTGCTCCAGAGCTCTGGCTGGCAGTTGTCATTAATGGTCTCACCTTCAGGGACTTCTCAGGTTTGGGTTGATGTGGCTGGCAATGTGTTTTCACGAGATTTGCTTCAAACACCAGCCCAGGAGCAAACTCTCCTCATGCATGAGAATGTCAGAGAAGTGGGACCAAAGACTAAAATGAGACATTAGCCAAATTGACATCGTAGACATGGCTATAATTTAGAGAATTTTGAAACCAATATTTTGTATCTTCTATGAAAAGCACTTGTTGTAATCTTGTGCCTTCTCACACAGTGCATTTTGCATAACAATAATAGAGATAATTATGGTAATTACAATAAAAATTAATAATACTTGCCCTTTTTTCAGTAGATTTTAAAGTGCTTTTCAACACTGACTAATTAAGTCTAACAATATCTTGCGAGGTGGGTAGCAGGTGTTTGCTCATCTCTCTGGATCCTGTTACCCACCATAGTAGTACAGCTGCTTCTACTTAAGTCTCATTGACTTCTAAATTATCATCATGGTTTTCAGCAGATAATTTTCCCACATCCTCTCCACAGTGTGTGGAGAAGTGGAAGCCCTTTCTTGCATGACTTTGGTTTTGAGAACACTGGAAATATTCATGGAGAGGATTTATGGCTATATCAAATATAGGAAGAATGGGAGGCTGTGCAGCCATGTGACCCCAGGTATGCTTGACCTGTGAAAAAGTGGAGAGCATTTTGGAAGGGAAATATGAAAATCCTCTAGATTATGCAAGAAAATAACTCCAGATTGCTCATCTAGGTAATGTTTAGTTGTATGATCAAGCATGTCCAGACTTGCCCACTAGGGAGAAAAAATGAATCCAGGTTCTGATGATGCTCACTGCATAGACAGGAAAAAAAGCACAAGGACTTGTAGCAAAAAGGCTTATAAGTTTTTTTTTTTTTGGTCTCTTCTCTCTTTTTCACCTACCCCCTTAAACATATACACACATGGTGCATTTATTGTATTTTCAGATGTTAGCTGAGAGATTATTCATGTTGAGGCAAAATAAGCTGAGATGCAACCTGTTCCTCCTAATAATCATGGAATAATCTGGACTCTTTGTAGCAACATAGAGGGTTTTGAGAAGGATATGAAATGACAGATGCTTGATTAAATTTTTAAAGGGTAAAGTGGAGGATGTAGGGCAAATTTTCTGAACAGTGTACAGAAGACAGCACAAATCCTGTTATTAGTTTACAAGAAATGTGGGTGTTAAGTAATAACAGGATTCCTACACAGACATTTCTAATATATTTGCTGCACAAATTTACACCCATGCATTCAGTGAGTTCAGACATTGAAAACTGGAATGAGCCTTTCAGTTCTTATATGTTACCAGAATTATTATTCTTAATTTTCTCAAGTAGAGTAACAGGATTTTTAAAAATAGCACCACATAAAAAGGCTGTTTCTAACTCTGGCCCTCAGGAAATTAATGATGACAGATAATCTGTCATGAACTTTGGATCTGGACACTGTATCAGCCCCATATTATGCCAGATCTTTGACCATGAGGGCACTTGTGCATCTATCAAGTCAAAAAACACCAAAATCAGATCGTTTGTAAAAGGACACAACCCTGAACAGGGGAATTAGAGCATGCATGTCAAATTTCTTCTGAATTGAGTGTTTAAACAGTCATACAAGAGATTATTTTCCCTCAGTAGAGCTGCAAGTTGTAGGAAGAGCAAAGCCCAAATCATCCCATGAGGCCAATCAAAAGAACAGAGGAGCTCCTAAAACACCTGAATCATTTTGAATCACTGCTTCTGGAGATTAGAGAAGACCAAATCTGGCATCTAAAATGGAGAACAAATATTTTATGATGGCTAGGATAAAGATGTAAGGGAATAGCAATTAATTAAGAAGTGAAAAACAAGAGTCTCTGGCAAATATTAACAAAATTGTACAGATTAGGTATGAATAAATGCAATGTAGATGAACTCTAGACTTTTCTATAACATTTTTAAAAACTCATATAGGTTGTATATTTTCCCCAAAAACTCAGAAAAGGCTCAGAGTCCCAATAAATCTAATCTTAATAAATAATGAAGAATACAGTTTTCAAATCTCTTTATTAGATCGTAAGCACATAATACATTATTTAGCCTACCTAAAACATATTATTAGGTTAAAAAAAATGATCAGACATAATTCTAAAATTATATATCTTCTTGCTCTATCAACTGTACTGTTAAAGTCCAGTGACTATT
Source organism: Acridotheres tristis (assembly GCA_037013685.1). NCBI lineage: Eukaryota > Metazoa > Chordata > Aves > Passeriformes > Sturnidae > Acridotheres > Acridotheres tristis. The sequence continues at coordinate 6,538,941 of CM072884.1, forward strand.
AGAATAACATAAAGTTGAAATTCAGCCAGTTTTAATAGTCATTTAATATTTATTGGAAAAAAAAATGACAGGTGTTTATTCTGCTGATTGCAGAATAAAGTACTGATTCTGCACTTGCATAATGTGGTAATATTATGCATTGCTTTCTGAAATTTCCACAATAAATAATATCTGAAAACCAACTCCTTTCTTTCAGTGTCACCTTAGTGTGGGATATTCTACAAGTCTGCTCTCAAGAACTGTGAACACAGAAAGTAGTATTTCTTATTTGAAAAACAAATCAATAAGCAGAGTTGTAACTTATGCCCTGGGAATCAGGGGAGTGTCTGAATTCAGCCTTAATTAACCTTGTTGAAATTTGCTTTGATTTTGGGCAGAAGAGCCAGCTGAAGAGAGAAGGGCTGTGATAATGCATTTTGCTAGTCCTTTAACTAGTAGAGTTCCATTTGAACTCTAGCTATATAATTCAGCTAAAAAAAAAATCCTGCTTATACACATTCAAGTAAATTATTTGGTATCAAGGTCCTTTCTGATAGCATCAGTAAAAATATCTGGTTTGATATTCTTTACTTTTTAGGTGTTCTTCACCTTTAAGTTGTTGCTTGCAGAGCACTGGGAGGCTTCTTTCCAGACAGACTGTATTTTTGACTTAATATGACATGTCTAAGATTTTTTCCTTATAGATAACACCCTTCCCTGTAAAATAAATGGCCTGGGCACTGACACATGAAAACATTCCCAACTGGCACAACTCTTAAAGCATTTGCTTAATGTTCTGCATAAGAGTGGATTCAAGCATGAGCTTATGAGCTTTCAGAATGCAGGCTGGGTACCTGGCCCAGTACCTGAGAGAATAAAACTTAATGTGTCATTAACTTTCCTATCCTGCTCCCATTTAAAAAAAACCCCAAAAGCCCCAAACCAGTGTCATCTAGCTGATCAGTTTAAATTGTGGTGACTGGCAGAAGATATAGGATTAGAAATGAAGCCAACAGCAAGTTTAGTGATAGAAACGCCATGTAAATCATGGGGGTTTTAGTAGAATTATGATACGTTCTGTAAGAGGAGATTGTCACAATCATGCTTCTAATAGAGGACTGAAGTATTCTTTTTTTTAGTTAGTTGTTATGTCCTCTTTATTAAAAGAAACAATAATTGCAATCTCTGATTCTTGAAAAAGTGTTAGAATGCAGAATGAGAAATATTGATTTAGAAGGTGGCAATTTTAACGACATGAGTTATTTTGGTCACTGGGAAGTATATAGTCTGCCTGAAACAACTACATACAGCTGGATTAGACCTGTTTGAGCAAGCTGCTATAAAATATGATTTCAGATATATACACAGCTAGGGAGATAGTAGTTGTAGAGTTTTAATATCTTTTCTCAGCAATGGTTTGTCCAAATCAAATGGAGATATATTTACACTGGAAATGTACATACAGCAGTTGTACTTATTGGGTCTTATTACATCCTTTATAGGGAAAGCAATTAGCCAAAGAAAGAATTTTAATAATATTAATTAACCAGATAGCACTGCTTTCTCAGTGTCAACGAAAATATTCCCTCATACAGCATTCTTTGATTTTGTTCTTTTTTGTTTTGAACAAAAAAAAAAAAAAAAAGAGAGAGAGAGATAGATATATTGGAGGATTAGTGCGACTGTAGGATAAAGCCATCTGTTTTCATGTACTTAACACAATATTAGGCTCAATAATTTGTACACAGCAAACCCTTTTCTAGAAGGACTTCTAAACTTGATTGGAAGTCATCACAACAGGGAAAAATCCATAATATTGCAGAGCAGCTTGTTCTGATGAATAACTATTTCAACATCAGTTATATGTGCCTAACCCTAATATCCACAGCTTCTTGGCATGACTCTTTGTTGGAGTAAAAATCTCATGGTTATGCATCATTTTTCCTCAGTAAATATTTATGACCAGTCCCAAGTCTTTCAAAGCTGTCATCACTGCTTTATTTCACAGAAAGTATAAAGCTTTGTGGTGTATGCAAGTTTTTTTTTTTTTTACTAGTCATTTGTGTGATACACACTCCACATTTTAAATGTCCATTTTAAAATCTAGGCAGATGCAGCTGAGTATAGTCTTCCACTGTCACCTTCACCACCACTATTAATGAAGATAAAATTGCTGGAATAAGTCCACTTATCATTCAAGTGTTAAGTATTTACAGTATTAGATTATAATTTTTGCCAACAACTTTTTGCTTGCATTTTTTTAAGTTTTAAAATTGTTTTAAACTAGTTATCCCCTTTAAAATTTAACCCATATTCAAAATACTTGGTTTGCAGAATATAGCTTCCCAAACTGTAAGTAGTCTGCATTTCTTTCGTGTATTAAAATTAATACACTTTCTTGACTAGGTTCACCATACAAACTAATTCACAGTCTATAATAAGTGCTGTTAGGTACAATATATCTGCCATAAAATGTTATAGTCCATGAGACTTTAGAAATGTATAATATTCTTTCACACATATCTCGTATGGATGTTCCGGAAAATAATTTCTCCTAACAGTTATTATAAAAAGATAACTGAGGATTAACTCCATCTCTTTTCCTGTTCTTTTTTGGAGTTTAGTTCTATTCTCAGATATCTCTATTCAGATGTGTCTGTTTCTTTGGACAATGTTGCAGAAGTAGAAATGCATTTTACGTTTCAGTGGTTGTACTAAGGTTAGGTTTAATTCCTGCTGCTGTCTCCATTTGCTGTGTGTAATGAACTTCCATGCAATTACATGTGGGGAAAAAACTATAGTACTGTATCCAAGGAGAATCAGGGCATCTGGTCTGGAATCAGCCACAGATGGGTATGTATGATCCTTGAGTGTGTTTTGTGCAATGCTGGAGAAGAAAAGTGTCGTATCCAGACTTGTATCTCAGCCTTGTTGTGACAGATAACAGCTCCACTACCAGAGAAGCAAGTCTCTTTTGAGAAACATCCTTTGTGCTACATGGAACATGAAAATCAACAAACTTCATACCAATGTTTGACAATATACTGAAAATAACGTTGTGTTCCTTGGGGAGTTTCTGAAAACAAGGGCTAAATGTGTCCTCAGAGTAAATTTGTTGGATGCTACATCTTTGCCTTGCAGATCCAAACGTCTGCATGGAACTGGTGCTTGTGGCTGTGCACAGGGGAACATCACAGCAAGAGCAGCAGCTCTCTTGTGAAGTGGTGGCAGAGGAGGGCTGTTACAGAATTTGCTAATAGTTCTTGTTGGAACCCTGGAAACTGAGAATTTTAGACTTTCTCTGGTGTCAGGCACTGACCCCTAAGAAAACACTGCTTTTGACATGAGGCCGTGGAGAAGGCTTCCAAAATTGAATGATAGAACTGGGATCACTGGTGTGTAGTTTGAATAGAAGTGTGTAATATCATATGGTGGAAAACGTAGAATTTAAGGTTTTAGAATATAGGAATATATATATAAAGCAAGATGGAGGTTTTGTCTTTCTTCTTCACCTTCTTCTTCATGGATCTAGGTGATCTTGTATAATTGGATAGAAAAATCTGCATTGTGGGTCACAGGTGATTAGTTCTTGGGTTAAAAGTAAAAATAATTTAGGTGTCCATTCTTAATTGGACAGTTTGGCCTTAAAAGGCCTTGTAGAGAGAGAGATACATCTCAATTTTTAGCTTGTTAGCTAGAAGTGCTGTAGAACTCACTGTAATATAGATAGGAATTAATAAACATCTGAATCCAAACAAGAAATACCAACTCTTGAGCATTTAATCCCAGCACTGGCAAAAGGAAGATAAAAAGCCATAGTTCCCACAGAGCAGAATCAAACTTCTCTCATAGCTCAAACTTTGTGCTTGTATGAAGAGGTTTCCTCTCATTCCTTATGTTCAATTCACATGAATAATTCCTGGAATGTCCGTGCTTTCTGATTTTAAGTCCTTCGTCATTCTTTCCATCATCTCTATGATGGTGATTATTGGGAGGTTAAAATTGTGAGAGACAGAGCAACTGAGAGACGTTTTAAATGCTGATTTATTGTCTCATGACATCAGTCTCATAGAAGGGTGAGACATTAAAGGTGTTACATCCAATGCCATAATATCAGAAGCCACTTAATTCTTAGTTACAATGCCTTATGTAATTTTTTTAGCCAACCACATGCTTCTAAAAAACTTGTTAGCATCTTTTTACACCAATCGTTAATTGCTTTGCTTTTCGTGGCTTTGCTGCAATGTGTCCTTTTTTAACCAATCATATAACACTCCACAAACCTACATTGATACATCTTAAATTTCTACCTAACTTTAGGTTCTTTTGCTAAACTTTAAAATCTTTTACTATCTTACTTAACATATTACTTTGCTTACATGATACATATTTCTGTTTGCTTAAAACATATTTCTACTTAAACTACGAAATTGCATTCTTGTTTTATGTCTGTTTCATTATTTTCTGTTCTAATTCTCCAAGCCTTCTCCAAGGTCTTAGGTCAAACTTTGTCTCCATCTCTGACGCTCTATGCACAAAGCCCTTAGAATTCTCTGTTCTTCCATTTCCCACAGGTAACTACATCCTATAGACCAGAATATTTGTATGGACCAGATAAACAGGACTTAGATTGCAGAAGAACAGGCTCTGAAGTGAACACAGTATGGAATTATTACTTTTTAGTACAGACCAATCCAATTTTAATCTCTTTTAGATGCCAAATTACAATCAGAGCTAACAATGTATAAAAATTTGTAATTCACAACCTCCCCATCATATTTAATTTTCAAATTACAGATAATCAAGATTGTGTTTTTCTTTTCCAAATATATTTGCTAATCACAATGTTGCACTGAATAATGTCTGTAGGGTCTTGTTTGTTTTGCTGGGGGTTGGGGTTTTTTTTTGGTTTGTTTATTGGTTTGTTTTCACTTAAAATATTCTTTTATTTTAGAAATTTCAGTCAGCCACAGTGCCTGTACAATAATTCTTTGGAATGGAAGATAACATGTAGATATGGAGCTATGATATAAATTAGAAAAGAACATTCATTAATATATATTTCACTATTTTCATGTTGTATTGCAGGACATATTTGTGCTATGTGAGTTTACAAATATACTTAAATCAAGTAAGGAAAATAAATCAAACAGGAACATAGCAAAGCACGTTAAAAAAACTTATTTAGAAAAATGTATTAGAGAATCATATGCTAAACAATGTGTCCTAACTGCATTCTGGTGTCCTCAAAGCAAGAACCTGAAGTTCTTTGGCAATAAATGTAGGACTTGCCTACTTATATAAGCTGCAGCAACCAGTTGTCAGTTCAGTGAATGGAGAAAAATTCAGTTTTAGAGGAAAACGACTGTTTTACCAGAAAATATCAACAGAAAACAAAATTTCTTTAAAATCTTAACTATTTTTGACACAAACATTGAGCTATTCTTTGCTAACATTTAATTCCTCAAATCTTTTTTTTTTTCTCTTTTTTTTTTTTTCCCCTCGGCTCATATTTATTTCATTTCTCTGGTATGGAATATAACTTTTGGAGGAAATATGAGGTCAAACAATTCAGCAACAACTAAGGTCACAATGCTAATGAAAAAGTTAGTGCAATACGTTTTAATTTCAGCAAGAAAGGAATGCATGTTCCTTTTTCTTCCAAGGCAGCAAATCAAAGCAATGGACATGTCCAGGGTAATGCTTTCAGTCTAAACAATCCTTGCATGGTTGTCATTCACAATAATTGCATGAAGCAATAGTCACTATCAGGAGTCAGATAACAGCAGAAAAACCCTGAGCTCCTAAATATGAGAATATATTGCAGTAAATATATAAGAACTGCTCACACTTCTAAAGGAGAGCTTAATTTTAAAAGGGCTTTTTCCATGAGTGAAAAAAATTAACTTTGGCACACTTAAGAGTTTGGCATTTTTTTGTAAAGATGAACTGTAGACATGAATGCAGGATACATTCTATTAACATATTTTTAATTTAAATGAATTTAAATCTCCACTTCCTTGTACCCTGTATAGGTGCTTATTCTGTTTCATAGTGAGCGTAACAGTACAAGAATGATTATATTTGGTAGTGTTTAACACCTGTTTTGCATAAAATGAAAGGTTTTCCAGATGGAAGCAATAGAAAATCAATCTGAAAGGCGAAATGATTCATTATTGGAATTAATTTATGGTGCTGTTTGATTTCACCAGCTGAAATGGTGGCTAACAGCTGCTGGAAGGAGGGGTTCTGCTCCTCACTCCTCACCCCTGGCCATGCAATTGTGCCCCTTCCAGTGCTGTGAGAACATGAGGCTCCAGAGCCTGCTGCCAAGACAGCAAACCAGGAGAAAACATTTCATATGTTTGATATATATATATATCGTTTTTTTCAAAATAGCTTGCTGTAGATTTTTGGATGACATGTATTCTTGGCAGTGGCAGCTGTTTGTGAAGTTGGCAAACCAAGTGCCCTGGGTCTGGGTCAGGAATTACCTTTCTGTCTGTATCCAATGGAGTAAGGTGTTTTTGGAACAGCCTTCTGTAAACACAAATGGAGGATGTAAATCTCTTATTCCATACCATGACAAACTCCTGCTTCACCCCCCAGGTGTGTGCATGTTACACATGGCACAAAGCTCACACAGATAAGTCTTTTGGCTAGGCAGGACATGATGTTTCAACCAACTTTTTCAAAAGACTTCTCAAAATTTTATATCAGAATAAAAGACTTCCCTCAGAGCAAAAGAAGTTTGCTATATAATCTATATTTCTAATTCATTGTCATGCTTGATGCTTGGGTAACTTCAGGCTATTTAGCCCTAATCAAAGTACAAAATTACTAGAAAAAGTAAATTTGGTTTCATTTGATTCAGGGCAACTTTATAGTAATGAATCAGTGTTTCTATCTGAAAGTAAAGAGGTACCCTCAATGTACCATAATACTGTGATTATATCAACAAAAAAGGCAATTGGTATATTCAAAGGTATTCATAGTAATCCACATGGATGAAAGACTGGCAAAATCCTCCACAAAAATCCATCATGGAAACTTAATTTCTTATCCTTCAAAGGCTGTTTTTAATGTTCTATATTGTAAATATAACACTGTGAGATTAATAGATGATAAATTATGTAGGTGTGAAATTGGGCCTGAATTTTTAAAATAAGAGTTAACTGATGTTTAAGACCAAAGAAACTAAATATGTGAAGTACTGCAAAAATTGAAGTAATAAAAAAGTGAAATTTTCAGGGGGAGGTTTTTTTTGTATGTGTGGATTTGTTTGTTTTTAATATAGCACGATGATGGAAAATTGCCCAATATTTAAAACTTGATGTAATTTAACATACTTTACAAGATCTATAATATAAGGACTAGAAAATGTGATAAAATTTTAGATAAGTGAAATTAGAAGAAATTTTGTGTACTTTTGGAGGAATCACAAACATAGCTGAAATGTTAACTAAAAATAATTGTCAATTGGATTTTGATAAAAGCATGAAAATGCACAACCACTGGAATAATTTAATCTATTCATACAAGTTTTTTGTATTAACAAAATAGCTCAGGGACACTGAGTGGAAAAAACACAAACAGCAAACAGATAAGCAAATGATTGCATTGACTCCACTAAAAAACTCTCCTTGGTGTATGGTGATGCTATCACATAAAACAAATATATGAAAACATCAGAATGTTTTTAAAAAATAGCATGGAAAATAACAGTGTTATAATTCTATCATGCACTCTTGGCTTGTAGACATGATGTTGTGTGGTTTCCGTTTTCTCTACTTCAAAAATAAAGATGGCTTTGGGATAGATTATTAGAAATCTGGGAACACTTCTTTGCAAGCAGAGGGTGAAAGATTTCTTCACAGGGACGATTAAGACAAGAACTGGCATAAAAGCATGAATGACTGCAAAAATGTGTTTTTTCTCTAGATTTTGTCATCAATTCAACATGCTTTTTTTTTTTTTTAAAAAAAAGGCAGTTCGACATTTGTTGCTTTAAAGGTAATGCTGATGTTTTTCCTCCATTTTTTGTTATATTTTCTAACAGCTTTTTTTCTCAAAAATGTTTCCTAAAGATGACTTAATTCCTTCTTTACCTTTTTCCAACATAATCTATTTACCGTTGGTTTTATTTTTGGGTCTTTACCACAAAATAAATCTGATTTTTTTAAATTTACCTTAAGTTTTAATTTTTCTTTTTTATTACCTTATGTGCATTTACTCTTAGCATTTTCAGTACCAATTTTGTTTTGCTTTTGAACTTTCAAATCCTTAAGCAATGCTTTGTGAAAATATTTTGCCATCTCCTGCTTGTTTGCAATTTTTACTAAAGTATTCTTTTTAATACTTGTCAGAGCTTTAAAATGACATCGAATACCTCAAACAATAATAAACTTCATTTTAATATTAACAGAATGAAATAGTGTTTTGAAAGTCTTTCTAGTCTTCACACGCAGTGAATTTCTCATGTTTGTACTGAATTACAATGTAGGAGTAGAGAATTTTAAGGTATGATCACCACTACTGGTTGTCATAAATTTTTAGCTCGTCCCACAGTAGTTATAATAAATGTCTGTGTTCTCTCTTTTGCTTTTTTCCTAATTCAGGCAAAAATTATAGGATGTAGCATTTCAAGCATGGGGAGAACTTTAAAAATGTGAAAAACGAATTACTTTTTAAGGACTTGCCCACCAAACCAGATACATGTAAATACTAAGGAAACAACTATGAGGAAATTTTTTTATTTGAAAACCTATTTTATTTTAATTTAATTTTTTTTTTTTTCTCTTGCATGTGAATCATCCTAGAGAACAGTTATCCACAATTTGGGGTGGTAAACACAAACATCAATTAATACCAGAGGATTTGGAGTTCATTTTTTTTCTGCATGGGACATTTTGCATGGAATAAACAGTAAAATTAATGACTTTGAAACACAGGAAATTCAACTTGTTTTTCAAAAAATTTGTAGTATTGTATCAATAATTCCTGTAATTTTTCTACAGAGTGGCAAGCAAACATTGGGAACTGGGTTGTACCTATGTGGAGTGGTTTTTTGTTTGGTTAATTTTTGATTTTTGTTTGTTCATTTGGGGGTTTTTGATGTTTCTTCTGGGGGCTTGGGGATTTTTTGTGGTAATATATACTTTCCAGTATGATGAGTGCAGTCTGACTCTGTAGAAATTTAAGATGAAGAAAAGTTGGGTATTGCAACAGATATGAGAAATATTTTGGATAAGAGCCACAGGAAGGGCATGCAGACCCAGTGCAAACGACATCTACAAAGTTAATTTTACCATTTTGGAATCAGCAAACCTTGCTCTTTTACACTAATGAAGGAGCTGAAGACCTCATTCTTTTCAAAAGACCAAGTCCTTGAGCCTTGTTCAGCATTAGCTCTACTGAGACATGATATAAGTAAAGTAAAATTCCAACTATGCACTTTACTGAAGTATTGAAAGCAAACTGTGCTGAGATACTGATCCAGTTCACCACCACAACACCCCATTTGTTGAGAACAAGAGATTTCACATAATCCTCATCAGGAAAACTTTAATGAAGGTTCGGTGAAAAGTTTAGCTACCAAAAATCAGTATCCCTGTGAAAATCTGCCTCCTCTAGGACCCTCCTGGGTGAACTGTGGCACAGAGCACAACATAACCCTGTTTCTAAGGGTGCAGATCTGAGTCTTCTTCAATTTAGAAAGAGCTCCTTGAGCTCTGCCTGGAATGATGTCTTGAGTTGCTCTTTTCCAACACTTATTCTCCGTCCTGCAAGCCATATGAAATTCCCTGAACCTGTTTGAAAGATTCCTCTTTGAGAACTGAACAAAACATTGAAGTATTTGTGTTTTGTGCTGCAGCAGGAAAAAAAATAAGAACACTGAACGGCAAGTTGCAAACAAGCTATGGATGCATCATCAAATCCATTACAGGCAGTTTTTTTCCTGACGATTTGCCCTGACATTACTAATATGCATGGTCCTAAAAAATAAAGAAATACACAGGGCAAAGCTCAACAATAGTGTCCTTTAGTCACACAGGGGATGGCTCTAAGTATTTTATTCACATTTAGATTAATGTTTGCTGTCTTAGAGAGCAATCTAATTGAAGACAAGCAAAATAGCTGTAATGACTTCCAATAAAAGCAGGAAAAATGAGACCAACAGGGAACACAAGGAATAAATGCTGGTTTCTTCACCTAACTGCATGTATCTTTATCAGCATGGATATATCATCGTTAGAGGCAAGAATACATTCAGTCAAGTATCTCTTTTGCAAGTAAATTAAATGTAAAGAAAATTTTTCTCTGAAATCAATGTATCCTGTCTTCTTGTGCCTCAGTTTAGTGCAAGTTCTTCACGGGCTAAAGAGCTTTGTTTAATGGTTGGAGAATTCTCTTCAATTTTTAATGAATAGCCTAGAAAATGTATAGGTCGACTAGTGAGCCATCTTATCAAGTCCATGTAACCAAATAAAGAATTTGGACCAGTTAATTAAAAGAAGTCATTAAAGGTGCATTCTCGCAACAAACAATTATGGAGTAGAAAATAGCCTTGAAATGTAATTAAGTTCAACTGTTTCTCTCTGTTTACCAAAATTAATTAATGTCTGCTTGCCAGCATAGCTTGACTTGAAGATTTGTAATTTGATGCTGTTATGTAAGACATAATTATCTTAAATTTCTAATCCCAACAGAATTTAAATTTTCTATTGAATTCATTATATTATACGAATAAAAAAATATTCCTTTTCTTCAACTGTGCTTTAGTAATATTTGCTTCATTGATGGGTGCTCTAGTCCAGGTGATTTTGTTACTGGTGAGAAACTTATTTCTTCAGCACTAATGCTGAACATTAGAGGTATTTTAATTTTGTGAATACAGACCTCATGTGATGACTTATGCAAGTGGTGCTTTTCTGCAGTATTTGTAATTTGCTGTTGTATAACTTTGTTATGATTCTCAATAAAAGTTAGGATCAGATTTGGAGGTTATTGCCATTGAGCCCTTGAGACTCTCTTATTTTGTACAATGTTAGGGTTGTTAGGTGGAAAGGATGTTGATTTTTGCATAAAATGGCAGTGTTTTAGTCCAGAAAACCAGTAATGCTCCTCTCCCCTCACCAAACTCAACAAAAATGACCATTTTAGACCAACTAACATGAAATAAATAAAACCAGAATCACTTATTTAATGCATACTTGCAAAGTGATCAAAAAGGGTCGCTAAGAAATTGCTTCAGATTAGGCTTGGAAGGAGAAAGCCACTTAAAAAAAAAAAAAGGAAAATGCAATAAAATGAGAGTGTGGGATATGGTGTTAGAAGGATCAGCTCATGAATAGGCGAACCATTAGTATTATTTTTCTTTTTGGGGATGGAGATTCAAGAACATCTCTAATATTTACAGGTATTTTTATAACCTTGGTAGGCACATTTCATGAGGAAACCTTTCAGTATCTGTCAGAAGTCAAAAAAATTTTATTAATTTGAGAAGTTTACCTGACTTGCAAATAGTTTTTTTAACTTATAAAACAAGTTATAAACTGCAGAGTGTCATTCAGGAAGCCCTTCTTTTCCTTAATAACTTTTAGATCATTGTCTTCTGTTCTTTTTGCTTTTGCACTAAGCTACTTACACATTTCTAAATACCTAATTAACTTCATAATTAAGATAAATTCTTTATACTCAAATGGCTTCTTTAAACTCATAACCAGTTGTAATGCAGCCACTGTCCTACATACTGGAATATAAAATATTTATTGTTTGCATAGCACCAATATTAAGATGTTATTACCAGTTATCTGAATTTACATACAAAATGTTTCTAAGTGTACCACTTGAGAGGTTTATGCTTTGAATATTTAAGTATTTGCATTTTTTTCACCATTAAGGAAGAAAATGTGTTTGCAATAGCCTAAATATCTTCCAAAGATAACATAATTTAATGCTAAATAAGTGGGTGCTTTACAATGCCTTATATAAGACATTCTGTGAAAGATAATGATTCATATAATTATTTTAAAATATTTTTAGTTGAAATATAGAGTGAAAACACCCTGCTTTTCCAGTAATGTTTGTAGCTTTTGTTAGCATATTCCTTCAATTTTATATTTTTCTGAATTATCCATATTAAAATCTGCTTGAATTTGAACAATTACTTTTACTTGAAATAGAACTGCTGAACAAATAAAATAAGAGAAAAATATTTTTTTATTGGTTTTGCAGAAGATAATCTAAGTGGTGCATCTTTTTCTCTTTTCATAAAAGGCTTTTAGGATTGTATGCTATTATTTATACCATTTACCATTTTCATTTAAAGATTCCATGTAAAATATTCATAAAAATTAATGCTATCTTTATTTTTATGGGTATTTCAAAACACAACACACAAAATATTGTTATAGCACCACACAGGCTAGAAAATGTGTTTTATTTCCATTATAAACAGATTTACATCCAAGCAAATACAGTTTAATGCTCAAAGGGAGTTTGCGTCTCTTTAAAATAAGGATATCACCCAGGATAAAAGAAAGAATGCCCCCAAAATTACTCTAATTAGCTCAATGGTTTCAGTTAATCAAATATCTCCTTCAAAAGATGGACTATTTTATCCTGAGTAGCCATTTCACACAGAAAATTGACTGCAATCACTTCTTAACACCTGGCAAAATCACAAACAAATTGGTACTAACTTCAGTTTAAAATTATATTAGGGTTCTTTATATCAGTTATTAAAACAATTTCTGGTAATCTTTGGAGAGTACACGTAAGAGAAAACAATATTTAGGTAATTTTAATTACTATAGTGATCATAAGTCTAAGGATATTACGATTAAAATTACTTTTAAATGTTTTACCTGCTTGGTCATGTATGTAAGTTTTTCCTTATGGATAAGGTCTGTTTGTTGAACATACAGACAAAACTTATGTCATCAATAGAGTAATTTCTTGAATCTTGAAAATAAGAAAAAAAATCTTTCTGCTTTTATATAAATAATAAAGACTGAAGTACATATCTACTTACATTATTTGTAATGCCTGCATAATATATAATATATAGTATGTAATTAATGTATAATATATGCCCTTAATTGTCATGTATAATAATAATACACCTAAATTATGTTTGGATATTTCAGCAAAATTCCTCAATCAAGGATCTAGTCAGTAAATCTACTGACACACAGGTGGAGATGCATAATTTTATTGTGCATTTATTGATTTTATTGTGGCACAGTACAAGTCTGCCAGCAATGAAATAGAATTTGATGATACCAAAATGTAGGGAGAGATGTTTCACTGCATGCACAGTGAAGAAAGTTGTTGAACTGGTATCTTAGCAATGGAAGAAAAAGAATGAGTTGTTATTTCATATTTTCTTGGCCTGCATGGCTTCAGCTTAAGAAAAACCCCAAGTATTTTAAATATCATCATTCAGGCCAGCTTTAGCAGGAAGCATTCCTGCTACAGCAGGCATCCTTGTGTGAAATAATTTTTGTGGTTAGTGCATAGAGAGCTTCAGGGTTTTATTTCCTATGCTGTAAATATTCCTACTCAAATGTCAAACCAAGAAAGTACAGTCACTGAAAAAACTCGAACTATGATGACATTGCATGTTTCTAATGCCTGTTCCTCAAAAAACTCATCCAGCCTGTGGCGAGGCTCCTGGTGTGGGAGCTGCTGAACCACCAGCCTGCTTCTCCAGCTGGCCAAAGGAGTTGGAGATGTTACAGGTGAGGATTGGTTTCTATTTCTCATTTCAAATGAGAGAAGCAGTGTGTGGATGTCTGTGCAGGAGACCAGCGCAGGAGAAATATTATCCCTAAGAAAACTGTGATGAGTTGGCTGCTGTCCAGGGGATAGATTCTTAATTTTTTTTTTTTTTTAATACTTGACCACAGAATAAGTTTTCTAATATTTCCTAGTGTGTCCTAATTATAAATTCATGCTATAGCTAGCTCTCAAGATAAAACCAAACTTTTGCCTATGAAATGTTCTCTCTTCCAGTCACACAGTTTTTTTAGTCTGGCAGTCAAATCTCAGTTCCTGACTTTTCACATGGATTGTTAAACACAATGGCTGACAAATGGCTGAGTATCTGATATAAAAGTCGACTTTTGCTGGAAGATTTATATTTTAAAAAAGAAGTTGAAAAAAAAGTAGTGAGTTCATCAGAAGGACTCAACTTTTTTTCCAAATCCATGAAATCCACAAGCAGTCTGGAGTTTCTGTTTGCAGGGCAGGTATATGTTGGGTGAAAAGACTGAAAATAATTTGCTCTGTGTTTTATCACTGAAATCCATGGAATTTAAAAACGACATGTCTCCTTCAGGAAATATTATTGCATGATGACTGCCACAATACAAAGGTGGCACTGCACAGCTACACTTCCCGGAAACAGGAAGCAAAAGAGAAGACATGGCAACAAGAAAAATGTAAGTTTCCTTTATACGTTTTCCCATTCCTCCTTCTTCTCCCAGAGGGTGCAATCCTGGAGACTACAGTCCCCTGACTTGTGTTATGCTATCCTCAACCTCTTCCATACTGCCCTGCAGGAATCAGCACAGTGCAATTCCTTAAACAAAAGTCCCCAACACAGCTACATGTCTCTTTCTGCCTTCCAAGCCAGCTGTCATTTACCCTCAGTGACACAGGTATTGTTTGCATTAAATGCATGTTCTTAGTTGCTGCATTTAGTTAATCAAGGCCCCCATCTGGCTTGATGTACTCCAAAGTGGAAGTTAAGTATTTTGGGCTTTAATCTGCATGGCAGCACAACGCCCTTTTCTCTCTGCACGAGATGTAAAGACAGCATCTCAGAAATATCTGAGCCTGGGGAATCAAATGCCCAGCTGAGACAGACTGCTGTCTCACATTCAAACATCACGAGACTCAACAATATTGCACTTCTTGCATGAGCTTCCCCTGAGGGATGGAATCCTGGAGGTGCAGTCTGTGTGCATGTAGAACATACCACAACAAGGGCACAGCTCTCACAAAACAGCATGGCAGCTGTCATGTCTGCTGCAAAACATGGCCAGAACAGCACATGATATTTGTTTCCAGCCCTTTGCCTTCATCCTTAATGCCAGTGGGATCTCTGGATCTTTTTCCACTCTTTTCCTGAATGTTTGCTCACTTAAATTTCTTATTATAGTCTGTGTCGATGGCCAGGTTATGACAAGTCTTGCATGTGGGGAAAACACTTTCAGAGCCTTTCCTTGAAATGTCTTCATTTAAAAAAAATATTTAAAGATTCAGAAATGACAGAGGAGAAGAGAAGAGAGACTGGATAAGGAGCGCTGGCATGGGAGTGGCGAGATCAAGTGTTGTTCTTGGAGCAGGGACTGATTTTTGGAGCAGGCTTTGAGAACAGCTGCTGGCTTACCCATTGTAAGGAAAGCACATCCTGCTGGAGCTCTGCTCTGCACTCCACAGTATGCAACAGAGCTAAAAGCACTTTTTTTTTTTTTTTTTTCCTTGGGCAAATATAAAGTTAAATCCATAAGGATCATTGGACACGATGTGTCTTTCGATACAGGCAGGAGTTAGTGATCTTGATAAGAGAGATAGTAGCTGCAAATTAGCTGCTCCTTACAGCTCTAGTGATTATCATATGAAGCACATAATTTCGTACTGTGCATCAAAAGTATCGTGGATTTTATGCAAGGTAAATAGGACAAAATAACTCCTTGTTTCAAAAGTCAGATCTGCCTTACAACTGCACTTTATATATTCTCAGCCCTTTTATAAATGTTCTACATAAAGAACAGATGATTTTTTTTCACAATTTTTCTCTTTTCACGGGAAATGGCATTTAATGAATGCAAAGCTGTTTTTGTGGAAAACTATTGGTACAGATTAAATGGGAGTAGTGGTGGTTTCTTATATTCAAGATAGAATTTCTACTCATAATGGTAGAGAAGCAGAGACAGAGGTATTGCTGAACTGAGCAAGTTTGGTATAATGACTTAGTCCTTGGAAATTCAGGTTACACTGTCCAGGCTAAGAGCTTTCTAGAGAAGATCTACCTGAATTATTTTCTGTGGCCTGTACACCTTAGTATGTAAATATCATTGATCTGAACTAATTTCAAAGAATAATTAGTATGCACTGTTACAAGATTTGGCAAAAAAGAGACAATGTCTTCATTCTAATTCTGGAATGAAAACTGGAACTGAACCTCAACTTCTTACACATCAGGTTGTTTTCATAAGTTGTGAAATCTTTCCTAATTCACCATTTTGGCTGATCTCACTACTTCTTTAAGGCAATACTTTTAATACTTTTTTTTTTTTGCAAGTTTAGTGCTAACATTTTTATGAAGGTTAAGCATTGATTTTGTTCCAAGTAAGTCAAGAAATGGACTGAAAAAAGATTTTCCACCTGGCTAAAAATATTTTATATTTCTTAGTTATTGCAGAGTGGGAAATACTCCTCTCCATCACCTCAAGATTTAAGAAAAGGAGTTAGAAATTTTCAACATTTGTGTCACAGGAAAAACAAATTGAAATTTTGATTAAATTAATGGAACAGCAGTGCAATTGCTGTCCTGCATCCATTTATTGCCCTTTTTTATGCACACATATTTATTTCAGATGTATTCTGTTATCCTTTATTCCAATTCTAGCAATACTTGCTGAGTTTCAATTAGGGAGTGACAAGCACCGAGTTAACTTTTTTAGCTCAGCATATGTGGCAGCGTACAAACTCATGCATAAACATAAACCAAACTACCCAGTGGGGGAAAAAAAGAGGCTGATACCTTTTTTTAGAGCAGAAGTGGGAAATAGCAGCCAATGAAAACCGAGGGCTGCAGGACCCTAATTGCCGAGGGAAGGATGCTCGTGGCCGCGCCACCCAAGGAGGCAGAAAGCTGAGCAGTGGGAAGGGATCTGAGTAACAAAAGAGAACTTTGCAGTGCACCAGCTCTGGGAATTGGATGTGCTGGAGGCGTGTGCAGTGACAGGCACGAGCTGTGTCTGTTCTCAAAGAGGAGCGGAGCCAAGCTCAGAAAATCAGGATTTTTTTCTTTTTTTTCAGCCATTGGCTTCAAATCTTCAGTTTAGCTGCGCTCACAGAAGTGAATTTTCAATGCACCTAACAACTACGGCTTACACAGTAACAGAAGCATCCACTAAAGCAACATAAATGACCTTAGTAGTTGTATTCTTTTTGACCTTGACTTCCACAGCAAGGATCTCTCTCCTACTTTGTCATTTTGACTGGATCAGTTGTGGGAACTTTTACATCTCTTTCACTACGTCTCCCTTTACAGCATGTCAGATACCGTGTTTTGATTCTACTTTCAAGACTCCTTAAGACTCTTTCTTCTCTTCCTATAAACTTGTTTTCCAGTTCTGAGAATTCACTTTTGGTCCCCAGCTGGTAAGTAATGCTATTTGGCATCGCTTCCCTGCTAAGCCTCTGGACAGACACTTTCCTGGCATTTCTCATGTGCTCCACGACTGTGGCAGACCATCCTATAAACCCCCCAGTGGCCTCCTTTACCTTGCTAGCTGTGAAAAGCTCTCCCTATGTTTGCTATGACCACCCTCAGCACCATTTAAAAGTGTGCTTCACTCATTTCACTGATGAAAGAGTTTGTTAGAGACTGTGTAGTGGCTGGATTTGGTTTTAATTAGATGTCACCTACCTTCTCAGTTCTTTTCCACTGTAGCTTTGACATATTGGTGCTTTTTGACTTTTTAGACTGAGTGAAAAGACTGTCTTCCCCTTTTTGTTGCTTATTAGGAAAATAGGATCAAATCAAACAACCAAACATCAGTTTGTTATTCTCATCTTTGCAACATGCAAAAGTCTGTTTCTGTCAGAAGAGATGAAAAGTATTCACTACTTCAGGGTCAAATGTTAGCAAAAGAAATGTCAAAGTCTTTTGAAAAGGCTTGAAAGAGCTGCAATTCATTAAGTTTCTCAAAGAAAAGATTACAGAGGGGAGAATAAGCCTGCCTGACTACTAAATGTAAATAGAATTAGGCCAACTGGAACTAGGAGCAACAGGAACATAGTAAAAAGCACAATGTCTAATATCTTAGACAATACTTTATTGTTAAGTAGATCAAAACCCAGGCTGAAAACAACTTCTGAGAATGATGTTTTGGGAAATAAACTGCAAATGAAGTGTTGAGGAGCAATTAGTCGTGCTGTATTGCCTACAGGAGCAGCAATTCCTCATTTAATTTCCTCTGCACCCCAGTAGTGTCAGCCACAGGAATAACACCTTCATGAACTTACCATCTCCTACTGAAGAAATTATTTCATTTATGCCTTTTGTGTTTGGGATTTAATTGGTATCATTGATCAAAGAATGAATAATATTGATATTTTCTTCAGAGGTGGTTTAAAACAGACATTTCAGGTTATTATGCAAGTCTTTCAATCATAAGAGAAGCTGAGGTCATAGCACTAGTTCTACAAGTACAATAAAAGCACCCCAAGAAATCAAAGATAAAAGGAAAATCAACAACTTAATTAGGAGCATTCTTAAAAGGGGAAAATAGAGGCAAAAGAAAGAAAGGAGTTTTACATTAACTTTGTTTTAAATTTTCTTGCAGTGTTCATAAGTAGAGACCTGTTTCAGCCCTGAAAAAAAAATAAACCAAACCAAAAAAACTACCTCCAAACAGAATAACCAAACCAATGACATATTTTACACTTCCACCTCTGAATAACTGTTTAGGGATCCTAAGTTTGATAATCTATCTGTTTTTCTCAATGTGATAAAAATCTTGTTTGAGTAACATAACAAAGGTACATTTATAATGACTGCTTGAAATTTGCTCATTTTTAGAAATTTCTCCTTTTTATGTACACATGGGAAAAGAGTAAAATATTTCAACTACAAGCTTTGAGGGTTCTTTTTAGTAAATATATTAACTGATCTTTTAAGAAACACAATATGACCATATAAACCTTCCCTCATGGGTAATATTAGACCAAAAGAGCTACAAAAACTCTGCTGTGAGAAAAACCTCTTGAATGTCTTAAGATGTCACGAAGGCCTATGTGCCAGTTTTTTTTCACAAACCAACTGTTTGCTTTTTGGTTTTTTTATTATATACTTGATATATTTGTGCATAATATGCATCTTTTGTATTATGTATTCACATATAATGCATGTAAGATATGTAAGTGCATATAAATGTGTGCCTTAATTTCATATTAAAAACTTTAGTCCAAGATGTATCAAGTATTAAAAAAAAGTCCATGACAGTCTTTCGTAAAAGTAACAAGAGGAATAAAATGAAGTGGGATGGGAAGGAAGCTGACACTTGGCATTTTTTTATCTTTGGAGTGTGAGGTTCCCTTTGTCCTGACGTTAATTTTTCACACCTGTGTGCAATTGATTCAGGGAATGAAATGCTGCAATTTAGGAGAAGCTCAGAGATGAAAACTTGCAGCTGTTCTTTTGGATAGGCAGGGACATAAAAAGTAGAGGCCTTGGAAACATGAAGAACTTGAATGCTCCTTGATTTTAAACTGGTTGGTGCTTAGAACTGTTATAATTAATTTAGGTGATAATGCCTTAGAACATGAACATGATATAGTAGATGATATTTTCCTTCCATTCAGAGGCAGAATATTTTTTTTTGTCAGTACTACTTCAATAGGTTTGTTTTGATGATGATTTCTGTAATTGTTTGTGGAAAGGGTTACAAATTACATTCTGCTTTTCTTTTTACTTTTTGCTTTCCAATTTAAGTAATAACTTACCCTTTCACTTTTTTCTAAATTTCATATTTTATGTGAAGTTTTCTCAAATGAATATGCTTATTTTTGTTGCTAAATACTCTTCTCGCTTTTTAAGATTTTATCTCTTTGTAGTTGTCAAAGGCTGTCAGTAAACAGCCTATATGGAGTTCCCCCCCTTCTTTTCTTATTTTTGAGTGATAAAACTGTTTTTCTATTCATAATGAGCAAATGTGTTAAAAGTCCTGTCAACTTTTCTGACAGATGTGAAAATCTGAATGATTCCTGGCATGGATGTATTTTACCCTACTGAAAGGTTTTAATTTACTCATTTATTCTCCCTTCCTCAGGAAGCAAGATGATATGAGAGACAGGAGGAGTAGAAAACCTACCACAAATTAAGAAATGTGTAAATATAACTATCCTTCACTCAAGTGTTAAAAGAAAAAAAAAATGAAGAAGAAAACAGACTACTTGCTGACATTTCAAATCTAAGCTGAGCATTTATAGAAATCATTGATTTTTTTAGTGTGGTGCAAAAGTAGAGAAAAAGACTTCAGTAAAGTTAAGTGGAGGATAACAGGTTCAGCTGGTCTCAGTAGAGGCTCTGTACTGAGAAATGCTGAATATTGTAAAGATCTGTACCAGAGCAAGTTAAAAAGCATTATTATGCAATATCTGGCAATATTTTAAACATCTAAAAGAAGGTGTAACAGAGGTGTAACAAAATCTCTATTTAAAAAAGATGTTCTTTATCAGTTCATCAAGTAAAGGAAAAGCAATCATGCAGAGTGAAGTGATCAAGAGGTTTTCCATGGTCAGGAAAAATAAGTGTCTGTTTGAAATTCATATGAAATATTGTAAGCCAAAACTGAGATTGCTTACATAATTAAAATTTGCTTTTCCTGTTCATATGAATTTTGGATACAATTTTTCAGTGATAATATCCTTCTTCCAGTTTTACCCTCCCTCTGCAAAATCCTCTGTTCACCTACAGAGCTGGCTGGACAATCTTGGCTACATTTTTTTTTTTGTTGTTTTTTCTGTTTTAGTCCACAGTGCCTATGCAGCTGTCCTTATGCATATAGGATTTTGGCTAAAACAGTCTGTTCAAAATAATTTTTTTTAAAAAAGCAAAGCAAACAAAGCTTTACAATTTGGCCAGTAGTAACTGTTTCCATGCCTCATAACTGGTTGCATTCTGTGATTTTCAGAAATGAGTAGCTTTTCAGAGGGACAGCAAACTTCCTGCAGGATGCAAAGAATGGTTTCTCCCTATTTTTGCTGTGGTGGGCCTGCCTAAAGTTAGAATGCTTTTTTCTTACATTTTAAGCATCATAGTCACATCATGGGGAATGGGAAAAAGGGAACCTCCCTCTCTTCCTTGGGAAGTTATGTATTTTAGCTTGCTAAATCTCTAGGGGAACAAGACCCATTGTGATATTTATTTTCTTCTCTGCAAAACTCTAACAGAGAGATTCCTTCAGTAACCTTCAGATTGTGTTCTTAGCCAGCTCGTGTGGATCACTTAGAGAAAAGTCTGTGAATGCTAAAAGTAAATGCTGGATTCTGAGTGGCACAGAGCAGGATGGCAGATTTGCTGGGGAGCTGCACTCAATTCCATATACATCTCAGGAGTCTTGCTTCAAACAGCTATTGTCAGGATTGTAGACCTAAGGGACTATTAGCATTTGAAGCATATCTGATGTATTCCTGGAACACATCTTCAATTTTTTTTTTTTTTTTTGTCTGAAAGGAATCCAGTTTGT
Source organism: Acridotheres tristis (assembly GCA_037013685.1). Classification (NCBI taxonomy): domain Eukaryota; kingdom Metazoa; phylum Chordata; class Aves; order Passeriformes; family Sturnidae; genus Acridotheres; species Acridotheres tristis. The sequence goes on from CM072884.1 coordinate 6,560,411, forward strand.
TTACTCCTAGGCCCCTCCACAGAGTGACACGAGGCCACAGTACGTGGGTGATAGGGAGAGATGCTTCAGAAACTCTCTCTTTTTCTAGTAAAATATTTAAGTGGATGGGTGAAGTGCAAACCACAGTCTTCTGTTCTAGTGCTTTAAACTGTGGATTCTGTTTCTCCAGCATGGAAACACTTCCTACTGAATTTATGGGGAAAATGAGCAGACTGTGAATTATTTAACATATGCAGAAGGGCTTGGTTTCTTCTTTTAAGGAACTGCCAAACTGGTTTGAATATGTTTTCTGAAAATCCACAGTCTGGAGCTGTCACTGGCATAATCAGCTTCAGTCCATAGGGTTGAGGTTGGTAAAATTAATGGCAGATGAACTGGTGGAATACTGGAATGCCATGTGTCTTACAGACACTTTTCTGCTTATCTGGTGGCCAAAATTCCATGGAAAGGTTGTTTTTTGGAGCTGGGTGGTCTTTAACTGGTGAGCATATGTAGAGTTTGTAAAAGGTGGTCAGTACTGCAGTTGCTTCAGGTATGATTGACCACAAACCAGTAAGTAACAACTATTAGAAATTAAAAAAAAAAATTAGAATCAGACAATTATTAAAGTTGGAAAAGAACTCTCAGATCTTCAAGTCCAACCCATAGTATCCAAAGGTATGTTCAGATGCCTTTTGAACATTTATTTTTCATACTTGAAAATATAGTAGGCTTAGTTCTAGGCAATGTCAGCACAGAAATTTTCAATAACATAAGTGGCACTGTATAGGACCAGAGATGGTAACATCAGGCAAAACAACTGAACAGATTTTGGAGATAAAACTAATTCCTCAGACTACCTGGATTGATATGTAATAACAGGTTAAGGGAGAGAGTACTGCCATGATTGAAACTTTTTTTTCCATATATAAAATGGATCTGGTCCAGCAGATCAACACCATTCGCAAATACTACATGCATAAAGCATTTGGGAAAAACGGTTCTAAAAAGGAAAAAAATGTAGTGACTCTACAGCCATTTGCCTCCCAGCAGTGTGAATTTCTTTATACTTCAGTACAATAGAAAAGGGACTGGCTGGCTATCAAGCATATGAAGTGTTAACACTTCCCCTGGAATACCCAGAGGTTACATCTGTGTGGGAACAAGAACTTAAAGTAAATATATTTGTTAGTTTAGCCGATGCCCATTTTGTAACATTGATTAGTACAATTAATCTATCTTTGTGTTTGGAGGCTATGGGGAATTATTGTTTTGATGACAAAACAACAACCACAAAATAAAAAGCACCAAAAACCCTGTAGAACACATATTTGTGGGAAGTGAAAATGTTTTGATTAACACTGATATGTATTGTCTTTGAAATATATCCATCTATTCTTTATTTATATAAATGCAGATACATTTGCTCACTTGCGTTTTTGGAGCATCTTCTGTGTGGGCATTTCAGTTCTTCTATAGTTTATACTGTTAAATTATTGTTTAACAGTAAATAACACTCATGTGAGTACCTGCATATTTTTTAATGTGTTTATTTTAGCAATGCCTAGAGATATTTTACTATCAGTTGAGACACATCTTTCTTTCTTTCAAAGGAAGCAAACCAATTCAGGTCTCTGTCACCCATAACACTATTTGCTTAAGTTATGTCAAATGCTTGATCAAACTTGGCACCTCTGTAACAGCACTTGAGGTGCTTCATAAAAAATCTGTTGGGGAGAAAACAGGAGAACTCTTGTGTCAGAAAAAGAATGTTTTCCTCACCTTCTTCTTCTAAAACTCAAATGTTCATAAACTATTTCTTCCAATAAATAAAATGGACCTTGAAGCGTGGAAACTGAAATACAAACTGCTCGTGTCGATGGTATTTAATATTTTTCAAAAAGGAATTCTTACTCCTCATGGATATTATGGCACCTTTTTTTCTTCAAGATATCGTTTTCAGGTAACACTGCTCTAGAAAGCCTAAAGTCAGGCCAGTTTAAAAATGCAAAAGCAGAATGCTCCCTAAGCAAAGTGTCTAATCTCTTCAGCTTGACTTCTTTCAGCAGTGTTTCCAATGGATTTTTTCTGCATTTAATTTTTTGCCTGAGTGTACATTTACTTTCAGAAGCATGGCAAGACAAAGGAATGCAAATGTGTTATGTTTTTATTTGTAATGTCAGGAAAGGATAACAGACACTTGAAGGCCATCTCTGATGCTCACGTTTTGTGTTCAAGGTTATTGTTTCTTTAGTGCAACTCTGAAACTAAACAGGGGAACAGACTGCGTTTTGAACAAAATTAATTTACATTTAAATGCTCCATTTATCAAAATATTTTTGCTTATAAAAAACCATGTTTTGTCCCAAGTGTTGTAAATCTAGTTAACTGTGGATCTCAGACAATATATGATTATTTATTATAGAAGATACTTGTCTATAGTTTGAATTTTGAAAATCTCTTAGAGTTACTCCTTTTTGCAAGAAGAAAAAAAATCCTTTTGTGTTAATGTTACTGCAAGTGCTGCATATGTCCGCAGCATTAATAGAAAAGTGAGGACCTTTGGCTACAAATAAACACTCTGCAATTTCTCACAGTTTTATTTGTTAGTCATGTAAAATATTATCAAATCAGAGCCTCAGTACCACGTAGCTGTAGGGCTTTATTAGAAGTCTGACTATCCTGCTTAATGTAGTTCAGAAAAAATTTAATTTCCAATTTTCAGTTTTTATTTTTCATTCATAACTCCATAAAGAACTTGAAGAAATGTCAGTTTTGAAAAGGTGGGGCTTGGCACAGACTCCTCACTCTTTTTTTATTGACTTTTAATGAAACTCTCTCTGAGGTGGTGGATGTCTTACCTGAGGTGCAGCAGTGGTGGTCTCTAATCAGTCACATGTAAATCAGTGCCATGGAAGAGGTGAGACATTTTGAGTGGAGTGATTTCTGGAATTAGATCTTTCAACAATACTTAAAAAAACCTCTGCATATTGCAAGACTTAAAACTCATTGGACTTTGCTTCTTTGCTCTTATCTTTGCTTTGGCTTAAGATAAACTGAAGAAATACTAATGCTTGAAATAAAAGATGTGGCCTATGCTTACATAATTTAAGAGTTTTGTTTGATTAGTTAGTACAAGTTTGTTCAACATATTAATACTGTGGGCAAACTCAAAGGATTTAGTGACCTACAGCCCATTTCTCCCTCCAATTGGAGTTAGGCACCTGCTCTGCTTTCTGTTGCAAGTGTTACATGGAAGAACAGTAGATGGCTTTGCAGTAGGGTTTAAACATGACAAACCTAATGGCTTCAAGGAAACTAAGAATTTTTACAGCCCAAGACTCTGCACTGGTGGGGTGAAACATCGAGCTGTTTTCTAGCTCTTAAATCATTCCAGTGGATGTGGAGGGGCACATGGTGGGCTCTGCATAGAACCAAGGGAACTCTAACTGATTTATGGCTTTTAAACATTAGAGCTTCCTTAGAATTTACTCTGCTTCTTTCTTTTCTCTCTCTTCTCTATTTCTTTTGTCAACTACATAATGTATCGGTATCGTTCATAAATACCGAAATATACAGTGTGAAAAATGAAGGTGAATTCCCTCCCTACCTCATTCAATTTTTTTTTTTATGTGAAAGCTAGGCTTTTAACCTTCTATTTTTTTTGTCTATGTTTATCTACTGAAGTATTCAGAAACAGGTGAATTTCTGTAAAGATCTGGAGAAATTTCACTTTAAAGTATAACACATTCAATTAAGAAGAGCCTATATTGGCAAAAACTGCCTAGTGCCATTTATCCTTGTCTGTAATAAATAATTTTTTAATGCATCTGCAGATTCGGTGTGAAACAAATGGTTTCCAGAGAATGAAACAATGTGAAGGCTTAATTTTCAATATTCTTCCTTAAACTACATGTCCCACTTGCCCCCACCCTTTTTGATTTTTGTTATCCCACTTTCCTCTCCAAACTATGTTTTGTTGGCTTATAGGGACAAAAGGTTCAGAAATGTAATTTTTTTAAAAAAGGTTAAACTAACATTTTCAAGACTTATTCTGGTGGTAATATCAAATTAATTTATAAAGGTGGTGATTTCTGTTTCACAGTTCCTGTATTTATTGAAATCCTGGAATAAATATCACAGATAAGTAATAAGTTGCGAGCATTATTTCTGTTCTTCATTAAGGAAAAGTTTTACACTGCTTTGCCCTAAAAATCTGTTTATGATAATAGAGATTACTTCTCTTTTACCTCTTCAATAAAGACTAGAGTCTGAAATGTATGAAAGTTGAGACAAGTGGACAAATGCGTGCATCATGAACTAAATAATTTTCTAGTTAGCACCTCTACACAGGGATTTAACACACCAAAGTTATGCATTTTATCTTAACACATTTGATGGATTTATCCCAACTTTTTTGAATGCAGAAAAATCCCCTGATTACAAATGTCCCACAATTACTGATTAACAGTCATTAAAAATATCCTGGAGATTTGTTTGAATCAACTCCGGACAAGGAACTCCTAGATGCAAGTATTGTCCCAAAGCAGTAAGCAAAGCTTTATCCAAGTCTGTGTCAAGTACACTCAAGGTTGTCTTGGACTGAAAACTTGTCAAATAATAATAATTTTGGGTTTCATTTCTAAGTTCATGACTTAGTAGAGTGTTTTAGATACGGTTTGTACTACAGACAACTTCGTAATAATTTTTGTTTCTGTTTCTCTGCTTAATAGTTACTATTCAGTTTCTTTTGAGGCACAAATATTTACATATTTATAAATGGGAAGGGAAAAAAAAAATCACCATTATTTATGCATGGTAGTCATGCCCCCAGTGTCTAGTTGATGTATAAGGGTAAGAATATGACGTGTTCTGTACATGAAATTCAATGTCTGCCATCCTAATTTTCATAAACCTTGATGGGTTACTGAGCTCTGCAAGTCCTTTACTTATTGAAAACCAAGTTAAGAGTGAATGCCCATTTTTTTCTGATCACTCTTTTACTAGGTCTAATAAAGACTGGCTGAGGGTTGGTGGTTTTCTGACAGAAGCTGATAGTTGTTCTCCTGATTACTCCTTTTGGACATGCATTTCAGTAGCCAGTGTCCCTCACAGGCAGGCTGGATCAGTTTCCAGGCTCTCCCTCTTCTTGAAAAGTCCATTGTCACCAGCTCAGCTGCTGTGAGGAGTAGATTTTGATATTGCAGATCTCATTTCTTCAAAGTGAAACAAAAGAGTAAGAATCAATATTATTAAAAAGTAATCAAGTTGTCATACCCTAGCAGTCATCAGACAGCTTGTGCAAGACAGCATATCCTAGGCACTTTTTAAAGTAAGGAGTCCACTGGCAATTTTGGCATGTCATCAGTCTTCTGTGCCATTTGTTGGATTTTGTTGTCATTTTTAAGAGCATTTATTATATAATATTCTAGGCCTGGCTGCAAATACAGAGTTTTGGAATCCAGTGTGTAGGTGTGGATTTTCTCCTGAAGTATAATATTCCAAATACTTAATGTAGCCATTTTTTCAAATTATTTATCTTGCAGTTTCCTTATTGTCTATTTTTGCCCCTTACTTTGTCATCCTGCAAATAATATATATTTTTTCAGCTATCAGATAAAGCTCAAATTGTGCAACATAACTCTAGCAGATGTTGAAGGTTCTAAAGGCTCAAGTAAAGTCCTGGATTGGAAATGGTATTATAATATTGGTTAGTTATACGTTATAAAAAGAAATAAAGTTGGAACTTCTGTCTGTATGGCAAAGGCCAAATGTAGCTCCCTTCCTTTCCTCATATCTGTGCTTCTAAGATCTTTTCATTTCTGTAATTTTTAGAGACATCCTTGTAAATCTAGAAGTGTCAAACCCATCAGAGGGTTTTTAAGTGTCTACATAATTTAAGAATTCAAGCTTCATTTTGAACTTCCTGAAGTATGTACATGCATACACAAATTACACAACAATCATAAATAAATATGAGAGAGTTTTCTTGGATTCTGAAAGAATTTAATAAATATGTGCCTATCAGAGTCTATGAATTAGGGCTGTTTGCTCTAAGTTCTTTTTATCATCTCTCAACCAAAATATCACCCACGCCTATTGTACTTATCCTCTCTTTACCTTGATTATGAATAATTTAAGTGTTGAAATATCATTCTTCTTTAATTCAGGGCTTTGTATTTGAAGGAAAAATAGGCAGCAGAAGATGCAAACTGATAGTACAAAATGTTCTCAAGAAATAAGAGGAGAAAAACTGCAAAGTTTCTTTCTTTTCACAACTTTTTTTTCTTTCTCATCAAGGACTTCCATATCCTCTTTATCACCTCTTCCTGCATGTTGCTTACTTATTGTGACTAAAACCTCCTCAGCTTGCTTTCAACAAAATAATTATGTTCTATTCACTTTTGTCTTTTCTATAACCCAATTCTGTATTATTTCACTTTGTCATTGCCTATAAATAAACAAACTTCCCTTATTTTTCCCCTTCTCAGTGTAGCATCTATTGATTTATATATATAGATTTATATTGATAAAATTCAAAGCTCACAGTTTATCTTTTCTGTGTTAGTTCAGATTCTGTTCTGTAACCAATTTTTTTATTGGCCAGTGGGATACTGCATATTTTTTCCGGTACGACTCAGCCACAACAAAATTACAATTGGAATTTTCTGAAAACACTGAAAAAAATTATCTAAACAGCTCTAGACACTCCTCTTATTTCATGTGAGGAAGGGATAAATACTTTCCAGCACACCCGAACAGCTGAACATTGGATCCTTTTTTTTTGTTGGTTTTAAGAGAGTTTCTGAATTAATGTCTCCTGTGGTAAACATTCTTGCTTCAGTAAATACTGGATGTACTGCAGGTGGAGAGTCTTGAGGTACCAATGAAAGTGATCAGTATTTTTTAAATCAGTAATCAGCAAACTTTTGCTTTCATGCCTTTGTTCCCCACTTTTATTTGCTTTTCCCACAAAACCTTTTGTCTCTCCTAGCACCAATCCAGCTGCCAGTTTTTCATTATTACAGAAAGCCTCAGCCCTCAGAAGACAGCAGTTTTGCTTTATTCTCTGTTCATGAGTATGACCTTCTCTAAGATTTTTTCATCTATTTCATGTCCTTATTGCAGATATGGATGAAAATCTAGTCTGTTTCTATTAGCAGGATGAATGGAATTGTTCTTCAGTTGTACCCAAGCACTTCTATATTAGATCAAATTGCTTCATGGTTAGACAGAATATCTTTCAATTTTTTTTCCCTTCTATCACTGGGATTGCAGAGAGCTCAGATACTGACAGAAGTTCTGAAGCTCCTAATTTTTTTTGGTTTTTTTCTAAAATTATTGCTTGTTGATACCTTGGTTAATGAGTAACGTTTATTTTTTTAGGTGATTTCATGGCATTCAATTTTTAAAATGTCAGCATAGATTTAGATGGGAATTTTTTATAGGAACTGTTCTTCAGCAGTTTATAGCGGACTAACTTAAAAACAGGTCTTCATATTTTAGATTTTTTCTATGCTAATTTTTCTAGTAAGGGGTATTTTTTGAGTGCTTCTTAATGAAACTACAATGCCTATATCAAATCTACATTAAGTATATTATTTCATTAATTTTAAATTTTATAATTGTTTACAAGAGTTTGGACTTTAACAGGACTGGTAATCTGAAGTCAGGCAACTTTGTCAGCTCCAATATTATAGCAAGATTACAGCAAAAATGAATTACCCATGTAGGAAGCTCATTTTCAAATAAGTATTTTCTTCATTTAATTTCCAAGGTCAGAGTGTGGTTATGATAACAGCTTTTAAGGAAGGAAATTTGCTAATTTGGCGTGCATGAGAAGAGACAGCAAAGAGCTTCAATACTCTAGTGTTTTAAGATTTAGTGTAGAAAGCCCAACAAAAATAATTTATCACTACAGTTACTGTTGTTGCCTTTCCACTCTCTGGAAAGAAGATGGAGAAGAGAGGCATGAAACTGCTTCCAGCTTTGAGGGGTGGAATTAATGGAGAGTTTATGCCTAGTCTCTTCCTGTGCAGTCAGTTCTCTACAGCAGCTAAGTGAATACATAAGAACAGGGTAGCAGTTGCTGTGAATGGTTCTTGTTGAGACTGAATGTTCTTATAAACATGTTTTAAGAGTAGTGCATCTAAACTCAAGACTTCTGCATTCATATTAAATAAAAAGCTCATACCTGCTATTTATATTATGTGTTTTTTTCATTCTGTGTTAAATTAATTATTTCTCTGGGTTTTTGGTTTCTTTTTTTCCTCTGAGGAGATTCCCTCAGGTTTCACTTTGCTAGAACTTGTTACAACTTATACATTTATCTATATGATTATACAGTCCAGGAGCTCATATAAATTCCTACAGGCTTGTTGCTTCTAAAATATTTGTTCCACTTTCTGCTCCACAGCAAGCATTCAAAAAAAGAAATATTTCAAAGTTTTCCAATGTTTAATACTGATAGAAAAAGTCTTTCAATAATTTTAAATATCATGAAGCTTCTCTTATTTTGGTGAAATTTTTGTGGCAAAAAATTTGGAGACAGAGACTGAGTCTTTTGAGTCTCACTATTATAATTTTTTAAAACTGTATAATGAAAGTTATGCTTTCAGCTATGGAGAATTCTAAATATACAGGGACTGTTACCCATGTTATTTTTACTAGTTGACTGATGTGTGTTCTAGCTTTCTGTTTCTTAAAATTCTAATAATTGAACACACTTCCTCTAACCTTAATACAAAGGCTAAAATGAGCCATAGAACATTTGAACCACGATTTACTTCTGGGAAATTCTCATTGCTTTATACACTGGAAGTATCTTGGCCATTTGCTCCCTGCTTTAGCCAGTGGATATCACTCAGTGTGCTCCTCCAGAACTTGCAATAAGTGACTCCCTTGCTCGTGATGAAACCATAATGCCATAATGGGTTGGATAATGAATGGGAAAGTAGCCTCAGCAAGGTGCATATCTCAATATCAAATTCATCTAGGTTGCATAATATGTGATTAGCTATGCTATCAGGCTTTCTTCCCTTTATTTAATGGAATATTAAATTAATAATTATAGTAAATAATAAATTCTTTACTTCCAAGAAGGTGAACCTTCTGACTTCCAGGTGCAACTTTAATATACAATTCTTCTTTCCCTGGAGTAGTGCAAGAATATTTAAGTATGGATCTCACTGAAAACATTTTCAGTCATAAAAAAATAGATGTGGTCAGGATGTTATAGAATTTTTGGGCTGAAGTACAGCAAAATAATATTTCTATATTTAGTGCCCGTATTTTTGAATGATCCTGAATTCAGTGAATTAGAGCCTGTTGTCTACACCAACATTGTTTTCTTTGAAAACGAGCTCAAATCTTCAAACAAAGAGAAATGCTTTGTTTAAAATTACGAGCCAAATCCGCTTGAAATCAGAATGTATTTTGATGATTTTGACAGTAAAAAGTGGAGACCTTATAAGATTTACACAGTTTTTATGACAAATTGGTAATTGTGGAAGACATTGCTATTGCTGTTTAGTTTTCTCATAACTATTTCCCTCCTTTTATCTCAAAATTTTGGAAACAAGGTATAAAATCCAGTTAGAGAATGACATGATTATGAATTCTTTCATAAATAAATGATAACACAGACTCAGATTAACATGAATAGCTGTTTGTTGGGTGGTTGATTATTTTTTTAATAGTAACTCAGTAGAGGAAATATAAATTTATTTTTTAAAGTGAGAAAAACTGACAAGCAGTGTTATTTATGGGAAATCATACCTGTCCTAGCACGGGATAGTAAAATAAGTGTCCATTTATATTTTTTTATGAAAAAATATGCATGTTTAACATTAGACACCTTAAGATTTCTACTACCCTTTTATTTCTTTTCTATTATTTATAATTGATTGGGGGAATGTAAATTATATGGTAAAGAACTGCACTGTTGTAGCATAACATTTTTAGTGGTTTTTAAAATTACTTTTGTGGGGCTTTGAAGAATAGTATGTGGATATGTTACTGGTATTTGGGTAGGAGATTTGTCTTTTAAGATGAAGAAAATTAAATCCTCAAAATTAGCAGCATTTTTCTTACTGTCCTTGTAGGATTTGCCTTTCATGGCCTGTGTGAAAACACCCCTTAGGCTAATCACATAGAAGTGCTAAAAAAAAAAACCCAAAAAGCATATTTGGAATAAAATTATAGTATCATGATTTCTTTCATATTATCCCTTTTGGGGAAGGACAGAGAGGAGAAGATAGGAAAATTGGCCCACAGAGGAAAAAAGATCACTGTTATGAAAAAGGCTGGCATGTTCCTTGTTTTTGTTTGCCTTTTTTATTTTAATGTACTACAGGCCAGTAATAAGGTTACTGAATAATACCAAGGACACATTATAATCCACCTTCTACCTTGTATTTAACTGAATACATGTTCAAAGGCAGATAACATGTCTTAGCTAAAAGTCTTGTTCACAGAAGTGCTATCCCTTCACATTTATTCCAGGCCAAGTAAATCTGCCCTCTAATTTTGCTAATGGCCACCTTTAAAAAAACAAATAATAACCTCCTCCCAAAAAATTGTCACCACCACTTCCTCCCCTTCCCAAACCCTGTTGATAGTCAATCAACCATGCAGAGAAAACTTCAAATTTCAGTGTCTCCTGATATGTTCTGCATTATGTGCTGAGCCTCAAAGTTGCTCTAAGGGAGGCTCAGACTGGACATTTCTTTAGAGAGAAAATGGTCTAACACTGAATAGGCTCCCAGGAGAGAGATAGGTGGCCTATGCCCCAAACCTCTCAGTTTTTAGGTGATTTTTTCCCTGTTATGACAATTATACCAGTGAATCTGTTAGGCTGAAAAGCTGAATATATTTAAATGAAACAAAGCTGTGTCTAAAGTTTCTCTTATTCAGTATTTCTGAAATATATGAGATATTTTCTGGTCACTCTAAAAAGTTATCTCTGCTGACACGGAGGAAGAAATGGTCAACTAAGAACAAATAATAAGCCTTAGTTAAAAGGGTTATAGCTATAATAAAAAACTATAAAGGCTGTGCCAGTTTAGTGCTAATGCTTACTTGGAAGAAAAGTGGTTTATTGATTGGGAATTTGTTGTAGTATTATTATTGTAGCTTCACTTTTATTGTTTTCTTGAAACGTGGCTTTGCACACCTATGGTCATTTCATCATCAATTAATTTAGGAAAAAGAAAAATGTTTGAAACACTGCAAAAGAAAAGAATTTCTATAGTGGTTCATGCATCCAGAAAATGTTATAAATATGAGATAAGCAGTAATACCTGGAAACGAAAACTAAACTGGAATGCAGCAATGGTCTCAAGAAATGGGCAGATTTAATTCTCCAAAATATAAGATCAGTGTATGATTGTACTTTCAAAGATTTCAAAGCAACACATGAAAAGTAACTCCATTTTCTGGCTAACGTGACAAGTCATTAATGGAAACATGGAGAGTGAGAATTGAAGATATGTAAAAAAATGAGGATCCAGCAGTACAGTCCATATTTACAGGGAGAATCATTGATTCTTCTGGCTTATCTGAGAGGCCCAGAAACAATTTTTTCAGAGATATTATTTTTAATGACATATAAAGCCAGGTTTACAATAATTAAAATTTGAGGGATGTCTCTGAAATTCATGATGAGGAAAAATGTAAAACTTATGTAAGAACTAAAATAGCTTAATTTGAATTTCTATTTTAATCAGAGGAGAAAGGTATTTTCTTCAGTTCTGAAGGGTGGGGAGAATTGTGCAAACACAGTCTTTCTGCTGAAAACCTGAATTCTGGCCAAGTAGCTTAAACTGTCCACTTTATATTGATTGTTATAGTTACGAAATATGTACATCACTGTTTCAGTACATATGTTTTTGGTGATGTGCTAAATTAGAAGTTATTTTAGGATGGGATTCTCTGCAAATTTTCTTTGTGAAAATGTCTTGACTTTATCCTGGTAAGGAATAAGATTAGTTTTTTAAATTGTGAAAATATATGAAGAAAAAGCAAAACATTTTGAAACCAATTTATAATAAATTTGAACATTATAAATTTACGCACATTTTGTGTATACAGCTAGATTACGTGCAAAATTATCTATATTTTATCAGTCATACTCTTTGTTTTGCACCAGCACATTACAAGTCACGTCAATTTTCTGTTTTTTCTCTTCATTTAGTGTAATTTCATTGTTTGCCATTTAGAATAACTCATTAGACGAATTGCTTTTGAGTTGGAAAGTCAAATGCACTCTCTCTTTGTTCACAGCAGCATAGCTGGTTGTCCTTCCTGTAAGTGGCCCTTCTGGAAACCACAGTGCTTGAACAATTGCTGATAGCCCTGCAAAAGCACCTCATGTAAAATGAAACTCGCTGTGTTATCGATTTTACTACAGATGCCACTTACCCACACAAGAGTCCAACTCCACTTTGTTATGATGATGGTCTGTTCAGAGTAATTTGTGCTTCACTAGTCCAAAAGTGCAATTGTGCTGTAGTGGTACCCACTCAGCCTCACAGCTTCCCACCTGGCAGTAAAACTCTGCTGATTTTGCAAAATCCGGATTGTGCCTTCCCAGTGGAGTCCATCTTTGCTTCACTTTAACACTCAGAAGGTGAATCCCAGAATAGTTGGGTTTGGAAGGGATCTCTGGAGATCATCCAGCCCAACCCTGCTGCCAAGGCAGGGTCACCTCCAGCAGGTGACACAGAAATATGTCCAGGTGAGTTTGAATGTCTCCAGAGAGGGAGAATCCATGACTTCCCTGGACAGCCCATTCCAGTGCTCTGCAATTCCGAATAAATTCCCAAAGTTCTTCCTCATGGTGATGTGAAACATCCTAAGTTCTGATTTATGGCTGTTGCCCCCTGCCTTGTCTCTGGGCACCACCAAGAAATCTGGCACCATCCTCTTGGCCCCTGCCTTTGAGATATTTACTTGCATTGATGAGATCTCCTCTCAGGATTCCCTTCTACAGACTGAACAAACCCAGCTCCCACAGTCTCTCCTCATCAGAGAGATACTCCAGCCCTTTGATCATTTTGTGGCCTCTTCTGCATCCATTCCTTGTGGCTCCTTGCCTTTCTTGAACTGTGGAGATCAGAATTGGACACAGTATTTGAAGCATGACCTCACTAGAGCTGAGTAGAGGGGGAGAATCAGCTCCCTAAATCTCCCTTCAATAAGACAATAAGCATTTCTGTTTGCTTTGTGCATATCATTAAGAGATTTAATTGAAAAATAACCCAGCTATTCAGGAATATCTAATTATATTATAGAAGATAATGCATAACATTTGTATAATAAAATAAATACTGTGTTTGCACAAATATACATACACTTATGCATGAAAGTGCAAATGAGTGTGATATTTTCATCTATTTGCATTTTCTGGTTTGGACTATTGCATATGTATAAATTAGGTATTGATAGATTTTTCAAGATTTTGTTTTTAATGCTATTTAAGAGACTTCAGACATACATCTCAATGGGAGGGAAATAAATATGACTAAGTCTCAGCAGCTATGAAAATCTTAATCATGACTGATAAACTGTGCAATATCAAATTCCTGAATCAGCAAAAGAACATGATAAGCTAAACTGCAGGGTGTCAATATGTTTCAATGGAAGTAAATACTATTCTGTATGAATCTAATTGCCCAACTGAACCTTTTTTTGTACTTCTACCAAATTACATATCTCTAGTAGGTTTAACTTGTAGGGGTTAAAGAAAAAAACAGTTTGAAAGTGCAATCTGTCATTACAGCATTACTTAGTGTGTCTGACACACTTGAGGGTTTACATTTTCATCCCATGACTCCTTATGAACTTCAGCAAGACAATTTTCAAGTGCAACTATAAACACAGAAAGAACAGTTTAAATCTTCAGAGGTGCATCCAGGTTCCCTCTTTGTTAATTTCCCGCTATTGAATGACTGAAACTCTCTGCAAATAAATTTAAACTTTGCTTTGAAATATAATATTCCCATTTGTGGCTTCTTTAACAGACAGTGAATTGTTGCTTAATTAATTTTAATTTTCTTCCTTTCTTTTTACCTTGGCATTGTCTCATTTCATCTGTCTCCTGTAGTACACTGAACAGGTGAAAATGTTTAACTGGAAAAGAAATTAATGGAAGGACTAGCATGTGGACCTAAAATTCAGGTTCCAAGTTTTATACCAACTATTTCTAACACTATAACCAACAAAAGAAATAAAGTTTATATATACTTCCAATAAAATGCCTCTACTGCATAGATAAAATACAATATACTGCTAAAATAGGTTTATATTTTGTAACTCAAGATACAGGAAATAAACATTTCACTAACAAAACATTAAAAAAGCTATATTTTTGTGTAGTGATAAATAGAAATAATAAATAATATTAATGCGTTAATGAAGGGCTATAATGGCTGTTTATTGTGCTTACAGTTATAGGAAAGATAAGTCTAGTTGCTTCAAACAATTCAGTTTCTACATTTTACCTTCTTGTTCATAGAAGCAGAATACACCAAACTGTGCTTTGCAGATTATTTAGTAAGAATTTTAAACTAAATTTATTGTGACTGTGATGCCTAAATATAAGGATAGAAACTACATCCATAACTTTTCTCATTAAGTTTTACTTATTACTAGCAAGCTTTCTCCAAGATCTATTCCCTTTTAACTGCTAGAGATACCATTCACTCACAAGAGATTTAAATGTCATTGGTTACAAACTTATCCATCATAAATTCTAGTTTGCAAAGCTTTTTCTTTGCTGTTACTGAAGGCAGAACTATCTTAGTCATTAAAACACATATTTGTTTGTAATGAATTTTTAGACCTTTAAACACCCAAACAGCAACTGCAAAACAAAAAACTCCTCAAAAACCCCTCGAAACTGACAATTGCATTTTTAGCTCCTTTCAGTACAACCTGATATCTTTTAACTAATATTTGATTTGAACCAGAGTCCCAGTTTAAATGATGCAAATCCCATACTACAAATCTTCCATTGAAAAAGAAACAGTACTGCACTGGAAGAGGCAATGTGCTCTGAAGCACAAAATTCTGAACTAGTACTCATGCTTATATTTGCTTGTTTCTCCTCCCAAGCTATGGGAGGTGTTCAGTATATCCTTCCTATGCCATCCCACACTTTTCTCACTTCTAGAAAGGCAATTATGTTTTCCTCAATGGTTTGAACTCCATGAGTGAAACCCAGGGCATATTAATTAGGTATTTCAGAATAATTATTTTAAACATCCAAATGTCAAATTGTTTTACGAACTTGAATTCAAGAAATGCAAACATGCTATTTGATGTCTCCTCAAAATTATTGCATCTGATTTAGAACTTGTATTTGGGTCTTTTGCAAGCAATTATGTAATAGTCTTGCAAAGGTTTGGAAAATAAGCAAACCATAATATTATCAATATTTGATACGTTACTTATTAATGATAATTATTAAATTTTTTTATTAATTAATGATTAAGAAAGGATTATAACTCTTATATTTATAACCTGCACTCTAGAAATGCAGGAGATGTACTCAATGATTCTGATCCCTTCCTTCCAACTCAGGATAACCTATATGTCAAATGTGTTGGTCAATTAAAGGCCACTGAAAAGGCAGCTTATATGTAGCAGACTGTTAATTGTATTGTTTGATTCTACTGGTTTAAACACAAGGACTCTCTGTAGAAATTTGACTTATGCAAAATTGTTAAATGTAGTTTTTTGGCTAAATTTTAGTTATAAGAAACAGCTCTCCTGTTTTTTTCCTAGACAGCCTTGCATGTGATCTGCTCCTGTTCTTCACTCTCCTCAAAAGCATCTTATGAGAGGATGACTTCTCTTAGCTTTCATTCTCCCAGCCTAAATGTTGCTTACAGAAATGGCATAAATTAATGTGTTATGACCTCAAATGACACAATGGAGAAAGTGTGTTGAAGTCAGAATATATTTGAACCCTTTAAAGAGACTAAGCAATAGTTTAACAATGATTCAGCAAGGATAGTTATAACAAAATTATGTTACTAAATTTCTTGGCGTTTCAGAGCAGATCCTGCAAGGAGGATTTTGCTACCTTTTGAAATATGTTGTGGCTACATATTTTTATTGTGACATAGTGCTTTTAATGAGATGGAATTATTTAATTTTGTATCTATGTCCTCATGAGAAATGAATCTAAGTTTAATAGTGTTTAATATATCTGTCTTACAGAAATGCCTGTCAGGCTGTGATAGACTCAAGTTAGGTACATACTATTTGCTCCCTCTAGTACTTTAATTTTTGCTAGTCAAGGTCTGTTGGTATGAAATTTGAGATTTTAAAGCATGATGATATTTTGTAAAATTGATGCTAAATATAAGCCCATGTTGATGATTCAGAAGTCAAAGGATATTTTTATGGGCAGAAAACTTGTGATCCAATTTTTTTCACTGACTTCTTCAGTTTCGTAACCCTGTAGTGAGTTTTTTATTATTTTTAACATTTGTGCTGTTTTTCAATGGGGTCAGAAATGTATTGTTCTGACAAAATTTATAAATAACAAATTACCAGAGGGTAGTTAGCTGGTGTCTTTGGGATAATCTCACTACAGAAGAGTTAAATCACCCAGATTTCCTCCTCATCTTTAACTATTTGACCTGTGGCTGCTTCCCCCACACCCAAGTATATTTCTTTCTAGGCAACCTCTTTTTCTTGGAGATCTGGCACATTGCCCCTAAAGGCCTGAAGAGCTTTTAGATGTAGAACTGTTTGTCCCCAGTGCTGTGGAACAAGCTTTGCTGCAAGCACGCTCTGAAATACTATTGTCTGTCTTTTTCCATCTGCTGCTAAAAGCATCATCACTCCCCTTCAGTCAGATTAGAAAGACCTACTATTTAAAATCAAAAAAGGAACAATGTCCACAAGTGTTCTTACACCTATAACATCTTCATTTTTTGATAGGTCATTCCATTTGAAAATTTCAGAGTATCATAACATGAGTTAATTCTCGCTTTCCTTTATGAATAACTTTATTTTTTCCCACGGGTAAGCAGCACAAAGTGCTGGTCCCTAAAACCTAGACAGCTATCGGTGAAAAAATGCAGGATTCTTACTCAGAAAATCTTACTCTGTTGTGAGCACAAGCACCTTTTATAGCCTAATTAATTAAAGGTTACACATGAATTAACTTTTGGACACTATTAATGAAAGGAGATGTCTATTTCAATAACTGCCTTCCAATCAAACCCAAGCTGATGAAATGAAGTGTCAAAGTTTAACAGATCTTTTTTGGTTTATTAGTTATCTCATTGTTTAAAATAAAAAAAATACCCTTCCAACGCCCAAAACCCAAAAGTTTTACTGTCATAAGGAAATATAATTTCCTTAGTGTATTATGTGTACATATAATGCTTACATAAGATAATTCACAGTGTAGGTTAAATAAAGTAAGAAAATAAATTAATGGTATTGAAAATATCTCACTTTGAAAGTCATAAAATCAAATAATATCTCTGTTTCTGAATGCTATAAATGATTCTGAATTAAATATTAATCATGGAGTCTTTTTACACCATATGCAGACTCTTCCAACTTATTCGATTTGGGAGTCAAATAGTAGCAAGGTGAGAGGAAGAGAAAATCTGCAAGGAGAACTGTGCTCAAAGAGGTTTAGCATTTAAAGGAAAAATATGTACAACTCAAGTGGAAGTTCACAGGTATAGCTATCTGACTACAGAGTAATGTAAAACTGGAAATCAAGTATCTGGACTAGAATTCTACCAGGAGAAAAATGTATTTTCCATGTGATGCTAAGTAGATAACATGATAATAAAATTAGTAAAAAATCTCACGTTAAAATAAATAAATAAATAAATAAATTTGGTAACTGCTATTTTAATTTAAATAACATAACTCTTAGGTCAATATTATAATATTTCTCATGCACAGTAATTTTGTGCTTTGCAAATATGCATTTGAAATCATAACACTTTTGGGTGCAGGTTTGTATTTTAAAGAAACCCCTACAAAAGAAAACCCTGTAGTCCAATACTGAGTATTGCTTTGTCTTATTGTTGGGTAGTGCTGTGACTGATGTTATTTATTCCAGACTCATGTCTCAATAGGTGTATGTTTTCAGAACATGTTTTTTAGAATTGTGGAAGATATTCTGGAAGATTTGTGTCTATATAGTCATCTAAAACAGTCACTGAATACTTCAATGAAAAGTAAGGGAAGCAGAGAACAGCAAAACTGAATGCAGGATCCTAAAACTAAAAGGAAGAAATATTTTGCTTATTTTTTCTCACTTGAATAGGAAGATTGACTTTCTGTGGGATCTGAAACTCTTGAAGAAAATCTTAAAGAAGGAAACCTCTTTTGCTGTAGCTTAGTGTCACCCTTCTCTGACTGCAGTTTGTTTGTCACAAGTCACATTCTGGGACAAAAACACATCATGGCTGAGCTACAACCACTCCATCAGTCTTTAATTCCAAACTGTAAAAAATCCTCTGCAAGCCTTAGGCAATTTTTAAGAATTAATCCCTTGTCAGCCTCATGGTTTAACAGCTTGGGTTTTTGTAATGATATTCTCTGTCCCCATGATTTGTAGTAGGCAGATTGTTTACTAAATGGATTAAAAACCAAGACAGAGAAAATTGAGCCAAACTTCTAGTCTTCGTGATTACACAGAATTTTCTAAAAAGTAATGCTAAATGTTTTCATGGATTCAAAAGGTACCTGGACAAATCTGGGTGAAAAAAATCAAATGAAGCATGCTAAGTACAAAGGGATCACCTTAGCATTAGAAATCCTTTGTCGTGTAAGAGGTTGTAAGAGTACTCTGGAAAATTGTCCGTCTGGTTTTGGCCTTTTATTCCGGAGGAATACACTGCTGTAGAGAGAAATCTGGGCAGGATGGTCTGTTTTCTTTTATTCCTATAATTTCTCTTATATATATTCTCACACAAATTCTAACATGAGTCAAAGTAATGTCTCCAATTCCACTCCAGCTTCAGGTCAGAAATTTTATGTCGATGTATAGATTTCTAGTTGCTTTAATGTTGTGAGAATTTTGAACATTCTGACTTCCAGTACTGTTGTTCTTAAAAGAAGATGACATTAATGCTGAATTGAAAGATCTTATTCTTTAAATAATCCAAATGTTTAAACTCATTAGTAGGCTTAGATTTTCAAACAACTTGAACCACAGTTTAAAAAAAATGATGCTGTGAGTTGGTGTGAAGAGAAGGACATCTGTGTTAATATCATTAAAAGTGTTTGATTAGTCTATATTGATGATACCATATAATATTAATGTGAGAAAAACTGAGAATATACTAATTTCTTAAGATCTTAGCAAGTGTTAGAAAGAAGCTCAGACATAGGGAAAGAGTTATTGCCCATCTAAAAATGGATTCCATTTGGTGGCTGAAGACAGAATGGATCGTTAAATACATTCTCAAAAATCACTGTCATGAACTTTCAAATCCAGTGTTGAGTATTCATATTTTTAAAGATAACTTCACAAAAGGATGTGATACTAGGAATATCTTAGGTAAAGAATAGCTTTGAAATTTGGAAACTCTAAAATTTGTTTGACTCTAAAAGCCGCTTGAACAATCAGGAAAAGTAAACCAAAATCTTTAAAAATCTTTAAAAAGACACTTTGCACACAGTACTGTGCAGGGTGACATTCATATGTTGAGTCAAACAAATAATCTTATAAGTATTTTTTTACATAATCTGAAGAGAACACCTGTAAATGACATTACGTCTACTTCAGGTTATGCCCTTACATGGAAATTAAGCAGTTTTATGTTACAAAGCATAACATAAAACTATATCATAGCTGTAAAACTATAGTTGTAAAATTATATCAAAACCAATAATGTGAACAGGTATATCTGGGCACTTTTCCTTAAATGTCTTTGATCTAGAATTCCCAACTGTGCTTCACTGCATCCTATGCTCACCCATTAGACCACCAAATTGCAGATGAGGAGCGCTGAGCATTGATGAACAGCTGAAAAAAAATGTAGGCAGCTCAGTACAGGGCTGTTCAGCACAGGTGTTTGTGTAATTATGATGTATTAGAAAACCTCTTTGTTCAATAGCCTTCAAGCTGCCTAGAGAGTAAATTCCAGAAGTTTTTAGCAGAGGTGAATACTTTTGAACAAGGCTGCAGCAATCACCTTTTACAGGGAATATAGACATGTTACTTTCACAGGTTAAGGCATCACTCCCTTGAAAATGATGGTTCTTGCATGCCAAGTAATAGTAATGGCTTCTTTCTCCACCTCCTTCATTAGCAGGAAAGTTAGAAAAGAACTCACCAGGCAGATATTTGAGCAATTGCTGCAAAAAGAGGCCATGGAAATGCTGCACTTGTTCCAGCAGCAGCGAGCGTGTCATCAGGATCCATTACCTCTGTGCTAAGGACAGGGGAAACAGGAGTCTGAAAAACACTTGAGTTAAAGTGTCCTGGGAATAGCAGAATGCTTGCCATTCATTTATACCAAAATGCAGTTTAATTGGGATTTTATAGATTTCTGCATATGCAGGCAGTGGCTGGCCCAAAGAGAACATTAACAGCCCTCACCTCAATAAACATAAATGATGGAGTGCAGAATGAGCATGCCAATACAATTTCTACTCAAAGTCATTTCTCCTTAGAAGTCACTATAACTAGATGAAACTGTATCCAAGCTATTTGGAAGACGTTTAAAATAATTTAATCACAAGCAAATGTCAGAGTACTTTTGCAATCACACAAAACCCGCCACTTCTGTGCCTTACGCGCCTTTAAGGACATCACAAAAAAATCACAAATCTTAACATGCTTCCAAAGTAAGAGTAGTATGTATTTTTATCCTCATTTCTCAGATGAGGAACAGACATGGTGTAATTAGAAAGAAACTCCAGAAGATAACAAAACCACTTTGACTGAAATTTTCATCCAGCCAAACTTTTTGCTTCTGATGCATGAGAAAGGACAGAGTAGGACCTCTCAGTTATTTCTTTTGCCTTTCCTCACCCAGCCTTTGAGCTGGAGGCTGTAATTTAGCATTGTAAGAGTAGCCTGTCAGGGCCCCTTTTCCATGATGAAAACTTTAAGCCTATTGCAGATCCAAAGCATTGCAGCAAATGGCAACAAACTCCACAATTATACTGAAAAAGTATGTATTTTGGTATTAATGCTTCTATCTACTAACTTTGGGTTCCTTAATTTTGATGTGAAAAAATATAAATAGTCATACTTTGTTCTCTGTTCATGATTTCAAATATCTGACAGTGCACTTTGCCCAGCCAATATGTCAGGGCTTGTTTAGTACTGAGAGCAATTCATACTTTTGGGGTTTTGGTAGCCCTGCCTTTTGGACAAACCTGCTTTTTAGCTGAGGAGACTGAAATGAATCTGTAATTCAGGATATGACTGTGCTGTGACTGTACATGATGCCATAAAGATGGTCTCTTTTACTCTCTGTTCTTTCCTTTAGCTGCTTTTTTCTTATTCTACTTGAGCTTTGCCTGTCACTGTCAGGCTATTAATGTTTCCCCAGGATTATGGGCAATGACAATTAAATATCTCTTCAGAATGATAACAGCTTGGTTAGTGACCATCACTCTGTATTTATAATAAAGAGATTTCCCCCCTCTCATGTACATTATCTTACTCCTGTCCACAGTGATGTTCATTTTCTCTTTGTCCCATATTGATACCGTGAAATCCACTGCAACTCCTGGCAGTCAGTTTTCATCATTATTATTTTAAAGATTTTTATATCATCAGAACACTTAGTCATCTCATTATTCCCTTCTTTTTCTAGATCATTTCTGTTGAGCAGTAGATATCCCAGCAGAGCTCCCTGAGGGACTCTGCTGTTAAACCTCTATTTTGTTGGAGCTGATCACTTAATCCTACTATTTAAGCTATTTATTAATTCATGAGAAGACCTCCCCTCTTGTCCCATGACAGCTGAATTTCCCACGAGTTGAGATATTATCCTTGGCCATAGTGTTTTTAATTCTTTACAACAACTCTAATAAAACAATTTAGTACTTAAAACCAAAATTCTCGGTCTATATATTACAACATTAATGTAAAAATGAAAGGCAACCTCCTCCTTCCCCAAAACCCCAGCTGATAACACAAGAAAAACATTTATAATGTAAACCTTGAAATATTTAGCATTTTAAATTATGTGGCAAAGGTTCAAAATGGAATTAAAGTTAGTTACCTATATCATGAAGGGTCTTCTTGGATGCATTCCTTGGTTACTTCTGGTTTACCAATGGGATATTTTTCTGTAAATTAGAGATGAATTAAAGTAAGAAAGGAAGTTACCAGGCTGCAATATTAATCGTTGGTTCTGTGGAACTGAGTTCATGCTGGAAAACACAATTTACAGTTCCTAAAAGCTAGTAATAAGATAATTGATGCAAAGCTGTAATACCATTTGGTCCCACTCGAGAGAGAAAACTTAATATTAAAATATTTTTGACTGACAACATTGCCATTTATCTTCCTAGCAGGAGTCAAGTGAGAACAATAAAGTGAAAAAAGCTCTCTGTGCTCCAGCCGTATCAGCTGCCATCATATTTAAATGATGTGAACAACCCCAATAAGATTGTGTTTCTCAGATTTTTTGGATTTCAATACTCGTAGTAGAACTCCAATACACTGATAGGATTTGAGAAGTTCTCCGGGTATGACACTTTGTGGACTACAAAGAAAAAAACTAAAGCTCAGACATCCCAGGTGTCATCAATTCAATCACCAAAATTAGACGGCTGTTATGTAAATTATGCAAATATGAGACTCAGCCTCTTCTTTCATATACGAGAAATGAAATATTTAATGATGTTGACATTTTTAATTATCATCAGGCCTCTGAGTGAACTCCTAAGTGGGATCAATGTTATTAGAGGATCTCTGCAGACTCTGGTGGACATTTCTGTATCACATCAGACTTTATTGAACATATATGTGTTAGCTGTGTTTGAAAATCTGAAACAATGGACAATAAAGAAAGAAATTTTCAAAGTTACCAAACAGATAAATTAATAGGGCCCTTTAAAAGAGGTCTGTTCTTCCACAGTGGTCAGAATCTGACCATATTATGATGAACATTTTCCCTATATCTTTTCCCATACCCCAACATTACTTTGATGTAAGTTTCAAAAAAATATCACAAAACTGCACTATTGAGATGGAAATTTTATGAGAAAAGAAATATCATAACTCTGAACTTTTTAATTTAAATTTATTTGTCTATGTCACATCACTAAACTATATTGTTCCTTAGATTTACTTAGCAGGCAGAAAATAAGAGTCAAAAGATAGGCCATTCCAAAAATTTAATTTCAGCTCTCTCATTGGCATGCCTCACAGAAATTTCCTGATAGCTAAACCTCAGCTTTTCCATCAGCAAAAGAGGGATAACAGTGCTTAACTGAATCACAAAGCCAGTGATATTATTGCTGTTGTTTGTCCTATTTTGTAAGTAGATGTAATCATCTGTGTTACACAGAACTTTCTGAGAGGAATCTACCTATCTAAATAGAGATCTTAAAATCCTGAGGATTAATTAATTTATGTTTGTGTAGTCCTTTGAAGCTGTGTAACACTATATAAATGTTAAGTATTATCTACTCCTAACCATTGACTATGACTTTCGGTATGTACTGCATATCTCAGTGCACACTATCACTACAGCCCAAGTCCTCTAAAACTCATAAAATTATTAGTTTTCCTGTTAATATTCTCTCTGTCCTCTTCTCTAACCTTCATGCTCTTTGCCTAGCCTGTTAGAAGAAAAACTGCCAGGTAACTACTCATAAAACCATTTCAGCCATTTTAGTCTGTTGCTTTTACTGCATAGAAACTCTCCATCTTATTTCAAAGTTTAAAAAAAAACCCCAAACCAGCACAGAATGACCTGCATGCTGACTTGACTAGTGGGTAAGGGACATAGCATGTGGCAGTGAGCTCCTGTAGGGAAAAAGAAGTGATTCATATGGGACAATAATGTGCTCTTGCATATTTTAGGGAGAATCAACAGGGTGACATTGGACTCTTGGAACTGAGAAGGCTAATATTGTGGTTTTTATACGTACATTCTGGCTAGGTGCCAACTCTCTGTCCTACAATTCCTCATCAACAAAAAGAAGAAAGAGCTACCTTTGATACACAAATATATATATATCTAAATATTCACTTTATCTTACTCAAACTACACATTTTTGCAGAAAAGTGCATAGCAAAATAAGACAATTGACATTTTTAGCTTCTATTTCATTAGTATCAGTAATTGATTTCACAAACTCTCCAATATATTTTTAAAAATTTGCAATTTCCATTTTTACTAAGCATGGAGAATTGGCAGAAAGGGCATTTATGATCCATTCATGTTGTAGTCAATGACATCACATTTTTATCCTAATTTTAAGGATTAAGTAATTTACAATGCTCAGGTCACTATCCTGCAGACTGTGGGACTATATCTTAACTGTCCACCTCTACATTTCTGAGCCTTCATGTCCAACCTCATGCCCTGACTACATGCAGACTCCTTGAAGTGACACCAGGGAATGCACCAGCCCTTCCTTCTCCTGATCAGCAGCTCCTCTTCTGGAAGGAATTTTGGGCACAGTTGGAACTTGAGGGCACATTTCCAACAGTGCCAATCTGGCTGATTAGGAATTCTGACACACATCTATCCCCAGGTATGGATTTGGCCTTCCGTGGTGTTGCCTGCTTAAAAACAAGGAGTAAGAATGATTGTCAACTGCATGACAGTGACAGAAGAAGCCAAGTCATCCCTCAGTGGCCTTGAAACAAGGCCTATCTGGAAATTATTCTCTCACATGCAGAAAGCTCAGGCTGGGATTGGAAAATTTGTTTGCAAGATTTCCAAGGAAAATACAACCAAAGAGCCCTTTTTATTTCCAGTGGAAAGAGGGTGCACCCAAGTGCACTTCCCTTTGCTGAAACTCGAGCAGTTCACAGAAACTCTGCTGCTAATTGTGACATGAGTTTTCATCTCAGATTTCTTCACAGGGATGTGAAATTGTCCTCTAGCAATGCTACTTGTATATACCTAAGAAACTAAGGCAGAGCTCGTTTTTCTACTAATACTTCTCCCCCTTGGGATCACCTTCTGACACATTGCAGAGACAGATTTCTTGGTTCATCATTTCCTTCCTCTGACAGGAAAAAATGTCACTTTAAAGCTTTTCTCTATATAAGTCTAAAATGCCAGG
The DNA here is from genome assembly GCA_037013685.1 of Acridotheres tristis. NCBI lineage: Eukaryota > Metazoa > Chordata > Aves > Passeriformes > Sturnidae > Acridotheres > Acridotheres tristis. The sequence goes on from CM072884.1 coordinate 6,585,644, forward strand.
GTCTCATATCCTGGCTGTACAGTTTGTTTCTATCACATCCTTTCAGAAATATACTGAAGTGTGGTTTAATCTCATGAAAACAGGTAATTTGGCCATGGGTGATACATTGTGAAGGGTATCCTGAAAATTTTGATGCCTCCCCATTTTATTTATCTTGGTGGGGCAGATTAGAGGTTTCACAGATGGCAATCATTCCTCACATTAGCTGTCTATCAAGGAAGGAATGAAATCTGCTCTATAAACTTGAAGGCGTCCTTATAGGTTGCTGTAACTCAACTTTCTTTTCCCTCTACAAAGTTAAGGGGACCCTAGTGAAATTCCTGAAAGCCAAGTGAAAGAGGAAGGACCTTCTTATGTTCTGTAATAATTCTCAGGGAAATAATTATCACACCTATTATGTAATTCCACTAGTGTTTTCAGCACTAGGGTTTAGTTTAACAACATAAAAGTCTTGAATGATGCTGTTTAAGTAACTACTGATAAACACAAACTCAGGCTCAAAAAATGTAACCATTTTCTAAAATATTGTGCCCTGATTTAAAAGCAGGATTTTTTTTTTTAATTAGGGATTGCATTACTTGCTAAATTTAGTAATTGAGTTAATGAATACATAAAGGAATATTATTGAACAATAACTAAGAAAAATATTAATGTCTTTTTCTAGTAAACTGAAGCGAGAGTGTGACAAATCAGTAAAAGGCAAATAGATGTCTGTTACTTCATTAATATTTGTCCTCATATAGCCTTATATGTGGACATATGGAGCATATGTCCTCATATAGTCCTTATATAGATAAACTATCCATTTATTTATTGAAATTAATGACAGATTTTATACAATTGGGATTTTCATATTGGTGGCTTGTGGGTTTTTTCCCCCTACACATCCTATTAGTGTACCTTTTTTCGAAATAATCTACACCCACATTTACCAAATCTGCTTTCACTTTATACAAATCTAGCTAGTAAATGTCAATAAACACCAATGTAATAAAAAATGTGGTCCATAGATTTCTTCTCTATTTAAATCCCTTTGACAGTTTCTTGGTTATTTGTTTTTGCAAGCAAACACCTTATCTACCTTTCTTGTTTTCTAATATCAATTGTTATGAAAACAAACTCTTGCAAATTCCAGTTTCGAACAGCAATTTTAACCAAGCTTTTATCTGCTCTGAATTTTTTCCTTTCATTTCTTTTTGAATCTGTATTGCATTGTTAAAAAAATCATCTATTGCAGGAAGAACAGTACTGAGTTGATATATCTGCATTCTTATAACATTCATAGCTTATAAAACACTGGCCTTGTGATTACTAACTCCTTGAATAACCACATTCAAGTCCAAGGCATTGGAAAGAAACATGAATCATATATCTGACTACAACATTTCAGTGAGTCAGTGAAAGGCTGACTGGTTTATGCCCCGAAGCCCATGGATTCAATAGATGTCTTTCATTTAAATGAGTTTTAGGTCAGATCTACTATGGCTGCACAAACACCAAAAAATCAACAACATTCTTTAACTGGAGTGAGTAGCCTGCTTAAGATGATGAGTATCATACATTACATAACTAAATCTATAAGAAATGCCTGGATTCTGTTGCCTGTTTAAACAAAATCAAAGGTACCTTGAAAGAACTCAAGTGGACAGAAAAATGTCTCAAACTGAATATGTTAACAGGAAAATTGAAAACATCAGTGTCAGTTTTATCACCGAAGCAGAAATTACAGGGTTTGGGAAGAGATTTTTAACACTTTATCTATACCTCAAGAACATAGATCTTATTGAAAGACTTTTCTGCTTGGTCACAGATATTTTTTATGAAATATTCATTCGTATTTTGTTACTATGTGCTATTTTACAACATTAAAAAAAAAAAAAAACATGGGTAGGAGGTGCAAAGATTAAATATTTCAAAAAATATCCCTTCTTTTACTTTACCCTCTACTTTATCTGCAGGCCTTGAGTGTTTTGGACATAATTTTTTCACGGCAATTCCTTTCTCCTTGCTCTTTAGCAATGCCTCTGTCCTTGACTGCATTTCTGTCTTGGGATCTGTACTTTTTTATTTTCTGTGGACTAAATGTCTGCTTTGTTCATATTACTTGCTGAATTTTTCTGGGTCAGCAAACCTAGAAGAAATGATAAAACTTTGTCTTTGGGGAAAGCTCTGACTTCTTAGAGCTGACCCTACAATGAGGACATCAAAGTCAGTGACAGACCAAAGGAGTAAAGAAGATATTGTGAAATTGACTTGCTTTGATGGTATAATATAAAAAAGAAAATAGACGTTGAACCAAGCACAAAACACTTGCCAAAAACTTAAGAATCCAAAACTCAATTCTCTGGAACATTACTGAACTCAGCTTTCATATGACTTTATAGGTTTTTAAAACTTTCCAATTATTCTATTTTTGCTGCTAATTTTCAAGAATGAAGTGATCTGGAATATTCTTCTGTGGTACCTAACATTGCCCCATGGGTAATCAGTTGAATTTTATGACTGATGGTGGGTTTTTTTACACTTAAAATCTTTAAGTCTATAGACAACATTGAACAAAATCTGGAGATACAGGATACTCTAAGACCTTTTGTGAGACCTTTTGAGTGTTCTAGAATGACGGTGTCAGAGACAGCAGAATAGACCTAGGGGCAATGCCTCATGATTCTTTGCAAAAATTCCCATGAAGAACCCATCTCAAAGATGAGAAAGATGGGATAAATTCACCCAGGATAAAGAAGGAAGAGAATTCTGTTTTCCTAACTGTAGAGGCTGGTGGGCCTGCTAGGAAACAATCCATAACAGTCACCTGGAGGGAATGTCCCTAGCCAATGACCTCATGTTGTGGGGAGAAAAGAATCTTCTCCCAACACACTTTGCTACTTTATGCAGATTCAGTGTATCCCACTGGTCCTTCCCCTCAGTACTGCCCTCTCTCTATCCCTATATAAACCCTTGCTCCATCTGACTTCACAGTGTCTTACTTCATTCCTGGGCCCCTTCACAGCAGAGGCTCAATAAAGAATTTTTGTGGAATCCCAAACGAGGATTCCACCCTTTCTTCTGCATCGCCCACGCCGCAAGAGCTGAAATCACCGGGCAGGAGCGCAGCCGTGCCTGTGCCCCCAAGGTTCTTTAGCAAGACACTTCTTTGGGAAGGTTGTGCCTGTCCTTACCCAGTTCCTTCCAGAAGCAGCAGGGCCCTCTGTCTCTCCTCAGGCAGCAGCAGTGAGGCTCCAGGTCATCTTAGAGAGGCAGAAATGAAGGCGAGCCATGGTCAGGACATTAAGGAAATGAACTTGGCAGCAGCGAAGTGAGACGATGGGGCTGTCTTTTCTGCAGGAGTGGATTCCAGCTCACCAAGACTGAATAACAACCTCAGATCCCAACATGACCCGTGGAAACCACAGCAGGAATGAGCTTGCCAAAAAAGCGAAGCACTTACCAGCAAAAAGGAAGAATCAAGACAAAAAACGTTCAGATCAAATGCACACTTTTGCTGGAGCAAAGGCAACCCTGACTGACATGATTTCCCCATCAGTGATGCTTGACTGGCTGGGAAAAGAAGCACTCCATGCCCTGCTATGAGAGAAAAGGAGCTCATCAAGTCCTGCAGCCAGATCAGGTGTACTGCTCATAAATGTTGAGTTATATTGCTGAGGGAATAATAGATTGAGGAATTGTATAAACATTGTAATTGCTAATGGGCAAACAGTGCTGCTCAGTGTTTCCACTCATGGCATGAGAATAAGGAAAACTTCTCCAGGTTGACTCCAGGCTCTTCCACAGATTTCTTATGTGCCCTATTTTAATCCTCCTTGCTATCTAGGAAATGGGGATGGGTAACAACTTGCCACAGTGTGAGTAGAAATGTCCTTTAGGTATAATAAAGTCTTCAGAAAATAGGACAGTGACAAAAGTCATGAACTGCATTTCATGAGATTTTTTGTAATATGGGTAAGAAACATTCATATCCAAATTCTAAAGAGTGAACATCATGTTTTTTTCTGAAAAAAAAAGGGAGTTTTTCTTGAGCTCAGAATTTAAAATTTTTTCTCTGGTATATCTGGTATCATGTACAGAAACCTTTAGGGAATGAACATCCAATAATGGGTATAAAAAACCCCCAAAAATAATTTTCTGAGTCATCTATCTATTTTTTTCTTCTCTTAAAGCTGTGAAAGGGAGATATACTTAGGACTGTGTGCCTTTTACATCCCATCTATATTTTTTTCCAATTAAAGGAAAGCAAATCTGCTTTTAAGCTATCACAGGGAAAATAATTTCCCTCCACAAGATGGCTCCCACAGTGAGAAACTCCAGGCTCTGAAGATTTCTTTTTCTAATTCTTCAGAAACTAATCCCAAATCATATGGTTTAATCTGTCTACTTTTAGCTCCTGAGGATTGATATTTATTAAAAAAAAAAAAGGTTTGTTTTCTTTTATGCTGCAATTATTCAGTAGTGCAGCATAGATAACTTTGTTATTGTGATTGCTCAAAATATGGGGCAAATTTCTTGATGCCAGTTTTGATTATTTTTGCCAACTGTGTATTTTTTTCCTAAAAAGTCTAATACAAGCGGCCATTTCATGCCAGGGATACCTAATAAGAACTCCCCACTGAAATCAATGAGGAACTATGACTAAAAATCAATGGTTACATATGATCCAAGTTGTTTTTTTCTAGAATATTCTATGACAATCTTCAGGGATACAATAGCAAAAGACAATTCTGTTTATTAGCTTCATAGACACACTGTTTTTATGATTTTTCAGTGCCTGTTTCATGGAGTTTAGCAGATTAAAGGGAAAATAAAAATCTAAGAAAATATATAAACCAAATCTGTAGAAATAAAGAGTTTTATGACTGTAAGAGTGTTTACAAGCACCCTACCTGAAAAGTTACCCTTGCTTCTGATGCTCCAAAATAGTTATGTACATACTCACATAAAAACATTACAAGTTTGAAACTGTGAGAGAAGATTGAACCACGTGGTTTTGTCTTGTCTTGCTCTTGGTAAAGAGCAAACACAAAGGAAACAGAAATGTACCTTGATATAAGTGAGCCCTAACATTCTGGGTTTGAGCCTTGAGCAGCACAAACAGATACAACCAAGTTTTGTGTACTTGTGGCTAATTAGTTTTTTTTGTTTGTTTGTTTTTTTTTTTTGCATACCAGCAGTACCTGGGGCTTTCCATCACTGATAGATCTGTACATAGAAACTGTACTTGCAATTGTGTCAACATCTGTCTCCAAAGGAACTGAGGCTGAGGACGAAATTCTTGCTTTGTTTACCTGCATCTCACTTAGGCTAAAAGTACATTGAAGTGCCCAGTGCTGGTGCATTTACACGTCAGCCAATGAACTACGTGTAAGCTGTTATTTTGTTTTTAGGAGAATGTTTTGTTTTTTTCCTTCTCATTCTTCATGAATGGTAACTGTGCAAAATAATTTCCTCCTTTGAGCTTATTGACAGTCGCAACACAGGATTTCGGAAAATGAAGTCTCCCATGTAAAACAAAAATTTTTTTTTTTTTTGTTTTGTTTTTTTAAAAAGATGTAGATTCAGGTATTTGTATCTTTCAAGAGGCAGATATTGAAAGTGGTTGAAGGTCATTTACAAGTTCAGAAGGATTTATGATAAAATATGTGCTGATGTTTCCTCTGACTCAAGTTACCTTCTATTTAACTGGCATATAAATGAGCTTTAATTAACCTGTTTGAAAAGATAGAGAAATAGAGAAAGACCCAGTGCCAATTTAATAACTAATGTCCCTATTATGCATGCCTGCAGGAAAGCCTGTGGGAGAAAGGAAAAATCACTGGGCATTTTGTAATGTTCACCTTGCAAAGCTTTGTTCCCCCAAGCCTTCTGTATTCAAAAATCTGTCATGCAAAAATGATGCAAATCTGTAGTTTACATAGGATGTATAACCATGGTGTTTGGTAGAGCTTGGGGAACTTCCAGCAAAACACAATTTAATTGGAAAATGCCATTTCATTGAACCTGCAATCTTTTGCTCCAGATTTCTACAGCTGAACAAATATCCAGTGCTCTTAACAATGAATCTGACAAGGACATCAGTTTTACTGAAAACTGGAAGGTTTGGGAAGGTTTGTGAAAAATCATCAGCTTTTTATGTTATTTTATTTTGTATTTTTATTTCCCTGTGAGTAGGAAATGTGCATTTTCTCAGTCTGGCCATTGACAGAGGGGTCATCTATCACCTGCCCTTTCTGGCTAGCATGGGTCCACATTTGTAAGAACTATGCTCCCCACACAGTAGGGGAAAGTCACAAAAACCCAAATAACTGGAGTGATATATAATTAATGGGGGACTGGATGGAGTGGAGGAAAAGACATATTCTGTTCTTTCACTTCTGTATATATCAGAGACATATCAGCTTTTTTAGTATCCCAAAAGCTGAGGCCAACAAAAAATGAGCTCAATCTGACTTTGATTATCAAAAATATTGACTATATGGAGCAAGTAAGGAAATAAAATTTTAGTAAAATTTTGTTCAAGAAGTGTCACTGAAGAAATCCTTATATAAATCTTGTTCCCTAATATCTAATGATGCTGTCAATAAGAAGCCTTTACAAAGCTTAATCTGAAAGGTGTGCAAATTTGCTTTCTGTAATGATAGATCCATTGGATTCAAATCTAGTGGGAAATTATATGAGGGTTATAAACTGAGTTGAAAGTACTTTGGGGGAATGAGAGGAAAAAGCTAAGGCAAGGAAAAAAAAAGAAGAAGCAGCAGTTGCAAGAGTTAAAGCATATACCTATTGTGTCATAAAGCACTGTCTTATGTTAAGCAGTTTTAGAAGGTGCAAATTTTTTTTCCCTGAATCTGTGATACTATTTCAAACTATAAAAAAACCTCAGAAAATTCATTCCTGTGGAAAAAAACCCTCTTTTTCTTAGTTAGAAAACAGTCTCATATTAAAACAACAACAACAACAACAAACTAATGCAAATTGTAATTCATTCATAAATAAAGAAAACAGAACACGATAGTTGAGAGAGCTACACCTGAAAAATTAATTGTAGTTTGTATGTTTTTTACCAACACCTCCTTGGACACCTCAGGCTTCATTGAACTCAGACTCCAGGGAAAAGAAGTTCCTGGGTATTCTAGAAAACACTTAATGAAAAATAGAGGTCTGTTCCAAGTGTAAAGGCAAGGCGTTTTTTTAAAAAAATCAGTATCTCAGAGATCTGTATGTTTTGCTAGGGAATATGTATCTGAGGTCTTCCAGCTCCTTTTGAATCATTGTCATCTCAAATACCTAATCCTCCCAAAAAGGAAAGCTACTAATATGTCAGAAGAGTTTACTGAACTTGAGTTTTATATATTTCTAGATCTCCTTAAGCCATGCAGGCAACTCCATCCTTGTGCTTGTTAATGACAGTTTTGTTCACTCAGTTGGGATTATAGTTCTTGTACTGATATTTTTAGAGATGGATTAAACACTTACATGAGATATTGTGCTGATATTGGGTGGGATACAGCTAATTTTCTTCACAGTAGCTGATAACTGGCTGTATTTTGGATTTATGCTGGAAACAATGCTGGTAATTCAGAGATGTTTTCATTACTGCTGAGCAGCAGTTGGACATTGCCAAGGCCTTTTCTGCCTCCCACCTCATCAGCAAGTGGGCTCAAGGGCACAGGGACATGGGAGAGAACTCAGCCAGGACAGGTGACCTCAAAGGATGTCCCAGGGTGACCTTCAGAGTGATTTGTGATCCTAAGTCACCACTAGACAGGAAGGAACCCTGCTCTCCTTGGGATGGCTGGACACCTGCCTGCCCATGGGATGTGGGAGTGAATTCCTTGCTTTTCTTTGCTTGAGTGCACAGCTTTTTCTTTCTATTAAACTGTCTTTATCCCAACCCATGAGTTTTCCAGCTCTTTCCCTCCTGATTCTCTCTCCCACCCTGCATGGGGGAGTGGGTGAGTGGTTGGGTGACTGGGGTTAAACCACGAGAGCCCTTTAGGAAACCCAGTGTGGAACAAAGGGCCCAAGGCAATGCCAGACCTGATTGGAAGGTGCTGGATAGAATCCACCTGATTGGAATGTGCTGGATAGAATCCATAACTGCTATTGCAGTTCAGCTGTTAATGGACAGCTCCTGTGCTTGCCATGGGACTCTGCCTGGCTGTGAGAGCCTGGTGCTCTGTAGGGGCTGATTTTTTTTTTTGTTTTCACTGTTGCTGCAGTGCTGTGCTGCTGATCACCCTTCTCTGCCCAGCCTAGGAATGTTTTGGTGGCAGTAGTGGGGACCAGTGATTCTGTACTGGGCAGGCAGGAGCTCTAATGTGAACTCTGAGTATGTCCTTTAAGAGGAATTTTATGGAATAGTGTTGAATTAGTGAGCTACACAGAGTACAGGAGAGGCCAGCAGTATCTGTTGCAGATTAAGTTCATCAATTAATTGAGACATGTCTCTGTACAAACAGGTTCTGATGATGCCCTGAGTGAGCTGTTGGACACATTCAAAGGTCCTTTATCTGTGGTGGTGACCCTTTGAAGCAAATAGAAAAGTGTGAGAGAGGAAAAGTGTTTCCTCTCAATTTATGCTCAATTAGAATAAGCTGAAATATATGGGAAGGATAAAACAATTTACTCTGCATTCTCCAGAGATCAATTAACTAGAAATCTTGAAAACTTTTATTAATAAGAGGTATAACAAAGATATCCTCTCACACCACTCTTTCCTTTTCTTGTGAATCCTTTGTACGAAAAATTTAATGTGTCCATAATTCCTTCATGAATTTAATGATCTTTTTCATAACACAGAATGTCACCACATCATACTTTGTTATTGGCCCACTTTGTGCAGCTATATATATAGCTATACACATATATGCATGTCTATTCACATTTATATATTTATATATTTATATATTTACACACAAATGACCTCTTTCCTCAGAATACCTCTCATAGTGCATTTTTTTATAGCTGGATTTATGTGGAGGGAAAAAGGAATTATCACCAATTTAAAATACCTTCATTTTGACCTCTAAGTCTCAGCTAGCTCTACAGAAAGACTCCTATTTACCTGAAAATATTCTGCTTACCAAGTGTTTAACCTTGTCAATGTTCTTATGGAATGCATGAAAGGGTTTGAGAAATATTAAGGTTAAAATTTTACAAAACTCTTGCTATAGTTGGTTGCTTCCATTTTGAGAATAATTATTCAAAATATATCAAGCTTTGCAGACAAATGATTCAACACCCAAAATTTGAAAATAACTTAGGAGATTCATCAACAGACATGTACAAAAATATCCAATTGTTTTGCTGTTTGTTGTAAGCTAGCACCTTTTTTATCCAATGTAATAAACATTCATAGTTAATAGCTGACTGAAATAATACAAACAATATACCATTCCAATTTATCATTTTTTCTACTTCTTTATCTTTTATTCCATATTTTTTTCAGGAATAAAGTTTCAAACATGGAAAACATTTTGAAAATAATTTCAGGAAAAAAACCAGCAATTTCCCCTTAGCCAACTTCTTTATTTCCAATGCTGATGTACAGCAGAGAAGTTAATAAAAGACAATTGCTGCAAAGCAAGGTCCAGGTAAATAGAGTTCAGAGCTGTAATAATTTGCCAAAGATACTCCCTGTTATATTCTCGATAAAGAAAAAAGATTGTATCTGAGGATAACTGAGGAAAAAAAATTCAAAAACTTTGGAAATGGCTTTTGCTCCATTTATTTATTTATTTACATATTCATTTACAGCAACCTAAGACGTACACACACACTTTCATAGGATAAAGAGACTTCAGGAAGTCTCTTGCCCAACCTTGTGCTATGCCCAAGCAGCTTTGTGGTCAGTCTATGCTGCTCAGGGTATGATTCAGACAGATTTTGAAAACCTCCAGAAAAACTGCCTGCAGCATCTCAGGGCAGTTGCTCCAATGTTTTATTTTTATTATGCCTCCAATGTCTTTAAGAGGGAGGAAGAAAAAATTCTCCTTATATCTGGTTGGATAAAAATCTTTTAAAATTTTATATACTTTTCCAAGTTTCAGAACACACTTCTATTTTTCACTGATTGATCACAAAAGCAATGAACTGAAATGAAAGCAAATGTAAAGCAAGCTGACTCTGTACCAGAACACTTCTTTTGGCTAGATAAATTTTTAATTGCTTGTTTGTGATTGTACCTGTGTATCCAGAATTCTATGTTTCATGTCTTAATTTTTCAGAAAGCACATCTAGAAATGGCCATAAAAATGTATTTTTGTTACTCCACATCAATAAAACTGAAGCACAGAAGGAAGTAGATAACTCCCAAGGACATATTTTCTTGTAGTACAGCATAAGACCATACAATATCAGCAGTACAAAGATATTATTATTTATTTATTCTGAGAAATATATTGGAACAATTAAAAGCTCCTCCAGTGTTGAAACTCCTAATTAAGGACAGCAACCTAGGCAAGTCCAAGCAGTTTTTTTCTCAAAAAATTTGCTGTTAATAGGAAGGAAAGCATTCAGAAGGCTGTTACTTTTGACATTGTCTGTTTTTGAAGAATTTGAATTTTTCATGAATTTGAAGAATTTTTCAGGGAAGCTAGGCAGAGATGATTACTGATGAAATAGTTGCAAAGGAGCACTGGGAATGCTGAGTTGTGCTAGTTGATTCCACATAAGGATGGAACATACCAGTGATTTGGCATTAATTGGAAATGTTACCTGTGGAAACTGAAAAACTTTCAATCCATCTCAGGAAGCAAAGCCAGGGTTTAACATTTGTTGTGGGGAACACTAGTAGCACATTTCTAGGGTTATTGCAGACAAAGATTTCATATGATTTTGTCCAAGACCAAATGCCAAGGGAAGTCCATAAGAAAAAGACACCCCTATAGCATTAAACCTATTTAACCATTAAACCATTCTCAGCCTTCAAAACTTTTTGACTCTGGGACTTTCTCAGCCAGTATCCTGATTGGATTTTTCTTCTTTTCATTTGTTCTAACACCCTATGTTGAGTCCTAAGCATTCAAAGTATCAAATGCCAATATATCCAACATATTTTCAGATATCATGTGAAAACCTGATGTCTAGTTTGACTTTTAGTGATCCATACAGTGGATTTTCATACTGTGGTTTTCTGATAGCAACCTTTAGAATTGGGCCCAGGGTTTGAGAAAATCTCTTTCCAAAAGCCAAATGGCATTGCTGTGCTCGAAGCAAAAAACACCACATTTTTTTTTGTTACATTTTAATGATGCTTTTTTAGCTTGGTGTGTAGAATGTATATTTATCTTGTTCAAAAGTGGCATGTAACTGATTACTATGCTGTCATGTTTTTGACTTTAAAGATCAATTTGCTCTACCATCATCTTAAAAATTGGCCAAAAGACTTTCAGTAGGATTTGTATGTGACTTATCTCTATCTGTATCTGATCTTAACAAATTACAAATAAATCCTCTACTTGGAATATATTGTTGTAAAGAGGAGCTGAGATTACGCTGATGTGTTTTCTGTTCAGAAGTGTAAATCAAATCAGCTACTCAGCGCTAGGAATTTCAGAAATTGACACACTGTCATCTCCGGGGAAATATATTTTATGGCAGGTTCTCTGACACATGGAAACGTTTTGGCTTAATGCCATTGTCTAAATAAAGGCATCTTCTGCTGTATTAGATCCCCTATGATATCTATGAAATCCACAAGAGGCTGGCAGATATCCACATTGGAACTGTGGAGACGCTTCAGGAGAGGAAAATCCTGAGTCCAGAGACCACACCAAAGGGCATCCCAGAGATGCTAAGTCCTTATGCTTAGGCAAGTAAGGATACTCAGTAGGAGATCACAATAAACCATATTTTTAAGCAATGACATTGGGATTTCCTGTCCTAGGAGGCTGTGGAGAGAGACAGCATAATCAAGTCCAAAAATGAATAGAAATCTGAAGGATTACACTGAACATTATTTTACCTTTGGAAACTTTGGTTCACACATTATTTAACAGCCAGATTTCCCCTTCTGTTTTGTTTATTTTTTTCCCCATGCCACAACATTTCATCTGTGGGCTCTCTGGGCTATTCCATGCAACCCTTCATTTTAAAACAGATTACCTGCAGTCTTCCAGCAAAAAAGAATTTTCTCCTGTTATAAAGCTCCTTGGTGCTCAGTTAGCTCACAAAGGTTGTGGACAAATTATTGGCATTTAAGTGAAAAATCTGTTTAATAAAAGTATATTCATCCAGTGATGCTCAGTGGCTAAGCTAGCCAAATGATTCCAATTAATTTGCCCCTTAATTTCCAATTAAATTCTATAAATAAAGAGCTATGCACATAGACAGAAGAAATATTTCCCACCTTCATTCAATATGAAGAAGAAAGGTATTAAAAATATATGACCAAATTGATGTTAACTTTAGCATGGTTAAACAATTTGTGCTGGCCAAACCACAGCTTTAGAAGAAAGGAATTGCTGGGAATCACTAGTCAGTGACAAAATTGACTTTTGGTGGCTTCAAAAGACCATGAACACCCCTAATAGTTTTTGGCAGTTCCAAAGGCATTAATCATGATCAATGTGCAATATTAAATAAGTCTCCTTCAAAATGAATATAAATTCAAACTGTAATTCCATCTCAGCCTTCTGGTGACATGAGGAAACCACTTGAGTTTCACTCTCATGGTTTATGATGTCCCTGGAAGGCTTTGATGGAATTATAGCCTTATTAAATACAGTTGGGGTACATTATTCCTTAAATTATTGCAACTACAAGTCATTATTCCCCCTAGAAATTAGAACTTGCTGTACTTTCATCAACCATGTAATCTTGAAGTAAGTTGGGGGGAATTTCAACGTGGGAGGACATCTGCTTTTTAATTTCTGTCACTATTATACATTCACAGCCTGGAAGAGTTGTTAGCATCTAATATTAACAGCCCTCAAACTTTTTTGTTTTGCTTTAAGGAACACTATTCACAACAATTTATTTGAGTCATCACTGATGTCTATATAGATTTTACTGGAGATTACAAATCAATTTTTTAACGTTTTTAAAAAAATATTTATATTTATATCAGTTTCAGGACTAGTGCATGTAGTGCAAGCTGAATATTTCTGTCATGAGCAAGTCTGACTAGGAGGAAGATGAATGCAAGTTATATACCATTTGCTAGTTAAAAAATTTCCATCTGGAACAAAATGCATGGTGTTTACAAAGAATGCCACTAAGATAGGAATTTTTCCTCTCTATTGATACTTTCAGTCATCACAGCTTTATCAGCTTAGTTAGCTTTGTGTATAGTTTTACACTGCTTAGGCTTTTTAATAGTGGAAAGTATTATTCAGTGCTGCATACTGAAAAGAAAACATATTAAAGAAAAGTCCTTAGTGTAGCACATATATCATTAATCCTGAAGGAGTCGAGAGCTTTTATTCTCTCTCTCTCTCTTTTTTTTTTTTTCCTTATTTTATATGCAACTTTGAGGACTATATCAGGTAGGAAGATTTCTGCACCCTGTTCTCCCAGAACTTTTCATACTGTAAAAAATATCTAGTTATAACAAAGAAAAAATAAAATTTGTTACCACATTGAATAATTTACATAAAGTTTTGTGGGATTATGGGAAAGATGGAGTCCCCCTTTTCAGTGAGTCTTAGAGAAAGAAGAATCCTTGGTTATTCAGAGAAGTTAAAAAACCCATTTATTTGCATCTCCAACAATGGGTTAGAGAGTGTAGTAAAGAAACACTTTGAAGGACATATTTAAATTCTAAGATGTTTAAGTATTTTGGGAGAGGTTATGTTTTTATGAGTATAGCAATCTTGTTACATCCTGTGAATACTTCTGTCTTAAAAGCATATTTTGCTATCTTTTATTAATCAATGTTACTATTTCTATTATTTTTGTAATATATTTTACATTTAAAATTTTAAAAGATGGGCACAAATCTCTGAAGGATTACATAAAAAATTATAATATTTATCAAAGATGAGATCTGAAAAATGTAGCATATTGGTTTAGCTTGGCTAGATTCAATATTATTTAAAATTTAACTGCTTACAAATAATGCAAAGAGTGTCAGTGGGTGGGGGTGTTGAGTTTGAATTATTTTTTAAATGAAATAATATTTTAATTCACCTTGAGGGCTTGCTCTTAAATAAATAGTGGCATGAAGTGTTATGAAGCAATACAAACAAATGGGCTGCTGTTTAAAATCCATTAATAGTTTGCAGATGTTTCCATACTGAAGATGGTTGGCTCAATAGCAATGATGTGTTGTGCCTCATGTTAGAATCATATTGAAAGAAAGAAATTAATGCATTGCTGTGGTGATGTAAAACTTTGTCTTCTTCTATTAAGGTAAGACAAATGTGATGGAAAGAATTCTTCTAATATGTACAACTCAAAAATATTTTACATCAAGTAGTACTGGGGTAATGCCATAACTATAACTAATGTGTAAAAAATCCTGAGAAAGTAATGATCCATATTAAATTCCATGTGCCAGCTATAAATATCAGCAACAACACAGCAAGTAGATGTGTTTTATCAGTTGCATTCTTTAAATCTAATTATGTATGCACTGCTTAGTATTATGAATGCACATAAATTTGCCTTTCAAGACTCACACGTTTTAGATCTAAAGCCCACCACAAAAGCATGCTGAGAGTCATGGGGAAAGATGAGAGATAGCAGGAAGTATTTAAAAGGAATTTTTCTAGTTATGGTAGTCTTTTTGGTTTTAAATGCAATTAATATGTTAGAAAAATTAGTCACATAAATACCACCAGATGCTCATAATGTATCTTCAATAACAACACACAAATGAATTATATTTGGCCAGGCAGAAAACATCCTGAAGGCAGTACTCACAGGACTGTCATGGTGAGAGCTGTAATGGATAACATTCTCAGGATAGATTACTATGATTTTGTGTTTTCCACTGCTCTACTTGTCAGTTTAAGTTTAGCCTCTCTGAAATTCTATTGAACTAACTGATAAGGTTGGGTGACATGTATTTGTATCTTTTAAAAAAACACCCCAAAATAAAAAAGACAACTAATTGAGCTTTCCTTTTTTGAAGCTAATTGTGGTAAGTGAGCAAAAGAGGGAGACTAAGGTCACCATGACATGAATATTACCACAGATGTCAAGGACCCAAGTACAAGAACTTTTTTCCGTGACTCAACACAAGAAATAAAACTTGGTCTTCCGGTCTTAAAGATGTGACCAAGCTATGATGTTATTTGCTTTTCAAACTCTTTCTCTTACTCTCCCATGGTACTTTGAGAACATTTAATAAAAGAAATCTTCATTAATAGGTTTTCTGTGTATGCCAGACCCTAAACATGGAATTTTTTGTAAGGTACAGTCTCAGAGAAATATTTACTTTGCTGGTTGGGGAGCTGTAGTAAAACAACAATTTACTTTTGCTGTAGTCTGGTAGAATTTATGAGATTATTGCTAAGTAACTTGCTGAGGGAGGGGATTTAAAGGATGGATGGATGGATGGATGGATGGATGGATGGATGGATGGATGGATGGATGGATGGGTTTGAATAACAGCAACCTCCCAGGGCTGCCTTGCCAACTTTCCCCGTTATCTAAATGTTCAGCTTTCACTAAAACTTATCTCACTTTGTGGTTCTGAAAGACAGGTAACTTCTATCACTGGAAATCTCCTTCTGTCAGGCACCAACGTGAAAGCTCTTGCAGGCTTTTTACTTCCTTTTATGCCATTAACAATAAACAGATTTACCGGTTTTTAATTAAGAATTGTATATTTTGGCAATGCAGAGGAGTCCCTTGGCTTTATGTTCCTGGAATGTTATAGGGTTCCAAAAGAGCTGCAGCTTTCCAGGAGTCCTTATAGTAGGATTCATACATTTACAGGGAGAAATTACAGCTTTTCGATTTCCAAGTGTCCCTTTCATCATTAAAGTTTCACCACAGCCCTGTATTCTCCAAATGAACTCATTTTGCAAAGTAAACACACACAAAAAAACCCCCACCTTTGATCCTACGCTGTGGTTTGCTTGCATATGTGGGTAATGCATTGCAAAATTTCTCCTATTGCTTTGTGCTAACGTATAAATATGAAAATAATGCATTTAAACATTTCAATACTAATGAACAGGGTATGACTTTAACATCCTGCACATTAAAAAAGTGAATTTGAAACATTTGGTGAATCTCTGACATAGTGATGCAATTATACATTTTATTTCTTTTTTAGTTTAGCATATGGTTCCATTATGAACACTGTTAGTAGTTTTCAGCTTTCTTCACTAAATTAAAATAAAATAAAGCCCCCTAGAAACTGCATGCACAGAGTTGAAATTGCCTCTTGATCAAGGAAAAAACCTACTTGCAATAAAAAGCTTTTTACAACAGTAAGATTTTAAAAGCTTCTGGTGGTCTCCAGTTTCTGCCCCTGGCTGTGTGAGGGGTCCTCAGCAGAGAAGCTGAACACAAACCCAGCTCTTGGTCACTGAGACCAGGAATGTGCTCAGCCAAACATGAGTTATCCTACTTGAAGCAAAGTACTGCAAGAATCTGATTTCTCTGGAAATTTATTTCAAATATTTTTGGTCTAAGTGCATATTGATTTTCTTAAAAATGTGCAGTAATTGTTAGTTTAGGCTACTATATCATTAATATATATAGCTTCAGTGGGCCTGCTGTAAGATTTTATATATATGTATTATATATGTATATATATTTTATATATATGTAATACACATATATGTGGGTAAATACAGAAGTATCCCTTCACTATTTAGAATTTAGTCTTCAGTTGCCAATTTTGAGCCACATCTGTATCTATTCAGCAGGTTGTGACAATGCTAAAGAAAACTGTAGACTGGAAATTAAAAATATTTGAAGAAACATAGTGTTTTTTAGAGTTTAGGAATTTTTCAAGGTGATGAACTAATGTGAATATTGATATGATGTTAACATTTTCATTTAATTATTTTGTAACTCAGTTCTGTTTAGCATTTTGCTTTATGAGAAACATCATTGAAATAAGGTTCCAAAAATTCCTCTCAACATTGGTGCATCACCATTTGCTTTAAGATGCACTTAGGCTATGTACATTTAAGTCATAGAATCCTCTGGATTTGTGACTCAAAGTGTAATTATGAGCATATGGTGAATACAGGTTCATTTAATATGGGCATTTTTGTTCTGTAAATATCTACTTCTCATCAATTTTACAGAAAATTGAGGGTAAAAATCAGGCACAGAAGTCTAGTGGCTTGAATGTAAGCATGAAGAATTCCTTAAACAGTGGTTACCTACAAAACTCCTGACAGTTTTAATTTTTAAATTACCTGTTTGTAAAACCTTATGATTCTGAAAAGAAAGAACAAAAGTGCTAAATCCAAATTAGCAAGGGAAATATAAAAGACGTTACTGATACCATAGCTAAAAAGTGAATAAAATCTGTGAAAAAAATATCCATTTTAATGAATTAATGTGAAGGACTAGAAGAATAGGAGAAATCTTTATATGGTTATACACCACAAAAGATGTGATTCCTTCCAAATCTACAGATCTTGGCAAATTTTCATTGTAGTGAAACTACTGTAGATGGGCTGATCCATGTCCTGAAAATATCAGTATATTTTTGAGTTAAAGAACATTACAAGGACTGTTCTACTTATGGCATCACTTTGGTAGCTGATATAATTAAATTAGGTTTGCAGAGAGAAGGGTTTGCTTGTTTTTTTGGTTTTTTTTTAATGTGAGTTCTAATTCTGACCTACTTCCCACAGGTGTTTGGAATCTGTCATCACGTTTTGTGCTGAGTTAGCGTTGTTAACTTCAGTGAAAATGTAGCTCCTAAAAGATCTAGCAATCACAGCTCTGCAGTGTTTTGGAAGGGCATCCTGGGCCTCCTTGTGGATGAGTAATACAAAGTCTGGAAGTAGGATTGTTTTTCAAATGCTGTGATAATACATTAGGTTCTTTAATTATGTAAAATAGGGGAATGAAATACGGATTTTAAAAAAAAGTAGAATAATTGGTAATGGGTTAGAAGACTGCATTTTTTAGTATTCTGTTTATCCCCACACTTGCAAGTTTTCATGTGCCAAATTAATGCTGAACTCTTTCTTCTCTCATTAGGCTGAAATTCCTGCATTACAAAGGGAAAATAATCTATCTGAGCATTCCACTCAGAATATTTGAGAAAAGAGTTGAGATATGATGTGATTTTTTTTTTTTGAGATTAAAAGAGGAAAAAAATATAATTTTTACATAATAGGAATGATTAGAATAGTTCCAAAAGAGCATGGCTATTGTCTGACATAACATCATGTAACATATCTCATGTTTTTAGCATCTAAAGTTCTATTTTATGGATCCTGTTAGCAGGGAATGTACTGCTAAGCAATATGTTTTAATAGAGTTACTGTTATACTTCTCTAATGGGGAGATTATGAAATTATAATTAGTGTAATCCGCCTGCTTTACATAAAATTACAAAACTGCCATTTACTTCAGTAGGAACTATATTAATTATGCTGCTGTAATTAACCTTCCCCATCCCTCTTTTAAACTTGCTATTCTCAAATAACTGTGGAACACTTTACAGCTGGCAAGAGATACTGGGGGCAGATTAAAGCAAACACAAGAAGCAGACATAGTTGATATCAGGTAAGAGAACAACTCTAATAGAGGATCCTTAGAAGGGGAAGTTAGAAAAGAAGCTAAAATGAAGAGAACATGAAGGGGGAGTATCCTGTTTCCCACAGCCCCTGCGACATCTCCTAGGAATTGCACTGATGAGTTGTGCACAAATGTGTGTCTTGCTAGAGTCAGCAAAAGATTTTTGTGAAAAATGTAATGGATGGGGAGTGACGCTGCTAAATGATAATAAAAAAAAGGAATAAAAGGAAGTGAGACACCATTATTGATCAATATGGCAATGTTACTGACTCTGCTGCTAAAGTTAACTTGCTATTCAGAAACCTCTATTCTGAAGAGAGTAAAAGCTAAGTTGTAACTTGTTTTCTCAGAACTTGCAGAGGGGAAAATGGTTTATAAACTTAAAAAAAAGTTAGGAATTTTTACTTCAGTTTTGCTTCCAATAAAACCAGATTAATTTTCTTGCAATTCGCAAAACGAACTGTGTACTGTGGTAAATAGATTAAATGCTAGATATACTTGGTGACTGTGTACACTAATTTGGTCTTCATCTCACTCGCAGGAATACATTTTCTCTGATGTGCCTTCTTTTTCTTTATTTGGATCTCTCTTAAAATTTGATCCATGCGTTTAAATGCCCAAAAAACTGTAGGATCGACTGGGTATTGGAAATGCAATATCCTTCCAGGATGGAATAGCTAAGGACATATTGAGGAAGAGGCTACATGTAAATCCGTGTGCATTTTCTCTTTTGACAAAGCCCAATTTAAATGAGCAGTGAACTGAAGAGTGGCCAAAGCAATGACCTCTCCCACCTCGTCACCAGAGAAACAATGAGGTCAAATCACACACTGACAAGAAAACTGAGCATGGCTTTCACCTGAGCATGAGAACACTCATCTACAAGGAGTCTCAACACCTATGAATATTTATACATTTTGAACAATTTTTGTTGAATATAGAACACAAACATTCATTAGTGCAGGAACTGAAACCCCACTTTTCCTCATCCTGGGTAACTGCACAAGTCATTAGACTCCAAGGTCACATCCAGTCTTCAGTATAGGCAATGAATATTTCACTATACCATCCAAAATGTAACAACATCTGCAACAGCAAAAAGGAGCCTGCACTACTAAATCCTTAAATTCATGTATTTATTGGGTTTTTTCTTGTTTTCTTTTTTTTTTTTGGTTTATTGTTTGAAAAACATTTGACCATATCTATTTTATGCTCCTAAATTGATTATTATAAAATATATGTGTTTCAATTACCCATAACTTTAATATTTTCTTTATCAGTGTCATTATTGAAATCTGAAAATGTATCTCCCATCTATATCAAACATTTCTCTATAAAGTTTGATTATATATATATACATATATATATACAGTATATAGTCTTGGCAACATGGCTCCATTAGGACTGTGAATTCATAAAAAACTAAATTAGTTGCCTCAGAAGCTGCATTCTTTCTGACTAAAAAATGCAGGGCCAAATATGCTTGATTATGGGAACATTGTAGTTGTACACTGAATCTTCATTCAGAATCTTATTTTCACAAAAATTAGCTGTGACTTTCTGCATATCACCACTACTTTTCCTTAACCTTGGTTTCCTTTGAAATATTTTATTTCTGTTTTACAAGATGTGAACTTCAAGTTCCTTCAGGTACCATATTCCAGATTTTGGGGGAATGTCATTAATATTTCAGCTCTAGTATATTTAAAAGAAGAAATAATCATGCAATATATTCCTTCTATTTCAGTAACCATGTGTTAACCATGGATTAAATATGGAAATATAGACTAAATTTCTCTTATAATTTTGTCTCTCCATTTTACAAACAGTTTAGGAATCCCTATTTGTTATTGCTTCTTTCGAAAGTCAATGGTCCACATTACTTGTAGACATTCTAATGATACTTATGAAAAAGTTACCACCAAAAGTATGTTTAAGAAAATATATACACATGGCTCCATTCATGTATGTTTGTATCAATGCTTCTATTAAAAATTAATTTAAAGTAGAATAAAATTAGTGAATAGATTTCAGTTTCCCATCTGCACTCATAAAACTTCACATTGATACTTCTGAGTCACAGCTTGATGAAGGCTATATAGGGATGAAACCTTTTTGATACAAGAATAATTTGAGAAACTTCTAACCATGATTCCTTTTCTCATTTGAAAGTAGCTTAGATAATTTAAAAGGCCAAGTGTGCATGCACCTTCTCTTCTACTACTATCTGAAATATAGTGAAAAGTTTTTGTTTCTTTATTTCTAACCTAGGAGAACTGGAAATTTTTGTCTTTCATTAAATTAATCTCTCTTTTCTATTACAACCCAAAGGTTTGCTTTTCAGATCTGGCACCTAATATCATTTATTCCAAAACTGATGAGTGTTGTCCAATTACCTATTCTTCCACTTGAACAGTAATTGAGTTCTGCTTAAGGACTCTTATGCATTGTTTGAATAAGCCTGATGAAGCTCTAAAACATTCCTCAAGGACAGTAATGAGGCACTGTGCTTGTGAGACTGACTCACAGGTAAAAAGAGAATAATGAACTACATTTTATCTAAGTACCAGGGACAGCTGGAAAGTAAGAATTTGTTTCTACTTAAATTTATTTTGTATCAGTGGAGTTACTTGTCATGTAACATATTTATTCAAAGAGAATCAGGACCTTTGTATTTGGGAGAGCAAACTCTTCAGAAATTTACAGGTGAAATCAAATCCCTCCACCCCAAACCCATGGAAAGTGAGGACACAATATGGTTCATTATGATTCTACGTGTTGCTCACATTTATTCTTTTCCCTTCTAGTTGGCCACTGTAAACTGCTCTGACAGCCACAGATTTTCTTCTTGCCTTTCAATAGCTACACTGAAAGCTGCAGGACTAAACTGTGTACAGAAAGCAACCCTGTCCATTTTCTCTGAAAGGGTTATTGACACAGTTAATTAGAGGGGTTATTAGGGATTATAAATATGTAATGAAATGTTTCAGGTGCCATTTTTCATGAAAGTCGGACATGACTTTACTTTGCTCTTGGCTCTAAAATCTAAAATAAAGCTAAAACTGTTTTATTGTCCACTGGTCTTCTGACACCAGACACGATGTCCAACAGCATCTGTGCTGTCAGTCTTACTCAGAAATTGTCACCTTTCTTCCACAGTGGATCACTGACCTTTCACTGCATGAAGGGGACTGACATGGCAACACACCTTCTATAATATCTCACAATACATGCTTTTTTGCTGCTACAGACATATTGACCTTCTAATCACAGAGGCTTGAGACTGCTGGCAGTGTAGCATGGTCACCACTTTTGTTTCCTATTGCCCTTTTTAAAAACATAATCCTTTCGGGCTCCACATATATATATATATAATCATCCAATTGTTTGATAGCTGGCTGTACATTTATTTCTTAAAATAACATATATAATCATGTTAACATTAATATTAATAACATTAATATTAATTAATAAAATTGTGATTTTTTTTTTCCCACCCTCCCCAGACTAGGAGGGGTCTCTGCATCTGCCCACTACTTTGTAATGAAAACTGATGCTGATGTTGAGATGATCAGTTTTCAGGAGTGGCTCTTCAGCCAAGGAAAAGGGCAACCTAAAAGGCAAGGTGCATGGAAGCAAGAGCAGTGCTCTTTGCACAAAGTTCTCTCCTGCAAATTTTTAATCTATATCCCACAAAATACAAGAGAGGAAAAATGTGTCTTCTGTAACATATAAAAGGATAATTAAAAAGGAAAACTTCAGAAGGGCTCTCTATCACTTTGAAATGGTATGGATTTTCAGAGTTCCTATTTTGTCCTTTTCAAAATCTGCAGACTTACCAGAAGAGTGTACTTTCTGAGAAAGGGAATGAGAGAATTTGAACTATTTGGCAAAGACATATTATAAAATTATTCTGCTCTAGCCATTTGCATTATCTCATCTAATGTTTGTTGATTTCTTTTAACCTCACACCCAAAATTCACCTAAGAACATCTGCAAAATATGAACTCGTTTTATTGATGTGGTGGAAAAACTGACTAGTCATCTAGTCCTGTTATGTATTTCTCTACTTTATATTATATGACTATTAACCATTATTTATACATATAGCATTTTGAGTTGACAGGTATTTGCTACTCCTGTTAATAAACTTTCAGATGCTCACTTCTCTACTAGAATAAGCAAATTAGGTATATAGTTATGTGCACCTCTGCTTCTTAGTCATGAGTGTTTTTAACAGGAGTGGCCCAAATAACTTATTTTAAACAATAAATTTCTATGATTCTGAAAATTTCACTTAGATTCTCCTGAATGACCTATGTCATCTATAGACTGCTGTTTATCAAATAGTTCAGATTTTTTTTGTCAAGATGTCAACAGAGAATCTAAAGAAATTAATTTGAAGCAATACTTCCATTTGCAATGTACAATTGTATTGGATTGGGGGTGGGATAGAGTTAAGTTTCTTCACAGTAGCCAGCACGGGGCTATGATTTGGATTTGTATTGATAATATAGAGATGTTTCCTTACTGCTGAGCAGGGTCTATACAGAGACAAGGAATTTCCTGCTTCCCACACCACTCCAGCAGTGAAGGCACTGGGGCTCCACAAGGAATTGGGAAGGGACCCAGTGAGGAGGACTCACCTGATCTGCACCAAGGGATGTCCCAGACCATGTGTCATCATGCTTAGCACATAAGGACAGAGAAAAGTTGGGATGTTTGGAGAGATGGCATTCAATTCCCTAAATCACTATTGTATATGTGAGAGCCCAGCTGTCCTAGGGATGGCTGAACACCTGCCTGCCTATGGGAATTTCCCTTTTTGCTTTCCTTACATGCCTGACTTTGCTATTAAAATCCACCCACAAGACTTCTCACTTTCCCCCTCCAGATTCTCTCCCGCATCCCACCAGGGGACAGTGAGTGGCTGGGTGAGGGATCCGAAGTTAGACCAGAAAACCATGGAGGTGCCCCGAAACTTTAACTGGATAATCCTGGTACCTATTGTTCACTTGCCTGAGGAATTTATTTGTCTTCTGAAGCCTTCAAAGCCGTTCATATTTATGCCAAGTGTTGCTGGAGCCAGCAGAGTTTCCGGATGTGATTGTTTCCCTCCAAATTGCCGTGTTTTGAAGATAAACAGGAAATGCACATATGTGTTCTCAAGGATCTGTCATATGTGAGAGATAAGCTATGTCCCCTTTTCTGGTGTGTAAACATCCCTTATGATATATCACACTTTATCAGGTTTTATTTTGTTTGATTGGGTTTTCAGAGAAGTTGGGGAGGGAAGCATCTTCTCTGTGTTTTCTCAGTCATCAACTTTTTCTTATAAGGCTTTATCCTTATTAGAACTAAAGCTTCTTTATTCCTTCACAGCTCTACAGAGGTTTCTTAACATAAGAGACAGTTCTATTTTCAATTTATTATTGTTCCTCTACTATCTGGGATTGATTTTTTCCTTATTTTAAACTTTTTTCTTCCATGCAAAGTAATTCTTCAGCATCAGGGGAGTAGTATAGCCAAATATTTTGCTGGTGGGTAATTCCAAGCATAGCATAAGGCCTTTTTGCTGAACTTGTACATATCATATTTTTTTAATTCACCTTTATTTCTTCTACAATCTTCTTACTGTGTTGTTTCAGTACACCTTTTGCTTCCTTTCAATTAGCTTATTATTAGCAAATTAGCTTATTTGGCTAATCATGGTTTCTTTCTAGTCCTATTTACTATCCTTAGTGAGATGCTGATTCAGGAATTTTCACAAATGAATATCAAACTTAAACTAAACTATACTGCTAAATCATTTTGATTTCACAAAATAGATATTTATTAATCAAGTCTGCAGTTTTATAATTTCTCATTTAAAAGCTGCCTTTGGTAATTTCATTTTTCACAATCTTCTATCCAGCTGCTACTGTGGATATCAAATTTTGTTGCCTTTTCTTTCCTCTCTGCTTCTTTCCTCTCTGCTTCTTTCCTCTCTGCTTCTTTCCTTTGTGCTTTCTTTTACTCCCTCTTCCAAATTTAAAACAAATAAAAATCTTGGATACATTAAAAAAATGTTTTGTATTCTTTTATTAGCACTGTACCTAGGATTATGAAGGTTCCAGGGTCCATGATGGAATAATGGTAAATACTTGCCTTTGTTCAATTTCCTTCCTGTAGATATTTACACAGTAAGATTATTCTGTATCTAACATACTCTGATCTTACTGTATTCTTTTTTTTCCCCTCCTTGTTTTAAAAGATGGAATCTTTGAGGCATATATGATCTATCCACTTCTAGTTGTCTTTAATAGCATAATTATAGACCTATGATTCATCTAGTTTTGGCACATTAATGAAGTGAACTGCCACATTAAAAAGAGTAGATATTGTTGGGCTATGTTCATTGTAGGTATCCTCCCATTAGAAATAATATCTATGAGTTTTGATTACTAATTAAAAGATGGTTCAATTCAAAATTATTAATTTTTTTTTTGTAACTGTAGAAAAACTATTGCATTACTTCCAATAAATGTATGGAATATTCAAAAATATAGGTAATATCTCGTAAAATTGGTAAAATATATGTGCATGTGTGTGCATGCAACATCTGAAATAAATTTCTTGGTTGTTTAGTTCCAACATATTTCTTTATAGATGCAATACAAAATTTTGTAAATTTAAAAGTGAGCCCTAAGAAGCTCCTCCTTCACATGTAAAATGCTCTATCATTTGGGGCAAAACCAGTAAAATGCTTTTTGCAGTGCTGGGGTTTCAGCTCTGCTTTCATTACAGACTTCTGAGAGGCAATCCTACATAATTGTCTATGAAGAGACTCAGTAGAAGCAATTAATTCACTAACAATGTCAGTAGTCAGGGTCTTTTAAAATAGATCCCAAGCCACCAGAGGAATAAATGCCGATATCTAATACCCCTTCATCCTACACTCATAAATTTTCTGTAACAAAAAGTGGAGGACTATCGAATTACTCTGTGGGTCAAATCCAGACCAGCAAACTAATGCAAATCTGTCATTAAGCACATGGCTACCAGCTCTCAGGACTGGGACATTATAATAATTTCATTTGGGGTGGTAGGTTCAAATACCTTTTTTCAGTTACAAGATTTTTGTCCTCCAACTCTGTGAATAATTTACTTTCTCCAGTAATAGGCGCTTGGTGATTTTAGAACTAAATGGGTGTAAAAGCCCAAAAGTCAAAAAAGATTCATTTTTTGAATTCTTCTTATAAGCTCCACAGTGAAAGTAGCACTATTTACAAGTTTAAATTATTATCCAGTGACTGAAAACCAGGGCTTTACTATGACCTATATATAGCTTGGAAAGGTTAAAACCTTTCAGGCAGACTTGTGCTACAGTGTGCAAATTTCGTTACTAAAAAAATTATATACACTGGTTGTACATAAGTTTACAATAGAAGTTAATGTCACAGAACAATTTTTTTTATAAAAGAGAAATGAACAAAGAACTATTTTTGTAATAGGACTTAAATAATGAATAAATTATTTTATTGATATCTTCAGAATCCTTAGATTGGTTGAAGATTCTGTTAATTTATGAGACAATAACTCTTTCTAAATAAAAGAGTTAAAAAAATAATTTTTTTAAAAAGTTTTGTGAGATAAAGACAAAAGAGAGAAATGAAACCACGATGGTTTAAGGGTGAATATTCAAGGAGAAAGGGAGAACTAATGATTCTCAGGTAAAGATTTCAAAATTAGCAAAATCCTCTGGATGGGAGGAACCATGTGATGGATTATTCAGTATTTACAGAGACAATCAACCACTCTATTCCCCCTAAATGCACATATGAGGGAGTGAGGCATGCAGGGTAAAAAGGTCTATTACCCTTCTTCACACATCAGCTGTCACTATGGGCTGCCATTGCATCCATTTACCCATATTTCACTTTAATGAGTGCACAAAGATGAGTAACACAAACAACTGAACTGAAGCTGCAATGTTCTTGGTAAACAACAAGTGCATTGGAACTGGACAATATTTGTTTCTGTTTCTAAATAAATTTACAGTAATGGCTCTGAGTTTGTTGGTCTTGGGTCGGGGCGTTTTTTTGTGGTGATTTTTGTTTTGTTTTGTTTTTTTCAACTCAATCACAATTTCCTCTGGAAAAAAAAAGGTGAAGAAATACTACTTAATAGGTGGGGAAACTGATTGACACTGATAAGTAAGTGGAATATAATGTGAGCCATGCTGTAACAAGAGACAACCTCAAATGCAATGCATCAGAGAGTTTCTTTGTCGGGTTTAGATGCTAAAAGCATCTAAAAACGACTAGGAAATAAAGCAGCCTAGGGGGTTTCTATGGCAGTTGCTGCTTCTTTCCTGTTCATGTCTTTGAAGAGACATAGAATAGCAAAGTGTGTTCCTTTCACCACCACACACCTGGAGCCATTCTCAATCTTGCTTCCCTGCTCCCAGAGCTGCCTGTGAAGCAGCTGGGCAGACAGGGAAAAGGAGGAGCACTTCTCCCACCACAAAGGTTGCTTACACAACCCTTTTGTGCATCTCAGGAGCTGGATTATGGAAAGGTAAGAGTGATAAAGAGTTGCTTGCTTTTGCAAAATATTGGCCATGAACATTTATAAAGACTGAGTTTTACATTCTAAGTTATTTCAATTCTGAAATGATTGTATTTTTCATGTGTCCCTCTATTGCTTCAGACCCAGAGCAGATTTATTATTTGAGGTTAAAATAGCTTAGAAGCAGATAGGATTTGCAATTTGCCATTGGAACAGATTTTCTTGGCCTTTCAGTATTGAGAAGCTGAAGCACTGATGCTCCTACTTGTTTTCTGAGCTCTTTGTCTACAATGTCTGTTAGAGCTTTTGCACCTCCTGCTGCAGTTTGGAATATGATAGCTTCAGCTGAAACAAAGTTACTCTGAGAACAAAAAGGAAGCATCAGAGTTGAAACAGAACAGAATATAGTTTTTCCACTGTAAATGTTATATATTTAAACTTGTGCAATGTACTTAAAGAAGGATTCATAGAGACTCATTACTTTCCTTGATATTATTTAAAAAATGCATCTTAGAACTACTCAGATACTGAAGAAGGAGAACCACCAGCTACCTTGAATGGACTGCAAATACCTGCCTAAATTATTCTTCAAATCCAGCTAATATGAAAACATTCCCATTTGTTAGCAGGAGAAAATGGAGACAACTGCTTATATGACATCTACAAGTGTTTCAGAATTTCATTTCTAGTTCTTGGTCTCTCTGGCTGCAAGTTAAAAACAGCCCAGCAAACAAGAACATGACAAAATGGGAGCATTCAGGCTGTGTGGTGTAGAATAAT
This sequence comes from Acridotheres tristis, assembly GCA_037013685.1. Taxonomy (NCBI): domain Eukaryota; kingdom Metazoa; phylum Chordata; class Aves; order Passeriformes; family Sturnidae; genus Acridotheres; species Acridotheres tristis. The sequence goes on from CM072884.1 coordinate 6,613,652, forward strand.
GAAAGCAATTTAGATACATCTGGGATAATACCACATTAACTGCATTAGTGAAGCATTTTCTCCCATAACATAATCTGTCAATGGTCTTCTGTAACTGACAGAATAAAACTTCTTGTCAATTTTATTTTTTGCATATACATATTTTCTCTAACAATGGCTCTTCTTCTTTGTGAGTTTGTGTATTAGATCACAACCTGCACTCTTACTGCTCCCTTATGAAAATTCAGACCATTCACATGAATTTCAGCTGTGCTCTTTTACCATGCATATTCAGAGAGCTGTTCCACACATACCTCTACAACCTGCTTTGAGACAAGCAGTGTTCCTCTGGCAAGAGAAAACCAGTAAAAGTATATGAGGATATCTGACTACTGGAATGAGACAAAACCATGCCATAGCTTTGTCTGCCTTGTACCTCAGGTTAGCTGAAAGACCAGGGACATATGTCATGTCCCATGTGTTAAACCTTTGGTTACACTCTAAAGCAATGGCTGAAAACAGTTAACATAAATCTGCTTGGAATCAGGGAGTCAAGATCTCCTGACTTTAAGCAAGGAACTGTCTTTGCAGTAAAGAAAGACTAGGAGAAGAGTAAATCTGGGAACAGGCTGAGGGGTGCTACCTCTTCACAATCACTTGAAGATGGGCCCTCAAGGTCCTCAAATACTATGAATTCTTTAACAGAAATCACTGAAGACCAGTTCTTCACATTCCCCCCTATGCTTCATCTTAGGACTTTGGAAAAGCCTTGCAGATATATAAATAAATAAATAAATATAGGAGACTGTATAATTCTTAAAAGCTCTTCTGCCCCTATCAATGATGTTTCACTGTAAAGGCAGCATTGGCAATTCCAGTTAATCACTTAGACAGGAATCACCTGTAATACCTTTCTCATGCCTCTTCTTGACCTTTATGATGTGTATAAACGAAAAAGAGTGGTGCAACTGGCAAAGACTTACAGAAATATTAGCCAAAATTGAGATTGCCAATTAGTTCTTCCAATAACATGTTTGCAACACAACTGGTGTGAGGTATGCCCTGAAAAAAGAGCCTAAGATGCTGTGCATAAAGAAAATGCCATTGGGAAAGATCTGCAGCTGTGAGCAGTAATTGGTAAAGTGCTATCATCAAAGCCCACATGGTCACATATGCAGAGGGAGATTCATAGCACATCAAGTGTAAAATGAAAGCTGTGATATAGCAAACATGAAGCCAAAGAAATATTGGTCAATATGCTGAAGCAGTCCCCAAACTCTGTGTAACTTTGAAAATAACAGGAGAAAACTGGAAACACAACCCCCAAACAGTTGTTCTAGTTAGTGGAAAAAGCTGATGTAGAGAAATATTCCACAGAAATGAGGTGCAGATGCTGGATCATTATCAATGAGTAATATCACAGTGTCAGTGCTCTCACAAGCATGAAAGTGATATACATCATCACTAATCCCTATGGATTTAGTATGTCACGTGGTCAGTCCACATTCCTCCATCTCCATCAGGCAAAGGCTGTGGACACTAAACAATAAAACTGATGTCCTTCAGTTACAGTGAATGGATGAATGAGGAACACAGATCAGTAGCATCACGGAGTAGAATAGTGGATTAGTAGGCTAAGACAGATGAAATATGTCCTGGTATAAAATATTAAACTAATTATGAAGAGTGGTTCTGCATAGCCAACACCAGATGCTTTGATTCTGGCTACTAATCTGTTTGAAACACAAGGCTATGTCACATGTAAGTGTGGTCCTGCACACTGGCAAGGTGCCCAGAGACTGCAAACCTGTGATAGAATGGTGAGAGTGAGAATTTCTCACTCACTTTTTTTTAATCTTGCTTTAAATTGTAGCCAGATAGTTCCCTCCTTCTTAATTTATTCTGCTACATGTTGAACAAAATTAAGAGTGTGTCCCAAAAATAAAAAAGTTATTCAGATTTTTGGAAAAGAAGAAAAACATCATCTATATCAACATGTCCACTGGCATTTCAAGCATTTTTCTCTCCATCAGCAGAGAGGGGAGCTAAGATTTGGAATATGTATGGAGATCCCTAAGTGGCTACAGGTAGGATCCATTTTCCCTTTGTAGCTTCTTTGCTAAATCAAGGAATAAAAAATAACTGTCTTGAAAAATCTCTGCTTCAGTGATGCCAAGTGGAGTTTTCCAGCCTCATATTCTCTTGGTTAGGGAATGAATACTTGGGAATTTTTTATTTATAAATAAATCAGCATGATGTGACTTTTGGAAATTTACTACATTGTAGTACACAAGAATAACAAAAGAATCCAGTTACTTGAAAGTTCAAAAGTTGTGATTCATAATGGTTACTCCTTGGTGATAATTCATACCATCTATATTTAAGGTTGCCAGGTCAAACCCAGTGAAATGTGCATGGTTTTGAGGCAAAAGCCAGAATATCATTATTAATATAATCTAAATGATTTTAGATGCTCAGCTGCAGTGATAAGAGGTGAGGTCTTCTTAAGTGATTTATTCTTTTCACCTCTTGTTCCAAGACTACACTCTGCAGGAAATGATCCACCACTGCCCATAAATAAAGCAATGTTTTAACTTCATAGACTCAACTGAAAGCACAGTGAGAGCAATACTGGATCATGTTCCATGAAGGCTCATGCTTTGATTAGATCTAGCTTCTAGGATGATTAAAAAAAATATTGCATTGGCATTGGAATGCTTCATCTTTCTTCCCTACCCACTTTCCTCTTGGATACTTCTCCAATTTTTATATCTTAGTTTTCTTGCCTCCTGGAGTATATACAGATAGAACTAAGACAGAAGCCTGAATTTCTGTCTGTGATATTTTATCAGATTAAATGGTGCATTTTAGTGCATTTAATGTCTTGAAATGCCTGGGGTTCACCCTTTTGCAGGTGACAGAACGGGGATTACACATCATGTTTTGATGATTTACTTGAAAAGCAGCTTGACTTTGTATTTGGGTGAATGTCAACCTTTCTATCTCACCTTGATGATTTTTTACGCTTGTGTGGCATGCAACCAAAGGAGCAAAAAATTGGAGAGATTTGACCTATAGCTCTGAAAAGTAACTGAACCTTAAAAGAAGAACCTTATGATTCTGTCTTAGAGGATTTCTTCCACTAGCTCACTTCAATCCAATTAAAAAAAAAAAATTGAGGACTTTACACTTTGTTTGAATTAAGCTCATTGTCTGATTAGAAGCTCTGACTAAGCAGTTGTAGGAATACAGTGTGTATTTAAGTGAGAAAGCTGTTTCTCTGGTTGATTAATCAAGGGAAAGTTTCATGGTTCAACTGCTCCATACTAGTTCTGCTGTGATTTGCAAAGAGAGGAGATCACAGAAGGGTTTTTTTTTTGTTTGTTTGTTTGCTTGGTTGGTTTTTTGTTTGTTTTTTGTTTGTTTTTTTTCCCCTAAAGAACATGCTCACTACATTATATTGTAATTTTTTAAAATTTTTATTTGACCACTATTCATCACCATTTACTCTCAGCTCGCACCATGACAAGAGTTAAAATTCAAACAGCACATTTCCTGTTAAGTTTGCTATGATGCATTGATGAAGTCTATCTTTCTTTTGGAGAAGTGCAACTGTATGGTATCTTTTCTACATTATCTATCAGCAGTTTGGTTTGATTTTAAGGTGTGAGGGATATTAAAGTTTTCAGAGTAAATTCTCTGATATAGGCTAGTAGTCTTCATTTTCCATTCCCTCATTTTAATTTCATTACCCTCTGTTTTTTTTCTCCAGTGCTCTTAATATAACGGTGTGGTAGCCTCAACATTTTCCTTGATATTCCCCAAACTACAAGTGAGGTTTCCCTACATTTGTTTCTCTTCCACACATTTTATTTTTCTTCTCTTTGAATGCTGGTTCTTATTGCCAGCCATAACATATGAAATGTGTAATCCCTTTAAATCTACTTTATTTTACAAAACCTCTCTGGTGACCTGAGTTGCCTGGTACTTGACAGTTTTTTCAGGTTCAGGTTGCATCTTGTTCTGGAGGAGGGGAAGGACTGAAGGTTTTGTTGGAAGAGCAGGAAGTCTGTGTATGTCTGAGGTGGAAAGGGCAAGGCCAAGTGAGTTGCTGTGGAGGAGCAGGTTCCTGACTTATTTCTTGTGTCCAGGTATGATGACCCTGACAAAAGTCAATGATCACATCCAGCTTTTTACTCAGGCTCCCATCCCAGCTCAGGGCAGAACTATTCTATGGGTTAATCAGGGTGAGAAGGCCATTGCACATCCTGGGACTTGTTTTTGAGTTGTTACTGAGGAATTTGGAATGAGGCAAGTGATTGCAATGAAGTGAAGGAAGGTCTGACAATGAAAGCAGCTGGATCTTTTTGAGAAACTGGAGTTTATTCCTATCTATGACATGGAATGTTATCTTATGCTATCAAATAACTTCAAACTGACTTTTCTCTTTTGTAAACAAGATTCTTTATTTCCCTGGTGTCTTATGTGCAAAAGCACTATCATATTTTAGGAATGGTATTCTCCAATTAAGTATTCCCACTAAAACCATGATCCACTCACCCCTCATGGACTGAGATGAGAACAGTTTGCTGAAAACAGCAGTGAGATAAAAAAACTAACATTAGCAGCAACCCTAGTAGCAAAAGTGTGCAAAATGATTCAGGTGCCAAACTGTTCACCATGGAGCTCCTGACTTGATGCAGTCTCTAACAGCAAGAGAAACCTTCCTCTGGAAAGACTCCCTTCCTCACACCCCTGGCAATGGTGTGATGTGGTATAGAACAACCTCCAGGTCCTGGCTGTGCTTCCTCACCTGCAAAAATAACCCTGCCTGGCCTGGGACAAGTATTTATAAATCGGAACTAAAAGTGTAGTCAATAAATCCATAAACATAAAAGGTGCTATCTAACATTAGGAATGCTGAAAAATCAGTTTCTAACCACCTCTCAAACTTCACATGCAAAATCACTTGATGCTTTTGACCTTAAACTCCCTGTGATGCAGAAACCCACTTTAAAATGTATATAATAATGAATACATCCCCATCATTTTAGAGGGGTGAGAGGTTGGGGAAATAAATTGGTATTTGGGAAGCCATCAATAGTAGAAATGTGTGAATTAAGTTTCCGTTTTTAGAACAGTGTTTTAAGACTCTGCCACTAATAATAACTGGAACTACACATAAAAAATGAAGAGGAATAAAAAATGGAGAAGCTTTTTATAAATGATTTCCATCCAAGCTGTGCATTGCACAAGGAGTTAGGGGATTCATTAGCTTTTCATGCTTGTGATCTTATATCTAAAGAGTACCATAAGCATGAGGACTAAATTTCAACAGCTCACATGTGGTCTTCAAATAATTTGCAGTGTAAGCTGATAATACTTTTAACACTGTTTTATGGGTGTATATATATATATGCTTTCATGCCTCTGCATGCATGTTGACAGTTACAAATCATACAAATCATCAGTTAATACTTTTTTCGGACTCCAAGACACTGCTACATGTTTCAGACCTATCTTGATATTATCAAGCATTGGCTTTTACTGTATTTGGATCTTTCTCTTTATTCATTTTTGGCTTTATTCACGTAGTTGGCAGTAGAGTTTCATCTGTAATATAATTTACATCAATTGTGCAAAATTGTTGTCAAGTGACCTTGCTAATATGGCAAATCACATATAAGAGAGGGTATTTAAACGAGATCTAAATGTTTAAATAGCTTAAAATATTAGGATTAATAACATTCAAAATGTTGACTGTGCTACTTGAGACTTATAACCTTTCTCAAATGGATCCTTAGTTAATTATCTCTAAACCCAGCCTTTAAAAACATTATTCTGTGTCTAGAGATTGATATTTAACTTTTTTTCTATTAATCATATTTAGTTTTAAGATTTGGAAAGGTAGTCCTCTAAGGTTTAGCTGACATTTAGACAATTATGTTGAGACTTAGCATTGATATATTTTGGTTGCTTAACCCTTCTTGTCAGCAGTTTTGTATTTTATGCAGACCTTGCTCGTGTGACACTGGCATTTATAGAAGAGTGCATTTATTTTAATAAAACAATTCCTGTCCTTGTAGTTATAGCAGTTATGACTATTATCCTATAACAAAGCAGTATGAAGCTGTAATCAATCTATAGGAAACAGTTTCACATGCAGATCTATTCATAACCCTAGTGAAAACTGACCCTGGTATGTGTTAAACTGTAGGCCTTTTATTACAAAACCATTATATGTGCTTTCCAATTTAAAAAAGGGGGAAAAAAATCCAACACCACAAAAAAAAAAAAAAAAATCCAAAAACCAACCCAACACAACCCTAAAGTCAAAACTTTATTTTTCAGAGGTTAAAACTTTATAGGTTTATGAAAATTGTATAGGTTACTCTGTGACTCTGTCTGTTGAAGTCTACAGGGGAAAAAATCTTCATGATATGGATTAAGGAAACTGGGCGTATTTAAGCTGTAGCAAGGCTTCTGTCATTCTGTTGCCTATTACTTCTTCCAGAATTAAAGAACTCTTATTCTGGCTTCATCCTAACTCACTGTTTCTTAAAGGAATATTTTTTTAGGGGCTGGGGAGGATAATGTCAAATGATATGACCAAAAATATGGTACCTGGATTTTGGTATCTCTAATCAAGCTAGTACTTGATTGTAAGGCTGGAGTGTTGTGTGCAGTGTGACACTGCCATTTAAACAACAGTCCATGTCCTTTCTCTATTTCTAGGCAGTAGAAGAAATATTTCATGGCTGTGTCATGCACTGGAACTAGACTAGCCTAATATAAAGTAGAAATAGTAAAATGTAAGTTGTCAATAAATTGACTATCAACAGAGGGAGAGTGAACTTTTTGCTTGGTGTAAATGCTGATATCAATTCCACTTTTTTGTTTTGTTTTTTTTTAAGAGGTCAGAAATAGACTAAAAAATGCTTGTTTACATTTAAAACTATCCTAAGATTAATTAGCATTTTAATGCCTCTGAAGTTTTGAAAACAAAAATCAGTAGATAACATACAGAACATGTTAATTATCTTTCTAAGATAACTCACTTTTCACATAATCCTCTGCATTTTTAAATGATGGCATCTGAAGGTCATTTATGAACAATTCATATGACAATTCGGAGCTAATAAACAGCCTTGTGTGCTACGAACTACCACCTGCTCCCTTTTTGCAAGAAAGCATCTTTCAGTATCCATGTCACACTACTGTTTATCACGTTTCAGATTGATGTCTACTTTGTGCAGGAGAACCTTAACAACAGGGTTTGAGAATTGGTATCTAGTTTGTGTTCTCCTCTCAGAAGCTTTTTCCTTAATGATCCCGATGTCTAATCTGTTTTCTCATAAACATTTCTGTAAGTGCCATCACTAGGTACTTGTCTAGGGAAGAACAACCTGTTTCAGTGGTAGCATCCTGTTTTTGGTGGGATAGAGTTAATTTTCTCCTGGGTAGCTAGTGCAGTGCTGAGTTTTGGATTCAGTACAAGAATAATGCTGAAAACACACTGACGTTTTGGTGCTGAACAGTGTTTGTCCTCAGTCAAGGACTGTTCAGTGTCTCATGCTCTGCCTGTGAGGAGGAGCACAAGAACCTGGGAGGGAGCATGGCCAGGACAGCTGACCTGGACTAGCCAAAGGAATACTCCACACCATAAAAGATCATATCCAGTACACAAACTGGGTGGACTTGGCTGAAATGGGTGATTGCTGCCCAGTGATGTAGCATCAGTAAGTGGGTGGTGAAGAGGTTGTCTCGAGCATCACTTCTCTCTTGAGTGTTATCTCTCATTCCCTTTCGTTATTGTTATTATTTTTATACCTTATTTTGTTTCAATTTTTAAACAATTCTTATCTCAATGCAAAAGGTTTGCTTTTTTCCCTTCCTTTCTCCTCCCAGCTGGCAGGGCGAGGGGGGTGTTTGAACAAGTGGCCATGTGGGGCTTAGCTGATGGCTGGGGTTAAACCACAATGGGCAGGAAGGACCAAATGCATCCTGTCCTCCTCCTGGAGCACTTGTGGGAGTGCACAGATTGATATAATGCTCAGTAGGCCTAGAGGGAAAACCTACAATGCATCAGAGTGAAATATGTGTATAAAGAGTAGCTGCATAGGCACAGGTTGTATTTTTTTGCTGCTGCCACCACTGCTGATGGGAAGCCTGAGCTGGGCTGAGCAGTACATGTTCAGCTCAGTGGTAGCCTTGTCTCCCACTCATCTTCCACTCCAAACAGAAGAATATTTTTCATATTGCCATTTCTTTTCCCTCCCAGTGTCCAACACAGCAGCCAGACTGAACTGTGCCTGTCCTCTCTCCCTTCCCCTCTTCTCCAGGATGGCAGTGCTCGGGAGAGAGGATGAAGTGGGAGGGTGGGTTGGTGTGTGAAGGGAGGCTGCTCCATGGGTGGGACTGCTGCCCACATGGAGAGAACACACGTGTGTGTGTGTGCAGGCTGCAGCCTCCCACAAGGATGGCAGGGGGGATGCTGGAATCTGCATTCAGTTCCTGCAGGCACTGCTCCCAGGCTGCCTATTTTAGGGGAAATATTTAGAATAACTGATGCTTCTGTGACTCGAAGTCTGATGTGAGGAGGGGTTCAGAGCTCTGAGAGTACACCAGGTTGTGCTCAGGGGCACCAGAGAACAACCTGGCCTTTTGTTTATGTTGCTCACACAATGCAGTAGTTGGTATGTACTGTGCTATATATATCGTGTTGATATATACTTTTGAAAATAGTAAATTCTTGAATTTATGCAACAGCTAGGCAAACAATAAAGGATGCAGAGAGCTGAAATATAGAATAGGTGCCAGGATTACTCATCCTCCTCCCACTCTCTGTTGGTAATACTTTCTCTTAAAAGTAGAAGGCAGTGGTAAATTTTAATGACTTTTTCCTTCCAAGTTTCTATTTTTAGATTTATAGGTAGAAGAGGCTAGCAAATATTTTTAAGTTTTAGTGCTCACAGAAAGTTCCAAATGAACAGTCCTTGAGAATAAAACTTCTAGCTCTGGCAGGACACAGGAAAGGCAGAACGTGTATAAGCTTCAGGTCTCTGTGACGTGCTTCAGATCTGGAAGTGTTCCCGTCGTGTGACCTTTCAGCTGAGACTACCAGTAAAAGTATCAATTAATGTTAACAGTTTTATGGTGTGGGTTCTTGCACTTTGAGAACTATGCTAAGACCATTTATTAACCTTATCTGATGTTCAGAATAGCCAAAATGAACTGGGTTTTGTTGCTTTTAGTGCTCCTAATCCCCTCAGTTACTCCTTCAGCATCAAAAATTACCTCTTTTCCTACAGACTGAAAACTAATTCTGGTGACATATGAATGCATTTTTTATTCATCATATTCAAATAATATGTAAAATATTGATAGATGGTCATGTTTATGAGATTCTACATTTCCAAATTTCCAGATTGTTAGATTCTCCCTTTCTGTACCACTCTGGAGTGCATGAGGTAGGTACTTTGTTTGTACATGGTAAAATGCAAGGAAGGTTGGCTGCAACTACTCAAATTATTCCATCTGAGCTTGTTTTAAGTCAGTGATTGCTATTTTAATGGACATTTGGTTGGGGAAAAAAACATCTTCTGCTTTCACCTGAGTTGAGAGAATATTTTGTGAGAAAAAAAAGGTTTCTATCAAAATCTGATTTTATTTTTTTAAGTTTTACTTTGGATTCTTTGTATGAATTTTCAGATGACCTTTACTGAGAATGATTGTTGCTTTTACTTTCATTTCCTTCAACCTTTTATGCTGTGCAAACCAAATTTATAGGTAGTGACCCACTGCCTAGTCAGCATTAGAAATTCCTCGTGGGAGATGCTATACAATCATATAGGGAAAAACTATTACTGCCAGCAAGGACTGGTATTCAAAGATAAAACAAGTCTACAAGTGTGCCAAACTATGAGAGGGAAAGCATCGTGAAAATGTACTATTACAAGCTCAGATTAATAGCTTTGAATCATTTAAATGTATAGGGTTTGTTCATGTGCCTGACCTTGTTGTGATTAATGCTCAGGTCTAGAACTACAAATAATATTCCCCTCTGCTCCACAGGAGGTATCTTCTGCTTCAGTTTTGGAGGGCATATGCATAATCACTGCATAATTTCTAAGGGGGCGTTGCTTGATCTAGTGACTTGGTCACACTTGTGGCATTGAGGTGCATCCAGGGAGCACAGGAAAGGAGGCAGGAAGCCAGATGTCAGGTATTAAAGACCTTGTCTCACTGGGGATGGCAACTCTGGAATGCAGAGCTTAGCACACTTCTTGCATCACTAAAAGGGCAAGAGGAGAACAGGTTTTTTTTTTTTTTTTTTTTTTATGTCAAGTGGTTTTATTTCAAAATGATAAGGGAAACAGTGAAAGTTACCAATTATGCTTATGGTTTAATAAGTACCTGCATAAGTTTCTGAGTCCTTGGAGATGATGCATATCTTTGTAAGTGCATAATTTGAATACAGGCAAGAATTACTTCTAGATTTGCTAGAAATAAAACTAATTTGTTTGAATTCATACTTTCCTGTATAATTCAGGTTCTGGGTGTCATATAATTTGTAATAATTAACCTTACGACCATAACACATTAAGTAAGGGTACATTCATAACTGAGTAACCTTTCTTCACAGTGCCCAAGTTCTTTGCACAATCTAGGCTAAGCTTGTGACATGCTCAGATAAATATGTGAAAAAACCCACCACCCCCAAAGAAAAACCATCCTCCCTTATCCTGGATCAACAGCTCCCAAGAACAGATGTCTTTCCAGTTACATTTTTCATACTGTTTTGCCATAGCCAGAAACAATGTCTCTGCTCTCTTTAGGGGTTTATTTTTCTCCTGAGTCTGAGATACTTAATCAGAAAGGTGAATATCCATTTTCTAAATCCTGTGAGCTAAAAACATGCTGTGCACCTTTATATTTCCCAAAGGCAAGCCAAATTGTGGGAAAAATTAGAGAAGAGAATGGACAGAAGTTTTCTTACCTAAGTTACAGCCTGCTGCATGTTTCACAGCCAGAAGCTTGGCACTACTGTGATATATTGCAAACAGCTGGATTTTAAATTTTTCTTATTTTGGAAAATACCTTCATAATTATTTTTCCATCCTAAACACATTTTGTTTAATCATTATGGGGCAGGTTCATTATTCATTTATCCAGATTGCTACAGCAAAAAGATAAGGCACCTATCCAAAGGTTTAGGTAGTAATATAGCGTTTTAAAGTACTGTAAATCAAAGGAAATACTGTTTGGTCATGGTAGACAAAATTATTAACGTTTTAAAGACAACTCTTCCTATAAATAGTTAAAATTAAATAGAAAAATCTACATCCAAAAATCCAGCAGTCATATATGATTAATTTTTTACCACTTTTTCAAATTAGATCTCCTAGCTATCCAAGCATTTTAGTCTAAGAACTGAGGCTTTAATAAAAGAATATAATTTATCTGACTTGCACTTTGCAATTTTCAAACTAAGAACTCTATGCCAAAGTACAAGTAACTGTGCCTGTCCTTTGGTAACTGCCCATATATTGTTTGTACCATTACACATATAAAGTTTTTTGGATAACTGACATCCTGTCTCCATTCTCTGAATATTTGTGGTCAAATAATTATTGTACTTACTTTAGGAATGAGAGAAGGAGTAGAGAAAAGAGGTTCAAGTTGCCAACCTTTTAGCTACTTTTTCTGCCACTCTTACATATGTTATATATATTTAATATAATTTAATACTTTTTTAAATACTGGTGACATTTACTAAGTTTTTTACTGTTTTACACCAGCATGGTCCTTTCTTAAAATGATAGCAGATTGATATGAGACTTTGATAATTTTTGCCTAATTTATAAATAGCTATTTCCCCTTCTTTTAGAATTGCAAATACTTTATTTGGATTTCATGCTTTTGAGAAAGTTTCAAATTAGAAGTAAATGGCAAAAATGCTCTCTGTATAATTATCCAAACCTTATTATAATTGCAAAACACAAAATAAGTGCAAGTTATTTAAAACTCTTGCTAGTTATAGAATATAAAATGTAAAGTTAGACTGAAATTAAATGGAAAACTCTGTAAGCTCTAGTAAAATGTTGTTCTGTATATTTTATGTGCTATGCATTTCTATTAGGAAAACCAGACTGCCCTTTTATCCTCTAGTGCTTATAGGACATGTGATTCCACACTATGGTGGGTTTATCTCTCCCTCTGCTTTTCTTGTTCTCACAGCAATAATATCACACACTGGCATTAGAAGAAAATTCCGTATTGAAAAAAAAATACTAATACTGAAGTTCTACATACTTGAACTCTGTTGAAATTGCTGGAAATACCAAGGTATAAATTTAGCTTGGGTAATATGTAGAAGAAACATTAATTACCAGGAAGCCAAGAGAAAAATGTCTTTATCACTGATAATTTTTTCCAACGTGTTTTACAAATTAACGCAGAGTGCCTTTTGCAACCATTATTGCAAAATACCAGATTTATGTCTATTATGGATGAGTCAACAATGGGAAAAATAAATTGGTAATGGATTATGCTTCAATTCTGTTTTGTCATAATCTTTTAACCTTACTCAAAAATACTTGCACTCAGAATGGTTGTTCTTCATTTTAACGTGATTTAATCAAAAAAGTAAATTGTGGTGAAATGCTGAGAGCGAGATAGTCATATTTGGGTGATCACACATAGCTCATTTGCATTTTGTAGTTATGCTACTTCAGTGCTACTCTTAGAATTTTTTCTGTGTGATTATGGAAATTAAAAAACTGAGTCATTTATTCTTTGAACATTTCCACTGCTATTAACAGTAATTAATCATTTAGTGTCTTTAGATGTCACTAAGCATCTGTATTTGGCAAGGCTTCTGTTTAACTAGAACCATTCTATAAAACATATAATTCATCTACCATTTCAGCTACTGTTGACTTCCTAATTAAGCCATTCAAAATAATTATTTTCATTTTTCTCTTTCTCTAAAATTCTACTGGTCAACTTCTTGGTCAAACCAAAGGTTTAGCCTTGAAAATAGAAAAGGCTACACTGATTTATATAGTTTGTTTCTTGAATCTATAATCTAGGAACATTCACCTTCAGATAAAGGTAGATGTTCATTTTTCTTAGTATCCCACTAGCTGTGTTTCATCCAATTTTGTTCATTAAAATTTTCCCCAAAACAGTCTTTATGGAAAATGATGATTTATTAAAAGAAAAAATTTCTAAGAAATGTACGCATTTTGGCACAGTTTTTTTTTTTTTCAGATATTTTTTAACATCCCTAAGGCTAAAACATTCAGTTGGAACTTTTTCAGAATGGAATTCTTTTTCTTCGAAGAACAACTTGTTTGTAATTACTTTCATTCTTTAATAGTTTTAAAATGCTCTATTAATATCTGTGAAATCTGTATCACAATAAAAATTTGCAGTTTTTTTGTTTTCTGAAAAGTATAATATCAGAATTAAGCACTGAACCAATCTTATTAATTTTTAAATATGATGTTTTTAATTTTACTTTTCTTCTGAGTGGGCAGTAAACATCCCAAAGTCCAACATTTGTCAAACAGGTGATTGGATTCCAAGACAGTGTGGTAAAATTTACTTTTATGCAGATAGCTGACTTAGAGAGATTACAAATTGGAGGATTGTGCCTGCAAAATTGTTGATGGTGTCTGTGAAAGGCAGGAATTTTGCCATTTCTGGAAAGCAGTTATGCAGGTCACTTCATGGTTCAACAGGGCAAAGCAAAAGTGCAAGCCAGTGGGAGCAAAAGGGTATTGAAGACCAGAAAAAATACTGTCCCGAGCATATTGAGTAATTTTATATTGAGAAATTTTATATTGAGTAATTTTCTAATAAGCATCTCCCCACAGGTAAACATTTCAGTGAAGGACATCTCTTGTTTTATGTAGAGTTGAGCACTTGTTTGCTAAATGCCACTTGATTGCTAAATGCTGTGGACAAATTACTAGCATGCTTGAGAGAAGAAAATAATTAGGATGCCCATTGCTATGTTCATGGAGGTCTTAAAGTGAAGCATCCAAGTCCTTATAATCATAGCACACTTTTCTGCACTTATTTTCTGCTTTGGCATCTTCTTGTCTCCCAATCATCTACACTTTCAGCTCATTCTTTTGAGGGATGCAGCTTCTCCTTTTACATCCCTAATTTCCATGTAAGTTAAGAGAACTTAGCATCTGTCAGGATTAAGACATGACAATTTTCCTGCTTCTTATGCAGATGACAAATACTGATATCCAGTGTGGTAATTCTCTGTGGTTCGTTCACTGGATGCTGGGATGGAGCCCTGTGGGATTCCCTTAATTTGGAGGTGAGATACTGACTAAGAAAGATTACATCTTCTGGAAGATTTTGGTTGCTAAGTTATTTTAAGCATGAAAGTTCCTTCTCTTTTTCCAGTAGGAAAAGTGCATAATGGCTAATTAGGCCCTCAGGGATCAATTTTCAAAACAGTGTGCAGGAAGTGTGAGCACAAATCTTATTTGTTAATGGGCTTTGTGAACATACCTCCTGCGATTTTTCAAAATTTAGAACGACAAAGCAGCAACCTCATTGGAGAAGCAGGTTTAATATATAGTATATGATGTCTTTTTCTTGGGGTTATGAGGAAGATGACATACATTAAGACCACAGAGTGTTTTTGTGGTCATTATGCTTTACTTCCTCAAACCTTCAAACAAAACAAAATAATAAAATCATCTCTGCAGGCGTCTTAAAGGAATCAATCCCATAGTTCTTACTTACCTCCTCTTTTCTTATAGGAGGAAAAGCAAGAAAAGACTAGCCCCTAATTTTGGTGAGGAAAAAAATATTAAAAAATAAAATAAACATTATTAAACATTTAATTGTAAAGATTATGCAAGAACAAAATAACAAGAGAACATATAGAAAGACTCCATAGTAATATTAGATTTAATTCTCTATATAAACTGTTGGGGAAAAGTTACTTTTCATTGCACAGGAAAATTCAATAAATGCATGTTATTTTTTAAATAATGTCAAACAGAAGGGGAAAAGTGTGAATCATGAAATATATGAATATTATAGTATGCTAATAGCATTGGTAATTATAATTTATAGCAATACTGAAGGTCATGACTACAAGAAAGAATTTAGAGGTGGGTGGATGTGTTTGGAGACAGGGTAAAGCTCATTCAGGGGACATATGAACTGAACACATTTGGGGAGCTTGGGAAATTCGTTTGGGTGTGCTCTGGCAGCTTTCTGCTGTGGTACCTCACTTCTGGCCTGGTCTGTTTTCAGATCACCTCAGGTTTGTTAGCACCTTAGCATTGTAGTAGGTTTTAAGAGTTAAAATGAGGATCTGGATCCATGTGACTGGATAATGATAACACATGTGCATCAAGGAGTAGACACATCAAAACCTGTGGGTGGAAATTAAATGTTGCATACACAGCCTTTATCTTTATATCTATATCTAAACACTGTATACATATATCTGTTCTAAAAGTTGTGCAAATCAAGAAGATAAAAAGAATAAGATAAAAAATTACATTTAAAATACTTAAGATTAATAATGTCCAAGGGACAATCCACGCACTAAGGTTCTAACAATTTAAATAAGGAATAGAAAGGGTGTGACAGCCTCTTTCGATTTTGCTAACAGAAATCAAACAGCAAATGTAAATGGAGCTTGGACTTCAGTAGGTCAATGAGGGTCTTCCATTGATTTCAGTGGAGTCAGGATTCTGCCCTAAAATATTTTTTCATATATGAAAAAGAAAATTTTAGCAGAACACCCATGTTAATTTTGCCAAACACCAAGCTGGAGTCTTATCAGCATAAGTTCTTCATTCAGTTTTAGGCAGTTTCTACTGATTACAAGACAGTCTAAAGAAATCAACTCCTTCTGTGTTTTTCCAACTCCAAACATATAATTGTGAAATTCATAAATAATGAACAATCACGAAATTCCAACCCACACTTGTTAATAAAAGCTTTTGATTTCAAATACTTGAAGTTCCTCTAAATGACAACAATTTCTGGCCTGAGCAGAAAAGGATTTGTTGTCTTAAATATTTCATTGCTCAAGTGGCATATTATCTAGAAAACATTAGATTTCCCAGAGAAAACAAAAGATATTTAAAAATACGTGAGCATAGATAATCACTATAAATTGATGATTTTATTTCTTAATGTTACTGGACAGTAAACTAAAGTGGCAAGTTTTATTACACTAGATATTATTTTGACCCCTAAGTGCAATTTTTTCTTTCAATGCACATTTAATGGAATAGTACAATAGTGCGAGAAGGTTTATATTGTGGTACATGATTGAAAAGCTCAGAATGTGTATTTGTTGTTTTTGTTCCATTGCTTTACTACTGAATATCTAAATTCTGCCTTTCAATTTTAAATTTTAAATGTTTTGTTATATATGTTGACATTTAGTATAACAGATTACAAAAGTGAAAGGATCATTGCCACTAACTAAAAACTATAAGATTAAGAGTTTAATTTTAAATCATTTGCTTTCAAAGACAAATTTCAAATTTGTCACAAAAATCTCACAAATCCTCTATATTTCCAACAAAGGCTAGCTAGGATGTCAGTTATGATATTGACACACTCAAGTCATCCTGTAAGTCAGTACTACAGCTTAAGGGAGAGTCTAATTTAAGGAATGATTACGGAAACTTTAAAACCACCTGGCATCTGAGTGAATACATTTATTTTTAGCTCTATGGTTTTTTATTTCAATAAATTTCATATATAATTTTCGAATTAATCTTTTTTTAAGCTCTTTTCTGCTTTGACCCCTAGACTGCCAGGATTGCAAAACAATCCCCTCTCTTAGGTACTGCATACACAGACTATGATTGTTGATCTATGCATGACTATGGAAGCAGTCCACATGGAATAATTATTCAATACTAAATTTTCCTTCGTAAAAATTCTTGTGGAGTCATTGTTGAAGCAAAGACAGTGCAGTTTATGGATTTTTCATATATTTTTTGGGAAGAGTTACATCACAGATAAACTCTGAAAAATGAGAGTCCTTCCACCTCCCATCTGGGCTTCTGTTAGATAGAGGTGCACACCAAAGTTTCTACTCTTTTCACACAAATTATTATAGTTTACAAATGCATACCTAAATTTAATAGAAACAAAATTTGAAACAAGACATGGTTTGAAGCACTTTGCCAGTAGATTATAAGGTTTTAGTTTCCCTCACTGCAAAATTGAGATGACTGTTTCTCCTGCGTGTCACTCACTCTCTATGCACATTTTTTTGCTCTGTTTTACTAATTATTTACAGTGCCCAAAAACATCATCCCTTCATGTACCTGGTGACTTGCAGTAATCATTTTCTGTAGTCTATAGATTTTTCAAATTTAATTTAGCCAAGGCTTGAATGGATAAAATATCTCAACTTTCCAAAATATCACAACTTGTTCCCTTATGGGTTCTTAAGCCATTTTTGCCATAGATTCACAGAACTGTTGATGTTGGAAAAGGCCTCTAAGATCCTGCAGTCCAACCATTAACCCAGCACTGCCAAGTCCACTACTAAACCATGACCCTAAGCACCATATCTACATCTATTTTGAATACCTCTAGGGTTGGTGAGTCAACCACTTGCTTAGGCGCCCTGTTCCACTGCTTGACCACTCTTTCCATGAGGAAATTTTTTCCTGATATTGAATCTGAACCTTCCCTGGCACAACTTGAGGCCATTTCCTCTCATCCTAGCACTTGCTACCTGGGAGAAGTGGCTGACCTCCAGCTTGTTACAACCTGCTTTCAGGGAGCTGTAAGGAAGGATAATGTCTCCCCTGAGTCTCGTTGTCTCCAAACTCCAGCTTCCTCAGCAATTTGTGCTCCAGGCCCTTCTCTATCTCCATTGCCCTTCTCTGCACATGTTGCAGCACTTCAATGTCCGTGTTGCAGTGTTGTACCAGTGCTGAGTACAGGGGGACAATCCCTGCCCTGCTCCTGCTGGCCACACTATTGCTGATCCAGGCCAGGTGCCATTGGCCTCCTTGGCCACCTGGGCACATCCTGGCTCTTGTTCAGCTGCTGCCCACTAGCACACCCAGGCTTTTTTCCACAGGGCAGCTTTCCAGCCACTCTGCCCCAGTCTGGAGCACTGCATGGGGTTGTTGTCACCCAGGTGCAGGACCTGGCACTTCACTTTGTTGAACCTCATACAGCTGACCTTGACCCATCAACCCAGCCTGTCCAGAGCCCTCTGAAGAGCCTTCCTGCCCTCCAGCAGATCAGCACTCCTACCCAACTAGGTATCATCTCCAAACTGACTGAGGGTGCACTTGCTCTCCTTGTTCAGACCATTGATAGAGATATTGAACAAGACTGACCCCTAAACTGAGCCCTGGGAGCATCTCTTATGTCCAGCAGCCAGCTGGATGTAACTTCATTTTCCACAACTCTGCCCTGACCATCCAGAAAGTGTTTTAGACCGTGAGCAGTGCACTTATCCAAGTCATAAAAAGCCAATTTCTCCAGAGACTGCTGTGGAAAATGGTACCAAAGGCTGTACTAAAGTCCAGAGAGACATCCATAGCCTTCCTGCCATCCACTAAGTGGATAAGACCTTGTTGGTCTTACTCTACATGGGAGACATTGTCTATATTTTTTAGTCTGTATATGACCACCCCACAAAACATCTTTCCAAGATAATAATTATTTTCTTTTCTAGCAATTACAAGCACAATTTGTGGTCTTCTCCCTTGAGTCAGTGTTACTTTCTTTCTAAACTTCTGAAAGTTAGCTGCCAAATCTACTACCTTACTGAGACCTTCCACCACTGAGAGTCTTTTGCCCTCCTGCTTTCCCCTGTGCACATTCTAGTTTTCTAACACTTATCTCTGGCAGTTTGTCTGCTTTCTATCTTGCCTAAGGTAGGCACACATCTTGCACACATCTTACCCTCATCTCCTCTACTACCTTTCCCACAGTGTTTTGAGGCTTTTTTTCTACCTGGCCCTGTATGCCAGAAGGGCCTTTCTGCAAAACCTTTTTTCCTACCACCTTGCCACCTGCCAGAGCTGAGCTGGGTTTTGCACTGTGCTTGTTAAGAACTAATTGATTAGCATTAATGCCGTATAACCAGGTTTTTAAAGACTTTTGCTAGCCTTGAAGAATTTCTCACGTGACCTGTGTGTTCTAAAGAGATCATAATTTCCTAAAGTGACAATCTGAGCTTCCTGATCCTCTTTGAAGCACCCTTTACAGTGATTCTTCAAGTTCCTACTTTGTCTTACAAACATAAGTGCCTTAGGAAATGCTGATAAGTGCACTCAGGTACTTGCCTAAAGACACCAATGTGTAAATGCTGTGACCCTGGGTGACAAGAACAGCTGCAGGGAGGGGCTTCCTGGGCTGCTGCTATCACTGAAACCTCACTATTTGTCAAAGGAATAAACACAATAAAATGAGCATTAGGACATAACAAATGCTAGTTGTAACCATGAATTTTGACAGGATGAACAGCTGAAAGTCAGGTTCGAATTTATCCTCCTAAATAAGGTCTGTTTATTATAGGCACATTGTAAGTTTGGCCTAATGTTTATGGATTGCTGAAGTTTGGGACGAATGGGACCCAGAAGCATTAATTTGTAATGTATTGTAGTGAATGTAGCACCTTGGTGCTGAAGTGTATTGATTATTTTGCCTTCCTAGGAAAACATCTTCGATCAATTAATTATCTTGCTTAGATATTACTCCATAAATTACAATAACATTTGAATGAAACTCGGTACTTATTGTAGATGAAAACTGATTTTTTTTTTCTTATGACCTTAGACATCCAATTGCTCCAAATAGTACTAGTGCATTTGTCCCGTTAGAAGTTTCTATAATATTTAAAACCAACAATAAATTCAAGAAAATAAGAATAAAAATAAGGGAAAATCATATTGAAAACTTTCCTATGTCAATGCCTCAGGTTTATTGGACAATTGATTTTGGATCCTGAATCTCAATCTTCATTCTCCAATTACATTTGTCAGAAATAAAATTATTACCTAGTTGATAAACTGGAGAGTGTATTTGGAAATAAAACTTAGATTTTATATCTTTGGAAGTAGGGACAATTTTGGGACTTGAATGCAAAAGCTTCTGGATCTTTCAGAATTTAAAGAATTATTCTTATGCAACCAGTGGATTTTTCTCTCAGTATATCTGTTAATATTTGACACTGAAATACAGTGTGATTCTTGAAGTATATTTCGCTTTTAGAAAACAGTATATATAAAGAAAAGGAAGAGTGGAGTAGAGATTACTATCTGATTTTTCAGGGAAATAAACTGCTAAAAATATCCCCCTCTAATTTTCTTTTAAAGCAGCCTCAAGGAAGAAAATGTATGTTGCATTTGTCATATCACAAGATGTCTAAAGGCATCGTCTGCACCCAAGCTGTGCAAAATGTGAGATGGTTCACCTCAGTCACTGCTCTTCTAAAGTTTAAATTCTGTCTCTTAAGATAACATAAGGATATTTTAAATTACAAAAGATAATTAATGCACAAACTTTGTTAGCATTTTTCTAAGTAAAATCTTGTAAATATATCATTGGTGAGATAGCTTTAACTGGCTGTTTTTAATGCAGTGGTTAAAACCTTTCAAACCTTACCATCCTGAAGATTTTTTTAATTTTTTTTTAAGAAGTACTGGGTGCAACTAAAATTTGGGCCATTAGGGTTTATTTTGGTATTAATTCTGCTCTTTCATATGTCAGCTGCTGTCAGCATATCCCAAGGCATAGAGCTTTGGTAGCATCAACATCAGAGGAAAGGCTTGAAGAAAGTTGTCTTCACCAAAGATGTTGTCTCATTCTGCACTTATTTGATTTTGAGCTGCAAAGTCTGCTCCTTGGATTATTTTTGCCTCCTGGAGGCTGCCTTGAGGGAAATACACCTAAAGCACAAAGGCATTTTTCAAAGGAAGAAGTTCCATCTTCATTTGTGTATCTTTAAGTAAAGGTGAAAGTGATATGGGGCTGCATGACTTGGGCCAAATGTGCACAGATCAAAATTTAGGTAATTTTGGCTCATGTTTAAAGCAAGTTATGGTATAAAATGATTAGTCCATTTTCTAAAAGTTCATCTCCAAGAGGGCAAATTTTTATTGATGCAGTAGAGCAGCTGCCATATTGGTTGCCAGAGGGGTGGGAAGTTTAATAGACATTTAAAATTTTAGATTGCTCTGGCTCCATGTAGAAGTTTGAGCTGTAAAATAGTGAAATGACAAAAATGGCATAAAGTCCTGATGTCTCCACCTGGAAGGATGCAGATAATTGAGTTGGACTGAGTTGCTGGAAGCTTATCATCTCAGTGCACTTTACAGCAAAATTAATATGCAGACAGAAATCCTTGCATCCTAACAAAACTGTGCACTTTTATAATACAATGAATCTCAGCATTTCCAAGGAAGCTTTCAAGCAGGGTGTAACTTTTATGTAAGAAAGATGTTCTGAGGACTGGAACATCATGCTGCAACACTTTCCAGGCATAAACACACACACACATATATATATAGACATCTGTTCAAAGATAAAAACTGTGAAAATTAATATAAATTTTAAGCTGGTGTAAAAGGAAGTCTGTGATTGAATAGAAGCTCTTGATGTAGGGACAGGAATATGCAAATTGTGCTAAGTTGGCTCTCACCCCGAAACCACCATGGCATTACAGGTGCAAATGGGTGCTTCACAAGATGGTTCACAACTGGCCACTGATCTAAAAAGATAAGAGAGGGAGATAACATAAAGTTGTAGAGTTCTAATCTTGCTTAACCTCATAGGCAAGAATTAATTTATAATATAGGAAAGACAAAGTTATTAGCTGGTCTTGGATTTGGTTTTGGAAAAGTCATTTAAAACAAACATTCTGACTGCTTTGGGATAAAATGAGTGTGAGACCAGACTCAGATCTTGAAATTAACTGCCCTTTTAAGAAACTACTTCTTGGATTAATATGAATAGCTGGTCTCTTTTTTTTGTTTGTTTGGTTTTTTGTTTGTTTGTTTGTTTGTTTTTATTTTGTTTTTTGTTTTGAGAACATACTTATGAGAGAGAATATTGTAGTTGTTTCTGTACCGGGGTGAATAATCTGTGGCTAAAGACTTGGAGAAAGCAGTTAGAGAAGTCTGTCTTTTCTCACATTTGCAAGAGGAAGGCATTGTCAAACGCCTTCAGACTGCGTAGGGGATAAAAGGCACTGATGGTTGGAAGCTGTGTCATGCTCAGTAAACACCCACATGGATGGAATGTATGAGAGATGTCCCACACAGATCTCTGGAAGATTTTAGCAGCTCCTGCAGCTCTGTACATGGCAAAATCAAACCCAGGGAACCTGTCACAAGTTGTACCTATAGAGCAGTGCCTGAATACGGTGAGGAGCTACCTGAGCCACCTTTAAACCCTGTTCACCTTAGAGGAAACAGTTTAGGACAGAGCAGCATGAAATTTTGCATGAAGCATTTTACTACGATTTTTAAGGCACATCCTTGCTACTCCATAAATAACAGCAGTATTAAAAAAAAAAAAAAAAAGACATTATATAATCTAATTCAGATGTCTTTCATTACACAAGGCATAACCAAGTGATATGCATGTGAAAAAAATAAAACCTCACTAGAAATAAGGACATTCCCATCAGCCCCTAAGGAAGGGTTTGAAAGAAGCAGATTGACTTCCAGACACATGATGAAAAACTCCATTGAATTCAGTGGGGTTGTTCTGAAAGCTTCTATCTTAAACCAGGTCAGAATCCAGCCCTTTTTTTCAGATATATATACAACAGAAAAATAGAGGCAAAAAATTCACAGCAGTGATTGAAGGTGGGACGTTGGTTACTGAGGAAAAAGTATATCTGGGAAAGCTACAAAAAAGGAAACTGTTTTCATAGTGCCTACATTTGAGAAATCATTCCTAAAAATTTAATATCTCACAGTATTTTTACTAAGGTTTGCCATGTAGGAAAAATCCTCTCTGAGGAATTCCATATGACTTTGCAATCCACATCAGCATATCATTTCCTTTTCAATCTATTTAGTGATGCATTCATCAAAGATTTAAGTTCTGAAATTTTGTGCAGCTTAGAGAACTCTGTGAATAAACTGTTGAAATATATACACATCATGATTCATGAGGAAGAAAGGGTATGGGGAAAAAGCATGAACCCCTGTGTTTCAGCAACAACAGAATTCTATTTAAGTAAGTATGAAAATCTTGTGGTTTGAAAAAATGTAGTAGAGAGAAAGTAATGTCACATAGTGGATGTGCATTTGGTATGCAGCTTATAACGGCAGATCATCCTTTGGTTTTTCCATTAAAGAAAAATGTAGACACTATTAAGTATATGCATGGTACCAGCATTAATTTAAGGATAAGTTAAGTGGTTCTGGATCAGGAAATTAGATTATAATGAACTCAATGTGATTTCATTGAGGTAAGAGAAATTTAAACTTGATAACTATTTGAAAGAAGAATAGGTAATATGTTAGCATTCTGTTTCCCTGGAGGTAAAAGAGCCTTGACAGGACTGTTTCTCTCATTAAAAGCTGACATGATTTTGTCCCATACAATTTGCTGACTTCACTAGAGAATTTGCAGTTATCTGACACACATGTTCTTCATGTTCCTAATGGATGAAAAATCTAATTAAATATATGCATATACAATTAAATCTCTCCATGGCTTCCTTGGAGTGGAAGTTTACTAAAATGTTTTTAAACCAGATTACACTCAGAACTGTTGGGCATAGGACCTTACCTTATATTTCAAGCTACCTATTTGTAAAGGAAAGTGTCAAAATACACCATTAGTTAGGAAAGGGGAGCAGCTATAGGATAATCACACATATTGGGCCAGATCTGAACACACTATAATTCTACCAAGTCCTTTTTTTTATTTTTTATTTCAGGTTCTAAATTATTTGATGAAGCTGTTGTAAATTGGATACTAGACTTGAAAATTAAATACATTTCTAATTATTAAATTCATTTTTACTCATCTTTTCAATGAAATAAGACCTATATTGACATTAAAAACTGAGGTAATAACATATGGAGTGGATCTGCACATAGACATGTGGACAACTATTACTGTACCTACAATTAATTAATTTGGAGTGCTTATCAGTAAGATGCATGTTGGAGTTTAAAATTAACTATCAGAATGTTTGATTTTAGTTCATCTCTATGCACAAAATTCTTTCAAGCTTAAAGTATATATTAAAAGTCAATATTAGAGTAAATATAAAGTCCAGTAATTTTCTTACTAATTTATCTTTCTGTACTCCTATAGATGACCTTTCCATGTCTCAAAGCAATTTCTTGGGAGGATGTTGCCTGAAATTCACAACATGAAAAGTGCTTTCTAGATGATTACCTACCCTAAACAGATGAACAAAAAAAGCAGAGGAAAAAAAAAGTTTCAAGCATTTTGACAGAAGATTTGAAGAACATTTGGAGACAAGATATAATTAGAAGGCTCTGACCTTCTGCAAATTGTGAACACTTTCCAAGTATATAACTTTTATGAAGCCTTAGTCAGATTTATTTAAAATTTCCCCCTTTTATTAATCATCTATCAAAGCCCCAAGGGCATGATAGAGGAATTAGTTTGGTTGCTGAGTTATAGGCTTGCAGGCTTGTCCAGGGGCTGTTCTTTGCACCTTTTTCTCTGTGTCCCCACACTCCTTGCCCTTGCTGTCTCTGGCATGGGATTCCCAAGGAAATGCACCGAGCTGGCAGCAGAGGAAAGAGATACAGGCATTTGTAAGGCACTGCCAAATCTGATGGGTTCCATGAGCTATCTTCAAATACAGATAAGCACAGGGTGAATTTTGTCTCTAGAGCCTTACACTGAAAGCCTGAACTGAACAGAGACTGCTTTTTAATTCCACAAATGTACAGTACAAGGAGCACTGCATATTTGCAGTTTATATAATTACATAACCAAGTCTATGAGAGCTGAAATGTTCCTAAACATTAATAGTTATACAATCTCTAAGTTACCATAGAATTTGGAAGAGGTAAACAATCCCAGAAGCTGTAGGGAGGAAAAACACCTATTTTCTAAATGTTGTTTAAGAATTGAATCTGTTTTTGATTTCTTCTCTCCATTTGCCTGCCTCTTCTCTTCTGTATTAATGTTATTTAGAACTTCTGTGCAAAACTGACTTCGGAGCACTGATTCCTGACCTTCTCACAGTTTTCCTTTTCCTCATCTCTTCTGTTTTCATGTTTTTTCTCAATTCTGCCCTAATTAGAAAGATATTTTACTATCTGGGTGTACTTGTGTTAGCAGTGCTTATGACAATGTGTTCTTTTGAACACTGTTAAGGAATAGCTCAAGTGCTTTTCTCTAGTGGTGGCTAAAGGTTCAGTCCAGTTCATTGAAGCAATTGTTTCTTTTTCTCATTAGTATCAGTGTTTACAGGGTGAGACTGCAGTCCACTCATTTGTCTCCCAGCAGATGATGCAGAACATCAGTTTGGGGAGAAAAGAACACAGGAGGGAAACTGGATTTGCTGTTTATGATTTCTGAATTCTTTTCAGTGCTTCCCTAAACGTGGCAGAAAGCTGAATCAGACCTTGTGTTTCCTCTGAGGAATCTTGAGGAAACACAAGATCACATTGCATTTTTAATATGAAAATTCACCTATTAGAGGAGATGCACTCCATTCTTTAGGGAAGGCAGAAGAAATATATTATTCAGAATTGTACATTTTAGGTCATGCTTAGACCTAATCCATAACAGAACTAATAATTTTATATACTTTGCTTAGAATTAATTGACTGTCTGGGTGTCGTTTGTTGGTTGACTTTTGCTTTTTTGGGGGGGTTTATTTGGTTTAGTTTTTTAGTCCAAAGGGCTCTGGTATATACATTCCCTAAAAAAATCAGAAATTTCTAAATCATTTATTAACAGCTAGGTACTGTGTTAACATTACTCTAAACCTATGTAAGACATAAAACCTATTTTATTGTAGGTTGAAAGAAACCAACTTTTTATTTAAGATTAATATTTTCAGAGATATCATTTTGGGTATGCTTTCCAAACTCTCTTGACAAACACACAAAATATTCTAACAAAAGACAAGTTAAGTTTGCAATTAATGCTGAATATAGTATTTGCAAGACCACTGTGCTTTGAGAGTTAATTTGTAATCCTTTGATATCGTTGAGCATGTTTTGTCCCAAGGGCAGCATGAAAGCCAACTACATTTGACCACATTTACCTGGGCAAATCTTTCCCATCAAAAGAAACATTAATCTATATACACTCATGCACTTCAAATTATAATTTAAAAATTGTTCATCAATTAATTCACTATGTTCATGGCACCCACTACGTTTATTTTTTTCCTTTATTATCAGAATTTTAGGCCTTAAATATGTACTTCAAGATAAGTGAAGATTTTGTGCAGTAGCACATAGGTCAAACTGGTGCTTAATCCATGGCTGTGTTTCCCCTGGGACACTGATGTCAAACTTCAAACAAGTCTGAATAAGAGAATCAATTAAAGGAAGGTAGAACACAATAATTTAGAAGCTAATCTCTCATTTTTTAATATTATTTAAAATAAGACTTACCCTTTTGATGTCTTTCCAAACTAGATCTCAGAGGCCTCTAATAGAAGAAGAAACATGCTATCCTCATTAACATTCATTAAGCATGAGTTATTAAAAAAATAGCAAGCATCAGTTATTAAAAAAAAAAAAGAAAGAGCCTGATAATAATACCTGGCAATTGACTGTACTAGTGCAAAATCATTCATTTATGGAGTTTCAGTGTAGTAGACTCAGATTCTGTGGTCAGTATATTCCCTCAGTATTTTTATAGAGATTTCTAGAGGAATAATATCAATTATTTCCTTACAGTTATCTTATATCTAATTCTTTTCAGTAAGAAATGACAGAGCTGTATCCTGAAGGATTCTTAAGTCCCTATTGGTTTCATTAGATACTGAGGGAGCTACCCTGCTTGCAAGATGGAATATACATGTATCCTATCTTCAAATGATGGGGTTCATATCTTCCAGGATGCTGAATGTAGCTTATAAAGTAAAGAAAAGCCAAACAGCTGGATCACAAAGTAGAATTTGCAGGCGATTCCTAGGCAATGGCATGGAACAAAATGAATTATCAAGGAGTTTCTACTAAATATGTGATCTTTTGGGCAGGTATAGACAAGGAACATGATGACCTGTAACATTATCACCTGCCACCAATTGGTGCTGTTACAATTTCACTGTACCCTGCCACAGCACAAGCACTAGAGAATTCCTGACTTTTTTCCTTTTTTTTTTCCCTTGTGGCATGTCTGTCATGGATAGAATGGTCAATCCAGCTTCACACCGTGTCTGACAGCCTCGATGCTGCTGCATCTTTGGTATGCCTGCTCTGATCAACAAGCTGCTGCCTCGTAATGTCTCATGATGGGCCCGAGCATAAGGAAAGGGATTTTCTAGAGAACTGCATTCAAAGCTGTCCCTCCTTATAAAACCATGTGTGTCTTTACAGCCTGAAGGCAGCTGCAGACCTGATTCAGCTCTCCAAGCCAGCAAAGTCCTTGTTGTGACTTTAGCAGCAGTTGAGGAAGTACCTACAGATGATGATAAATGCATTGCATAATAACAGTGTCAGCTACTCTAATTTGACTTCCTTCATATACAGACTGGTGGTGCATAGGTTGTGCCCTTCACAGCAGGGAAATGGGCAATGGGATGCACCCAGGAGCTGGGCTTTGGGAGCACAGCAAGAAAAGATATTGGGAACAAGTTGTTAAGAGGACTTGCCTCTAATAGGGTTCTTTGGCTGTGAAGTGGCAATTTCAATCATGCTGAAATTTGCACATAAATACACTTGTCTGTTAGAGGTAGCGTTTGAAACAGAGAAAAGAAATATCATTTCTAAAAATGCAGAAATGTAGGGGGAAAAAAAAAAAGATCTATTTCCAGAAATGTTTTCAGCATAATGGCCCTGTTGGAATCTTTCAACCATAACGTGTTATCCATTTAATAATCATGTCTGGTTATACCAACTTCCTGTATAATAGTGACTATGATTTTCAAACTATTAAAATTATGCATTTTATAGGTTTTTAGCTCACTGATTTTAAATTAAGTATATTCATATTGAGGAGTTTTTGAATATCTGTCACTAAGGAAGTCATCAAAATAGATTGTCAGGTAAATTAAAGCAGCAGTAAAGCATCTCAGCAAAGAGATATTTCTCTTTTATGAGTGGCTGCTTTTGAAGTATGTTGAGGAGAGGTGAGTTCTGGGAGTGTCTTGTCTTATGTGTTCTTTAAATTAGAATATATTTGAAATCAACTGTCTTAGTGTTCTATTAAGGCAGAGATGATGGTCATGTACAAAGACTTCTGGGCAGTCTGTGGCTGAGAGAGATGAGGAACTTCACCTCATTCACTTTGTTCAGTCAAGAGAAAACACTGCCTATCACATTTTATATGTATTGTTTGCTCTCATACACAAAGAAGGGATGCACAGCTGTATATATATATACACACACACGTATGTGCATTCATATATAATCAAGGTGTGTGGGTGCCTATAGAAAGGGAGACCCCATGTGTGTACATATGCTCTCTGTACATCTTGAGTACAATTTCTTTAAATTGCAGGTTATGCATGGTTAAACATATGACAAGTCTGAACATAATAAACTCCCATCATATATTATTCGCAAATTGTGATCTGAGAAATGCTGTCTTTCTATATTGCTGAGAAACAAACATTTTTGACATGAACAACTGGAAACAGAATTTTTTTTTAAAATCTAAGTTTGGATTCTGCATACCAGTATGATTTTTTTAAAGGGGATGAGAGAATAGAAGATTTTTATGGAGCTTAGTATTTTTTCTGAAGAATGGAAACATTTTAAATTAGAACTAGTCCTTCAATAATGATAAGTTGTTTGATTGTTATGCTATGCTTCTTAACGTAGAACTTTTCTGCAGCAAAAGGTTAATTAGTTGGGAAATGAAATACAGAAAACTATCATGAAAGAGACGGTGTTAAGTCTTCCTTTTTCTGCCTGTCTACCAGTCTTTTTCTAGAATATACCCTCAAAGAGGGTAAAGGTGCCTGTGTAATTGGACATTCATTAGTGAACTGTACTGTCTTGATTCATTCACACAGAGGGAAATAAATGAATTTCATTTTCCTATAGATTATTACCATCTTTGATAGTCTTTAGTTTGAGTTTTGTTGTTTTGTTCTGTTTTTTATTTTTTTTTTCTTAAGAGAAAAGTCCAATCGTTCTCTTGGTAAACTTTTCTAAAGTTGTTTGGTAGGAATGTGTGGCCACAAATCATAGACTTTTCTGTCTGCTCCTCGGGAGGTATTACTGAGAAGGTACTATCTCACAGCACAAACTCCATCACAGGAACTGACCAGAGACAAGCAGGTAATCCATGTGCCACTTACCTGGGACACATCTGTGTCAAATGTAATGAAAATGATGAAAATATGAAAGCACTTAGGGCCTCAAAGTACTCATATAACAGTAAAAAGTAAAAAGCTTAAATAGTACAGAGCTAATGCCCGACCAAATTTGTGTCTGCAGCTATGTGTTTTATGTAAAGATTTGCAGAAACACAAATATATAAAACAGACGAACTTGAGCACGCATACCTCTCCATGTTTTTGATTTTCTGTCTTAATATCTCTCACTTTCACCTGCACTTCTTATGCAACTCTTTCCAGTTCTTTCCAAATTTCTAAAGTTTTTGCCCTCTGCCAGCAGTACTTCTTAGCTGTAAGAAGAAACTGAACTTTAGGTAAATACTAGGCTGTTTCACACTTTTTAACTGTTAAATGTGTATTTTTAATACTCTGAAATCATTCATTCCAAGAGTTATTTTCATCCGGCAGAGAAGCAGAAATAGGACTACATTTAATCACAATTCAGCTTGAATTTTGAATATTAAATGTTCATAATTAAAGCTTCTAAACAATTTACAGAGCTAGTAATAATTACAGGAATTAATTTGTAAATTTCTTTAATTAAAAATGATTTTGGCAAATTATAACTTGCTCCTGAGAAGTTTAAGAATAGAATTTGAAGCAAGGTTTTGTACAACTTTGTTCACTGCTTCAAACCCTCCAGTTTCTCTGGGGTATATATGACAGCTAAATTTTAATTGTAGTGAGATCATTTTTAGTTCAACACATGTCTATTCTGTACTGTCATAGATATATAAATTTAGGGGGAGATGGGCAGGACTACTAAGACATGTCTTATAATCATCTCTTTGTGATGTGTTTGAAGCAAAGCGGTCTAATAGCAGCTTTGGAAAAGAGTTTTTTATTTTGCATGTTTGCTAGGCAGAAAAATAAACTGAAGGAAGTGTTCAAACCCATGGTGTTCATGTGGTACATCTTGGACTAGTCAAGGCACATGACATTCCTGATAGGAAGGAAATATAACCCTTAATTTGACATTATTTCCTTCTATTTTTCAAGAGAAGACCTTTAAGTCTGGAACATAATGAACTTGCAGAATTAGCCCAAACTTGTTCAAACTCTCTGCAGTGTAATTCTGATATGTATGCATACAGGAAAGCAGGAAATGTTCTTGAGCTTGTTATCAAGTGAGACAAGGTTAATTAGTGACTAGAATAGCTTTAGCATTTATTTTACTCTGTTCTATTTTACTACCTGTTCTTTTTACTTCCAGTATAAAATTTCCCAGTTTTAATATGAGAAAGGAGTCACTGTTGCTTTTCACAAAGCAACACTTTGCTGTCTCTTTGAAGTAACTAATGAATGTATATTTAATATGCAGGGTGGTTGTTCACCTGTGGGTTTTGGTGTTTGTTTTTGGTTTTTTGGTTGGTTGTTTTTTATTAAGTGTATAGATTATTTAGACCTATACTTTTGGAAAGAAACATTGATTGATTTTTCAAAGGTTCAGTAGCCAAAATTACAGCTGGATTTTCAAGGATTCTGTGTCTGTGCTGAGCAGCCTTCAGTATAGCAAGGATTTTCAAAGGTCTCAAAATACAGTTTGTCAATACTTTGAAAATAAACTTGTTTCTTTGATGAGAAGTACACAGCACAAGTACTTGCTGGAAGGTGGCATGAATAGAAACATTGTTGTCCATACAAAGGAAAAAACTGAATTGCTAATTAATATCCAGCTGAGAGTTAAATTTGAACATATTTATAACTCTTCAGGTATACACAAGACTATCTGAGTTTCATGTTCTTCATTATTGCTTTGTAGTCCAGAACAATATGATGTCAGTTATTTTTTTTTTTTTTTCCAGCTCACTGTGTACGTAGGGAACTGAGTCCCACTTGCCACTGGGATTCCCACACAAATTCATATTCTCTCTTTAACTTCTGTCACTATTATGCATTCAGGAAAGAGTCTCTATAGATTGAAAAGGACTATTTATCACTAAATCTTAAAGACTAAAGTCTTTAAAATTCAAGCTAAATTTAAGATTTCAGCTAAAAGCAGGGATGCAAAATGCTTAAAGTGAGTTAATATTTCAATAATCCTTTCTGTTTTCTACTTGGTGTTTATATCTAACACTCTGTTACTTCATGTTCTTCAAAGTTACAAATGAAAAAATTTTTTTTTTCAAAATTAAAACGCAGTACAGCTCGCATTCCTTGACAAGGGTCAATATTTTAAAACATTAGGATAAACAGACACAGACCCAAATGCTCTTACCACAAAAAATACCGTAAGAGAGATAAAAGCTCGTGAAAACTAGCATGTGTTTTCATTTTGCTTTTCTTCACTCTCTCTGCTCTGAAGAAAAGGGATTTCATATTGCTTTTGTAAGAAAGTTGGTTTCTTTTGGTGCAGACACTGAACCTTATGGATTGGTCTACACTGTAAGCCACTGGAGCAGACTCTCCTGTCCAAACTGAACAGAAAATCCCCAGTTAGAGAGTGGAGAAGAATTCAGCAGCAGAACAGGGAGAAAGTTTGGTAGTCTAGTGAATATTGTTGTGTTTTCAATTATCATGTCAACACAAAGAAACAACCTTAGCTGTCTAAAGAACTGCATTACATCTTTACTCATGTTTTAATGTCTTAAGGAAGATCTACTCATCTAAACTTTTACAGTCACCTGCTGTCAATTAACAAAATCCAACCTTTAAGGAGAAGTTTAGAGTGCTTCATTTTTTGGTGACTCATTGGATTAGATAATCATGGGCATCCTAGAGCTAGGACGATCTTCCCAGCAGTTCTAGTGAACTTGGCTAATGAACACTTTTAAACAAGGGAACACTCTTGCTCAATTGGTCAATTAAGAGACTTGTAACAATGAAGAAGTGACTCTCTACCATCTTCTTTAATTCAGTCTGAAAAACCAGTGAGATTTCGAGACTTCAGCTCTCATTTAACTTTGATTTGGTTTAAAGGAAGTAATAAGACTGAATCTCATATGAGGAATGTATGGGCTAAGTAAATGTAAATGCCATCACCATTCTCTTGAAGGCTTTTTTCTTTGTCACAACGGCATGATATGAATTTTCAGAGCTTTCTGTGTTTATTCTACACAGGAAAAGAAAACTTAGTCCCTCACATATACTATTTGAGTAAATCCAGTTTTCTATATGTGCAAATTTGAGGTCCCAAATGCAGAATTTATTTTGAAATAAAAATCACCCTCTGTATTGTAATTTGAATTTTCAGTATTTTAAAATGTAAAGCAAGTAACTTTGTAATATTCAGTGTCTACATCTATGAGGACACTTTCCTAGACTAGCTAGTGTTAAATGTCTTATTTAATGTCTGCACTATGCCTTAAATAATAATAGTAATAATAATAATAACAATAGCAATAATAATAATAATAATTTAAGTTGGAAGAGGTCTCAAGGTCATGCAATTGTCCAACCTTCTGTGTTACATGAATCCAGCTTCTTGTTTTAACTCAGAAGAACTCTTAGATTAAGGCTCGAGTTTATGGTTAGCTGCAGCAATTGAACAGTTTTCCTTCATCCATGCTGGAACAGATTTTCTACCCCAAAATCCAAAAAAGGTGTGCTTTATCTCAATTTGGAATTTGTCCTATTCTACAGTCTGTTAAAGAATGAAATTGAATCTAAACCAAGATGTATATGTAGAAACGTCATTTGGATATCTTCAGATAAAAGTGATTTACTTGAGACTCCTGAGGTCATTAACTAACTTACTTTGGATTTTGCAGATAAGTTTTTCTGATTTTTTTCCAGTCTGATTTCCTTCTTCTGGTATATTCTCAATAAATATTACATGTACTATTCAACAATTCAGGTAAGTGACTTTTCTTGTAGAGAAAATAAATAAATAAAAATCAAACTGCAGTATTCAATCTTTCATAGGATGTCCTTTGCAAGCTGGGAACAGCAATGGTTCTGTCTACACTTTCCTCACAGCCTGATCCACTAAGGACCTTTACCACAACAGACCTCAAAATTCAATCCAAAGCAGAAAATTGCAGTCAAACTCCATCATGAAGATTCCCATGTATTAAATTACTGCAGAAAGGTCAGACTATGCAAGAGTTATGTCGCTCATTTCCTGTGTGTTGACAATCATGAAACGTAACCAATGCAGAGACGCTGAACTGAGCCTGCAGAGCTGGGGCAGTAGGTACTTAGGTAGTGTTAATGCTTCGTTTATGCCTGACATTTAAGCAGCTCTGTTGCTCCTCATCAATGAAAGCAGAGATCAGCTGCAGTCCTGGCACTGTCAGTTCACCTCATTGCTATAGATGACAACTGCAAATTACTATATACTTCTTTTTCATTTCATCTCCTACACAATTCTGTCCTCCAAGCAGCCGGCTCTTCTTCAGTCAATCAAAAGACAAACACAAACGTCTTTTTGCAGCTTGGGCTCCCCTATGAGTTCTCACACGAGTTCTCACAAGGACAAGAAATACTCTGAGAGCATTCCTATTCATGTTTTGGATTCTGCAGCAACTAGAAGCCCTCTGATGCATTCAAAACATCACATAATCATATTACCTCTTCCTATAGTTGTTTTAACCTCCTCCCCAGACTCCAGTACCTGCTCAGGAATACCTGTGGCAGATGATTAATTCATTAAGGTTAAAACACTGCCATTTGTAGGAAAATGCTCAAAGGAACAGAAGGTAAGATTTGGAATATTCACCTCATTCTGAAAGACTTCAGTAGTTTCTGCTTCGTGCAGAGAAGGTTAAGGGAGGATTTGATCATGGATTGCAGATATCCACCATGGAATGAGATATTGACCAGTGCAGGCTACATCAACTCACAGAGTAAAAACACACACATACTTGAAAAGCTGAAGTTTGAAAGCAATCAAATTTGGGATAATATTCAGCTGTACAAAATGAGGGTTATATTCCACTGAAGCAACTTACCAAGGGAACAATTAATCTGTTGCTTTAAAATTAAAATCACATTGAATAATATGCATTGAAATGACACACGTTAGTTTACCTGCAAGTTACTGAATTTAAATCATTAAACGGAGAGAAGAACCATTAGTTCTCTGAAAGAACTTTTGAAAAAGTCTGTGGCCTGCTTTATGGTCACTCTGGACTTTTAAATCTTTGTGGTGCCAAGCAGACAAGAGTAACAGAATATATATTAAAAAAAACTTAGGAAATGCATAAATCACATTTCATTTGTCACAGAATCATGGAAGAGTTTGGGTCAGATGAGTCCAACTCAGAATATTTAATTAATCTGAATTCTTAAATATCAGCTAATTCCAACCCCTCTGCCATGGGCAGGGACACCTTTCCACCTTCCACTAAACCAGGTTGCTCAGAGCCCCATCTAGTCTGGTCTTGAGCACCTCCATATGTCATATGGAAGTGTGAGAATAATTTTTGTTCAAAAGAATTTTGATCCACAGGCTTAGAGTGGGAGAACAGATGAACCCTACAATGAGAATAAAATGCATCTACCAGCTCATTGCTTCTTTTTATTTGGTAATATCTTTATACATGGCATTACTTAATTTGCTTTCCTAAAATATGTAGATTATAATGAAATATTTGAATGCTACCCACAACTTTAAAATGAAGTTCCAATTCTTACAGTTTGTATTTATTCTGTATTTCACTATTACAGGGTAGTCATTTCATTATATTGAATCATCGTGGTCCTATAATGAAAACCATTAATTTTTTTAAATCAGTATGAGTATAAACAAAAAGAAAAGAAAAAAAAAATCATGTCATGCCACTCAAATATGATTGCTTTTTTGATGGACCTACAAAATTAGGGGATGAAGGATATGCAGCAGATATATTTGCATTTTAGTAAAGTATGATCATGCCTTTGAAACTCCTCTTACAAAAAGGATCCACATTCACTTGAATATGATTGCTATTACATAGAGGAAAAACTAGATGAAAGACAATGAACAAAGTGAACTTTAATGTGGGGTGAAGTGTAGATGGCTACTCCAAACATATGCATTAAAATTAATTTTATTCAATGTATTCTGGCCTGATCTGGAAGCTGGAGTAAATAGCATTAAAAAAAATTTGCAAATCATGGTGTGCTGGAAAGCAAATTTCACTGAACATGGTGTGGATCAGTAGGGAAGTCTGCCTCTTGCCCCAGTGTCTTCACTTTACTGTGACATCCTAAACAAAATACAGTAAATACACATTGGCTGAACAAGTATTAGAAAATTTGCTTACTCAATAATTCAGTTTTAAAGACCTAAATGATTCCATATTTCCTGTTTCAAAATAGGTCTAATGTGTATTTTCCTTCCTTTTTGGAGAAACTGCCAGTATGGACACGGTATTCCTTCCAGTAAGGACCTCTGGATCCTGCTGATAAACTGTTCTACATCCCTGCCTTTCCCAATGTCACTGAGCAAGACTGAAGTTTTCCAAAGAAAAACAGGTTTAGCACCAAGGAAAAAAAAAAGGGTAAGTATGAGGAAGTTTTGCATGACAGTTTTATTACCAAAGAGGGTTTTAAAAAATGTTAGTTAATTATTTGGACCGTTAGACTGTTAAAATGTTAATTGAAATGACAGTAAACCATTATTGCCACGTATGTGGTATCTTTTGTCCAAAAAATATTTTGACTAGAACTCGTTTTGCAATGTTTGGCGTTATGAAAGGGAGTTTATCCAGCATAAAAAAGAAGAAAATCATGTAATATGTTTTACTTAACGTTAGATTTGTATGATATCCCTTATGAAAGAATGTTTAAAGCATTACATAACTGATTATTAGCTAGCTAAACTTATAAATTTAGAAGCCAAATAACTTAACAGATATAGAACCATTTATTTTATATCTAAATCCTTTCAGAAAGACTTTTCTTTGTCAGCTTTAGCCTGGGTACTAGCATGAATTTGAAAGTATTACCTCAATTTCTTGGAAAAGTCTTATAAAAAAAAAAATAAAAGCCAGCCCAAACCCCCAAACCAAATAAATAATCTAGCAATAAGAAACTCTTCTCTTTTTAATTTTTTTTCTAATTTTGGGGGATTTTTGCTTATAATCCTGTGAAGCTCTACATGTCACAATCTCTTAAGAAACACAAAGATACTGAAAATAGATAATACAGATATAGATGTACAGCTCAACAGTGGGATCCTACCCTATCCCTTCAATATATCAGTGAAAAAAAAAATCCAAATAAGCCTTATTTTTTATTGTTATCATGAGTAACCCGTTGAAGATTATAGAATTTCTCTCAAAATAAGATGCTTCTCTGATTAGAAATGTTTGATAAACTTATCTGATATTTTGATTTTCCTAGATTTAAGAGATGTATTCAGTTTCAGGATTGTCTTAAGATCAGGCTCACTGCTCTGATTCCCACTGAGAGTCTTATTCCCTCAGTTATTCACAGAGAACTGTATTTCTCAGCATGATTACAGGACATGGGATCTACCTGTCTTTATTTTTTCTTTATCCAGAAATTCCTGAGGAAAGGCTGTGCTGCTGTTTCTACAAGGCTGAAGCCTGTATAGAAACGAATCACTCTGTCTGAATAACTTGCCTTGAAATGCTATCTATTTCCCAAACTCCAATTTTGCCTCTTGCTTGTTATTGCCTGCATGCTCCAAGTGCTCCAAGGCATTCAGTTTTGTTTGTATGGTGCTTACCAGATGGTTTTCTCCAGCTAAGAATTTTCAGCCCAGACTCACTAATGGCTGTCAGGCAGCAGGCTCACTCAGCTATCTCAAGTTAAGTGGAACCCATTAATTTTGCCATCTTGCAGTGACTTGCAGTTTCCATCTAAAGGTAGTTAAAAATTTACTTCCCGTCTTTCTTTTTCCTTGCTACCCCCTGATGCGTATTGCTATTTTTATTGCAACATGCAGTTGTTTTAGAAACATGCATTTCCTAAGTGGTTTGCTTTGTCACAGGGAAAGTCACAAAGTACTGAATTTTATGGCGAAATAAAAAGGATAACCTACCGACGAGTACTCCTTTCATTTCCACCCTATTTCTAAATTGTAGAGCTAATGGACCAAAAAGATTTTTTGTGCTTTTTTCTACCCACAAACTTTGTCTGCATAGGAAAAGAGATATACATGCAAACTTTATGTGACCTATAGAATCTTTCTGGGGGGCAGCACCTCCTACTACAGTGCTGACGAGACCCACTGATTCTAAACATCTCAAAGTCTCCACAAATAGTGCACTCTTAGTGCGAGCACATTTCTGTCTGTGAAATATAAGAAAAAAGTTCACCAGCCATATTAGGTGCAACCCTGACAGAGCTTTCACTCAATTAATGCTATGGCAAAATTAAAAAGGGAGGGGCGGGGGGAAGACCTGCCATACAGTGAGAGAAAATAATTGCAGCACTGTTCACTAAGGAATAATAGATCACCCTTTTACACTACTAATTTGCCTTGCTGCCTCTACTAACAGCCTCTGGATCCCACCTAATTGTACCCCTCTGCCAGAGCACATTGTCAGGTCTGCTGCTCTGGCTGTCTTTTGCTCACTTCTCATTGTGTTCACTGACAAATGATGAGACACTGAAGTATGAAGAAATGCAAACTACATTATAGGAACTCTTCAAATCACTTGAATTAGCCAATTGGCTGTGGAAACTTTCCTTCTAAGTGTTGTTCCACTACTGAGGAAAAAAAGGCTTGTACAGAAAGAGGTCAAACTTCGTATTTATGACTAAGACTTTTTGTCTCCATTAGTTTTTACAAAAGGAAACACTGATTTTTTTTTTTTTCTCATTCTGTTATTTCAAAACCTCTTTTTCAGGTAAGAAAAAATTAATTATAGCTATGAAATCTTTCAGGTACAGAATTTTTGGTACATAATTCCCTTTCCAGATTATAATTTACCAAGCAGTTAGTACTTTCATTGCTTAGACCCTCAGATATGAACTTTGGGGAGCTACAATTCTGTCTCTAGATAAAGTTCTCAGCTCTCAAGATCCAGCCAATTATGTTATTTTGTACATTAACTTGTCCTCTGCAGCCTAGATATCTGGGAATGAGCAAAACCTAGGCGTAGCATTTACTCTGGTATTTTCAGCAGATTATTAATGGAGCTATTTCCCATCGTCTTTCTTACACTATGAAAAAAATACAGAGAGAATAGAAAATTTCGATATAGACACAACAGGAAAACTATTTTCCTGCCACCTCTGCCTTTTGGGAGCTTTGTGCATATCCTATGTGTGATGCTTTTTAGCATTAGTAACTGATCTGTTCATCATGCTATCAACATGTTCAACAATAAAATAGAATAAATAATCTCAGCACAAATTATTCTATACTCTGAAATAAGATCTGCATATAATTCAGGAAGCCTAGAATGTGGCTTATTTTCCATTGGTATGTACACAAATATCTATGTTGATTTTCTGTCCAAAAGTTTTCAGTTTGCTTGTTGTGAATTGCTTATCATTTATTTGTCATCAATATAATGTTTTAGGAATTGATTTCCAATTCCTTAGCTGAAGCTGGATGGTAATTTGGAGTTAAAGTGTAGCACAAAGGAAGTACTTTTATGCTGAAATGAGCATGGAAAAAACCCTCAATATTATAAAAATAGAGTGGCAAAATTATTTTATAATTTTTCATACTACCTGGAAACTGTCTAATTTGATGACATTCAACTATTCCATTAAAAGCCTGAAAGTTAAGGCTCAGATTGCTATGTATTCAAGGACTGCAGAGTGAAATGCTTTCTGTGCCCCAGACACAGAGGGTTCCAGAGCCATGCCAGGGCACAGCTGAGTCCTGCAGTGGTGTCTGGGCAAATGTGAGGAAGGACAAAGTGCTGCCCATCGGTGACAACGGAGGGGAAAGTGTGAGAAATCTCTCTGAGCTCTGTGGTGAGAGAATGAGCAGGGGCAGGAGGTGCTGCAGATGTTTGTGCAGCCTTTGAGAACCTCATGACAGAGCAGTTATTCCCTGTAACCACTGGACAGTAGATAAGAGCCCATGCAGTTCCTGCCTTGATTTTCTGGCAGAACCTGCAGCCTGTGGAGGAGCCATGCTGAAGGTGTCTCTGCCTGATGGACTTTACCCCTTGGAGAGGATCCGTGCTGGAGCAGTTCTTGAAGAGCTCACCTTGGAGCAGTTTGTGAAGGTCTGGTTCCAGTGGGAGGGACCCCATGTTGGAGCATGGGAACTACATGAGGAAAAAGGAGCAGTAGAGTCAAATTGTTATGAACTGAACATAACTCCCCTTGTCCTATCTCCCTGCACCAAGACAAGATTCCACAAAGGAATGAAGCTGAGCCAAGGAAGAAGGAAGGGACAACAGTCAGGTTATGACCATTTTGAGTTTATTTCTCCTACTCAATTTGTAACTCCGTAAGTGATACATTAAATTAATTTCGTCCATATTAAATCTGTTTTGCTCATGGTGATAACCCATAAGCAAGCTCCCTGTTTTCATTTCCAGCTAGGGGCTTTTCCATATTTTCTCCTCCTATGCTGTTGAGGAATGGGAGTGAGAGAGTGGCTGGATGTGCATCTGCCAGCCAAACAAGGCAGCTCACCACACTTCCAAAAACAGTTAAAATGTACTGTCACTCAGAATCTGCTTTCTCCTTCTGAGGCCATAAACACGACATTATTGTCATGAAATGAATGTCAAGTACACTTTCACTTTCCAAAACTGTTGATATTATTGAATATTATTAAATAATATTAATAAAGTTGGAGTTGAGCCTTCTCTGTGCATACACACTCCAGCTAAATGGTTATATGCATGACAACACTGGATTTTGTGGAGTGTTTACAATACTTGGATTTCAGAAAATTTGTGCCTGATTTTTTCAAGTGCAAGAATAAGATTATAATATTTTACCAAAAATATTCTAATAATGCAGCCAGAAGAGTAACTGAAATTAATTTTATTAAAGTTGATTTTTAAATTATTTTTTTCTTTAAGGGAAGCTGTTCATGAACTAGCCTGTTCATTTTAATTCAGTGGTCTTTTAGTATATTTTTTGTGGTTAGGAAAAAACTTCCTAATGTACAAGTTCTTAAGTTTTCAGAAATATTATTAAGTTGGTGAGGTAGAAATAAGTTTTAAACAAGTTATATTTTTTATAAAAGATATTAAATTAAAGATTTAAAAGCAACTGTAGGTTATGCTCAAATTTGTAGTGCTATAAACTTCAAGGTTTTTCACATTATTATTATTATTATTAAAAGAACTGACAGCAATGACTCAGTATTTTTGTATTTCATTTATGACACACCACAACACTTTGTGATTAAAGTTAAAATGAAGAAAATGTTTTTGATTGATTTACAGTAAATTTAATCTTTGATTAACATTTCACAAGGAGGAAAAATAAATGAACATGCTATAAAACATGCTAATGATGATCATGATAATTGAGAAT
Organism: Acridotheres tristis; assembly: GCA_037013685.1. NCBI lineage: Eukaryota > Metazoa > Chordata > Aves > Passeriformes > Sturnidae > Acridotheres > Acridotheres tristis. The sequence continues at coordinate 6,654,495 of CM072884.1, forward strand.
GTTCTTAGAATAGATAATGCCTTAATGAAGGCTTCAAGATTTCATGTAGATATTCCCCCCTGCAGGTTTTACAACAAGCAGAAGAATCTTCGAAATAATCAACATTTTTTGAAAAACTATATTGGATTTAAACTCTTTCTCACATAAAAAAACAAAAAACCCCAAACAAACAAACAGAAAAAAAAAAAAAAGAAAAAGGAAAGACAAAATAAAAATAAAAAATAATATGCCATGTTTTAATTGACATTGATTATGATCCTAGCCTCTTTCTATATGTATTCTTCCTTTTTCTTGACCACTAGGTTTTTCATTTACTAATATTAAATCTCCCCTGTTGACTGAAAATGTCACAGACCAAACCGCTCTTTTTTATTTTACTTTGGCCTGTTATTTTATTTCCTACTGCTTTATAAGTTGTGGTCAAAGCTGAATAATCACTCTAAAGTTACCAGCAGCAGATGTGGAGCACAGGAAAAAAGAAACTGTACAGGGATTTCAGATTAATTGGTCATGAAATCACCTAAAAACTTCTAAAAGTCACTATGAAGTATGACTGCTAAAAAACCTCACTTTGTACAGAACAATGATTTCCATCAAAAAAAACAAAGAACTATTCTCTGTGCCTCCAGTGATCTGCAAATGAAAGCTTGAGAACTATATCCTAAATGAAATGGACAGGATGTAGATAAACCTTTCTTTTCTAGATCATTGATAGGAATATGAGAATATAAAATGGTGAATAATGGTTCATTATGAGATGAACATTATACATAATAAAGTAATTCCAATTCAGATTGTTCATCTGGGCCCAATCACAATTTGGCCAGAAGATCTGTTCTGAGGTAGGAAAGGAAAAAAAAGGACATAAGGGAGTTAGGCACTTAACATCAGAATTTTAAGAGTATTTAGCTTCTGTCTGTCATGATAGTTAGTATGACTGAGCCATCTAGCAGCCCATGGAAAAAACCCAACTTCCACTGAATTTCACAGAGCCATCACTCCTTTCTCCAAAAGCTGAAACCTACTCTCATTTTTTCTCTTGGATCACTTACTGCAATACCAAAGTCTCTTAGTTATCAGCTATTCTTCACTGTTCCTGCTCTGAAACTTCAAATGTAACAGACACACACACACCCCCCTCCCCCCAGCTTCATCCTTGGGCACTTGGTATTTTGTTAAATGTTCAGATCTATGTATCCTAGAGGCCCTACTATGTTTCCACATGTAAAGCCTTTTTTTTTTTTTTTTTTTTTAAAAACTTAGCATGCCCTCTCGTTTCTTAACATCCCTGCATGAGCCTTCCCGCTTGCAGTGCGAGTTTCTTATGTTCAATTAACTTTAACTCATTTAACCTTGAAAGGGCAGCTGCTCCCCACTAGGCCATGTAGTCCTCAGCTTCTGGTACAGCTGTATTAATCAGAGAGTGTGAATTAAAACTCAGGGGAAGGGTGGAGCACTTTCACAGGCAGCCTTCTCCAGAAAAGTCTCTGACTCCATCTCGCTGGGATTGGTTAATGGGCAAGTGCTATAGAGCAAAGGCTGGAGGTTGGGTTTTATCTCTCTCTACTTGGTGTTCTTGCTGGGATTAAAGCACGTGGAGTTCTGCTACTAGTGGATTGCAGCACTGCTTCATCTTGATGTGTTTGTGTCCTTTTTAGCTGCATAGAATCTCTGGCTTGCTGACAGAATAGGATGCTCTTCTGGCTTTCAAAACAGTTTTAAAAGGATGGTTGCTGTGTGTTCTTTTTATCTGCAGGTTTCTTATGTGAAGCATTTCACCCAGGAGATGGGATGACTAGCCCAAAGCTTGGAGTGTGAATTTGGGTTTATGGCTCACATTGTGTAGGTGCCTGTGTTAAGCATGAAACTGTGCACTTGAGGGAAAAGCGAACAATTATTCCTTTTATCTGTTTGGTTTTTTTGTTTGTTTTTTTTTCTCTTATCCTCTTCCAATGCCTTAAGAAGTTCTATGAGGTTTGGATCTGCAGATGGATGAGCATGGAATGTATGTCCTTAAAAGAGAGGAAAGTAATGAATTTTAGTCTTTTATTTTGGGGGGTATTTGTGCTTCTGACTGAGGACTGGCCTTTGGGGTGGTTCACAACAGTTTTTAAGGTGAGCCACTGACTTCAGTCCTAGTAAGTGTTTAATATTTACTACCTCCCTGTCCTAACAGAATTGCACTTTCTGTCATTGCAGCTTTTGTCCATCTCTGTGTGCATCTGTACCTTTTATACATGATATAACGTGACAACTGATACCAAATGATATTGACAGGCCTTTATTGAACTTAATTACTCTTCAGAGACTGGCATGAATCAATCCTCATAAAATTCATCTGTCACTTTGTGGTATGCCAGCTTTAATATGGAAGAGATGAAGGGAAAAGTCTCTGAGAAAGGAGTCTATTTTAACAGCAAGTTATTTCTTCTTAAATTATTGATGGACTCTATTCAAGTGAAAATTGTCATAAACATTTAATCACTTAACCTAGTGGAAATAAAGAGGAGAAAATTCAGCAGTGAAACATTCAGTTTGGTTGTATTCTGGAGTGTAGTAAATATCATGAACTTCCATGAAATTAGTCAATTTCCTGAAAATGCACTCACCACTATGGCAGATGAATTTTTTTACTAGTATAAAGTTCACCACTTAGTGATGTATCAAATATCTTATACTGTTTTGTGTGGCTTTTCTTGTTGCTTTGTGTGTTTTATTGCAGTTTGGGTTTGTTTAGTTTTAGGTTTTTCTTGTTTGTTTGTTTGGGTTTTTTTGTTACTTTGTTAAAAAAGTATAATTTCACAGCTTTGTGTAACATAAATATCATGGTTGAATATGAAAATGGCAAGTTATGAGCTTCACTGAAAAAGAAATAGGTTAATATATTCTATGCTAATGACAAACTAAGCATTTTTAAGAGGCGTCTGGTTTGTAGTGTTTCTTATGAGCTCAAGCAAAAATTTTCCAGCAGCTTACGGACAATAGGAGAGATATAAGCCATTGGTAACTTCTGGCCTTTCAGTCTGAATCTATTCACATCACTTAGTGTAAACCAGTGTTTCTTAAGCTGAGGGTGTTAATTGAAGGCAGATTCTTCTTTGTATTCTTAGTTTAATATGGTTTTCTCCCTATTTCGAGTTGTGGTATTTGTCAGAACGTTCTTTCCTCATCTTTATCACTCCAGCTTCTCTCTGCGATGGAGGAGTTAAACCACTGGTTCTCAAAGTGAAGGGAGGCAGGAATAAGACTGGAACTAAAAGTAACTTGCTTAAGCCAATCTGCTTTGTTTTTCTGACATTGAAATAATGAAAGTTTTATACAGGCTGACCACTTAGGGAGTGTGGCCACTCCAATCTCAATTACTCTGCAGAGCTTTCAGCCTATGTTTTTTTTTAAGTAGGTGGAGGGTAGCTCAAAACTGCTTCTAGGAATTCAAAGAATAGTCAAGAAAAACAGGCATTGTAATATAATTTGGGGAACCTATCACTTTTTGGCCTATCCAAGTAAAGGCGTCAGCTGGTATGTACTCAGCATTAAAGCTATTCATTTGGAGTACTCTTCTAAAATGGCTAACATTTTTGTCTGCTCTCCTCCATTCTTACTGAAAGGCTGTTCTAATTCTCATTCCAGTCTTCTGAATACAGTTAAACTTGTGACTTTTTCACAGGTAATATGCTCCTAGTTCTTTCTTTTGTCTGTCCTCTTCTTTTGTCTTCTGTAGGTGGGTCATGTTGGATTTCTGTTGTTTTTTTTTTTTGTAATCAGTCCTCCTACAACTTCCATGCTAAAGAGAAATGTCCTCTCTTGTTTCCTGTTGCTAAGCTACATGACTAATGTTCATTTAAGACACATTTCTATGGCATAAAATCGTACCTTGTAGAAATGCCCACGTTTGATTTGCTGTGAGGTAGTTTGGGGTATTGGAAGCACTGTTTACCACAACACTATAATGTTCTATCCAAGCTGAATTACCCCACAGGGTAACGATTTCCTTTAGCTAGTGCAACTACCTTTCTGAGTCATAACAGTTCATATCTTAAGATATCCTTGTTGGTCTGTATCTGTAGATACTCTTCACATCTTTGAGGAGACCTTCTTGTAACTTTTTGTAATTTGATGACTTTTGTCTTGAACTTAATTAACAACTTTCAGTATACTGGAAGCTTCTTCTTAGCCTGTTTTCCTGCTAGAGATTAAAGCTCCAGACAGATATTCTTTCAACCAGAGGTTGAAGCATTTAAGCTTTTCACACGTTTGGCTTCCTTGAGGTGAGGTTCCTTTTCAGACTTAGACCTCTTTCTGAAAATATTAGTACAATTTCCTCCAAAGTTTGGGGTTTTTTTGTTTGTTTGTTTGTTTGTGTTTTTTTTTTAGGAACTTGGAGTTTACTTGATGGATTAATCACTTTTGAGTCTTTTCAAGAACGCACCCAATAGAATTCAAAATCGTGGCCAGGATTTTAAGAAATTGTTTACATTCCTCAGCCTGATTAACTACTATCTATTACTGCTTTTTCAAGCAATGCATTAAGCAGCACAAGTATTTGGAATTGTGTAATTTGGCCATTTTCTTCACAGCTGGAACACATGAAAAGTGTCTCTTCAGTACAATTTTAGGTTATTACTTTTTTTAATGTATTAATACTGATTTATGTACTTAATTACCAAGTGAGGAGATGAAGTTTGCACTTGAAGAACAGTGGAATTTGGGATGTTCTGGTTTCTTAAGGAAGGTTTATATTGCTTTTTCATATTTGCTCCTGAGAAAACTGTCTACTAGTTCAGGCAATGAGGAACTATGGAAATAAAAACAGGTTTTGAAATAATTATAGATTTCTGTGTAGAATACCTATGACAAGATAATAAGGGTAGTAAGCAATGTTGTGCAAGCCCCAGCTGAGTTCTGTTTGGGATCCAGTGTGGCATAATGTTATCTTCATATGTGATGCAATCACTTCTATCTATATGATTACAAACAAACTCGATATTAACAGAATGACATCCAGCTGAGCATGGGACATGTATCACTAATATAAAGTTGATTTGAATTAAATTGCCTTATAATCGAGGATTAGTGGCCTGAAATGGACCTTATGTGCTTTGACAAAAACCACATTACAGTTCTGTAAACACAGCAAATCCACATCTACAATTGGACAACGTTGTCCATAATTTCCAGCTTTTAAATCTTGTGCTACCACAGAACTTGCAAAGGATTTTTCCACTAATAGTGCTGACTTGCCAGCAAACTTCTGGCGTCTCAGCATGGCAGGACCTGAGTCAATTGCTGGTTTCTCATCTGGATAACAGCGAAAACCTGTCGTGCATTCAAGCAGGGAGCTTGCTGGGGTCTGAGAAGGCCAGATAGCAAAGAATCCTAGGAGAAATCCTGCAAAATAAACTTGGAAGAAATTTTGAAGAGATTTTTCACTTTCATCCCCAAAGTAGAATTGGGTCTTCCTATGTTATTTGTGATGCATATTTATCTCATTTGTTCTAAATATAATAATGGAAATTTGGCTGCCTCCCTGGGCACTCACTTCCAGTACTTAGCCATCTGTAGTGCTAGCACTTCACCTGAAAGTCTCTTGCTGCTATTAAACCCACTACTGCTTTCCTTATCTTCATCAGATGTGAAGAAATGTTTAGTCTCTGCTAATTAATAATTTATAGTGTAAAAGATAGACTGAAGATGTGTGTAACGAATTTTTTTTGTTAGACCAAATGGTATAAATTTTTTCCAACCTTGATCATGTTTGTTACTCCTTTTAAAACTCTTACCCCCTCCGATCCCAATTGTTTTGTGTTTTCCTTGAATCACAGTGCCAAAAACAGAATGGTGATTGCTTTGGAGCTTTACCAGCAAGGAATAGCACTAAAAAATTTCTTCATCTATCTTAAAGCCTATAACTGTACTTTATATTTTGCAGCATAGGAATTGAGAAGAGGAGAGAGACTAGATGACCTTGCACTAACAAGTAGTGAAGTTTCCTGTCTGTTTTCTGGGATATCATTCAGACAATATTAAAGGGAAGATTTTACTTCCAATTAACTTGAGACAATGCTTTCTGAAAAATAGGTTTCTCCAGATTGGTACATAGACTAAATTTTTGGACAATTGTGATCGGCAGAATGTATCTGTTTAATTTTTGATGCTGCTGATATACTGCTTGATTAATCTTGAGCAAAAATACTTTATAAGAGATCCCAGACCGCAATCCTAGAAATGTGTTTACTTAATGGGTTTTCAGGTTAGTCTAAATTGCCATATCTCTAAAAGGCAGAGACGATGTTTGGAAAACAGATTCCCCTATAACTACAAAGGTAGAACAGACGCCCTATAAAAATTTCCAAAGCAATGTCATGTTACATGATTAGCTTCACCACATGATTATACTGTGCATTATCATTGTGAAAGAGCAAAATAATTCCACAGAGCCTGCAGTACTCCAGGTTGAAAAACTGGGGCACTTCACAAATTGACATCTTGACTGTGCCCTTCATGTGTCTTTTTTTTTCTTGTTGCATTGCTCTTTTGAGTTGGTCATTAATTAAATAAAATGTAGGGAGAAAAAAAACCCCAGTAGGATGGAGGTGGCAAAAACTCCATGGCAATTCAGTTGCACAAGATGCAAAATGCTTTGTGCTGGAAACAAACATTCTGCTTCTGTAAACAGTATCTCAAAGTAAAAGCCTTTATTGTTCTCCTCTTCCCTTTAGCCTGCCTCACCCCTTCTAGTGGAATGACAGCAATAATGACTTGATGTTTGGCTTTGGTGAATCATGGCCTTGGTAGCAGAAGTGCTATAATTATTTCATTGCTACTATCACAGCATCGTAAATATTAAATGCAAAAAACAATGTTTCAATAGCTTTGGGGTTTTGACACTTATTGAGAAAAGCCATGGAGTTCACAGCTAATATTTCCTCTCTTTCAGTTAATCTCTTGAGTATTTTTAGTACAGTCCTGCTTTCTAAGCCACAGATTGTCATTATTAGTAGAATAAGCTTCTGGAAGTCCATCTCTGTGTTGCTGATTTCCCTCTATTGTCAACCATGAGCCAGGATTCATTTAGCAGAAAGGATCTTCTGATTAGCTTTCCCTGCGTGCCATCTATGTAATCAGGCTTCCAAGAACTGGAATAAGCCTCCCCATCTGCTCGGGTAATGAGATAAGGTGCACACACCCCTTAGTTTCAGCAGCAGTGGGAGGAAAGATGGCATTTTGGTTGAGCCCCTATTGTCTGTTTCTTGGTAAGGTGGATCTCAATGAGTGTATTAATACCAGGAAGTGAGAAAATTAAATGAGAAGTTGAGAAAAGAGGAAATTTTCAGGCTTATCTAAATTTATTCTATGGATGTTTGGAAAGAAAGGTGATATTCATAATCATCTTAGAAGAGCTTTGTGGTACCACTGTTTGATGCTTGGCTTTTGTTCTGTGCTTACTTAAGGAACCTTGTTCCTGGCCTACTCTGAAAAAAAAACCCCCACCTAATCCATGCCACTTTAATCACTTTCTTTCCCTCCCAATTTAAAGTGACTTCTCTGTGGTCCTTATTCAGAATTTGTTTCCTCTAAATATGATGATTTCCATTCAGAAATATTCATTGTGATGACTAAAGTCAGGCGTGGAGACAACTGTGGTGGTATATTAGGAACAACTTTTGGCACCTAGGATTTTTAGGGCACACATCTCTGCTGCTTCTTCTGTTTTTTGCTGAAGAATGGGGGATACCCCCTGGTATGTTTTTATTAAGAAGAGCTTGGAATTGGATGTGTCTGAGTCTAAACTAAATTTAAAAAAACCTGCTAACTAACACCCTAAGGCAAGGAAAATGAGCTGAGAAAGACCTACTCCTTTTTTACTGAGTACTTGTATTTGATCAAAGGTTAATTCTGAAGGATTATGTTGTCTTTGTGTGTTTATTTAGAATAAGATTAAGACAAATGTTTAGTTTATTATTAAAATGTTCTACACAGAATTTTCCAAAGGACACTTCATACTTGACCTACTAAATATTTGTAAACCAAGTGCTGCTTCTGACGGAGGCAAAATTGCTAAAATTAACCACAGCATAAGGTCCTAAATGTGTTTATTGGTCTATCAAAATATTTTCATCTGTGGTGTTCTGATATTTGCAGTTAGTCTTAGTCCTAAACTACATTTTCTATTCAAGACCAACCAGATGATTCATATTTTGCAGTTCAGCATAGTGGAAGTAAGCTTAGGGGATTTTTCTAGATGTTCCTCCTTAGATTTATATTGTGCATATTTATTTACTTTTTGCTATTACTCTGGTTTTGAAAATCCAGCAAGAACATATCCAGACATGCCCCCTTTGCAGCATACAACAGAACAGAGGTTTGATTGAAGAATTTAGCTCATGAAATGACAGTGACAAACTATCATGTAGCCTACCTATGTCTGGGGGACATCTTTTAAAACATTAGATTCATTACAAAGGAGATGTATATTTGTGGGTGCTTTTAACAAACATCCTCCCCCCAAAAAAATCTGTAAAAAATCCAAAATATTCAGAGGTCTCAGGAAAAAAACATCTTTATTTCTCTTTTCAGGGCCTGTTCTGTATTCTGAGACTTCCCCCCCTCCCCTTCTATATTTTCTTAGCTGCAGCTTAATAGAGTTGCTTTCACTCTGTCGCCTAAAAGAAGGACAAATATCAGTGCATGGGCAGAACGATTGGAGGGAAACACCGAATCAAACACATCAAACTCTTATTTAGCACTTAATGACAGAGCCGTGGTTTCAGAAGGGCTCAGGCTATTAAGCAGCTGAAAGCAGTGGACAGGTAACACCGAAGTTCTAACAATATTTCAAATGTATGAAACTTCTGTTTAGAGCTAAATTAAGGATGGTTGTTCATGAAAAAGCGAGGAATAAATCTGCTAGGCTTGTAGAATCATGAGGTAGCATACTCTGAAAATCAATATTCATAACATACTGATTAATCTCTTTTAGTTCTTTCAAAATAATTATGCAGAATAACAGATTAATAATATTAAACTTAATAACATTAAATATAAAGCAGAGGACAAATGTGGAAGACATTTCAGATTGCTGAGTTTGGGAATGTCTAATTTGAAGTGCAGCTTCCATACATTTTGAAACATAGAGGAGTAGCATACTCTTCCTCTTTGGTGTGAATTTGTATGGCTGTATAATTTATTGAAAAATAATTGAATTTACATTCAAAAATACTGCTTAATATTTATTTAATGGAAAGAAAAAACCCTAACCAAGTCTCCAAAAGGTCCTCAAAACTGGCTGGGACACTGTGGGAGTCACTGGAACCTGCCTTCCACTGCCTTTAGTTTGACAGTAGCAGGTAATGGAGGAAAACTCCTTGTCAGGCTGAGAACTGCATGGATGAGGTTGAAGCACAATGCTCTGGCAGCTGACAGTGTTGGATCTTCTTGGTGATAGTCACATAAGAACTTCAGAAAAGTGTAAATGAGTGCTCAGAGACATGGTATAATGGTGGGCATGGCAGTGTTGGTCTCAATGACCTTATAGACCTTTTCCAACATTAATGATTCTTTGATTCCTCACCTGGATATGTGAATGTGGGTGTGTTACTTCTCTTCAGTTAATAGGGAAAGCAAGCTGGAGGTGGTAAGGTGATGATGCTTTGGAGAAGGGGCCTGCAAGACTCAGTAACACCTCAATGGCCAAAAAGGTCCTGCCTAAATTTCTGTGCCCTACTGCTCCCTGCTCCCCCATTCTCCACCAGCTGCTTCTTCAAAGTACTTGGCTAGAATTGCTAATGTGGAAACTTCATTTTATTCTGGCCTTGGATACGACCTTTTTCTGTAACTGAGGACTTGCCTAAAGTTTATAAGTTATAACACGATGTTTGAAGGGGAAGCAGCAGAAAAGTTCTGGGCAATACCAGAGAAAGAATGCTTGCTCCTCTTTATTCTCCACAGGTTTAGTGTAAGAGAAATCTTCATCTAACCTGCATTTTCAGTTTAGTTACTCCAAAAATGGAATCTCATTTCATATTTGGTCTGGTTTTTTTCTTTGGTAAATCAATATGTTCAAGTCCATTTGTGTTTTCCTCCCACTTACTTCCTTTGCATATGCACTACAAAAATAGCGTGTAGAAATCATCCTTCTGTTGCTTCACTGTTTGTATAAACTCCCTGAAATAGCTCCCTGTCAGGACCTGAGTAGCCTCCTTTTGACATGCCAGAGACCAATTGGTGTCTGATTTGTAATACTGATACATTGTTACGCCAATGAGAAAGTTTATGCACGTGTGTGAAACACACATGTAAAGACAAAAGAAATCTGGGAATTTCTGTTTGGTTTCAGGCCTCTCAGAAGGTCGCTAGTCCTGGTCTGGCTGAGGCCAGGCCCCGTGCAGCCTGAGGGCCTAGTGGGGCTGGGCCTGGCTGGGGAGGGGAGGCCTTTTGGCCACTAATGGCAGAAATGTTGCCACTGCTAACACCTTGGGAGCAGCTCTGGGTAGTGGCCACCCTGCTGTAGCACTCGTGTGGCTTGGGGGAGAAACAGCCAGGCCCATTCTGGCAAGGGCCTCCATCCATCCCCTCTTGCACTGACACAGCGATGGCTGAGCGCCAGGCACGGGAGCAGCGCTGGGCAGGGGCTGCCCTGCCAGGGCTTTGGGGCCCTGGGTCTCCCCCACTCTCCCCCCTTGCCTGCTGGGCAGGGGAGGGAAGACCATCAGCTGGAATTGAATGCAGCAAAGCCAGAAAACAGCCATGCAGCCAGAGCAGCCACCGCCATTTCTCACTGGGCCCTGCTATCCTGGCCCAGCCCCAGTGCGGCCTGGAATGCTCCATCCCAACTGCTCCAGCCGCTGTCCAGGCAAGATATGAACTCTGTCACTGCCCAGAATGAGACTGGCAGACACTTTGTTCTCTCTCCTGAGTGGAAGAAAAGGACCAAGATGAAGATACACACAGAAACAGCATGGAAACACCAAGGTCAGACAGGAGGAAGAGTCAAGTCCCAGATGGAAGGGATTGATGGAGGTGCCGCACTCTTAGACTGAAATTTCTCTTTTTTAAGCTGTGGAGAAGAGACTCTTGTTTCCCTACAACTCAGAAATGCAATATGCAATGATTAAAATGTTCTAACTGTAGACATGAGCAGAGGCATTTGTGCTAAAGTGAGCAGATGTTGAAGTGGCTGTGATCCTATGAGACATGTGAATAAGGAGAAGACCCCTTCTGCCCCCCAGGCAAGAGAAGAAGAAAGACCTCTGTTTTCAAAGACAAAGAGAGCTTTTGTTTCAACTGTTATAACCCTTAAAGTGTGCCTCATAAAAGTTGGCATGGTCCTCAATAACAATTGTGGGAAGACTATTATTCAAGGAAGGGATTTTTACACCATGATCAGATTTCCATTCTCTCGGGCAGCTGATTCACTGTGACATCGAGGCCATGAGAAAACAGTTTATTGTGGAGAAGTTTTCATAGACTGAAGAGATGTCTCCTCTCCCAAGTAAATTGGTGAAAGACCATATATTTTTAGAGATGGTAAACTGACTGATTTCTGTATGTTGTCAGTGTGAAAGAAAAGAAGTTGTGAGGAGAGGAGAAGTGTTTTGCAAGTTTTATTCTGATTCTTATTATTTTTTTGTTATAGTTGGTAGTAATAAAATTTTTCTTTGTACCCTTTAAAGTTTGAGCCTGTTTTGCCTTGCTCCTAATCCTATCCTATTCCTATAGCAGGAAAATGAGTAAATAATTCCAGTGAGTGCACTAGCAATTTAGCCAGAGCTAGACCCATGACAATAATTGGTGCATTGGCTGGGAAACTTCAAATTGGTGAACCAAAACCACTACATCTTACTAACACATGAAAATTGTATTTCTGCTTTAGAAGACCCTCCATAGCCAGAACTGTCACACTACTGTCTTAAAAAAGCTTGTAAGAGCTACTCTTGTACAAGAAATCTATAAAAATCATTCCGTTTGATGATCTCTTTCTACTATGACACTACAAAGGTATATGATAGATTCAATGAGATTTTGCAAGAAAAATAATTTGGATAAAGTGCTCCTAGCTCCTCTTAGGCTTACACAGTTGTAATTCCTAGTTACTACTATTTAAATTTATACGAATTATCCTTTGCTTTGTAGCACAGGATGCTCTAGTCTCGGTTTCTCTACTGAAATAAAGATTCTACCTCTAAAACCTAATCCTCTAGAATTTTATTTATGTGAGTGCCTAGTCAGTGAGTCCAAGAAGATCAGAACACATGAAAATTTTATTTAGCTCAAGTCCTCTAGAACTGAATGAGAGAATATGTATGTTTTTCAATACCCTTATAGTTACTTTGCAGAATTTTTAGCTTAATTTTAATATTCTAAAATAAGTATTAACAAACCACTTGATTAAAAATAATTCTTACTTATTCTTTCCTATTTTTATCTGCTCTGATGAATCTCAGTAATTTACTTCATTTACAAGAGAAAAATTGGATAATTTTAGGCCTGAATTTTTTTAACTCTATTGCATTAAAACAGATAATTTAGATGACAGCAGTCTGTCCTGCATTCCCTTATGTATCACTCAGATTTACTACAGGTAGTGAAGGGAGAAATTTAGGACCAAGAGCCTGGATAGGTGGTATAGTTTAACCCCAGCCAGCAGCCAAGCCCCAGGCAGCAGCTCACTCACTCCCACACCAATGGAAATAGGGAGAAAATGGAAAGGCTAAAAAATGATTTGAGATAGTTTAATAGGGAAGGCATAAGTCATGTACACAAGCAAAGTATGGAATGAATTCTCTGCTTCCCATGGATATCCCCATCCCCAGGAGAGCAGGGCCCTATTACAGGTAATGGTTGCTTTGGAAGGCAAATGCCATTACTCAAACCTCCCCCATACACCCCACTTTATCTATTGAGCTTGATGTCACATGGTCTGGAGTGTCCATTTGGTCAGTTTGGGGCACATCTCCTGGCTGTGTCTCCTCCCAAGCACCCCCAGGCCCCCTTCCTAGGTGGTAGTACGAAAAGCAGAAAAGGCCTTGGCTCTGTTCAAGCCCTGCTCAGCAGAAACAGAAACAGCTCAATATTATCAGCCCTGTGTTCAGCACAAATCCAAAACACAGCCCCATGGCAGAAACTGTGAAGAAATCTAACTCAAGCTCAGCCCAAACCAGCAAAACAGGTGTCACCTCAATAACAGAGCAAGTCAGATTTTTATTATGTTGGATACTGAAAATACCTTCCACTATCAAGGCCAATAGGTATTACTTATGTCACGGTGCTTTCCTAGTTTTTCACATTGATATCCTTGGCTTAATTCTATTAGTAAATATCCTATTTATAACTAGTTTTATATTTCCATTTGCAAGTTTGACTTTGGCAGCACTGGCATGGGTTGGAGGGTGTTCCTTTGCTCAGTGGTTTTACTTTCTGTCCCTAAGATGGTGACACCCTTCTGTCATGTGCTGTTAGAGTGCTTGAGGCAGGAGCTGGTGTACCCTGGTCCTTCAAATTCACTTTCACCATGTGGAGCCACTGAGAGCAGAGATTGAGCCAGGAGCTACAATAAGCTACAAGCCCTATGTGAGGCACTTATCAACTCAGCCAGAGTTAATCAAACCATCATTTTCTGCAGTAAAAGGTCAATTTTAGGTGAATTGGATGCTTCTCTCTGCTCGCAGGAAAAAGTGAGATGACTGCAGTAAATTGAGGCTTGTGGTTAAAATGTGCATAACTTTTGGCTTTGGTGTTTCACTCCATAGCTACTTTTTTTGCTGATTTTATTGTTTTGAGGAAACTTGTCCCTGAGTCATGTTTTTTCTGTTTCTCAGCATTGGCTTATTTATGTCTCTGATCCTCTCTGTTGCAGAAGATTTCTTGCAAGTTATAAAAATATGGGGTAGGGAAAAGCCTCTGCAGAAATGTAACATATTGTTTTCCATTCTCTCTCTAGTTTCTTTGCAGTTGTGCACAATAAAACTCCTAACTGAAGTGTGTTTTTGTAAGCTGAGGGTGATTTAGTCTTCATGTTTAGAAAAAAAATCTCCTTGGTAAGAGAGCAAAAAAAATGAACAGAGAAGCAAGAATTATCTGAACAAAGAACATGGGACAACTGACGCCTTTCAAGTAAAGGCAGATGACAAAGACCCTATAGAAATAAAAAGGCTTCTGATCACTCACCAGTCTGATATTAAAAAAAACGTAGGTACTCATCTAAAGAGTTTAGCTCGGACATATAACAACACTAAAAATACTCCACTCATTGACTAACAAGCAGAGAGCCTTGACATTTAGATTAATTTGAAAATTGCAGCGCAGGATTTAGCTTGTGTATGCTTAAAACATTAGCAAATCAGATTTATCCAGACCTGGTAAAGAAACAGGGAAACTGGGGAAAGGGTGTTCACATTTTATATTTGATTAACTGTGCATCTGACAGTGTAAAGCAAATCCATCTTTAAGAGCTAAATTAAATATGTGCCAGAAGTCACTTTCCGACAATCAGAAAATCAGATTTTATGTCATCACAGCTAATATTAGCAAAATGTCCTTTAATATGATAGCATCCTGAGAATAAGTTTCACCTCTTACATTTCATGCAGTCTAAAATCATCCCCTCATCCATTGCTCCTTTTAATCTTTTTTTCTTTATTTTACCTACAAAAACATCTTTATTAATAGTGCTATAGAAGTTGAGCCAGCAGGATTTCTTAGATCTTTTAATAACCCTCTGAATTTAAGCTTTCCTTACCTTCCTTTTATGATGTACCAAGTCTAAAAACTTTAAGGTTGGTCTAACTTTACTAAAGGCCTTTCTTTTTTACTTTGACCACCATATAGGAATGAATATTTCCTAAGGGGAAAAGGTGTTTCTTTCCTACCTGATGAAACTGTGCTTGAAATCTGTATTTGTCACTAGAAATAGTGTCCAAATGAGACAGTGTTGCTGACCAGCAGGCTTGTTCCTCTTTTGCTCTCAGAACTTTGCTGGAAAACAAAAATGAGGATCCTATTTTTAGTTGATGAATCTAGCACCTGCTCCAATGTGATATTTTTCTAGAAGTAGACTGAACAGCCAAAGAAAAATGAAAATCATCAACAAATATTGGAAGGAAGCAAATATATTTTCAAATATAAGGTATGTCTTAATTTCAGAAAGCACAAAAACATCAAATATAAACAAGAAACATCATATATTTTGTACAGCCATATTTAATTTGGTTTAACGATTGAAAACAAATTGTACACCTTGGCTATAAGATTCCTTATAAATGACTTGTCTAAGCAAATGGATGCAGAGGCAATAGTAGCCTTGGAGGAGAAAAATTAATCATTGAAGGGGATTGATTTCATGCTGTTTTATGAATAGATAGAAGATATAGGTTTACTCTGCTCTAGGTTACCTGCCTGACTTGCCCCATACAATAACCCTGCTGCCTTACCCTTGGCATCAGTGTCTCAGAACCATTTTGGGCTTGCTGGTTCTGGCCCGTGAGCTTCAGCTAGATCTGCCACAGTCACAGACAGCTCCCCAGGCCCACAAATTGCCATGTCTTCTGCTGTAAAAGCTCCAGAGCAACTCTGGAACAGGCAGAAATTTGTTCTGTTGTGCTGCAATGCCACTCTTGGGCTGTGTCTAACCTTTTCCTCGTTCTAAGGGTTTCATGTTTTCGCATGGAGCTGTGATTGCCCTCACTGGTCTCTATTGTTCAGTCAGACTTTTGCATATTGTGAGGGACCAGTGTAGGAACTGAAGGTTTAAGGTATTGGTGAGGTAAAAATTGTCCACAGTCATATTAGGAACAAAAAAAAAAAAAGCTGGAGATGGAAGAGATGAGACTGCAGCTGAACTGAGAGTAGTATTTATCAAGTTGTTCCCTTATCTTGAATGAATTTTGGAGTGTGTAAAGTGACCATTAAGAATCCATGGCAGGAACAGTGGGATAATAATCCTCTTTACAGATTGCAATTTAACTTAGATCATGGTATGCTAAACAAGAGCAGATCCAAAACCTGATTTTTAAAACACCATACTAAGTATGTTACTCTGATTTTTTTCTTTTCCCCTTGTCACTGAGAAACAGGATTTGGACTCTTCTTTGGGTGCTTGGAGTTATCCAAACAGATGAACTGGTTTCTTGAAATTAATAATTTAATACCTTGAGTTGATAATGTTATCTTTGATAACATTAGCTTATTTCTTATATGTTGTTTCTCTTAAGAATGAGTAACATTAATATTATTTTTAACTTTTTACTTCTGTCTACCTGCATAGCTAAATTTTCACCAAACTGATATAAATCCATAGGAATATGTGCATGTTTTTATATATCTTATTATCTCACAAAAAAATATATTTTCCCTTAAATACTGAGATCACTAGAACTGTTTCAATTATGCCAGAAAAAGAGATCTACTGGTATGTCTGCAGTGAAATGGCTATTGATGATGGCTTCTAAAAATCGTGTCAATATGTCCAGAGATATTTTGCAGGCTTCCTGGTACACAGCAGTTTACAAAGGGAAATACTATCATATACACTCTATTTGCTGGGTATGACATAACAATAATAAGAAAATAAGAGAGGTTTGGATCCAAACTAGCAAGACTTGAGATATTTAAACTTTCAGGAGCTATAGGATAAACTAACAAAATACCAAGCAGGCTTTTCCTTTCAGTTATAAAATATTTATACTGTGGCTGCAGTCAAAAAAGCTGCTGTGCATACTCTCTCCTAACTCTTCATTCAGCTCATAAAAGTTAAAACTACTTTTCTTTGTTAGACAGTGAAAGATATATTCTTTTTCCCCCCTCAGACTAAGGAAAATGACCAAGTTTTGCTTGGGGTGTTTGTGCCAAGCATCCTGGGTGGAGAAGCTTCAAGGAGATGGGGTGGACAAATTAAATAGCGTAAAAATTCTCAAGCTGAGGCAATTTTTCCCACAATACATGCTAATGGTTAAACATTTTGACTTCTTGGACTTTCTCTTTGATTCCTTTATGTATTCAACAGAATTGGAAGCTTGGTCAGCAGATTAAATATTTTGTCTTGCAGTTTGACTCTTACCTCAGGTCACTTAAGAGACAAAAATGCCTTCTGAATACAGAAGTATTCAGAAGAGTGGATGTTAAATTGAAGAACTGCAATTAATAGGTTCTTGTTCCATTTTGAAAATGGATGGTCTACTTCTACCTGTTATTTATTGCAGCTGAAAAATTATGTGAGTACTGATGGAGGAGGTTCATTTTCCATGAGCAGATAAAATCTTCTTGTGTTCTGTCATATATTTGTCTGCTTTTTTGATTTTTATGTTAAGCTACGTGGAGAAGTTAAGCGAAAATGTTTCTTTTTTAAAGTATTTAAGACAGGCCTGCTTCTTTGCAAATTTTGGTGTAAAATTCTTTGTGAGGTTCAAAACAAAATTGTCAATACTTTTAATAAAGGAAGGAAAAAAATGAGGGGATTATACCACTATACATCATGAGCTTAAAAGCAAATTTCTGGTATCTTTAAGCTTATGGCATGAAACTGCTGCTGCTCAGCACACATAAGCAAATTTAGTCTACCACTTCTATTTTTGAGTCTTGCCTCTCCTAAGGTGCACTCAGCACTACATACACACACCCCTCTAATATCCAACAGGTCTTTAAAGTTGGGAATGAAGGATGAGAAGTGCACTCGGTTGTCATTGGGCAATGCTGAGCTGTTTTCAGCTTAGAAAATTAGTGATGGGAAATTAAATTATCCTGTGACTGGCTGGAGAATCCACTTTGAAGTCCAACTATGTGGCCTCAAAACTAACTTTAGAAAGTTAATTGTAGGGGTGGAAATCCTAAATGTTTGCTATCTACCAATGCTGTGTACTATGAAATGCCATTTTTCCTGAAATATTACCCAGAGATTGTGGTCCAATTTTCAAACCTCCACAATAAAAAGCCCCAGAAGAGAACTCTTCTCAAGTTTATCAGTCTTTTCCTGTTTTAATGTGACTATGTTGCTCTCCATGGAATCGCAAATAGTAATAGACTACAGAAATAACATTTCTTCACTTGTATCATTAAGAAAGGAAAGTAGTTAAATGAGACAGTAACCTCAGGTTGCATTACTTAGGACACAAATTTTGCACAATTTCTATACCAGTTTGAGACAGGGACCTTGTCTGCCTGCATATCTGTTATGATTTCAGATGTACAAAGTGCTCTTACCTAAAACTTTATTTCTATTAGGGAATGAGTGTTTTGGAAAACTTAACCTTGCTCCTTAAGTATATTTCAGTTTAATAATGAACCAAACTAGCAATTAATTTGTGTCTTGTCTTCTTCACCTCCTGATTTTTTCTTTTAAAAGACTGGGGGCTATATTAAAAGTGGGAAATATTTTTGTGATGTATTTACAGTAAAAGGCAAATAACTTCATGATCTGAAATATTGAAGTTAACTTTTTTTGTTTCTCATGTCTTTCCTGCCTTTGGATGAGTGCATGTCTGTTTTATTTGCATAAATTAGCCAAGATTATGGCTGGTTTGGGTTGACTTTCTATATCTTTACTTTCTTTTGGAACTCAGGGAGAAGTAGGTTAGTCAAGCTACATGCTGGGATAATTAGGAATATCAGAAAAGTGTGATATGGCAGCAGTGACTAAGAAGCCTGCATTAATTTGCTTATAGGATAGTTATAGAGATAATTCAAAGGAACAAATAACTAGACCTAAAAAATTGTTATGATTAGGAACAAAGCTCTCTACTGAAAATTTTTGACCCAAAAATGACTTTTTGATATGTTCTTTAAAGCTCTAAAGTCAGTACAAAACTCTTACTGGAAAGTTACTATGAGTAAAAAAATAAATCAGGTTTAAAACAGGCTTTAGAAACTAAAGTATCTGTCTTGAAAAAGGTAAGACAATAATCCAAAATGCTTTGCCTGGTAGTAGAAAGCTCAAAGGTTATCACAACATGAAAACATTAGTGACGGTTTCTGAGAAATAATTCTTTAGTATAGTGGGTGATCCTAAAAACATACAGTAAGAAGCAGCAGAAGTGGTTTATAAAATGCATTATGTGTTTCCAAGTAGAATTCTGAAACATCTGAGATTACTGCAAGGGTGGTGTTTGTTTTTTTCCCTTCCTCACCTGACAGTCCCCTTACAATTACCATATTTTAAAGAAGATTGTCAAAATGCCTCTCATCTTATATTCTAACAAAATACTTATATAAGCTCAGGTACCAAATAAGCCATTAAAGAGAACTTAAACATTCACTTGGGTGTAGAAATAGATAAACCAAGCTTTATCATATCCCGAGTACAACATCACAAAATAAAACTGTGCAATGAGCATCTGCCATATTAATATTAGTAACACTAACTATAAAATTAGTAATGGAGCAAGAGCAGAATTTTTTTTTTGGCATTATTTACAGGAATTGGGAGAAATTTTTAAGTGGGAGAAATTTTATGTGATTGTTGATTAAGGCCTGTGAGAGTACAGAGTGTGGTAGGGAAAGGTGAGAGACTAAGCAGATAAATTAAGAGTAGTAGGTAGTAATTTGTGTCTTTCCTTGATTTAAGGTCTTACTAAATCTACTCACCTGACTCCAAGCACAGCTATCATCTAAACTTTTATGCATGCATAATAATAAAATAATTATATTCAAATTTTCTTATTTTAAGAGAGAACAAATTTAATCTGGCTTTTGTTTTTAATGCTTTTGTTAGTGGCACTGGGGCTGCTGGTAATACAATTGAGATGGTCTAAAATTCTAAAATGTTTCTTTTTTGAAATTTTGAGAAAGTTATAGTGCACACATGCTGCTACCCACACACAGACAGACTGAAAATGCTTTGCCAATAATCACAGCATATTTTTGAATTTGAGGAGGCAATTGCAAAGGTGGGTTTGATCTCTCCTCTTGCCAACCAAGCTGCAAGTCTTTAATAACTCTTTTGAGGAGGATCATCTTTTTACATTTGAAGTAGCAAATGTATTGTTCTAAAGGCATTGTATTAACTACTGTTACACCATCATCCCTCTCCATCCCCCATGTACTGAATTGTTCCTTTCTGGTGATAAAAAGCATTCTCCACTGAGCAGAACTCTGCTTCCAAGCCAGGAGGTGGAGGGGAGTGTGGTTCTTGGGGGTTTTGTGCTGAATGCTGAAGTGGAGGTAGGGTACTTTGTTATGTATTGATGGATCTATTAAGCTAAAATCTGCTTCTCACTGCGAGGAATTTTGTGGTTTAAGAGGTTTAAGAAATCTGTTTCAATTATGAATAGTTTTTAAAACCTTACTTCCATACTTGGTTACTTCTATAACTTGGTGTTTGCTTTTTGTATCTTTTATAAAAAGATGAAGGCACTTTGTAGCAGGAATTCCTTGTGGGACCGTTGTCCAGTGTATTATGATTTATTATGATGACCTAGTCCATAGATAAAGCTTTCAGTGGTTACTGCAGCATAAATAATACTGTGGTGTTATAGAAAACCCCCATGCATTGCACAAGTCTGGCTTGTCAGATAGGGTGGGTTCTGTATGCAACTTCAAATTTTTCCCCATTTTCCTCGGGCTGTTTAAGATATTACTCTTCCCTCATGTACTTTGGTAACTGAGGTTGTAAAAAAACAAAAAGGAAAAGAAGTTCCTCAAAAATTGAAATGTGTTTCAATTAAATCATGTCCCGGTAAAAGGCTGGGCCATCCTCTAAATTTATGGCTAAATTATTCTCTATGTGTCAGGCAAGAAGTCTTTTGAGTTCTGTGTTCTGATTAAATGAACTGGTCTTTGTGCCTCCCATCCCACCCTTTGCTATAAACAGCGTGTCCCTGTTGCTTGAAGTACAATGAGATGCTCAAAGGAGCTCTTGATCTACGAAAGAAGGACTTGTATCTGTCCCTGTATTCTGTTTGTACTTCAGTAATCTGCCATTTAACATCTTCAAGCATTTCTGATGCTGGTGAAAACTACCAATTTTCCCACTCTGGCTAATAGAATGCACTCCCTTATGCAATGTTCATTTTTGGGTTACAGCATCCTTATTATCTTGTGACTCGCCATTCTCCCTCCTGCTTCCCTATTCAGGATAGTAGTTCATTAATCAGAAAAAAAGAGCCTACATTGTTAGTGCACTGTTCAGTTGTCTGAAGACCAAAGAAGAAAAATAAGCCTCTTTTCAACAGCCAAAAATATAATGGGGAGCAACAAATGAATCCATACAAAACTTCTCTGCAATGTAGCAATATAGTATCTGAAATTAACAATATTTGAATTGTTTCCAATAAACAATAACATAACACCTATCTTATTACCTAATCAAGTTTAGTCCATGCTATCCTGTTGTCACTTACTGTGTGTCCTTGCAGTTTTCCAGTGGTTTTGTTGGCTTTAAACTCAGAAAGCTGCTGGAAAGATCTAAAAACATATATCGATTTCTGTACTTGCTTGTATGCACAATCAGTAAGACATCTGGAGACGATTAGATGTGTTGAAATCAAAATGGCAACAAAAATTATGTCTAACCACTAAACTGACTTTGTACTGACCGAGGTCCAAATGTCACAATGATTAAGTGATATATGAACTTTGTCAGGGATGTGAGGAAGAGGAGGGGAAGATTTCTCATGTCATTTTTCATATTGGATCGGTCAATGAATGCAGCTCAAAAGAGAAAAAGGATGCATTTTGACTATGGTGACTGATAAAGTAACAAGTGGAGGATAGAGAGGCTACATTTATTTGGTTCTGCAGCTCTTCCCACCAGAATTGTATTCCAATGTGTATGTTAATTGAATTTTGCATTCCCTTAAGACCTCTATTATCCTATTCAAGTGAAAAATGTTATCAAAATTTCCAGACCTTTATTCTAATATGTAACCTTCAGAAAATTTTATTTTCACTTCTATTGTGGCTCAGCTAAATGTGACAGGATTTTCTTATGCACACCACTGTCTATTTGGTGTGTTACTCTCAGAAAGATACAGTATGAATGTCAGTACTTACCTGTATTTGCAAGGATGTGTCTCTCTTGAATAGCAGCAACCACAAAATCTATTTTTTTTACGTTGTGTGAATTTGCAGTTTATGAAATGCACATTAAAAAAGAAAAATAAAATAAAAATTAGGAGAATGTTTAACACCAAAATATTTAATATAAACAAAAATTATTTTCTTTTTTTTTCCTTGACAGTTTAAACGTGACTGTTAGTGTAGCATAATTTTCACTTTAAATCACTGAAGTGTTATTTTTTTTTTTTTTTTATCTTACTGTCTGTGAATACCAGAATATTATTGTTTGGTTCAATTTTAAGGAATGGTTGTGCATAATTTTCAGGTTCATAGTGGAATTCATGTGATAGTTACACTGGGATGCCAATGTGGAGCCTTTTCAGGATTGGAATGTCAGGTTTTCTATTGGCATGCAGTTGGGCTGCTGGTCCCTTTCACACAAGTAAACTCAAATGAACTCTTCCATAAAAGTTCCTTGCCATAGAAAAGTGTGACTAAGCCTTAGGATAAAAAAAAAAGAGGAAAGAAGAAGTAACTTTCTCAAGCAGTTGATCCTGTCTTCAGTTTGGGTATAAATATGTAGGAAGCACATCTATGCATGTAAAGCTGATTCTGGCTGCAAGAACATAATTCAGGTGTCTTTAATAGGAGACATTTATGTGGAAAAATTGTTGACTTCAAGAATAGCCTACTGTGGGGATAAATCTGTGGAATGGTGCAGGGATACTTAGCTGAAATTATTGTTTAAATCCATTTTTTGTGCATGTTTTAGTGCTTCTTGTCTTCAAAATATATATGCTTGTAGCCTGATTTATAATGTGAAACAGGAGGTAAAAAAGCAGCGCAACAGATGGATGGTGGAATTTGCAAAGGCCTGACTGTGACCTTCTTTCCACCTTTCTAACAGAAATTGAAGGGATTGATGTAATGAACTTTTAATTGCTCTATCTGATCTTTCACTGATAGAGCTTCAAGCTCTTATCTGCTTTGTTCTGAACTGAAGAATGGCTCCTTCTCCCTGAACAGTTTTCCTACTGTTCAGTCAACAGAAACTGAAAACCAAACCATGTTTAGCTGAGAAGATCTAGGTGCATCAGTCAAGCATCCTGGAAATACTTCAGAGCTTCTTTTTGGGCCTGCTCTTAGGAATATTCATTAAGTGAAACTCTGGAGCATCTGACAGATGCTACACATTCTCATCACACACACATTCTGTGAAGGTTGCCTACTATCATGGGCACACACGTGGGAGTAGAGATGCAGAGACATATGCATCATATTTAGATTTCTACATGTGCAAATCTAATTATAATCAGAGAGGCACAGTACATTTTAAGCTGGGTTTGGTTTTTTTTCTCCCTTTGCCATTGCATTCCCATCAAATACATCTGTTAGAAGGAAATGTCTGTGGGCAGTGACATAACCACAGCACATACAGCAAGAGAATTGGAAGTCAAAAAAAGCCAAGCTTCTAACTCTGTAATATTTTGGCAAGTTCCTAAATATTGGTCTACTACACGGTGCCTTAGCAGGCTGTTTCTCAGGAGATGGCTAAACAGAACAGAACATTAGATGGCTAAAGAGATATTTTAAAGGCCTTTAAAATCTGAGACAAGTGCAAGTGGGAGGAAAAAAAGTGTTATCTAAAAAAATAAAAATTATTCAGTTGTAACTTAACACCACGACAGTTAGAAAAAAGGAAAAGGAGACATTTCAACGTTTATTTAAAAGAATAACAATGATGAACAAAAGGTGATTATTTAAGAAACACATGCTATCTGATATATTTTGCTTTAACATCATGATACTTTATTGTGCTGCTTTGACTTTTGCTTGCTCTGTATTTCTATTTTGTTCATACTCGTTTCTGCATTATTTATTGCCAAACTTAAAATATTTTTCTTCCTTCTCTTCCTCCTGGCATTAGTATGGCTGAATGGTCTCAATTTCTTGTTTCTACTTTGAATTTTTTTCCTTATTTCTTGAAACCGTGGTTTGCTCTAGATGTCAGGGCTGCATTAATTTCTGTGATGAGGCTATATCATGTGACTTAAATATTTTGTCCGCTTTTTCTAATAATTTTGAAACTTCGAATTTGTCTCCTTATTCTGTTAATTGTATTTAAAACCCCCAATAATTAAAAAAAAAACAACAACAAAAAACCACCCAGAAAACAACAATCCAAAAACCCCCATGACTGGTTAGCCTCTTACTTGATATTTGGTAAACACATTCAGATTAAAGTAGATTTGTGTTTTCATTCCTGATATTCATTTGAATTCTCACATTTTACATCAGTTTCTTTAGCAGAGTCTGTTCTGTAAATAGCTATATCTTTTCATCAATCTCTCAGAATCTTTTAAAGCTCTTCAGTTTAGAGTTTCACATTACTCTATCCCCTGTAGGACTCATCACTTTGAAAAGGCTTTTCTGTATTTGAATCGTGACAAATTTGCTATGCTTGCATTTCTAGAGCACCTGAAGTCATGAAAATATCTTTCTTAATTTTTTTTTTTGTTTTGTTATTCAGCCTATATTTTAAAAGGAAAGGACAGGAGGAGAACGACCTTGTCGTGTAGCAAGTGGCTGTCCTGAAGTAGCACTCTGTCCTTAGCCTGGCTCTGCTGTGTGCCTTGCAGTATTTGCTCTGAAGCCTGCATATAAAAAAGTAGCAGCTGCCTTGTGCTCTGCTCTGCTGCCAGTGAATGGGCTCCCTTGATAGCCCGCAGCACATCACGTTCCCCTGGGCTTGTTCAGGCACACTGTTCTCCAGGACACTCCGTACAAAATCCATAGTGTCTCTGTGCTGGAGGTGACAGCATCTGGGTGTGGGAAAATCCTTCAGCAAAGCTGAGTGTTTTCCTGCCCCTGCAGGAAAGTTCTGGAATGATGAAAGCTTAATCAATTCAGTTTTGTATTGCAGAACAGTGTAAAACAGAATTGGAATTTGATCAGATATATTCTGAGTGTAGTAAGATAGTATTTGGCTTGAAACTCATCCATCAAAGCTGTTAATGTAATTAATCAAGTAGTTGAAGAGTTTAAGATGAAAGAAACATATATTTTTTTTTGTGCTGCCTGTTATTATCACACTGGAAAAAGTATTACTCTTCTCAACAAAATAATGCTCTGTGATGGGTAGACTGAATTTTTTTCATGAAGCATGGGACAAAAGGCTGTAAGTCTGGTTAAACAGAGAAAAAAGCCTTCCATCAATATTTATTCCTCTCTGTTTGTTCAGTATTCCTAGTAACACTTTCAGATGTAGTATGAAAGGGAAGTGTGGCATCTCTTATTACCAACTCTTTGCTGCAGAAGACAATATGAGAGGTGGATTTCAAAGAGAATGTTCAGCATACCTGAGTAGATAGGAGGAAATGCAGACATAATTCAAAGTCCTCTTCAGAAACATATCACAGACATTGTGCCCTCCCCAGAAGCTAAACTTTGATCTGAGTACCCCAGCTAGAAAAAATAACAAGTGTATTATTATGTAAAAAAAAAAAAAAAAAAGCCTGTTGTTTACAAATTTCCTTTTAAATGTCCACATTAAATGTCTAGTGACCAACTCTTAGCTAAACTTATTTAAGAACTGGGTTGGCATACTGGGCTCTTATGTGTCTCATTGCAAATTGCTAAAGCTGTCACCAAGCTGGTTAATAGGTCTGACCTATATCATAGCATGAATGTGAAATGCCTGCCCTGCCTTAGGAAACTGTAGTCTTTTCCCAGTAAAACTCTTTTAGCTGCTACTTCATTAGATAAACTGAATATTAATTAACATTATGACAAAACTGTTAGGCTTCCATACTTTTTGTGCGTTGCAGTTTGGTTTTCTTTCAGTTTAAACTGACTTGAGTCATGCAGTGTTGAGCCTTTTAACCTCATTACTCAGACCAGGACAAGATTTTGGCCTGTTTCTCTTCTGGTGTCTCTGAGTCAACACAGGCAGCCAGAACACCCACAGACCCACAGCAAGAACACAAACAGTAAATTTATTTCTGTTACCTTGCTAGCAGGGGCATCCCTGAGGGAACACCTGGTCAGAAGCACATCAGCAGAGACACAGGCACTGTTGCACTCAGTCCATTCTAGGTCACCATCCTGCTGTTCCCACAGGTTTATCCATGGTTATTCCCACTCCAAAGTCCCTTATGTCATTTACAATCCTCCTGACCAGACTTCTGCTTTTTAATCCTTTCTTCCCAACAATGTCTAATAGCACAAAGAAAGGATGAATACAGAATGAGGAGGGAAACTTTTCCCACCACAGCTTTAAAGATGACTGCAGAGAGGGAGTAGCCTTTAAAAAGAAACTGCAGAACTGGAGAAACCTGGTGGATTTTATCATGAGATAGAATGTCACGTTGATATGTTTGACGTGTTTAGAATAATGTAGCACTGAGATAAAATAGCAGCACATTTCTGAGGTTCCACTTGCAAGCTTCCATTAATGCTTTAGCATTTTGTCCAGCAGCTGGTTCTAGTTTGGACTAATCTCTTTAATTACTTGAACAAGATAGCTCCATTGAAGAATGAGCAGGCACCCTGGGCTTCCTTTTCACAGCACAGTCCTGGCTTTTGGAAAGGGCAGAATAGAGTTTTTCTCTGTCATCCCAAGCAGGGCTGCCTGGTCACACCTTAGACTACTGTGAAACCACTTATTTTTCCATGTATCTTACAATAATGTATCTTCCAAACTAACATGATGCTTTGTGTGAGCTGACTTGGTAATGTGTTCTGTAGTTTTGGATGCACACACCTGGCTTTTTCTTTCCTTTTTCCTTTGTCAGCCTTTTTTAAACTGAGTTCTTCCCACTCCCTGCTGTAGCATTCTGGAAAAGTCTGCTTGCATTAAGCAATTAATAAAGGCAGAATAATGATCAGTCTAGAAAACTTTGTTTTATCCTTCACTGTTCTGGGTATGATCTGAAGATAGTCCATGATACTGTATGGAAATTTGGGAATTCCCATTCCAGATTTGGGAGTTGGTCTATTAAACGCTTTCTTCCCACTTTTCCATACTTGATTATGTAAGCTGCCTGTAGGGGGGCTCTGCCAATAATATAAGCTAATTTTGGGCTCAAGTTGAAACACATTCCCTGTACTGAGTCAGGATCTAGATGTAGGTATTTTAGTAGGTGTCTTATAATTTACATTTGAGTTTTCCATTTATTATTTCATTATCTTGCACTTAAACGGTCATAAGTATAAAGTTTGTTCCTCAGAGAACTGCTAAATCATCCTCAGTGTGCTTTAAAATCTTAATTAATTTCAAAGTCCCGTTTTTGAAATGTTTAACTATTATCTAGGACACAATATAAGTATTCCCTGTATGAAGCTGGTAGTCTTTTGAAAAAGAATTGTTCCTCTCTGGGATTGATAGTTATTAATTCTAATGCTAAAGCTTTGAATCTTGTAACATTGGATTTACAGTGATAGCCTAAATTTCCAAAGTCCTCTACAACTTTGGCCTCTATAGATGTGGAGGAGGAAGAGAAGGAAAAGAGGGGAATATGTTAATATAATCAGGAATTGCAAATAATTTTTAAATTCCTGATCTTGATCTGTTATCTTTGGATTTATTGATGCTTTTGCTTTCTTGCTGCAAGGGACAGAAATTTATTTTCTTTTGCACACCTTCTACTATCTATTATTTTCCTTCTGTGTGATGGTGGAAGTGGCCATGCTCTACATATTAGCTAATAACTTTCAGGCTGCAAGGTTGCTGTTGCCTGAGAATCTGAAACGGTGCCATTGCCTGACTGTAAGTCCCAAGTCACAAAACACATGTTTATCCCTGCTAGAAGCTGGCAGCACAATTGTCAAAAAGACAGAATGTTACTAGCAAATTTATAAAAGTACATATCTATGTATTAACGCATAGTATGATTTCTTACCTTAAATAAAAATTGGCTAGGAATGGGGAAAATTATGAACAGCTAAAATGGGTTAATTATATTTCACATTCATTATGTATAAATGAAAAGCCCAGCATTATTCAAAAGCTTCAGTCAATTAAATCTTCATGAACTTAAAATTCTTATTGGTCCCTAATTAAATTAGGGGAATTACTGGCAAACTGAATTGGAGTTGATCTGTATTTAGGGACCTCTTGAACAAGGTCCCTTATCTATATAGTATCTTGCAAACGCTGTCTTAAATCTACCCCTGTGATGCTTCCATCTCAGTTGATCTAATTCATGGTTTTAATTTTGTTTCCTTCTCATGAATTCTGTATCTGTGGGTCCCAAAGAAGGAATGATTGTTAGTTGCTAAAGTAAATCTTTCATTTTTGTGGCACTGTTAGGGTCTTAATGTGGGACTCTCTGGGCTTCTTGGTTGTTGAGTGGAAATGTAGTGTTTTCTAAGCTAGGCAACCCCCTAGAAGACATAAATAAGCAAGCCAAGAGAAAAAACTCACTATTCAAAGGTGATTAAATAGGAATTTGGCAACTATATCTAACAGTGGAATGCCAGGTTTTTCTAAAGTAATTATTTCCTAAGTTCTGAATACGCATACACCGACAAAGAATATGCTCCCATCAACAAGCCATTAACACTTATTGTTGCCTTTAGGCCAATCCGTAGAATAAAAATGTAAGAGTTCTGCTAAACAAGGTAATTCATACTTCTCCCAGGATTTAATAGCAGCACTTGAGTACTTCCTATATGGATTTATTCCATCTTTCATAAGAAAGAAATTAACATGGATTTTTATTCCAGGATCAGAAAATATATAACTTAATGCTAAACAGTTCTAACTTAAAGCATAAGGGAATTTAGTTTAAATGTTGGTGAGATCCCTAAGCAGTCATGATTGTTGCCATTGGGTGTCTGTTAGATAGAGGAGACAAAGACTCCAGGAATATCCCTTCATTCCAACAACCAAGTTGCTCTTTTTATGTACCTGCTGCTATACTATCAGAGGTGCAAGCCTGCATTTGAAAAGCTGACACATGGCTCTCTTCCAACATTTCCTGCCAATATAAATTAATGCTTACCATAAGACATACTTGGATGGTAAAAAAAGATGGTCCTATGAGAGATGCTTGAGGAACAACTGAGCAGTTCTGGCTCTTATACATCAAATCTAAGGGTATATATTAATTAATTACAAAACAATCCATTTTTGTTTCTTACCAGACCTAGTGTTTTGTATGTCCATAGTGATAGCATCATATTTATTTAGGAGGGAATATCTGTCTCACGGGAACTGGTATCTAGAGGAAGATTAATCATCTGCTAGTTAATTAAAATAATGACACTTAATGCTGTATAGTTTATTTCTTTTGTAAATTTGAAAGGATATTATTTCTCCCATTTTATCCACTACCATTTTCAAATGGCAAACGAGACATACTACTATTTATTTAGTTATTTGATTTTTCTTTTCTTTGACTAGGAAGATATTAGAGTTTACCAAGGTGAAAATATGGGGTTTGCAGAGCTTAACTGGATATTACTCCATCTCTTGAGTGCCTGGATCTTACATGTCAGCTACTTCCTGCCAAACAGAAGAGAGCTGATGCCAAAACTTATTCTCGACCAAGCTTTTCTGTAAATGAGATGATTGTGCTAAGCAGAGGACTGTCTATGAGTAGAAAGTAGGTGGCAGGAGCAGGTACCTAGTAAGTAAAGCTCTCTTGTTTATAGTTGGCCTGGTGGTGTTATCTGAGGGAAATAAAAAAAAACTTTCTTAACAGGAAGAGCAGAAACCATTGCAGAAACAGTGAAGAGAAGATTCTGTAGGTTGATGGGATGAAAACGAGGAGTCATATACTGCAGTCTGCAGTCAGGTACTCAGCAATAAGAAGGCCTTAGGTTTTAACTTCTCTAAAATCAGAAAATCACTATTTTCAAGTCGATGTGTCAGAATACATTTGATGCTGGATTTCTTGCATATGTAAAAATATGCTGTATCCCTACAATCAGTGGTGTAACATTTGTGTAAAATTGATTCAAGAATACTTTTGGACTCTGATCTAGGCTCAAAGATTTTTTAAATGTACATAATATTGACTTAATTCTTAATAATGATAAACATTTCTGAAAGAAAAACAGTAAACGTGTTTTATTCACCTGTCAGTTTTTGTGGAGACCTCAGTCTATGACAGAGGTCCCTCTACAAGGAACAGGAAAAAAACTGTGCTGCAGGATGTTTTAGGTCTCATGGCTATGAATTTCTTTTGTTAATATTCTAGGATTCTATGGATTACTATTATTTTAATGGTGAATATTTCTTCCTCTTTCCTTGGGATATGGTTGCTTCAATTTTTTTTTACATTTGGTAACATGCTATACCTTTCTCACATTATATTCACAGTGAAAATGTTATCAGTAATTTTCAGGAAGTATGACTTTGTGCTTTTCCTACAGGTCAGAGACATCCAGTTATAGAAGAGAACTGATACTTTAAGGATCAGTCATTTGTGTGAAGGAAAACACTTGAAATTGTAGAGTTGAAATCTATCCATGTTCAGAAGGCCAATGTGTAATTTTTCCTCCATTTCAAGTTCAATCTCTGTCATTTTAAGTGTTCTCTGTGATATAATACTTTATTCTCAGAAAAGAAGGGAAGAAATAGTGAGACACTTTCACAGTGCTATTTTTCCATAGCATTCTTCTAGACTTGAATCAGTATCACTACGTGTCAATAAAAAAAACCAACCAAGCCCAAAAAAACTACTTTTATCTACAGATGAGTGAGACAGAATATATTTGGCCAGTGATCTTTCTGAATCAGCAAGAAGTTAAAACCTTTGTCTCTGTCCCCATGTCCACCAAGTCTGTGGGCCCTTGTCAGAAATGTATGTTGGAACAAAATTTTCATTTGCATATCTGGCTCTGTTGGCATGACTTATCTCT
This sequence comes from Acridotheres tristis, assembly GCA_037013685.1. Taxonomy (NCBI): domain Eukaryota; kingdom Metazoa; phylum Chordata; class Aves; order Passeriformes; family Sturnidae; genus Acridotheres; species Acridotheres tristis. The sequence continues at coordinate 6,685,347 of CM072884.1, forward strand.
GCTGTGTGTATAGCTTGTACTAGTTCTGAAAATGTCAGGAGCTGGGATACTGAACACAGAATGAACTTGTCCACTTGGAAAATCTTGCTAGTCTTTGTCAGTGCTTCCTGTCAGACCCAATGCTGCAACAGCCTATGTTTTTTTGGATGCTGAGTATTGGAACATAAAACAGGCAGATGTATTAAAATCAGAAGAATTTGGGCCTTTTGGTTTTAAACATGCTTTCTAAAAAAACAAATATATATATATATATATATATATATAATATGTATTATATATGTGTGTATATATATATATATATATATATATATATATATATATATATATAAACTATTACAGTGATACTAAATAATCTGTATAGGAATGGTAGAGAAACACAACTGAACATGATTCCAAAATTTCAATGCCCAATTATTCAAATGATTGCTGACAGCCTTGGGACTTACTTGCACTTGTTGAGCAAAGGTGACACTGGCCCTCCAGATGTCACCACCACATGATCAAAAGATGGAATGAAACTGATCCCTGGATACCTTTATTATCAGTCTTGTCTGACCCTTCTGAGTGACTTGGTCAGATCACTGCACTGGTGAATTGCCAGTCCAAGCATGGCTCTTCTGCTGGTTATGTGGTGGGAGACCAGCTTAGAAAATTATTCAAATTACTAAAGTACATCTGTCTCTTGAGCAATAGGTTGGCAGATACAGACTACCTAATTAGAACTGTGAAAAGCTTTTAACAAATTTGGAAGTTTTTTAATATGGAAAATTACTTTGGGCAGTCTTTGATGTGACCAGAAGGTTTGTGTTAAGGCAGTGGCCATGCTTTTGCAAGAAAATTTGGTATGGAAACATTAATGAAGAGGGGTTATTTTTCAGGTGTTGGTGACAAGACTCTGTGCTGTGGTAAATGACAGGTAATGGATGAAAACATTTCCACTATGAAGAACTCCAGAAGGATTGATTCATATAAACTTCTGGAGAAAAGGCCCTGAGTTCTGCAGTATTGTTGCTTGTTGCTGGGATTACTGCCCCACTGAGCAGGGCCAACACTCCCCTCAGGCTTCCTTTTGCTGGCAGTGTACGTGCAGAAACTCTTCTTCCTGCCCATCTTCTCTTCTGCTAGTTGGAACTCCAGCTATGCATTGCTCATTCTACTCCCACCTATGCAGCCAGTGTCTGCATTTCTCCCAAGCAGCTGTCCCTACTTTCAGATTCTGTGTCTTTTTGTTTTGTGCCTGAACTCAGCCAGGAACTCTCCTTTTTATCTGTGGTGGCCTTGCTGGATTTCTGCAAAGTGGGATGAAATGTACTTGTGCTCTGATAAGGCTGACCTTGAACTTCAGCCAGCTCTCCTGGGTCCCTTTGCCCTGGCAGGCAGTTTCCCATGGGATCCTTCCAAGCAGGTCCCTGCAGAGGCTGAAATCTTCTCTTTGCATTCCAGGACTGCAATACTATTGATCTTATGCTTGGTATCTTGAGCATCTGGATTTCCTCTGACCCACTGTATGGACCAGCAGAAAACAGAGGATCATGAGACAGCTCCTGTGACAGTGAGACTTCTCCCAGCTGCCCCAGGAAGGTTTTATCTGCCCCTCCTTCTTGATTATCAATCTGGTATTTCCTGGAGCACCGAATGACTGCTTTTGCTCAACAGCAGGATTGAGAAATGTACCACTGGGCCCCCCATCTTTCACCCTTGCCAACAGGGTGTCCTGCTTTTTAGTACAGTGCACATGGGCCCTGTCTACTTATTTGATTCTGGATGGGAGTGAGTTTATAATTTCATAGTACATTTCTGTGGGGCAGGCTTGATATTGGTACTCGGACGTGGTGGTGTTTTTCTTTCTTTTTTCCTCTGCCTCGAGATTGATCCTTCTCTGCACTGTATGGCAAGAGTTCGTGTACCTGTATGTCTCAGAGTATTCTTAGATAAGTGCCTGGGGGCGAGGGAGAGAAGTAGGTAATCTTGGAGTCTTTCATCACAGAAGCCCTAGAGGATCCTTTTAACATAAAACTTACTTGTACTTAACATAAAACATACAGTAAATGAAATGTTCCTTCAGGTAAAAGTGTGACCGTTTGGGAAACTTACCTCATTCTATCACTTAGCTAGTTGCTCTACTGAAGAGGAAGGAATTGAAGGGGGAGTTGGTGTGATTAGCACATTAGCTTGAAATCTTGAACAGTAAAATCCTCATTTTCTTGGTCTTGTCTTTTCTTGTCTTACTTGACAAGTCTATATGAGATTGTCTTTATAACATTTTAAATAGTAGTAATCTTCCTTGGTTCTGAATATTTGCTTCAGCTGCACAATGTACAAATAAGCTCTGCCTTAATGTGCTTGAATAGACTTTTTTAGCTTAATGTTCCCTTCAGGGATTCGGATTCACAACTTTCAATCTTTTCTTCTTCCTACTTCTGTCTCTGAAAACATCAGCATCTCTTTAAGTATCTCCACTTCCTCCTCAGGCACTTTGTCATGAGGTATTTCTTCTGGTCTGTGAATTCCCTTTAAGATGACTTTTTTCTTTCTTAGCCTCTTTTAGTTTTTTTTGGGGGGTTGGAGTTTTCTTTCACTTTATTTCATTCTCTGTTCCAAGTCAGGTCCCTTGCTACAGCAGTGACACTTTAGTGATGCGGCTATATGAAAACAAAACAAAACAAAACAAAACCAAAAAAAACAAACCAAACCAACCAACCAAATAAAAAAAACCAACCAAACCAATCAAAAAAAAAAAAACCAGAAAAAAACCAACAACATAATGAACTCTGGAACACATAAGAAACACTGTTCCTAACAATTGTCTCTTCTCTTCTAGCAATTGGGAAATTGAGCCTGTATAAAGGGAGAAACTTTTTAGGGGCTGAGGCTCTGATATTGCAGATATCTCCTTCCAGTCTATAATTTAAAGCATGGTAGTGGTATTGCTGACATGCTGATGTTGGGCTGTGCTGTTCCTTTCCATCACTAAACATGATAAAATGCTATAGTAATACCAAAATTATGGGTTTATATTTGCATTGTCTTATTTACACTCATTTGTCATGCATGTTAGGCTCCTCTTCCTGGAGATGAAGTCAACAAATGTTGTTATCCAAAACAGTTGGTGAGTAAGTATTTTGGAACGATTTTTTAAGCATCAGATATCAAACTGACATATTTTAGGGAACACTGAAGAGCAGAAAACTGTTGGTGTTCTTTACTTAAGAGCTGGTTGTTTGCTTTTATTCCAAAACCACCTGCTTGCTGACTTTTTCTATCCACTGTTAAAAAGTATTGAGTTTATTATGATCTGATCAAAGTGATTTTGACTGTCACAAGTAACATTGTAGAAGGAGCTGGGTGTCATAATACTGGTTTAACATTATAATAAAAGTACTGAGGGGTTTTTTTCAGTGATGGTAGTAAAGAATCTTAATTTTCTGACTTGGCTTATCAATTTTTCCATTATAAGAAGTGCTGTTTGCCTTTTTTTGGCATTCTGCTTGGTCAAGGAAAACTCTGTCTACTTAGTTTGCCAAGCTCTTCTCTCCATCCTCTTTTCCTTGAATTAGTATCTAGCTTCTCAGAGTTGTGCTTTTGCCTATGCAGAACACCCTCTTTGTAAAACACCAACTAAACCATGGTTCTGAAGTAAACATGCAGTACCTGCAAATCTGCCTCTAGCCTAAAGATGTACCTATGGAAATTTAGAAACTTGATGGTGCTGGAGATAGGATTAGAGTGTTACATGAACCATGTGCATGGCATGCTCAATCAAAGGAGAGGAGATGGTCTTCAGGCAAAGGATTGGTAACAAGGAGCACAGAGAGTGCTCTGAATGCTGAAGTTAGCAATGAGCCAAGCAGGAGAAACAGGAAACTTCTAGGATGAGAGAATCCATCAAAAGACATGAATACAGATATGCCACTTTCAGTTGAGGAAGTCTCTCTGTTGCAAACTCAGGGAATACTTGAGGAAACCATTTTCTCACAGCTGTTGTTTGTTTCATTTGTTTTGGTTTGGTTTTATTTTTTTTTGTTTGTTTGTTTTTGTTTTGTTTTTTTTTTTTTTGCTTCCCCAGCTAATCTCCACAGTTTGTCATGGGAGGCAGCATACTGTGCTGGATAGATTTTTGAACTGGCATTTGTGGCTCTTCTTGTGTGTATTTATTTTCTTATTTGCATTTTAGTAACCTCACTCTGAGACAATTAGTTTCCACAGGCATCTCCTCTTGCCAGTGAAAGGAGAGGCCACAGCTCAGGTGAAGTTTGGTGTTAGCTCCAGAGTGGGAAGGAAATTGAAACCATTTTTACTTTTTCACTGACAATAGGGGAAGCATAGAGGGTTTAGTTTCCTTATGCTAATGCACTCTGTGAAAATCCACTGTGGTACTTCCCCAAATTGCTTACAATTTAATTTGAAGCAATGAGTAAAAATTGACTGTAACAAACAAATAAGAGGAATGGTGAGAAATGCAAGAACAGAGGTGCCTGTAATAAAATCATTACATGGTTCCAAATGACTTGTGTCATTGGACTTGGGAGCAGAATGGGGCATTAAAAACTAAACAGTATGAAATGTAACATTCCAGCAAATTTGAAAGCACTGTGGGAGTACTGACTCTTTCATTCAGATGTGGATTTTATGAAGGGTGGTTATTTCTGTGCTGAAACTCATAAAACAAAATGTTTTAAAATATTTGTCTGTTTTAGTCTTTTTATATTGCAAGGTCAATGTGTTGGTCTAAAACGTTAACAAAATAGCTATTTGGCTCTGAAAGCTCCTTTTTACTAGAACAATTCACAACTCTTGTGTGGTGCTGCTCTCTGTGCTGCAGCCTTCCCAGAACAAAAAATATCAAGAAAAGAGAAACTGCTTGAATAAAGGAATTTGCTCATGCTTTGCCAGACTGAGTCACTCAGAACATTTAAAAAATAGCCACTAAATTGATAGAGAAGAGCTGCCGTCCTATGTATTTCTTTTCTCTGTGTGTGCAGATATACATACACAAAGATCTCTCAAATTGTTTGGACTACAGTTTATAATACAGAAATGAGAATATTCTTTTTTTATAGCCTCAGTGTAAAAGTTGTTACTTCCAAATCTTCAAATTGCACCTAATTCACCCAAAGGAGCTGCACCAAGATTGCCCTTTAGGTTCTTTCTAGGTTGTTTGAATATTGTGCAAACTGGGAGTGGTTCTTAACTGTCCATTTGGGTTGAAGTTATTAGAGGAACTTGAGGAAATGAAAGGTTGACGTGTGTTCTTTCTCCCTCACTGTGGAGAAAAAAAGATTTAAATGAAAGCAAGTTCTAATACTCAGTCATAGAAAAAATATTGTATATGCAGATCTGTATGTATGCAGTTACATATACAGATGAATGTACAAGAAATCTGGAGTGAATTTCATAGATCTTGGGAACAAGGGGAAACAGCTGAGGCTTTATTGCTGCAGTTCAGCTTTGCTGAGCATTGCAAATATAGAATGTTGAAAGAAAAGCTAATAAGATGATAGCTGTTGGCAGAAGAGGCTCACATTTATCAGCAGTTTCAATTAGAATTAGGTACTGCACTAACAAAAGTCATAGCAAATGTGAAGATCAAAGAAGTGACTTGATTTACAATTACTTCTGTGCCACTGATGTGTTTATCAAACAATTCAGATACAGTAATGAGTAAAAATACTAATGTGAAAGGAGAAGCCAGATCAAATTTATCTCCCAAGTGTAGTGTACAAATGTTGAATGAGAGAGGAAAGAAATAATAAGGGGGAAGAATAGGAAACTTGTGGAAGCTGAAAACATGTCATATTTTAACATCAGTGCTAAGATTCACGATGCAGGAAATGATGGAAAGAGTGTCATAGTTAAATGACATTAGGTCTTTACTTATAGAAGTTAATCATAACCAGATCTCTGTTCTTAAACAGCAATCTAAGTAGAGAAAAAATTGCTGGTACAAATAAGAAATATTGGAACAGTAGGCAGTGTAATTGCAACACCTGATTCTGTGAAGATCAGAGAAAGTTTGACAGGGAATAACTTAGAGCATTTGTGCCCATTTTGTTCAGAATATGAACGATCATTCATCCATCTCTGTTGAAAATGTCATTAGAGTGTATGGCAGGTGGCAGAGAAATCTGAATGTCAGTGAAATAAAGCATAAGAGATTTTCCTGGTGAGGCATGAAGGTTGTCATCTGTAAGTCCTGTTTCTTCGAGCTTCTTCCTCTGGAAGAGAGGGGAGGATAAAAAAGAAAATCTAATGGAATAGAAGATACTGAGTTATTTCCAAAGATCTTATGCAACTGTTACACTATTGATACTTGAAAAAATAATGCTCCTGTGGATCTTTTTGTGCCTTTTGCAAGAGTCAAGGAGGTCTGTCAGGTGAGACTGATCTGCAACTCTGAGGTTTCAGCAGGCTTCCTGACAACTCCTCTTGCTACAGAATATGTGTTATTATCTGTTTATTACCTTGTTTGGATGACACTTTCAACTGGCTTCCCCTCAGCATGTCTTTAATGCCAGAACACTTCTGAAAGAGACTTTCAGGCTGTGACAAGCTTACCTGGGTTTCTTGGCCATGCCTATGACATGATGGTTTCCAACACAGCTAAAAATGGATGCAGTAACTGCTTGTTGTTTGAGATGTTCACAGCAAGTTGGACTGGCTGCAAGAGAGGAAATGTGAATTTGAATTGAGGCAGATAAACCTTTAAGGTTACATAATTAAAAAATGGCACTCATCTGAAATTGAACAAGTCTTAAGACATGCATTCTGGTTTGGGGGGAAAAAATAGCATTAATAAATGATGTGAGGTAGACTTTGTGGTGACTGAAAGCAAATCAAATAGCTGAACTTTGGTGTGTAGTAACAGTCTGGAAACTCCAGGGTAACTGGCTAAATCCAAATTCCTTGCTTCAAAAGGCAGTGATTGTGCTACAGCTCCTTTGCCACCGGCAACTGTCCTGTGAGGCTTGTCCTGAATAAAGAGCATACCTAAAAGTCATTATTAGTCCCAGCCAATGACAACACAATGTAAGAGTGAACACAGAATCAGGAATACAATAGAACTTCATAGAAAATGGTGAACATTTTTTTTTTTCTAAGTGAAGGAGTTTAACAAATCTGTTTTTGAAATTTGACATAAATGCTTAACTGGGAGGCAGCTTTGTAAGTTTTGCTTTCATCAGAATGTTAGCAGAAAAACCCGCTTGTATATTTTTCTGAGATTTTGCCTCTGCCTAAGCAAGTTATTTGTGATTACCCTGCATTCAAGGAAGATTCTGATGAAATTGTTAAATATTGTTTCTCTTGCCTGTAAAAGGAAATAATCAGTTTGAACAGGCCAATAGTTCATTGGAGTTCATGTCCCTTAGCCTCTTAGGTGCCCTTGTAATCTTTTAACATCTGAAATAGAAAAAAGTATCAACTGTCATAAGAAAAATTTTAAGGAAAGATAATGAACTTATTTTTGTTTTCATGTGAAAATATTTGAAGTTTACTTTATAAGTGAAAAAAGAAACCTGTGTTTTTAAAATTCTCTCCAGCTTGATCCAAATTTAAGGCACATTCAGTGTTCTGTGATGCTAAGGGTGGTTTGCTGATTTTGATTCATCAATGCATGAATAAGCTTTTCTTTCTTCTCCTCCTTGATGAATTTTTAGTTTGCTTATTTAAAACAGGCTATTTTATTTGTTTGCTTTCAGGGTTCTCAGCAGTGAATGGTGCAAAAAATTATTTAATTCCTGCCCATGGCAGGGACAGTTGTATTAAATAACTTTTAATGTCCTTTGAACATAAACCAATGTAGGATTCTATGGTTCATGTCAGCTGAAGTGTTAGATGCCATTGGCTGTTTCCCAATGAACCCTGAGATATTCTCCACAAGAATGAAGAATTTTTTGTCAGGAACATTTGATCTGTGCTCTATAGAGGTGAGTTTTATAACAATACTTCTCACGAAGATGGTTTACCTTAGTTCCTGAGATGAAAGAAAACTTGGGGAGGCAAATAAAATTTGGGGAGGTAAATTAAGTAAAATGCTTTAGCGAAGCAGAGTAAATCCACTATTGTTTCCTTTTGTTGGCCTAGAACATTTTTCTGTTTTGTTCCATTCTCTAAAATATACTACCATATATCTGTTTTATTTTCCTCTGAAATATTCTTTACAGAGATAGAGTACTTACCTATATTTCCTATTTTTATAGCTCTTTGAATTCTAGAAGTGTTCTGTAGTATTTTGATCTTTCAAAATTCTCCTGTTTAACCGATAGAATCTTTCCCTGATGATTTTTAGAAAGTTATTCTAGTTTCTCAATACAGTTGGTATAGTAATCTTTTGGCATGGCCAAAAGTTAAAAATGGACTGATGTTTGGCTTCAAAATATCTACTGGACTTGCTTCCCAATGCCTCATTCTTGCAATACAGGTTATAATAGAATTGAAAAATAATGTGATGCTTGGCTTTTTTTTTTTTTTTTTGTTTTAAGTTTGAAGAGCCAGCTGTAAAGAGAAGTGGAGGGAGTACTTTGAAGAATAAGAGCAGGATCTCTTATGGCAGCTTTCTTGCACAGTACTATTTGTTGCTGCAAAAATGAGGTAAGAAGACAGCTGTTTATGCAAATAGAATGTCTCACAAATCCACATGAGAAGGTGTGCACAACACTTATAAGACAGAAATGTTTCCTCATGCTCATATGGTGTCTGTTTCCTGAATAAATCCCACACCAGCCTAAATTCCTGTCTGCCAGCTTGTGTTAATGAATATGGAACTTGCTGAAGAGCCAAAGAGTAATGAAAAAAAAGAGCATAAACATTGCTTTTAGTTTGGAATGGATGCATGACTAATCCAAATTAGACATACAGCACTGCCCATTTCAAAGGCCAGGCTCTCTGGCTAGCTTTGCTTTTTCACTTACTCTAAAGAGAAAAACAAAAAATACACTGAAAACTTGGTTGAATATAATGGAAAGAGGAAGAGAAAAGGATAGAATTGGATTATAAAACCTGAGGGAAAAAGAACTTAATACAGAAGTGCTGTTGTATGTACGTTGTTTTGATGTCCAACTGTAATATTAATTTTTTTTAGAAAGCGCAGTATTCCTCCTGGCAGAAGTAGTATGGTCTATGGCATCAGGGATTTGGTGAGGTTTGTTGGTTTTATTTTCCAAGCACTGGTCCTAATATCTGACCATTTCATTTGTGAGGGATACAACACAGCTACTTCTGTCTACTTTACTTCAAGTACTGTAAAGTATAAATGATTAAATAACAAGTTGAATTTCTCCTAACTGGCTTCTATATAAACATTTCTGTGAGAAAAGGGCCCAAATGATTGGATGCCTTATGATGGTAGAGGATATGGAAATTTGTAAGTTGGTCTTGCCATGTTTGCACTGGTGGTCGTGCCTATGAAGTTCCCTGATTTCTAAAAGTCAGACTAATTTGTTGGACTTGGGCAGGTCTTCTGCATCTTTACAGTTTTAAGTACTACATTTCACCATGCTGGAAAGAAATAGAAGAGGAACTGTTGCTCCTCTGACTTTGACTGAATGAATCCTAATTTTCATTTGCATATGGAAATCACAGGGCTGATTATTAGCTCTTGGTTGCTGAAATCTGTCTGTAGCATGGATGGTTACTTTATACTGCTTTGGTAGTGTCTGTTTATTTCAGGGAACAGCTAAGAAATCTGATGATATTTTATCATTTCATACTAACCTGTTGGCAAGCTGAGCTGTATGGCAAATAAGACTGCAGTCTAGAAATAAAAAATTATTTGTACAATTTCATCATGACTTTGTATTGTATACATGGAGTTGGCCAGTAGTAACTCTTGTAGATGAATTTCCTATAGGTAGGAATATAGAAAAGTATGCAACTAATCTTACATAGTATTGAAACTTTTTATAAGTTGTCTTTAGTTTTTCCCAGTTCCCTAACAGTGGCTAAAAAAAAGCAAAAAAAAAATAATCTTGATAGACAAATACACATATAGAGAAAAAATAGGTTTGAGCTCCAAGTGCAAGACTTTCTTTGGACACTCAAATATGTGTTATTTCATTGCTTAGGAAAGCAAACTAATCCCTCCTAGAAATTCTATTATGTGGAACCGAATTGCTACCGATACAAGTCAACAGCAATTTTGTAGCTGTGGAAACCAATCATATTTATTTCTGTCACCTACAGTATGTTCCAACTGACTGATGATAGTAGTACTCAGTCCTTTGCGAGGACTAGCTGCTGTAATAAGGGTGAAAGATAAACCTCTGAAAGCTATTGACAGAATATTTGTAACAAGAAGATGATAAAACTCAAGAATTTGGGTTTCGTTCCAACTTGCTCTGGGAATGTGCTCTTGTGACCTATGCTCTACATCTTCCTTCCTTAGAGGGGGCTGTTTCTAAAAGACATATTGGTGATTATTCCTTTTTCACTGCAGTGGAATGAGGGGAAAAACACATGTGAAGAATAACAGAGATGGCTTTTTGTTAAGTTCCAGTGCAGGTGTTACAGAAGTGACAGCATCAGTCTCTTTTAATTTGAGAGGTAGTCTTACTGAGATCCTACAGATCTGGGATAGAACAGATACAAAATCTGACAGGATTTAAAGTGACTTGGGTTTTTTTCCTGCTAAGCTCAGTAAATGACATCTCCTTAGCATGTGAAAATGGAATTTTTTTCAGTCTTCATTTCATCAACTGTGGCGAACAAATCTATGCTGAATTGAGAAAGTGATCCAATCTTAATATTAAAGAAAGTTATGCTAAAATATTCCCAAGCTTACTACTACTAGAAAATGAATTTTAAAAATCTAGAATGTTAATGTTATTATGACTTTTGGAAGACATAATAACTTTAGCCCACAAAGATAAGGGCTAAATAAAAAATTCACAAAATAAGAGGGAGAGAAAAAACAAACAACGAAACAACAACAAAAAACCTCCAACAAAAACAATCCCAGTAACCCTCCAGCTTTAATTTCTAATGCTTACTTATTGTTGAAATGAGACACTCATGAGATAAATCAATCCCCTCTGACAGCTGTCTAATTTCTACCCATGATTTGCTGTTAAAGATACTACTTTTAGGAGACTTTCTGGTCACCTGCTCCTGGAGGCCCTTTTAAATATAGCTTCAGGCAATCTTTCATTGTACAGAATACATAAAAGAGTGACTAAGAAGGATGTATGTGGTAGGACTTGCTACCTGGAGGAGAGGAAGATTTATTAGATTACAGTTGCTGCTAATTTCTGCTTCAGAAGAAAGTCTAATTGGAAAAAAAACAAAAACAAAACGCACCAAAAAAACCCCCCGCCCAACAACAACAAAAAACCAAAACCAACCAAAAAACCAAAACCAACCAAAAAAACCTGACTTCCTTATATACAGAAGCTTGTGAAAACTCTACACCAGTTATCAGCTAAGGATAATGAAAGATTAGTGTTGCCAAGGGGTTGTATTTCCTCCTTTTACCCGTTTTGAGATCAAAACCTGTTATTCCTTTACTCATTTACTTGGGAAAATTATTATTGGCTGCTGCTTCTCTATAAGGAGAACTAAGTTTCTAAGTTTAGCAGTGTCAGGAAAAATCACAAGGAGCTTGTGAGCTGGTTGAAAAGCCCTCCCCCTCCTCCAAGGAGACTCCTTTGACATCCAAGCAGTAGCAAAATACTCATTCAGAAACTAAATTAATTTGGCAGCAGAGGTTTACCCTGGCATAAGAGCCCTGACAAAGAATCCTGAAGAGCTAGAGTTTATGAAATCAGATGGTGACTTGTACAGCTTGAAACAGGGTCTTAGGGAGGGGTGTTTTGTTGGGCTTTCTTCAGTTAGGAGTAACTTTGAGGCAATATTGACCAACAGGCTTTTTTCCCCTTTTTTCTCTGAGCCCATCTGGTAGCAGGGCATCTATTTCAGTTCCCTCAGTAACGCTGCTAAGGACTTGTGTACACTGTCATCAGAATCATGGATTAGTAGTGAGATTCAATCAGGTCCTCATATTAATGATTTTCTGCACTGGAACAGCTGCTGCCACCCATGGAAACCCTATGGATTTTTTCCCCAATTTTTTTTGTGTAAAGCCTCCTGCTTTCTCTTGGAAAAGAAAAAAACAAAACAAAATGCAAAACACAGATGGCATGGTGACCACTGATATTTTGATATTTTAAGACCTACCTTGTACTTGTGACTGTCTAAATCCCCAAGTGTGGATTGTGAGTCACAAAATAAACCCCCACAATGGGAGAAGGCTCAGTAGAGAGGGACAGGGTAATGTGCTCATTAAACTCAAGGAATAAGGTTAAGAAGCTGAGTATCCCAACAAAAAGGAGACCAGAGGTTGGCCTTTGTTTTAGATAAACAGCTACCAACATCTGAATGGATCACCTAGAGATGCAAATATCCCACTGATTCAGCCAGATCTGCTGTAAATACATCTTTGTTTGAGTATGAAAACTGGGTAACTATTAGAGCAGCAAGTTTGAACTGATTTCACCTGAATATTCCTTCCGGGAGACTGGGGATAGTAGAAGTTACACCTTTCACACATGGAATGTCTGAAAGAAGCTGATGAGGGCTTTTTGGGCTTTTGCAGTAGTAAAGATGGATAATTGTTGGAGACCGAAGAGTTTCAGTAGACCAGATCCTTGAATTAACAGAGGGATTGTCAACTGAGTCCTTCTTATGCTGTTTTGTCACTTAGAATTATAAAGTGCCTCAGCAACTTCTCAGAGCTATGGAGAGAGGTTTTTGCTGGCTTGGAAGAGACTGTAAACCCCTGGTTTGTCACCTGCTTCTGTACAGTGGCAGTTCTAGAGTGTGCTGTGATGAAGGAAGGCAGAATTCCAGTCACTCAGTGAGACATTCCTTTAACTTTAGCATTGGAAAGAACAGTATGGAGTTTATTTCTTTAGATGACACAATATGTAAACTTGGTTTGGGGGGACTCAATTGTGCTGCTACCTGGCAAGGTAGCAAACCTCTCTCCTAAGAGTCACCGTCAGGTTTCTTGGCCAAGCTGCCCTTCTGTGTATAATCATCTGCTTGATACCTCCATTTAAAATCAAAATTATTTTGAAAAGAACAAAATAAAAAGATGAGACAGGGAACTGCTTTTATTTTTTTTTTTCCTGAAAGAAGGATTTTCCAAAGAAATAGTTCTTTCTAGCTTCAACCTATCAAATGACTCAATTCAAATAGGGATAACAAAGATGCTGAGTTAAGTATGTTGTTCTTGAAGAGGTGTATAGGAAACAAGGGCAGTAAGCTTTGTCTTTTTAATAATGGAATACTTTGAACCATTAAGAAGAAAATTTAGCAGTTAAACACCTGGGTATCAGTTACTAGATATTGCACTTACTTGTGATTATCCAGATGTATTCAATTATGAATCCATTTCCAAAAATAGATATTTGAATCTGTATTGGATACTGTGCACTCAGATTATTTAATTGACAGGTCAGACCTAATTCCTAACACACCAGAGCTGATCTATTGATTTCTATTCCGATACTTGTTTTCTTGAATAGTTTGCAACACTATCCAGGAGTGGCACATATAAATATATGTACTGATTTAGGCACTGTATTGCAGCTCCTTGCAGACTTTTGTAAGGACATTCATGTAATAGACTGAACTAGACAGGTGTTGCTTTGACCAGTTAGAATCTGTGATTTTCTACAACAGCTGTGGCAGATATTTCATTCACCTCTCTCCCCCTTATTATATTTACTTGATAGTTAGGGAAGGATTTGTCCTTGGAATATTGGATAGTGATGTATTTTTATCTCAGAAGAAGTCCTTTAATGAGAATAAGCTTTTAACAGAAAATCATTACTTAAACAATTTTAGGGCCTTGTGCTATCTGTTGGAACTGAAATCGATATGCCAGGACATAGATAGTGAAATTAAGTGCAAACTTGATTTGAGTATCATATTAATTTCCAGACCAACACTTCAGAGCTCTTTAGTTAACAAACTATTTTTAACTAAATGCTTTTCATTGATATTTTCATAATGTGTTTTCCATGTATTTTCATTACGTTTATATATTCCCTTCACTCAGAGAAAATTTGTATTTTGCAAACACATAGCAAGATTAAACTGAAATGCTGCCTTAAAAAAAACCTTAAACAAGGTCTTTTTCTTAAATCTCCTATGGGCAATAATTAAATCAGAATAAAATAAGCACATCATAGAAACGATACATGTCATATGGGCTACTATGATGACTCAAAAGTCTAATTTACTTGCATATTCTAAGTGTTAGGCAGATATTTTACAAAGAATTTAGTTCTGAGCTTTTATGTGATATCTTAAAGATGACTTAGTCCTCTATTTGCACAATGTAGTTGTGAAGGGAAATTTTTCAGTTCTCTCTTAAATAGGTACAGATTTATTTCTTCTGTGTTTTTAGCATGTAGTGCTCTTGCATCATTAAAAAGTGATGTAATTATATTAAGCATGATTATAAACCACAATGAACTAATTCCAAGACTTCATCCTGCTCAATGAAATCATGTCCTAATTTTCCCTTCTCATCACTTAAGGCAACTTGAAATGGTTCCAATGTGAACGACCTCCAACAAATTTCAAAAGTCAAGAAGGTGAGGTTGAGGCAGACAAAGCTAATGGATCCAGTAAAATGAGACTCAGGAGGGAAAATAACTGCATGTATGCATGGTTTTGTTTTCTTTTTTCAGAAAAAATAAAAGATAAAACAATCTTAGACTTTAGTGTACTATTGTGTAGTATTTCAGAGATACTACTGCTATATATTTTAAGTGATTATTTTCTTTTTTCTCTGAAATATTATTAATGTTAGATCTGTAATTTAAGAAAGTTACAAAACAGATTACTGGTCTTGCCTAGGTTGTTTTTGGCATCAGTATTAGTAATTTGATCATGGATTAGGTGAAAATTGCATCTTTAGTATGTGATTTTTTGGGGGGTTATTTTGATAACTGAACAAAAAGTAGTTCTGAACTTCCTGAAATAAATAATGGAAATTTTGACCAATAATATTTGTTGTAAATATTTTACCCAAACAGAGACAAAATGAGAATCCTCTTTTTAAATTACTTTTTAAAATTATTATTTATAAAATAAATTTCACTTTTAAGAGGAAAAAATGTAGATGCCGACAATTTTATTTAAATTTACTATTTTGAAATTCATAGACTCTGTGCTTCTCACAATGCTTTAGGGTTTTTTTGTTTTTGTTTGTTTGCTTTTTCTTTGTTTGTTTTGTGTTTTGGTTTTTTTGTTTTTTTTTAATCCTGGGAGAAAGAGTTAGGTTCTGTACATATAATTAGTTTTAGTAGGAGCTAAAATCTTTAAAATAATGATGAGACATCTTTTATTTTATTTTGATATAGCCTTCTAACACCTGTGTTTGTTAATTCTGTGTTGGGACTTCTACAGAATTGTATTTAACCTAGCTGATACTTAAATGTTAGCCTATATCTCATATGGCTGGTGTTTGCATTTCATAAATGCTTATTCCAGGACACAGCTTAGTGCCTTGCCTGTTATTTTTATTGTAAATAACTTCAGTCAATTATCCACGGAATAACTCAAGTTAATGTAGGAACAAGCATTTAAGTTCATGAATAATCTTGTTCTTCAAGTGAGTACATGTTTAATATTTCAGAACACTGTTATAACATTTGTTACAAGCAATTCAAGCCAGGCTATGAAATCAACTCCTGATAAGCACTTCATGCTGGAGAACTAATTTTAGAGGATGTCCTCTCTTGCAAAACACTCCGTGTATCTTTCCCGGTGTTTACTTTGCACCCAACTGCTAATGGCAGCATTCCAATGGATGTTCGAGCTGCCCTTTCTCTGCTCCATTGCCACTGTGAATGGACCAGACTGGCTTCTAAATTCTCAGAGTTAATGAGGCTATAATTGCACCACAATTATGCTCTCAAGGGCGGCTCAGACCTGCTTGCAGTTACCCATCTAACCTAGAGGCTGATCCAAGTGTCCCTGGGGCGCTGCAGTGTGGTGTGCCCCTGCCCAAAGATGCCTGGGAAGCTCCCCAAAAAGCAGTGGCACTAGACTCTCCCCAGCTCACTGCTGCGTGGCTTCTCTTGTCTTTCCAGCCTCTCTCTTCAGATGGAAGAAATGTCTCTTGGTGCTAGCAGAAGCAGGAACTTCCACCTCTGGTGTGTGTGTTTTTCGTACGTAAATTACACTTCTGTCACTCGTACAGAGTTGAAAAGCTGCCTTTCACTTGTGCTTGTTAGCAGAATATCACACGTGATGCTGCTCAGCATCAGACTGGTTGGTGCTGCTGATTTGTTTCTTCAGGTTTCTCTCTGTTAGATTATAGATATGGTCTGCTTGGTCTGGTTAAGTTATGTCACAGCCTACCTCCCTGCCCCACAGCTCCTCTGATCAGCTGTGCATCACAGCTGAAGGGGTTTAAAATGCCCACCTGGAAGGACTTGGAAACCTTGTGTGACTCTGTAATTATTTGCAGGTGTACATGGCTATCATTTAAACCTCCTGGGTAAATAAAAGGCAGATGGAGAACTCTAAAGTGCAGTTCTGTTTTTAGCTGATAAATTATATCTTAATTCTAATAGTGCACATCTTAGGAAAAACCATCCAGAATTTAATCTTATAATTTGGAAGCTGATTTTTTTTTTTTTGTTGAATTCGTGATGATCAGACAACTAAAAAACTTCATGTAGAAATCTGTTAATCTCTGTTCACACTGAGCAGAGTTTAGTCAGGTATTAGAACTTCAGGGGACTGGATATGGAAGAGCCTGGGTTTGGTAACAGCACCAAGACAAGCATCAAGATGATTTTTTCCTTCAAGAAAGGTAAATCTGGGTGAATTTATGACATTAGATTTCTGGTTTAATGCTATAGGCTTGCATGGATTTGATATGCCTTGGGCTCAGGATGGTGCATTTTAATTTTTAGTTGATGAGAGTAAAGACTTCAGAAACTTAGTTGTTTTAATGATAAAGATGCTCCAGTTTGTTTTGGTATTGTCGTATCACATAGAACCCACCAAAAGAGTCCTTCACTTTGTTTAGGTAGAGTTGTTTTCAGTAGACATGACATTTTCATAAGATATGATGGTGTAAAAAAATTTTAATACTGGCCTTATTTGCCACAAGCACAGCTTTTTTTTTCTATTGTTAGCAATTATCTTTCACTAAATAATTAGAATTATAATTTATATTATTACAAAGCAGAATAGAGACAAAAATTTGAGAAAGCATCTGCATTTTCTATTCAAGCCAGTCATCCTTAATTGTGAAAGGCACTAGCCTAGATTTAGGTCTACATTAAAGCTACTACTGATTTGAATGCCTTTTTGTATTGATAGCTTGCAGTAAATCTGATAGAGTTACTAACATGTATTTCCCCAGAAGGATACTCAGTGTGAGTAATAATGTCTCATTTTCTGCTGGACATACTGTATACTTAAATGCATGATTCATGAATTGCCTATAAAATGACATGCATTTATTAATGTCTAAGTAATCATAGAAAGAAATGCTATATTGCATCAAATACAAAATATAACATCAATGTTTCTACTGAGTTGCTGATTTTTTTCTCCCCAGAAAGAACAAATCATTCCTTCAAATATAACTCTCCTGCTAGTTATTAATGCTAGCAATATCAGCTATTTTCAAAGCTAAAACTGATTTGAGCCTCTTCCAGAGCTCTGCTGCCTTTTCCAAATTTGTAGAACTTTTTATCTTTTTAAAATTGTTTTACTTTTTTTTTTTTACACAAAACCAAGTTAAGCCACTTTTCCCACTTTAGTAAGTGCCTTTTCTCTTATCAGAAATACTCTGCACCCTTTCCACTTGTGATCAGAATTTATTATTATTATTGTTCCTTTTTCTTACTTTGGGCAAAGCATAAGGTGTTCAGAATTGCCATGCAAGTACAACAGGGTGGGCAGGTACAGACAGGGACGTGCACAATTTGCAGCAAACTTATGAGTCAAATAATTATGGTCATGAAATTGCAAGTAGGGAAGGGGATGTCATGCCCTGTCTTTATGCAGATAAATACCTTTATGTATTGCTCTGATGTTGAGATGCTTGACCCAGTGATCTATTTTATTTATTGCTGGTGGAGTGAGGGATTTGAAGGCTGTGTGATGCTGCCCATCCAGCACTCTCTTGTGAGGATGTACATGCAGCCAATTTCTCTGTCAGATGTCTGTCAGGATTTTAGCCCACTGCACTGTAGGTCTCAAGCTGGGTGTTGATGGATATTGCTTTCATTGAAATTAAAAGATTGAAGAAAAAAGAGCCCCATTATATTGATTTTTCTTTTTCAAACACTTTGATATTATCAAAGTAAGTTTCAGCTTTTAATTTCAAAGGTCTGGTGTATTAAAATAGCATAAAATATGAATTGAAATAAAATGTTTTCCCTCAAGTCAGTGACATTTTATTGATCAACAACATATTTTTGTTTCTGAGAATATTGATTTAATATTATGCTGAAATTCAATGTTTGATAAGGATTGGAAATCTCTCTGTCCTTTTGGTAGAATTAGCCACAAAAAAGAGATGGCAACTCTCATTGACTCCTAAAACAACTCCAACCAATCTGAACAGGCTGGCTTAAAACCCTTCCTCCATTCCATACATGCACTTTGCTCTGACTTCCATTCCTAAAACTTCTTTATTCTGTGTGCATTTGTTCCCTTTCCTCGAAAATTAAGACTGTGTTCATCAAGAAAGGGTCAAGAGTTTATTCATAAGGGTGCAAGGGTGTTAGTGTACAGTATACATAAATATATCTGTGCTTTTACAGCACACTGCTAATTTTCCATGTGGACACTTATTACTTAATATAATTTTGACTGGCCATAGCTTCCTGTTGCCTAGTGCTATGCTGTAAATTCAAACCCTACACTATCCTTCAATATCCTTCCCAGGCACTCAAGCCCTTAAAGACACTCACCAGAGGAGAGAAGTCACCAGAAAATAAGAGGGTGCTGCTCTGCAGTCCCCAAGAGGTCAGAAACATAAACAACTTGGTGGATATAATCTATGGGATCTAATTCAGTGAAGGTACATTATGGACATAAGGCATATAGACCTGCAGGAAATCACCACTTTAACTATGTTTAGCTCCAGGAATCTTTAGTGAGGTTATTTAGTCAATGGTTAAAAGTGCTTTTCATGTATCTAATCAAGGTAATGAGCATTTTGTGTTATGCAATTAACTCTGCAGTTGCCCAAACATCTGGGGATAAATCTTTTGACAGCTCTGTATGTATATGTGCATGTTTCTATGTGTACAAACACTGAAGGATGTTGCTCTTGTTAAACGGCCTTTTTAGGTAGTTTTTTTTTTTTTATTGTTGCAGTACTCGTGCTCACCAAAGCTTTAACTGCAGTCAAGAGATTTGCATTCTTTAAGGAAAAATATATGGGCAATTGCCAGTAGGAATGGTCTTGGAGAACAGAGCTTTGAGGCAGGCCAGCTGGACTTATCCCCATTGCCAAAACAGATGGGCACAGTATAAATCTTCATTTGATTTTTTTTTTTTGTGAAAAAACTCTAATTGTTTTAAAGATATAGCTTTTAATCATTGTATGCAGGAGTTGGTTTTATATATTAATTTTTGTGAATGTGTCTTGGAAATAGTTACTTGATGTACAACTGTCAGAGAAATGGTGAACTTAAGAATGTGAGGTTTTCTATTACTGTCATGCAGTCAAATTATTTTTGTATAACATCAGTAATCCTGGGTTAAGCATCATCATTTCACTTTGAGGATGCTTGGGAAACAACCTTTAGTTTTTCTTTCTGGCTATCTCATCCTAAGGAAATGCGAGGACAACCATGATGTGGTAATCAGCAGGAGTATTTGTTGGCTACCTTGTCTACTTTAGGTCTCCAACAACCCCTTAAGATTCCTCCTCTGCAAGCTTAAGAACATGAAATCGATAAGATGAACGTTTCAAACAAGTAGCTTACCTTTATTTTTGATTCCACCCTCCGTTGTGGAGGTGCATTATGCTGCACCTGACTGCTGTCCTGATTAGATCACCGACAGAGCAGCAGTGATTCCAGCAAAACTGGCCGGGACATTGCTGCTGAGGCAATAATGTTTTTTAGGTGCCATAGAAGCATGGTCAAGTCGTCAGTGTAGGAGTGTGGAAACCAAGTGTTTTGGGTTCTGCTCCTGCTTGTAGGTATGTCCAATTTGTCACCTTCATCAACTAAACTTTCTTCATCTGAAAAATGGAGATAAATCACTTATTTCTCATGATCCTAAGGTGGCAAAATGCTATCTGGAGCAAACCTTGTTTTGATTTTTTGTTTACCAAAATGGGTAATTTCTCTGGCATCTCCCAGATGATTTCAGTTATGTTTTGTTCTCTTCTCTTACGTGTTACCTCAGTTTGAAATCTGCAAGTGGAAAAGTGGAGAAAAAGCTATGGAAATACATGTACTTATGTATTGCAAGAAATAAGAAAACCTCCTGTTGCTTTCATGTGTAAAGGTGCACTAATTAATAGTAAAACTGGACTATTCGACCTGCCGTAACCTGCCCGTTTTATCAATTTAATTTCTTGTTCTGGAAATCATTTGGCAATGGAGATTAATCCCACCATCTAGGAATCTTTAAGAAAAAGTAATCTTTAACAAGATGGTTGCAAAATTATTGACCATGTGCTTATGAAACACTATTATTTCAAGTTTGTTTTTTATCTAATGAGATACCTATGAACAAGTAGTCCACTCTCACAGCATCCAGGGTCTCATACTAGGTGCTTGTCATAAGGTTATATTGTATTAATCTTTAAAATATGGAATTTCCTTCTGAGATTTATGATTGTTAATTTACACCAACGTAGCGTTTTTTACATTTGAAACTGTGTTACAAAGCAAGAATAGGACTGATGTTATCTACTTTTTTTCTCCAAGTGTAAAATCTACTTTTCTGTGAATGTTGTACAGCCACAAATACTCTTTGGAAAGGTACATTTGGTCTCTGCTTTTAAAAAAGTATTATTTGGGCAAAGTTTGATTTTAGGGCCCTGTTCTGTATCTATATGCCATATTTGATCCTTTTGAATTTTGGCTTACAATCTCAGCAAGTTCTCAATTATATTGAGAGGTCTTCATTAAAAAAAAAAAAATAAAACCTGAATTTTACGCTCTCAGCCTGAAAAAATAAATTTCTACCAAAGGCTTCTATCAATGGTTAAATTCCAAGTTGGTTCAGATCATTATTTACACATATAGTAATTTTTATATATATTGTGACATTCTAGAAATTATTTTTTGTTGAACAACTGGGCACTCACTATATTCTAGTCTTTTTTTTTTTTTTTTCTTGTTAGGTTGAGGTAATAGAAAATATAACTGGAGTGCAAAATTCTCTTAGGAACTCCAGATGAATATTTTCTTGCCTAAGGGAGCAATGAGTATTTCATTTCTGCGTCAAAACTATCTTGAAGGAAAACATCTCCTTTGTTCCTTCTATAAAATTTCTGTATTATTACTGTCAAAGATTGGAGGCAACTGCTTTGCCTTAAAAGTTTGTCATGTATTTAATAAGCCTTAGGTTTCATACTTAACCCTGCCATACCTGACTCCTCCATCAGTGTGCTTTCAGGATCTTAAAAATTTAAGGGGGCCATAAGAGTCATGTGAAAATAACTGAGTAAGACATGTCACAATTAGAAAATAAACCACTTGCTGACATGAATGAGGACCTCAGGTGCCACACAGCACATGATTTTTGTTGCAAGGCTTAAAAAAATCTTGCCAAAAATGAACGGGGAAAAATAAAATCTCTCTTTGTTAGCTGTTGGCTTAAATCTTCTGACTCTTCTGTAGTGTCTTGTGCTGTAGCACCTTCCCTGCTTTAATGACTGTCTGTCACGTCTGAAATAGAGGATTTGTTTTGCGGCTGGGATGATGTTAATGTAGGCAGAGTGAGGGAAGGGGATTGGAGAGGTGTTTCTGCAAGCCTGCTAGTACTATAATCCTATTCTGAAGAAAAAAGAAAATAGAGAAAAAAGGACATTTTTTTTGTACAGTAGGTGTGCAAAATAAAGCATCCAGGAGCAGGAGTAGTTTTTGCAATCATATATAATTTTAACCATAGATTCACCTCTCTAAATCTGCAAGCATAAACCTTTCCAAGCAGGCATTTATGTATACAAACACTCACACACACATTCTCAAAATAGGTAAATTATCTTTACAATTACCACAAAATTTCATTGTTGGTGTTTCATGATGGTATAACAAGCAGATTTTGAACTCCATCCATCTTGCAAAGCAGAGTATTTCATTAGAACTAAACTGCTCTAAAAGTGAAAATAACTTGTCTTGTGAACAATCTCAGGGCAGTGCACATGATTTTAACGAGTGCATTATTTTAAACATGGCCGTCACCATCTGCTCCACCCTCTGCACAATCAGTAAAGAACATAATGCATGACTGTATCATGAAATTAAAGATAAAAGTGATAAATGGTCCTTATTCAATAAAGTTTTAATCTCTTATGATTTATTTTTCCCTTGCAAATTGTGGGAGGACTGGAGGATTGCTGTACCTGGAATGCTTTCTTTTTAGTCTTAAGGCAAATTTGAATTGAGTCACATTTGCTGGGTAAATTAAGATCTGTTGGCAAAATTGAGAGGGTTCTGGCTCTGGTACAGAGTATCCATGGGACTTGCTGTGGGGAAGAGTAATTACTGATAAATGTCAGCTCTGCCTTGGTCTGGTGGGCTTTTGGTTTGTTTTTTATTTTTTTTTTCCTCCCAGAACACAAGTGGAGTCCAGATTAGTTGAGTCTGGTCCAGGTAAGTCCTGGTCTGTCAGGTCCAGATCTAGGTCTGCACCTATGTCCGGGTCTGTCAGGTCCAGCTCTGTTCCTGTTGAGCCCAGGTCTAAGTCTCTCCCTGTGTCTGGGTCAGGTCAAGTGGAGTCAGATTCAGCTCCAAGCTGCCAAGCCGTGCTGTCCCTTCCCAGTGCCAGCTGCTCAGGGAGAGAAGATAAACTGGTAAACTGCTATAGGCTGAGATAAGGCAATTTACTGAAACAAAAGCCAAGTTTACTCAGGCACCAGAAAGAGAAAAGGAAGATTTTATTCTCCACCTCCCATCAGCAAGAAATATGCAGCCACTTCTTGGGACAAAGGGCTGCAGAAGGGAATTATTGCACATAAGCAATGTCCTCCCTTCCTCCTCCTTTTCCTTGTTTTTATACCTGAGCTGCTATCATATAGTATGGAATTTCCTTTAGATTTTTCTCTTGGTGGAAATTATCAATGTAGTCACTTCAGTCCCCTGGATCATATGGAGCCTGCTAAAAGTATCAATTCAATAATTTGACTGGAGATTATGCTACAAATCCTTAATAGATCCTGAATATAGATGTAAATTAGGCATTCCTTACCCATGGAATACTCTAAGGACTGAATCTAGAGTGGCATCAACATGTTTGGCATTTAAGTTTGAGTGTTTGTTTCTAAGCCTGTGGGGTGAATGTGTGCAGGGTATGTAAATATGAAAAGGTGAAGAAATTCACTTTTGAAGGAAGAAAAATGAATGCATTTATTTGGAAACCTGACTCTTTGTCAACATCCACACAGTCTGTCTGTGTGCACATGGGCTCAGGGAATCACAAATATTTCTCCAACAAGCAGTTTCTCATTTGCAAAAGAACTGCAGAATTGAGTTGTAGGAACATACAACAACTCTTTGCACAAAGGTTCAACAATAGGAAGAGGTTAGGTTGAAGTCCAGGACAGTGTGATTGCTTAGTTTGAAATGAAAAAAGAAGTGTGAAAATAGGAGATGCAACCTGTGTGATTCCAGCTGCTCACCTCTGCTTGAATGTAGACTTGAGTTTTGGACGGAAGCATGAGTGCCAAATATATGCATTTAAATAAAAATGTTCTTGATTGAAAGAAACTACTACTGGGTTTGTTGAGGGTTGGGTTTTTTTTCTTAATTCTCCTGTGCTTGGTTAATGTATTGACATAAAATAACCCCCTTAAAATACTTGAGGGAAAAAAATATATATGGATGACCAGAGGACAACAGAGCTCGGGAAGGGTCTGGAGCCCAATTCCAGCAAGGAGCAGCTTAGGGAGCTTGGGGTGTTGAGCCTGGAGGAAAGGAGGGTCAGTGGAAATCTGATTGCTCTCTACGATTACCTGAAAGGAGGTTGTAGCTGGGTGGGGCGTCAGCCTCTTCTCCCAGGCAGACAGAGATGGGATGAGAGGAAATGGCCTCAAGTTGTGCCTGGGGAGGTTTAGGCTGGACCTCAGAAGGAATGTCTCCATGAAAACGGCTGTTAAATGTCGGAATGGGCAGCCAGTTGCAAAACGAAAGGAAAACAGCCTGGAGATGAGTCTGGCAATAGTATGCTGATTGCTTCTCTGTAGAGAACAATAACAAAATCTGTTTCCAACAGACTGAAATTATCTTGTTTCTCCTAGTCTGAATTTGGCCCACATGTTGGATTAAGTTTGTCCTCATCTAATTAAGTGGTTTAACAGAGCCACCATGAACAGACAATTTCCAAAAACTCATTTATGATTGATTCTGAATTTAAACTTTTGTGAGGAAGGGAGTTAAAAATGTCATAGAAACACGATGTTGTTTTTTGAAGGCTCACCTTGGAAGGAAGGAATGAATGAAGAAGCCCACTGAAGGGAGGGGGAAGTGATAGATTCATACTGAGGAATTTTTAAGTGTTTCATTGTGCAGCTTAAAGTTCTTATTTATGCATAACTTTTGACTCATTAAATATATTGATGTAGGTCCTCAAATATGTCTTTAGCCAGTTTTATGAAATACACCCTCAGTAAAATCACAAGACTATTTCATCTGGCTTGATAAGCCCATGTATGATTCAAGGATAGTATATACATTGACTTCATGTAAGTAATTTATCTGTATTTAAGTGGATTTAGTTGTCTGTTTAATTATTTTTAGATTTTTTAGTTCTGACTAATTTTTCCCTCTTATATAAAAGTATGCAAATAAGCAGTCAATAAATGAGTATCAGTAGAATCTCTTGTGAAGCATCTGAACAAAAACTTTTAACAAATCTGACTCTGCGCTCAAAGGAGTGGAAATAGCACCACGGATGGATTTACAGGATACCAATAAAAGCCTTTCATATAAGAACATCCCCAGAGACAAATCTTTTATATCCTCTCAGAGGTGCATAAATCACTGATAAATCTGTCTGGCAAGCTTGTTTAGTAATTTCATTTATTAACCAAACCAATTTAACAGTTTATAGACTTGTTCATTTGAACTTGTTAGAGTCATTCTCTATATGTTTAAAACCCCACTAACTCTGTGTGCATGCCACTAAATTATAACTAAGGATATAATCAGTTTCCACTCCTCCCATTCCTTCACTCTTTATGTAGTATGCTGAAAATGGTAATTGTGTGCTATAGCATCTTCCCTGAGCATTTTGTTTTGGATATGATTCTTAAAGAACATCTTGGGGATTATCACAGCTTTAGAAACATGTCTTTATTTCCAAGCAAGAAGAGCTTATTCTTTAAGGGTTATATCAGTGTTGTTTCATTCTTCCTCTGAAATTGCTCCCTATGCCTTCTGATATGTAGAACAAACAAGTTAGTATTGCAATTTACAGATGGACATATGTGGTCATCTCTATCATGTAGCCTTTCCCATTTTAACAAATCATCCCAATTTAATGAAAATTGCCTCTCTGCACTTAGGCTGACACCATCCCTTTTCTGAAAGGAGATAGTCTCCCTTTTTAGATGTGGCACTAGTAGTCATACCCACCAACAGAACACTTCTGTCCAAATGAGATTTTATTAAAGAGGGAGGGGGAAATGCTCAGTTATGACAGACTGAGACTCCAGCAGCTGGATGCTATTGAAGGGTGAAGGGATGAGATGAAGAAAACTGAGCTCTAGAACTAGTCTGGATATTATCAGGCTGTCAGCTGCACTATCTTGTGGGACAGGTGACTGCAGGCATTGTAACAGAATGAATGCACGTTAATGTTCTTATTACCCATGTTAACAGTCACCATAATTAGGAAGGCAGGTGGACAAGGAGGTACATGTCTATCAGCACATACTTACACTCAAGGCTTGAAATTTGTCTGTGTAAACTAAGCATGCTAATAGCAAGTCCTGCTCTCAAATTATCGGTCTCTAAACATGTTCTCCTGTGGTCATTGCTCAGAATGCTTTTTCAAAACGTGAGATAATGTGCTGGGCTGTTTTCTTATGCTATTCAAATGTATAGATCTTAATTACTGTTTGCCTTTTAAATGATATTCAATGTACTTTAGTACTCCAGGTAGAAATGGTTATTAGCATATCTTTTACTGGGGAATCGTTAGCCTGCCAGGCTGAGGCCTTCTCTTCTCAAGAATAAAATATCTTGATGATGCAGAGAATTCAGTAAGATTGATTATAAAGACAAAACTGACTTAAGAGCAAGAAAATATTAGAAATCAGAAGGATAAAAAAAATTCTGCAGTATGTTTTATGGATTGAGAAAAGAGCTTTGCACAACCATTGTTATGGTTTGTAGACTGGTCTCTTTGTTGTTGTTTTCCTAAGTTTGGCGTAACTTAGCATGTGACCATGAAAGTTAAGTTGATTTTAGTGAATTTTGTTTTACAGCTTGCTATTTCGTCTTAATAAAGGAGTTAATGTAGAACGAGGATAAAATGTGTAATGTTTTGTGGCCTCATAAGAACTGAGTGGCAAGCTGTAAGAGGGTAAATTAACACCAGATTTGCATCTACTAAATCTTCTCCAAATTAATCATAGGCATTAATTAATAGATGGCAAAGTATATCTTTTCTCATTAATGAATAAGAAAAATGCCTTATCATATCATACACTCAGGATAATAAGGAAGACAGTGATGCTAACAGAAGGCTTTTTCCTCTGCCATGAATTTGGGAAATCCTCTCCCTATTTTGCCACCCACTCTCTAGAAGTGCTGTGACTGTGGCTGGCAGAAGGAAAAGTAAACACTGTCAAGCCAGCTATTCGCAGCTGTATCTGTGTCTCAGCTGTGCCCATCCATCTGCAGTCGTTGCCATCTGCCAATTGCTGTAGTTGGGGAGCATCTGGAAGGCGAGTCATTTTAAAGAGAATCTGCTGCACAGCAAAGAAATTTTTTCCTCCTCCTCCTTTTTCATCTGACTTGTTTCTCTTTCTCACGACTCGACTCGTGTGTGTGGCAGGAGATGTACAGCAGTAATGTACTGAGAAACAGTGTTCCCTCCACTATCCCACAGGAAAAGGAGACTAATCAGAGTATCTGTGATGAGGACAGCACAATGAGATGCTCCTGTCTCCCACATTTTAATCTATGAGTAGATTCCTAGTAGGAATTCTGTGTTATATTAAGTTCTGCAGGAGAGGATAGGATCATGTGTGAACATTCTTATATTTCAGAAAAATTATCAGATTATTAATAATCTTTAAAGATTTGGCTTCTAGGGCCTTCGTTTTAACAATCTGGCTCTTCAGTTTTATTTTCAGTTAAAAAAATATAGACACAGACAAATGTCTTGTGCTCTGGTCATCTCTTACAGTTGTGCATGTAATAATGCAGAAGGACTTAACTAGAGATAAACAAGAATGCTCATTGCTTCATAAGTTTGTGTAAAGAACCCAAAAGAGTAATGCATGAAGGATAAACTGAAGTAGAGCTGGAAATCTGAAAACTCTTTGCAAAGAATAATAATTCAACTGCATTTGCTTGCTTATGTTGATATTGTTTGTATCCATGCTGGAATGTTGAAACTACATTTTTCTGGATATATTTGATGCTGTTGCTTTGGAGCTTTTTAATTCTTTGATGAATTGAGAAGAGATTGAAATTGGGACTTCGGGCTTGGGGTGGATTTTACCTTCTGCAAGACATTTTTTATTCTTTTAATACCAAAAATCTCAGATGATAAGTAAATTGTCTGTGCCCACAGAAAATCTGACATGTTTTATGTTTATTTGATTTCTTTTTTTACCCTCAAAATACTCCCCTTTTAAAACCACTGTTCTGCAAAAAACTAATAAGTAAAAATCTATTCTCCTCTCCCCCAATGATAATCTCATATTGGAATCAAATTTTAACAGTGAAACAGGCAAGAGAGCTGTTTAGATTTGTGCAAGCAACAGGAAACAAGTGCACTAAAATGGCTGTTTACTTCTTTGCATCCAGGCTCTGTTTGAGGCAATGCCAGAGTGTCACTTTCACAAGGCATCTACATCAGCAGCTTTAAGCAGGAGAAAGGGTTTTGTCAGAATAAAAGAAAAATATTGGGAACTTCTATCAACTTTATTTTCTGGCTCTGTGGGTTTCCCTCAGTTGGAATCCACACTATTTTCTTTTTTTAAAAAAAAGCTCCTGTAAAATTCCTCTTGCTTGTGCATTAGTGTCTTATTTACTGTTGCTTCTGAGCAGGAGGTTGTCATTCCTGCTTTTTTCTTTTTTGGTTTGGTTGTTGTTTTGTTGTTTTGGTTTGGGGGTTTTTGTTGTTTTTTTTCAGTCCTTCAGTCATGTGTTTGCAAATGAACTTCTATTCCCTTTGAGTTGGTACAATAAGCATTTATTTCTGGCAACTGGTTCTGTAGGACTCTGGTCTTTGGCTGTGAATCTTGGATTTAGACCAATTGTTCCTGTTCTGGGCCTGGTAGCTTTAGCTCATTAATCTAATGTTCTATAACTTCCTGCTGCTAATCCTGGTTGTTGGGCCCCGTGTTCATTAAGCCTGCTCCTGACTCCCATGTATGGCATGGAGTGTGAAATAATCTGTAATGACAAGGTACATGGGAGCACAGCCTGGCTCCCCAGGCAGCCCTGCTGGCTCCTGCAGCATCCCTGGTGCTCCAAGGGCTCATCAGCCGGGATACAGCCTGCCCTACACCCCTGCTAACACTTGTTAGTGTGCAGGAATAGGCGCTCCAAACTTCTTGGGGTTTTTTTATTTTCCCTCTTCTTGAATACAAGCACCGAGCCAATGCCGGTATCTGATGGGCTGCCAGTACGAGGCTTGGCCCAAGATTAAGTGGAAAAGAGCAGGTCAAGTTGCAGACAGCCTCCTTTTCTCTAAGATCAAGGCGTTTTTGTGGTCCTTGTGATGTGAATGCAGAGTTGCCTCATGGCTAAGGACTCTGAGGCTAACACCTTAAAAAGGGCAAGAATTCCCAAGTATTTTTCCATCTTTCAAAAGCTAAAATATCAGTAATCTTTCTGTAACACACAGATGCTCCAGATGCAATTAAGGGTATTATTTTTACTATTTATAGCCTTGGGGGTGGGGGGTAAATCCTCCCTGTCTGAGTTTATAACCTCACCCCGTCACTGTAACTTCAAAATTAAATTTTAGTTTTTCATGTTGTGTTAGGCCCTGGTGAATATGGGACTGTTTCATGGGTGTCTGGTTGTGTGACAAGAGGAACAAGAATCCTAATATTTTAGATCTGGGAACAGTCAGGGTGATTGGCTGCATAATGCTCCTTTTCAAAGAGCACCCAGACCTCCAGCAGTTATGCAAAGCTAGGAAGCAAAAAATTTTCTCTACACTCCTCTTATATTTCACACCAAATTCGTTTGCTTGTCAAGTTTTTTGGGTTTATGTATTTTGTTTTCTGTTTGCCTTTTTTTTTTTTTTTTTTTTAATAAAATGTCATTTCCTCATAAAAGCCAGTAAGTTAGTTAATAGCTGGGATAGTCCCAAATGTTGAGATTGCTAATAATCTTTAACTTACTGTCTGTTTGTGTAACCTCAGTTGTGTGATAGTCCACATTCCCAAGAGGGAAAATTTTCTGACTGGTGGTCCTGCAAAAGTTGAAGGTTGCAGCAACATGTTATAGCGTCTTTGTTAGAGAGACCATTTGCTGACATTAATTCTAGCAGTGATTAAAGAGCTTGGCTGTGTCACCAAGAGTGTGGGAAAACCAGAAAACTCTCCAACAACATTTTTAGTTTCAAGAAGAAAGGTATTTCTGTATTCTGGCCAGTATGTCGAACAGAAATTATTTCATCTGCACATTGGCCGGGTTGTGCAGTGAAAGTCATTTCATCACATATAAATTTTACTTGATTTTTCACATATTTTATACAGTCAAAACCCATAGAAATTAATTGATTCAATGTTCATTGGTCCCCAGTTGCACAGTTCTGGTTGGGGATTTCTTTGTCTCCGATGTTAATTAGGTCCTCATTCTTCTGTCTTTTCTCAGACCAGGTGTCTTTCACAGTTCCAGGGGTGATGCTTGATGTTCATTCATGGTCGTTAATGGTCGTTTATCTTTTGTCTGTCTTCTGTGCTACTCCCAGTCTGTTGGCATGTTATGTCATTAGACCTGCCTCGTGGAATAGTCCTCTGAAAAGAAACTTCAATTCCCCTTCCCCTGGGGCAAAAGCAAACAAAACTAACGAAAATTACATTTAAAAAAAATTAAACCTGGTATAATTTCCAGCAGCTGCAGCCTTGCCTTGAGAAAGAAGGTGGCAGCATATGTAGATGTAGTAGGACCTCTGGTAATTCTTAAGGGAAACTGAGCTATGCCAGTCTGTATTTTTACTGCACAGTGAGAGCCAAAACTGGTCAGAATATTGTGGCTGAGTCTTTATCTGCACATAAATAGCAGGATAAATAGCAAGATTGCTTCATAACTCTTGCTACAAAAAGTTGGGGTTTTTTTTTGTTGTTTTTGTTTTTTGGGGGTTTTTTTATGTGCATTTTAGGGGCCCCAAGAAGTCTAGGCTTAAATTACAATAAACATTGAGCATATTGAATACTGTGGGAAAAAATAAATAAGTCATGGAAAGGAGACTGGAACTGACAAATTGGAGTGTCTTTGATATGAAATGTTTTTAAGTGAGGTTTGCATAACCCCAGGTTGGATGTGACAAAGGTAGCTGAAGTTGCTTTACTATAAGGGGAAGGGGCTGAAGAAATTTTCTAGGTGCTTCTCGTATCCACAAAATACTTTGGAAAATTCCAAATATTTTGGAAATCGCCCCTGCCCTGGGTTTGTGCCATTTTGCTTCTTCAGTAAAGGTGAGCTGCAACTTCAGCTATGTAACAACTCATCCCAAATGGATCTTTGCTCACTGCTGTTAAAGAATGCCTTGAAGGAAAAGGCTTGGATTGCACAGTCAGCCTCATTTGTAGGAAAACCTTTCTTTCCCCCTCAGTGAAATTCTAATGTCCTTGCCTTAAAATATATTGCAAATAATGAATACAGTAAGTTTTGTCCAGTTTTCCTCATCCCGGCTACAAAATGCTTGAGGCAAGTTTGTGCTGCAATCTCAAATCATTAAGGGCTGTGGATTTGCCAGAATAAAAATAATGATGATAATAACAAAGCAATACCCTAGTGTAGGGAATCATTCCCGTTCTGAGCAGTGTATTGGAAAACAGGGTGTTTGCAACTGCAGTTCATAGTGAGTTACATATTTTTATATGTCATTCTTGGCATGAATCCTTGGAATGGTTAGAGAGGATAATATGATGTGCACATTGACATGAATAGGTATAACACTTCATCGTAGTGACTCCTCATACCTACAAAATTCAGAAGGATTGCTGTACTAGAAGCAGCTGAAAGCAGTCTTTAAAACAACAAATATAATGCTTTACTTTGCAGAATTCCTCACGTCTTGTAAGCCTGAGTGAAATATTGATGTTTTTGAGAAGTTTAAATATCTTCATCTCTATCTATGAGTTACTGTGCAAGACAGCTCCCTCCTGAAGCTAGAAGTAAAAATTAATTTAAAATTCAGCCAATGCCAAAAATCTTATTTCATATGATACAGAGGCTCAATAATTTTCATTGAAAAGCAATCTACGAACAGATCTGCAGGCATTTTCGATGATGTGTACATAGATCAGGAAAAAAAATGGAATAAGGTAAATGAAGATACAAGTCTATGCTGTAGCATCACGACTTAATTATTTGCTTTTTCTGTTTAATAATTTGTTGTTTTGTTTTATAATGCACAAGGCATTCCCTAGCTTTGTTAAATACCTCTTTACCAAGAGGGTGGTCAGACTTTGGGACAGACTTCCTGGAGAGGTGGTAAATGGTGGCCCCATCCCTGCCAGTGTTTAGGAGAATTTGGACAATGCCCTTAATAATGTGCTTTAACTTCTGGTCCCCTGACTTGTACCAGGTGATAAGTGTAGGTCTCTTACATCTGAAATACTTTATTTATTCTAATCTGTCAGAGAATGAATGAATATATTTTAAAATAATACCATCCTTAAGTGGTGTTCAACTGGAAAAGCAAATCCAGCTTGCTTTAGCAGAAAAAGTGACTGTTGCTTCAAACAGGACCAGATTTTGAGCTCATAGTTTTGCAAGTTTGTGGAAAATTCTGCTTGAAAATTATAAACTAATCTCACGAGGTAAAAAACTGAGCTGAGAAAGCGCATCTTATTAAAACAAACAAACAAAAAAAGCTATTTCTGTGTTCCCTGCTCATTTATGTGCAATAGACCTGACATACACATCTTACAGGAGCCTGAAGAGGCTCTTTCCCATCTCCCCAGCTACTTTTTCAAAGTTATTAGCATATCACATATTTCCTAATAAACTATGCGTTTTCTTTTCTGCTGCTGATTTGGCATTTTAGTGTGTGCTTTGAGAATAGAACTGATTCAATATAAACCCATATTTATTTACCCTAGCCTTTTATCTTTCCTGAAGTGTCTCTGCAAGACGAGAGGCAGGAATGTAAGTGTCCTGTTCCCCACA
The DNA here is from genome assembly GCA_037013685.1 of Acridotheres tristis. NCBI lineage: Eukaryota > Metazoa > Chordata > Aves > Passeriformes > Sturnidae > Acridotheres > Acridotheres tristis. The sequence continues at coordinate 6,718,097 of CM072884.1, forward strand.
GATGTGCTCTGTCTGCCCACGTCTGCTGACATCTGAGCTCACAGACCCTCTTCTTGAGATCTGTAACAAAGGTGGCCAGAATTAAAAAAAAAAATCAAACAAAAACAAACCAAAACCAACCAAACAAAAAACCACCACCAAACAAAGCAACCAAATACATGATGCACTTCTCCCTTATTTTCTTCTTTTTTTCTCAGATAAGTTTTGTTCAGGGGCAAACAGGTTAGCTCAGAAGCAGAGGGGTCACTCTAATTTCAGCAGTTTTTAAGCCAAGATAATTAGTGGTTCATTTTGGTTTTGTTCAAGAATAAAATGGGTAAATTAGGAAGGCTTTTAGCTGACCAGGCTAGACAATGAGGTGTAAAGTGACAATCCAGTGCCCTACTGTACAGGGTGGGTGGTATATTGTGCTAATTGCCCACTTGCCTGACAATTTTAATGCGCTCAGATTGGTATAGAGAGACTGTCACAATTCTAAGAGGCGTCTTGTCCAATTAATGAGTCCTTTTCTGAAAAACAAGCACACGTAGCTTCACCACATCGATGTGCCTTTCCACATAAGCCTGGAGAATCATGCTGGGGGTAGGATGGGATTGGGAGGAGAAATAGAAGCAGTAACTTAATTTGTGCAGAAGAGATCTGTGTGGAGGGTCATTGCAGAGGGACACAGAGATTGTAACAAAGAGTGACAGAGATAAATCTACTCTCTGTGAGCCAAAACATGTGCTAAGTTTGAGTCATTCAGTCTGAGCTCAGATATTTTATTTATATATATATATATATATATATATGTATAAGTAAAAAAAATAAATTTGTCCTTAACAGATTTTGAAGAAGATGATAGAATACAAGACTAGAGAAATAAACCAAAACTTCACTGGTAAAATTTAGAGTGGGAATTTGGCTTTTATCTTAACTTGGATCAATACTTAATACTCTTTTCATTTGGATTTCTGCCATAGGATGAGTTTTAGAAATGGGACCCAAAGTGATGTATATACGTAGGCATATTGAATAGTTTATATAAAAAAAATTATTTTTAGCCATCAGGTTGCCTTTTATTTCGTTATGCTTCTCTAGTACTAAAATTTAAACTCTGGAGTGCAGGTCTTTTTAAAATTAAAGTTGCATAACTTAAAAATAATTTTAGTTTAATAATTTTTAATGTTTATTAAAACACTTCTAAATTTCCATAGTGTGATTCATGAAAGGGAAACTGGTAACAGTAAAGAAAACACTGTTCTGGAAACATCTGTAGTGTTTTGTGTAGGTGTTATTATTGGTAGGGGATTGGTAACACTTTAAAAAAAGTTGACAAAAAATATTAAACTGAGTGTCTTTTAATTCCAATTTTATAACTTTTAAACTGCATTAGCTGGGCTTTTAGGATAAAGAGCTGCAATTTTCTTTACATCATTCTTGTTGCTGTCTTAGCACTGTCTCTCTTAATATATAGCATTTTTAGAAACAACAAGTATTTCTGTGTCTGCATTTATGTAGTGGGATAGCTTTAAGAGAGCCATCACATTCAGTAAGACTAAATGTAATAAGTTGTAAAGACTAAACTAAAAAATTTAATTTTATGGAGAGGAAAAAGAAAATAAAACATTTTCTACTCTGGAGACTAATTTATAGGTTTGTACTCACAAACAGTATAATCAGTTGCTGGAACACGTGCAGGTGTAAAACAGGTCAGTATCTGTTTGGGAGATTTCATCCTCTCAAAGCTATATAGCATAATATAGCTGAATAAGTAAGCTGCATGTTCATGGTAGAGATTAATGTCTATGTACAACTCTATTTATTAAGGACAACTTAGCAATATCTGCAGAGGTGTGGATGGTAGACCAATTTCTGTTTTCTCTCTCTTTGGGGCACTGTCAATCTGTCTACATAAATTGGCTCCACCATTTTTGTGGTGGAGCTTTCTTCTCATTAATTCTTAAACTGTTTTGCCAGTGGCTTTGCAGCATAAATACCACTGCCATATTTAATCACAGATGTGCCTCTCACAGTACCTGAGTCATTCTTTCCTTCAGCAGTAGAGCAGAGCACTCAGAGATGCCACATATTAATGCAAAGCATTAGGCTGAAATTGCATTTGAAAGCTTCAATACAATAGAGCTCAGTGGTCTCTTTTTGCCTTAGAGGCAACAGTGGGGAAACCAGAGCATAATAAGAATTTTAACTACAGTTCTACTTTGTATTATCTACTGCCTTGTAGCATGATGCTGAGACAGACAGACATACCTCTGGGAATCAAACCCCCGGACTGACTAGTAGATAAAATATAGGTGATGATAAACATAAGTTCTTCCAGTCAAAGCCAATACTCTTTTCATCCTTCGTCTTTTTTTTTTTTTTTTTTTAATTCTTCAAGATTGCTTATATTTGTTTCTCTTGCAGTACATTTTCTGATTTTTTTTTTAGACATCTATTAAGCATCATCAGGGAAGTTGTAAGTTTAAAGCTGTAAATGAGTTGTTATCAATTACTTTGTTAAAAGAAAACCAAGTTTTTTCAATCTTCTGAATTAATTAGCTTTTCACAGTAGAATAACATTGGTGAAACTGTGCAGTTCAGTATTTTACATATTCTATAGGGCATTAGAAGTGAGATAGGTTTTAAGTTGTACTGTAATACGTGATATACATGATGAGGTTTGTAGCATTTCTTCTTACACTTGAAACCCGCAGTGTTTAAAAAAAAAAAAGGAAATTATTGACACTGTTTGAAAAAAGCCACTGACTGTATTTCTCTTGCACTGATGGGAAAATTGTGCATTCCCTAACTTGCAGAAGGGAATATCTCTGTGTGTTTGAAAGTATTTATCGATGTATACATAGAATTGATTTTTATTTTACTTTCACCACACAAACAGTGCACTGCGAGCAAAGCTGAAATCTGTTAAAAAATAAACAGAAACAAAAAAAATAAAACCCCAAATAAACAAACCTTTGCTGCTCCCGTCAACAAAACCTTCAAGGAAAAAATGTTTTCGGGTAGAAGAAGTTTATATTTAGGTTTAAGTTGTGTGGCCAATTTCAATTCACTTTCGAAGTGCAATAATACCTTTTTTTTTTCTTTTGTGCAAAAGGTAAAATGTTAATGAAAAAAGTATCAAGTACCCTTAATTTTTCCTTTTGAGTTTCAGTTGACAGATCCTATGGCTTCTTTTGAATTATCCCTTGAACCTAAGTAAACTTTTTACAAGTTGTTCTGGACGAATGAAGTTTAGGTATTTGGTACTCATTTTGTTCTGTAAGGACAGTTGCATACTGTAGTGTATTCATATGATAATATGGCAACTCTTGATAGCAAAAGAATAGAGGTTTTTATGCATCACTGTTGCAAGGAAGAAGAACAACAAATGGAGCACAGCAAGTCTTCTAAGATTCAAAGAAAATTAAAATATGGGATTTTATTTATTTTTTTTCCCCTGTGCATCCAAAAAGACTTGGAAATCCAATGTATATTTGTGTGCTGTTCTCCCATGCGCACATCCACACCTCTTTCGAGAAAGATAAAGTGACACCTTTTTCCTTGTGCTTGCAAGAGCACAGCGAGCTCTGTTGCTGAGTGAGATGCCCATCTTCAAACACCTGAGAGCAGATGCTGTTCACGGGCAGTGCCTCTGTGTCAGTGTGCTACCAATCCACATGATTGCCAGCTTGGAAATGATACATAGAGAGCATCAAGTAAGGACATGTTGCTCTGTGCCCACTTGGTGTGCACCCTGTGTCTCTCATCTTGGCCAAGATGAAATTTTAAAACTTGAAGCAGAGAGAGGAACAAGAAACGTGTTGTGGATTGGAAAGGGAAAGGATTTCTGTGTCTAGCACTGTGTTTGTGAGCAGAGGTCTGTGTGAACACACACAGAGAAATAATCACCTGTGTTCATCAGAAGCACAACCCCAGCAAGTTACATCCTGAATTATTCTTTTGCTCAGTTATATTAGCTACCACTTGGAGGAGTCAGGTTTTGGCTCAGACATTAAGCTTATCATTGATGAGGATTATTTTGACTTCTTTCAATGGTTATGGACAATAGTATCTCAGCAAAACAACTGTGAGGAAATCCACAAAAGATCTGGCAGAACTGGCTCCTGGAGAATTATAAAATCAAGCTTTTTTTTTTTTTTTTAATCTCCATCTGTTTTGTCTGCCCTATCTGCCAAAAAGAACATGCTGAATTTCAGTTCATGAATGAACGAGGGTCTGTTTGGTTTCTTTGAAAGGACATTTGAATCTAGTTAAATTATCTACAGAAAGGCTAAGCATAATTTACTAGAGTCTTAAAGGAGGCTATTCTTGCATGAGCTAAATTCTTTTAGATAAATCAAGAAATAAAGACTAGAAACTCTGAAGAACAACTCATGAAATGAATTTCTGTGGCTGCTAAAGTGGTGGTTCTGAAGTACCATAGTGAAGAAGCATCACAGATAGAGCTGAGAGCTCTGAGTTTTAGAGTGGGATTAGTTCCTTATTACATTTTTACTATGAGTAAGACAGTCAGTTAACTAGCTAGACACTTCCAGAGAGACAGACAGCACTCCACAGAAATAGTTTTTTTGTTTTGGGTTTGTAAGTATGTGTAGGCCTTTTTTTTTTTTTTTTAAAGAAATTAACTAGTTATTTGAATTTAAGCAGAAGGGTGTTTTGTTTGGGGCTTTTTCCACCATAAGGACAATGCAACAGTAACAAGTATTTTCCACTTCAGTAGAATTCAATAAGAATGTGTACATGTGGAACCTAGAGATTTTGTAAACTGAAAGATTAGTCACTAAGTCAGATGTATGTCCAAAAGGAATTGATTTGCAAAACAATGATATAAGTTTATATTTAGTATGAAAGAAGAAATGGATCATCGAGAAGATTTTAAAATTGTGTTTAGCTGTTCAGGAGCTTGCTCTGGTGGGAATACTTGACCTGCTTGGTACAGGATGTTCACAGAGCTGAAAGAAACAGGGATTGGAAAGGCAGATATGTATGTCAAGGGTGGTGGACACAAAAAAAGAAAAATACTTTAAACCTTAGCATTTAAGTGTGAGGATCATGTAAATTGTTATAAAATAGTAATGTTATAATAGTTTGATGAATATTGTATCCCCAAATGAAACACAATTGATGAGAGCACTCTGAACTAAAAAGTTAAAAGCTCAGGGAACAAAGGAGAGCTGGTCTGGCAGGAATTATTACAAATCTGAGAATGATAAACAGGATTGCATCAAGGACAACTGAGTCCCTGTTTTCTTCAGTGCAAAACCTTCCTCACATGTAATAAGATAGGTAGCTAATATAGCTAGCTAATAATAGTTTTCAAGTTAATCAAGGGGGAATAAATCATTAAGTAGACTTGACAAGAATGTAGAAGACATGGAATTAATAATCACAAATACATACAGTATTTTTAAATCCTTGCCTTTGACAGAGGAATGCAACAATAATCAGCATCAAGGTCATCAAGGGTGCTGAGGAAAATGTACATGGAGAGACTCAAATTCAACATATGCTTTACAGTAGCATATTTTTCAGTTATTAGCTATATGAAAGTGAATGAAATTGGGAAAAATTACTGTAGTTTGAAGGACCTCTGTGAATTAATTGCTACAGTCCATGTTACTTCAGCCAGTAAGTGGAGTTGAATTAAATTTTACATGCTATGAAACATAATGGTACCTAATTTTTATTTGATACAGGAACTGAGAGTGGAAGGTTTGTGTGTGTGTTGGTATTTTTTTAACCAAAGAAGCTCTTTAATTGCATGTGACTTACATTTAAAATTGATGGAGATTTCCATTTTCATCATTCCACCTCTATCTGTAGCATGGCTTCAAAGGATTAGCCTTCAAATTGGCTAAAGGGACTAAATATTAATCAGAATATAATATAATTGAACTGGCCAGGGTGAAAACCCTATATGTATAGTTGGTATCATGAGGAGAAATGTTGGGATGAAAGAGTAAAGATAGACTCCTGGGGCAGGGGATAAAGATCTGGAATATGATTCTTTCAAGAGTGAATAGTTGTGCTGGAGCTTCTTGGTCAATGGGAGGAAATTGTGTATGACCAGGGGCAGAGCAGAGTCATGGGAGACAGTGCTATGCTGGCAGCTGCACGGGGGCTGGTGAAATTGTTATGTATGACAAGGTTGGCATCCTGAGCTGATCCAAACTGAGCAGAAACAAGGTGACTCCAGCCAGCTGAAGGATAAATATACAGCAAAAGAGGGGTTTAATCTGCTTGACATAGACAAAAAAAAAAAAGAAGAAAATGTGCATGTTGTTTGAAATTTAATGATTTGGGAGATTGGTTTTTTTGGGTTAAGGATAGGTAGAGGTTGTATGCAGCATGCCATGTGGGAGATGCAGTTCTATAAACTACTAGTTTATTTTACTATATTTGCATTTATCTCCCTGTCCTAGCCTTCACCCTTCCCTGCGGCCGCTGAGAGGCAAACTAGTTGAATGGTCACAGTTCTGGCACTATTTTTCAACCTGGAACTGTAGAAGCATATTGGAGTTGTGAAAGCAAACTATGAAAAACACTGGCAAGTTCTGTGAAGGAATTTGCAGCCCTAAACAGCAGGGTGAAGCAGAAGAGTCCTCATGCGACTGAATTACCTTAGTTTGTCTCAGCTGCTTTCCAAATTATAGCAGGTTTTTCTGATTGATTTTAATCTCTATCAGAAATTTCTGCCTTCCACCTTTACCCTTCTGTTTTTGTTTGTTTGTTTGTTTTTAACTAGTTCAGTTTATTAAGTTTTATTTAACTCTGCCCTCCAAGCTTGTCTGCTTGCAATGGTTTCTTGTTAGCCTTGCCACAATAAATAGACAAAGAATCAAGACTGTGCCATTGTACTGAATCATCATCTAGAGATTTGAATTCCAGAATTTTTATGCCTGCTTTGCAGCTGCTGTTGTTTGTTCCATGTCAACCTGCAGAATGGAGGGAAGATTAGCTGAGCAAGTTGGTAGAGACATAAACAGCATTGGTAAGGCTGATAACAGAGAATCTCATCCTCTTGCCTGTTCTTTCGTCTTCACTTGCATTCAGATTGAGCCCATTACACAAATTTTGCCCATTTTCATCCTTTTGATCTGTCCCTCTTTTACTCTGTTTGGCATTAGCTTTTCCATGGGAAGCAGGTTACTGTGGCACATGAGAGAGTCAGCAGCAGCTTCACCAGATGTTTCCCAGCATGCTGGAACTGCGAAAGCATTCCCCATAACAAGAAAATAGCAAAGTTGATACCTGGTACTTTGTCAGTACTGAGGGGGGTCAGGGATGCTCTGGGACTGCCTGGCTATACTGAGAAATTTATAACTTGGCACTTCTCTCAAATGGGACTTGGAAAAAGTTGATCTTGGTGATCTCAGGGAAATAGTGCTTCTGTCATACCTTGGTTGAAGCTCAATTAAGATTAAATGAAAGTTTTATGATGCATCTCTTCCAGCTCCAGAAGATTTAGAAAGGGATGGGGGCAGCTGTACAGAGAACCAGATTACACTGAGTGTTGCTTTGTGTATCAGATGAAGTGTAGAGTAGTTCTTAAATGTGTGGTTGGGAGCACCCAAACAAAATAGCTGGGAGATTAATGAGTCTTGTGCTGCAAGGCATTCTTCCAAGAGAAGAAGGTACTTTGCTATTTTATCTTTTAGCCACAGGTGTATATTTGGTGCTAATATGCTCTTGAGATCATCAAGAGGAAAATGCCAGAGGCACGGCAGGATTTGGAACGGCTAGTCGTTTATTATCCTTGTGTACAGTCGCTGTGAGAGAAACATGTTAAATTGTCTAGCATGTAGTGAGGGTGGGGAAAACCATCTAAAGCTTGCTGAGAACTGCCTGCTGTGACAGAAACAACTCGATTTCCTTACAAAGGAATGGGCATATGTCCAGATTCAGGAGGAGTACAGTTAATAAAGAATTCTGGAAGACTGCTACACTCAGAATGATTCAGTGACTATCATACAAACTTCTTAAAAGTAGTGTAGCTTTTGAACAGTCGGAAAAAGTGAGAAAGCCTGCTCCTGGAACCAGTACAAACAGCTTTCAACAGAGGGAAACCACTTATTTTTGAAATCATCATGGCTATCTGAAGTGATGGCTGCTAATAGGTGCTGCTATTAAGAGGTGAGGATTATGGAATGCCCTACTGAAACATGTCTGGCAGCTGAAGCCATCTGTGGATGACTCAGGATCAGTTTACTCCATCCAGAGAGTGCCTTTTTGCAATAAAGGTGAAAATTGGATGTGAGAATTATCAGTGAGGTCTTCTCTTTACTACAAATCCTGGATCATCAATAAAGGCTTTGAGAAACACGGGCAGTAAGGCAAGGGAGAAATTAATCAGTGTAGCTTCATGGCACAGTATTGAGGCATGTATTTTCCAGAGTTGGTGTTGTTCAGGGTCTCTGAACACCTTGGGAGTGCTTGTTGATATGAATTTCCATGAGGCAGATCAGATCTTGATCTTAGCTCTGTGATTTTTGTGTAGGAAACCGGATCAGAGCAGGCAGCATTGCTCATGTTAGATGAAGTGGAGGCTAATAAAAGAGCTCTGCATAACTTGATACTAATACAATGGCAGATCCAAGGGGAGTGACAGATGTATGGTTTTGGTATACTCACCTGGGAGGGAGAGGATGGAGATGATGTTCTCTACTGTTGTTAAAAACAAGGAAAAACCCGAAATAATCAAGCAAATAAAACCATGTAAGTTAATGATTGTGACACTGGTCAAGGCATAAGCTTGGCTAGAAAATGAAGATGAGAACACAGGTGTTTCTCTGGCATAGGCATTTAAATGGTTCTGTGGAGCTTCCTGTAGCCTGTCACAGTTTTGAATATTTTATTAGTTATCATACAGAAGCTGATAAAGCCTGAGGACTCAATGTATGTAAAATAAAAGGAAGGAAATATTTAGCTACAGTTGTGAACACCTTCAGGTACTTAAGAGATAGCTTTGCCACATTTCAGCAGTCTGAGGGCCCAATACCATAAAAACTTGATGTACAGGAAAGATATTGGGACAGACATATCAAAGAGTGGTATCTACTATGCTCTGTCTACTATCTATTTTTTGTCACAAGGCAATATGATTTTTCCATGGACTTCTTTTCTGTATTGTGATTTGTTCTATGCACAGGTCTGCACTCAAAAGAATCCAGTTCTAGTTCTATTAAAATATTTAATCGTGAATATACTTGAGAACAACTGTTAGACCATTGGCAAATAATATAGCTTAGAGCAATTGAAATGAACTCCATCTATTTCCAAGTGTATTTATTTATTAATACATGTATATATAAATGCATCAGACAAAACTAAATGGATATACAAATATATACAAAGGCTTTAATATCTTGTTTGATAAAATATGAGCATCTCATTGAAAAGCAGCAAGATAGAAAATATGCTGCAGAAATTCTTGCAGCATTTTTATAAAGCTTTTGAATGTCTCTGTGTGTTTTATAATAGAGCATACTGTGTATAGCAGGTTCTCTCTTAATTCTGTTAACACATTCAGAGATACACAAGAAATCACCAATGCAGCTGGAATGACAGTAAAAAGACCAATATCTAATCTCTCATTTAAAAACACTAAAAGCTATAATGTAGGACTTGCTAAATATTAAAAACTACTTTATATAAAACTGTTATATAATCTACAGAGCCAGGCAAGAATAACTTTCTTTTTAGCTGTCTGAGCAAAATAAAATAAAAACCAAAAAAAGTCTTCTTTTTAAAAAGGCTTCTGCTGTTCTCAGATGACAAAAAGTGGATTATAGAAGTTGTCCCCATAGCAGAAACAGAAGTACTGGAGGTATTGAAGTTTTTTCTTTCCCATAAAGTAACAGAAGAAAGTAGTTTTCCCCTATTGTGCCTTATAAAATTGTTAAGGCTCTATTGAATCTAATTCTTGGAAAGATTAGAGGCTGTGAAACGTTTAATTTTTTTTAAGTTTCCTTAGGCATTGTATTGAAAAAATGCTTTTAAAGTGAAAGATCTTTCAGAGCATGTCAGAGTCAGAATATAAACTGTCAGAATTTCTTTAGAGATTATAAACTCCAAACACTAACAAAATTGCTTTCCACAGCAGGATTGCTCTTATGAAGGGTATTTTCAAATGTTAAATTTACGGCAGAAAACATCTTGGAAGTAGGATAGGTTCAGTTGGCTGGCATTTTTTTTTCAGCAGGACTTTGTGTCCAGACTAATGGAGTGTTTTATTTTTCTGGGTAATACTAGCACCACCTTTCTGGTGATGAAGACCAGAGTGCCTGCATTGTGAAGAAGGCAGTAGACAGTGTAGAGTGGACCTGTTCAGTTAAACTCGTAAAAGTTATGAACAAAATTCAAGCAATTTATGTTCCTGTAGTAACTTGGTAGCCTCAGAAATATTCCTTTAGTTTATGAAACTCATTCGCTCTAGGTACCCTTCTTCCATTTCCTCTTCTTCTCCACTTGAGAAGGAAGGCTGGAGTGATTGATCAAAAAATGCAGATAGAGTGCTAGATTTGTATTATTGAAAATCTAGCAACAAGGTGGAAGTTTCATTGGCCTTCATCATAGAAGTTAAGAAATTATACTTTATTCATCCTGTTGAGGGGATTACACTGAGACAAGAACATTCAAAGTGGTATTTTCTGCCATATTGAGGAAATATATTTCTCTCCTAGGTTTAGATGATGCCATGTTCAGCACTGATGAGATGTAAGGTCCAATGTTCTTGTCTGAAAATGAGATTGGAGAGAAGAAACTGGGTCACACATGATGTGAGATGAGAAGACAGCAGATGTTGTACATCTATCACACTTACACTCATGCAGTACATGTTCCATGACCCTAAGGCTTGTTTTTTTTTTTAAACTTGTTCTCTTCAAAGAACTGCATAAGATTTCTAAAACAATAGAATTAGAGTGATTCTATCATGTAGTGTGAGGTAATATGTCTTCAAGATGAAAGCTTGAAAAAATATGTGAATTTATATGTCTCATATTCAGAGGAAAGGAATAATTTCAAGAGATTTTTTTGGAATGTTATACTGCCTGTAAAATGACGATTTCTTTTAACAGTAATGTTCTCTGTAGGCATTTTTTACAAAAGCTATACCCACTACAGTGATCCAAACTGAAGGCCTATTTTGTAGTAATCTAGATAGATTGAACATAGCAGACACAATTTTGAAAAGTAAGTTTCTCAGCCTTCCTGTGGAAGATCACTGAAGACGTGAAATTGCATTGATTTCCCATGAAGCTTCAATTTCTACTTGTTCAGTTACTTACAAGAAAAATCTATTTCTCCCCTCATACCTTTCTTGTGTGCCATCTTGATATAAATTAAAATACTCTCCATAAGCTGGAAAAATCCAATTGTCAGGACTTGCATTAAGTAAACACCTGAAATGAGAAGGATGTGACACACATTGTCCAGGTGTCTTGCTGTGGTTTGGTTCTGCTTTCTCAGCTACATCCACCCAACTGCAGTGCAATCTCACTTAGAGTGTCTGAAGTGAAGGACAAGAGTCAAGTTCTTGTGAGCATAGTAGTAATTTTTGGTTTTGCTAGAAAATATTACTGGAAGTGCTTCAAAATGTTGTGGTTATTTTCTTTTTCTCATTGTCATTCTGTTGTCTTCAGCTGAAATGCCTGATATTCCCAGGCAGAGAATTCCTAATATTTGTAATTTGTATAATTAGCCTTAATTATTTTCTTTGTTTTCAAATAAAATTGGTAGGCCATGTCTGTGCTATAGCAGTAGGTTTAACCAGTGCATGGCTTCTGACTCTTCTGTATTGTGCAGCTCGTCTCTGCAAACATTATTTTCATGATTCTGTTGGGTTGCTCACAGTTTTTGGTAGAATTTTGGTTGATGTCACAGAGGACAGTGAAATATTCAGAAACTCTCCTTGTTTGTTGGTTTGGTTTGTTGGTTTTTGGTTTTTGTTAGTTTGTTTTCTGGGGTTTTTTTGTGTTTGGTTATTTTTTCCTCTGCTATTTGTTTGGAACCAATCCAATTACTGATTTTTTTATTCTTGAATTCTCACTCAGGATGCTTTGGTTAGGGTTGTTCTTTCTAGTTAGTTAGAAAAAAAGAGTCTTAAACAGAGAACAAAAATAAATTGCAATGCAGTGTTTTGGCAATGGAAGATACACTTGTGTTTCTAATACTGCCAAAGATGTGAGTTCAAAGATGCCAAAACCACCACAAAAGTTAATATAGAAAAAAGAAAACAAAGTGACTTAAGAGTTTGAGCAACGAAAGATCATTGTGTAATGTTCATTTGAACTGAAAAATGTGCCTGTTGTGCCTCTAGAATTTGATGGGACAGCCATGGAAACAGTAATAACTTTGTGACTGTTGGCTAATTATATGGAAGTTCTACCAAAAAAAGGTTATACATAGCCTAAAGTATTGAAGACTTAATGAAACTGTCATCACTGTAGTGATAAATATCTGTTCCAGAATGTCTTCTCAGTATTGTAATCATATCAGAATATATAGCTGGCCATAATTCTGTAATGCCAGTATATTTTTAAAAGAAATTATAGGCCTTCAGGTAGGCTATATGTAAAAACTAGGGATTTGTAGCATAAGTGGTTGGAACCACTTGGAATAAGTAATAATGGCATCATTGAATCCTGAGGTTCAAAGCACTGATAATTTTTACCTCATGGAATAGGTTTGAAATTCCCTTGAAAACCTTCAAGTAAAATTCAGTCATTACGTAAGTGGTGGTTTAAGCTGATCATAGAAGTAAGCACATACAGCTCCTATTTGTTTAGAATTTAGTAGGTCTGAGAAAAGGATAAACAAAGGCAGACATCAGGAAAGAGGAAAAATAAATCAGAAACTTCATTGTTTAGTGCCTATTTTTGCCATTCCCAACAACCTGACAGGATCTCAAATCAGTGGCAGTTGCTATATACTCAATTTCAAATGTCTACTGTATGCTGAATTGGTGTAATTTCATGTGCGCTTGTTCCATGACTTTGGTTTTCCCTTAAATATGTTAAATATTTAGCATGCAAAGAATAAGAACTAATTTCAGTGCTGTATGCTGATTAGGCTCTTGTTAGGCATAAATAAAGGTTATCTTGTGCTGTACAGTACATTACATTGCCTATTTAATACACACACAGCTTTCTCTGTCTTCTTCCACTTCCACCCACAGACATTTAGACAAAGAATGTAAACTGAAATGTGAATCTCTTAGCTCTGGGCAAAGCTTGGTACAAGAAACAGCAATGTTTATTGATTACTTGCAGGTTTTGACACTGTAAAACCAGGAGAAACAAGGTTATAAAAATGTCAAAACTACAGTTAAAACTACCTCTTCAGAGCCAATACTTGAATTTTGAGCTAAAATATGGACAATAGATGTGAAGATATATAGTTGGTAACTTAAAAGTATAAAAGAAGGTAACATCTGGATTTATCAAAGTTTTGTAAGAAAAGAACATACTGATTTAGTGTATTAGATTTGTTGCTGTTGGCAAAATTTAGCAACTAAGGGCAAAAAGAAAAGCAATATTAGAAGGCAGGTTACTAATGAAAGAGCATTTGTGAGTAGGACTTCTCATGTTGACACAATTTTCAAAGTGAATGAGATCATATGTTGAAAAAAAAGGATGAGAACACTTAGAGGGAAGGAGAATAAATTTAATCATCTTAAAGAACACCCAGGAAGGTGTTTAAGGAAGATAAAAAAGTTGGAGAATGAAATTTTCCACTCTGTCAAATGGATATAGATAAAATGAGAGGGTAGGAACAGAGAAATAAAATTGGGAGTTGAGGAATTAATGTGTGCATAGGTACTCTTGCAAATAAAAAAGCTGCTCAAGTACAGAGGAAAGAGAAATTGGAAGGCATCTAGAGAAGGAACAGTGGCTAGAAAAATACTTTTTTTTTTTTCCTGGGATCAGTGAAAATTGGATATTTCAAAGAAATAGACTGAATGCAGTCATACTTTCAATCCAAGAAAACCAAATCCTTTAATCAAGACTCCCAACCTGAGGAGCAATTAATAACTTACCGCTGTTGCCATTGAAGAATTAAAATTCTCCTGGTTCACTCAATAAACATTTATCTATGATATGTAAAATTATCTTCATGTCTTGAAGCCATTGTAAACATATCTGGAAATGACACACTCCCACAGTTTCTATACAGCAGAATATGATGAAACCAGCCACCAAAAAATATTACATTTTCCACTTGCATTCATATCAGCTAACAGAATAATATCCATGTGATTTAGAACTAGACATTTCAAAAGTCTTTAAAGGATCTGAAAATCAAGTTATAAACTAGGATGCTTCCTACAGTTCTCTAATAAATATATTATTTCCATGTGATGTGCAAAGGAGAGGAAAGGATGTGGTGGCATAGAATATTTTGTTCCTTTATTTTTCACTGTTCACGCATATTTTGTACATTGTTTTTAAGGACTACATCAGTTAAGAAATAGTATTTCATGTTTAAAATATGAATACTCCAAGTCAATGAAGAGATTGCTGAGGTGTGATTATTTTTTTTACACAAACTCAAGGTCTCTAACCCAGTTCTGCCACTTGAATAGTATCGTTTTGAGACAGGGTCTGTGGTGTCAGTAATGTTTATTTTCATGTTTAAGTTATTTGTATTATAGTAGCACTTTAAAATAAGAAAATTTTGCCTTTCACAAATCTCTTAATGGTGCTGACTGCCATGTGATTATCAGTTTGGTAATTTTTGTGATGCTGGGTTCGGGTAGCTAATACTGGTACCCTAAATGCTGCTGAATTCCACTGAAAGCAAACGAGCAACTGAATGGAAATAAGATGATGTAACTTTGAATTTTTGGGATGGCCTTTTTTTTTTTTTTTTTTTTAACTATACCACGTGAATGATAATTTGGGTATGTTCTTCTGATGAACCTGAGTGGTGAAAAAAGTTTTATTCCAGTAGACCCCCACCTTTATGATTTTATTCTTCTTACACTCAGTTGAAAAGGCATTAAAAAGCAAGTACCTGGTCATTTCTGACATTTAATGTGAATTATTACACATACATTAAAAAGTATGTATTTAAAAACTTCTAAAGTGCAATTTTTGATGTGCTGCAGGTACCTGGCAACTTTGACATTACTAAAAAAGCTGGCATCTCAAAACCTCTCTAAAATCAGGGAAAAAAATCCATTAAGTTTAGTAAGCAATAAACACCTTGCTCAAGACTGAAAGAATTATAAGGCTGAAGATTAAAGAATCTTGATAAAGAAAACTAACATTTGAGAGGGATGAAATGAAACCTAAGCAAAGCATAGGACACATTATGTGAGAAACAAGCAGGGACACCCTGGGGAAGGATAGTCTAAGCCTATTTATTATATATTTAGTGCTGTACATTCAGTATCAATGTAAAGCACAAAATAGCCAGCTGCTTTGAATACAGGCCTTGGGTGGACTAGACCAAATAAAAACCAAAATATTTCTTCATCCTGTTTTCAATTAGAATGGAAAGAAATATTCTTAGCCAACCTCCAAACTACTCAAACTGTAGTTTAGTGATTCACTGCAGGAGAACTGAATTTTAAAACATTCCTTTGAAATAGCAATGAACATCTCTGTCTCTGCTTTAAATGAGCACTGATATCTAAAATAAGTGGTGGCATTCTGAAACAACTCGGGGTGTATTAATGAGAAACCTCTGACACAGACTTTAGCTACAGGGGTGTATGCAATATCTTTGAGAAGGAAGTAAGGAGTAGTACTCTAGATTATTTCATAAATATAGAAACAAATATTTATAATAAATATAGATAGAGGTAATTATTTAAGTAGAGATGACACTAGGGAAATTTTTTCCAAGACATCAAGGTGTGCTGAGAATGCAGATTCCATTGATTTTTCTCTCTTATCATAGGCCTTTGAAATCTCTCCTAATATGATTAACAGAAATTTTTTCTTCCCAAGTGCAAGATAAAATGATCATTCAGATCTATCAGTTAAAGAATGCCTGGTAGGTCAAGTGCAATAAACATTGTTGTGTTTGCACACCAGGATTCTGGGCTGAGGAAGTGCCATTCAACATCATGCACAAATGAGATAAAACTGAGCCATAAAATCAGGAACACAGAGAAAGGTGTTAGACAGTGAGGCAAATTAACTCAGCTCCAATTACTTTACAGATGCAACTTAAACTTATATTTGCAAAGAGAAACAAAAAAGATAAGTGCAATGATGCTTGACATCTAAGAAGGCGAAGTGATACTTTGAGATGGTTTAACATAAACCTTAGATTAAATCATTCAGTTTTAGCAGTGGTTTATAATAATAAAAGGTGAGGAAAAGCTGGTAAATGGATCATCTGCACAGGGAGTTTTTTTAGCTGCTATGTAATACTGTATTTTCCTAAAAGGACGAATTTCTATTTCCAGAGGTACCTGTTTCATAAAGCTTCACATGAGCATTGCTGACCCCCACGGACTGGAAAATCATGTGGCTCTTCGAAACTCATGTTTTGCTCTGATGGTTTTGTCTTTAGTGCATTGGGGAAACTGGGAACTCACATAAGGCTCTGACCCTCACCTGGGAGGAAAGCCACCATTTACTCTGCAGCTTTTATAAAACCATGAAAGTTGCCAGCAGTGTGTATATAGTTTTATTTTCTGGTTAGTTAGGCTGGAGACAGAATTTGATTTAGTTTTTGCCTCAGACAAAAATTTTAATTGATAACGCCACTAGAAGTAGAAAAGCCATTTCCTTGAGAAAATAAAAACTCACAAGCCATCCAAGTACACAAGCATAACAATGCAAACTTGCTGCACTTCTGTGCTTTAATCTGTGCAATTAATATGAAGATCAAAGGTGATTCACATTTTTCTTTAGGTAAGTGTTCTTTTATTAGCAAAGCTGCATTCAAAATTGAGAAAGTTGTGAAAGACAGCTTAATAGTTTATTAAAAATAAAAAGCCAGCATTGTTTTTAACCAAACTGCACTTTCATAAAAGTGACCTGCACAAGCCCTAACAGGTTTATCAATTCCCACCACTTTAAGTGATTTTCTACTTTTGTACTAAGATTATGAAAACGTTCATTTCTTTGTAAAGTTGTTGTCACAACAGAAGTATTATGTTTTATCAGAAGTTAAGACTTTGCTTACTAAATTACAAATCTTGGGGTAACTAACAAGCAGAGACATGAAGATAGAGCTTTCATAACCATTTCAGTTATATTGGTTTTTTTCCTAAAATCAGAGAGATATTACTTAATAACCTTTCATATCTGCTGATACTTTTTTGATATTTTGCTTATCTAGAGGAGCAACATGCCCTGTATAGAAAAATCAACTTATGCTTAGAATTAGTTGAAGGAAAACTTTGTTGTACATGCAAGATGTTGCCCTTTGCAAGCCAATTTCAGCACTTTGTGCTGAAAAGTTCTTAATGCATTTCAGAAAGGGAAATAAGTTCAACTCTTCTGTAGGTGAAAGCAATGTGAATTCAGAATGAGAACTGTGGCTACAGCAGGTGGGTGAGGTGGGGGGTTGGTTTTTTGTTGGATTTTTCTTATTAATGTTTTGAGGTTTTTTTATCTTTACTGGAGAAGGATTCACCTCTAAATATTTAGATTCCTCATAATAGAGAGTAGCACATAGTCAGAAATCATACTTTTTTAGTAACAAAATCATCTATTTTATTTGCATTTTTCAGGCACTAGCATTCAACAGATTACTCTTCAGTTGAATTAATTTTTAATAGATTGCCAAAACAGATATTTGAAAGGTTCTTGTTTTCCTTATTTGCTTATTCAATGTATCCGTTGCTGATATTTGACCAGGTTTATTGAAGGGTTTGGAGTAACTTTATTTTCATGTCTAACGCCAGTTCAGAGCTGCTTTGAACTGAACCACAGAGAAGTGAAAATCTGTTCAGACTTAATTCTGTATTTCAGTTTCTTTACATTTTAGTTTCATAATTATCATTCATACTTATTGTTCTTGACAGGTAGTAGAACTGTATAATCTGTTTTATTAAGTGTTCTTAAACAGTCTTTTTATTGGAGTCTTTATATGTGTTTGATCTTTTAAATTTTATCTCTGAAAAGAAAAATTTGCTTGTATATCTATATATTTCCAGTTTGTTTTCATAATATCTGTATATATTTCATCTGAGTGTTTAGAGCTTTCATCAGAAAATTTTATTTTAGGAAGGAACAATATTAAAGTACTCAGACATAGAAATTAGTCTACAAATTATTTTGAATTTCTTTTGTTACATTCCACTCATTTCAATGAATGTGTTCTCCTTTGTTAGTTTTATTAAACTAGTGTGTCTGAAGTTGTTTGGAAGATATTTATTTACTTACATTTGCAATATGGAAAGTTCTTGACAGATTGGTATACAAATCTAAGGAGAGGATTTCTGCCTTATAGTGTTTATCAGTTGTCTTCTACATCCTACCATATACTGAAGTATATTTTCTGCTAATAAAAGTGCAATTATACTCCATTGATTCTTAACATCACAACATATTAAAGATTCTCAGTTTTGTTTTAAAACATAACAATAGCAAGCTTGCTTTTTTTTTTTTTTTTTTTTTGTCTCTAAGCTCTAAATTTAGAAGAAACCTTGAACATAATGCATAAAAAATGTTTCAGGGCAACAATTCACCACAGGGAAGCACTATATTGTTTTGTCTTAATAATGCAATTAGTGGCTGTGGAACAATCCATTTTGGCCCCCAGCTTCTGCTACCTTGACACATGAAGTTATGTAAAATAACTTCAAATTTCATCTTCAAATGGTGAAGATGAAGTGAAAATATTGCATGCTTGTCAGTGAAAGTGTAGCTGTAAGTTTTATTTCAGAAAAACTGAACATTCATGTCAGTTATAAAATGCAAACTTGATTTACTACCAACTAGTATTAGGCATTTAGCTATGTACAGCTCACAGTACTGTTGGTAAGCCAGTTTAAGTATATGAGGAAGAAATTTTCTTTGCAATCCTTAAAGGATGATAACTGAATTATTTTTATAAACATGAGTCAATTTAGAAGATTATAATTTTATTTTACTTTCCAGAAGAAAAAAGAGGCTTCTTGTGGTCAAGACTGGAAATGCAACATTTCCAATTCAAACAAGAGATAGATGAACTAATGCCTAGCACAGGTTTTGGTTTTTTTTCCTCTTCCTAAGCAATGCATCAAATATCCTTGCTCTTCCAGAACTGTCAGTTCTATAAAGTCAGTCCTAATAAAATTGTCATCTTCTGGTGAAAATAAAAGGCAAAGTTAGTAACAAGATGGTGTAGGAAGTATGATACTTAAAATGAACAGAACTGGATTGCAAGAAATAAGTTGCAAAGGAAGAGTCACCTCTAAGAGAAAAGTCTCTTCATGTTAGCTCCAAATAATAACCATGAAAGTGGCTGCCAGACCGCGTGTGATCAACTCCCTCAGCTCATGTTTGACATGTCTTGAACCAGGCAGCAACAGCATGCACAGGTGGCCTAGCTAGAAGAAACAAGTGCACAATGCAGGGATTGATTTATTTATTCATCCCAGTGAAGGTGATCAGTGTCCAATTTAAAATCTATAAATATACCTATAAAATCCAGAAATTCTGATTCCACACTCAACATTTTTTTGGTGAAAATCAAATAGGTGAATATTTGTGGTACAAAGAACAGCAAAGATCAACAACAAATTAGATAAACCCATAGCTTTTAACTGAGGGGAAAAAATGGTGCCTCTTGGTGACTATTTTCTATTGACAGTTGCTGTTTTCTAAACTCAGTTACCAACTGATCATTTTGGAAGATACCTTTGAGGCATTAGAGACGTATGACAACTCTGATGTGTTTGGGGTGTGTGCATTATTTTGGCATCTGGTAGCTCGGATAGGACCAGAGCTTCTTAGAGTTAGTGGATATTAGTGAGAAGAACTTTGCTTAGTGATGGATCTGTCCAAGAGTAAAATCAATATTTCCATTAATATTAATGTAATAAATGCACCTGGAACTGAGTGGAGCACATAATAAATGGGTTTAGGTACAAGTGGAATTTAGTGCTTTAGTTCAGGGAATGTGCTGTTAAGAGGAATATCTCTAGTTGTCCTAATGCTTTATATGAGTATGTACAATATTTTTCTCTTTCTGAACACTTGAACTCTTTTTTTTTATGCGAGCTACTGAAGTTTTGAATACTTTCCCAACTGAGGAATTGGAAATGTATTTGTAATAGCAGACCAAGCTTAATGTAGTGATAATTCTGGTAACAATGTTGAAACAAGGTCTTCTGACAGGGGAGGAGTGAGAAAAAGCATTTCAGAAGAGGCCTTAGGAAATATATGTATAATCTCTTTGCAGCAGCAACCCCAATGAGATCAATGTGTTGTGCTGTATTTATATTACTTCCAGTACAACATTGATATTCTGGTAAAAGATTGTAGGGAAAAGCAGAGCAAATAGCTTTTTAGTGATTACTCTGTATCCTGAGTGTGCTGGGTCATATGTTGTATCCAAAAGCAATTTGTCTGCATTAGAAACACATAATTTTTTACCTCCCTGAAAGCAAATAGTACCAGTAGTAGGATTACATTCATTATGCTGCAGTTAATGAGATTTGGAAGTGCTTAATGTAAAAGTGTGGCATCATATATATTTCATTTAATTTGAAAAATATGTAAGAAAAAGGGGTGAGACTATTTTCTGATGAAAACCAAAACCATCCCCTTTACCACTGGAATGAGGATGCTAACCAAGAGAAAAGCAGTTCAGTCACCTACTTTGCAAAACACCACTGAAAATTATCATGGTGAAACTTAAACCACAGAAATCTGGGGACTTTTGAGCTCAGAGTTTGGTAAGAGCAAGTAATAAACATCACCCTGTAAAGTCTGTTGGGTTTATATCAATGTCTAAGAGAACATTTATGCCTTTTCACTTCCCTTCATCTTGTGCAGCACCAGCAGACTTTTGTTTCTTTGATGCCTGAAGTCTGACAATGCTTAAGGCATTTGGACAATGCCCTTAAAAACGTGTTTTAACTTCTGGTCACCTCGAAGTGGTCAGGCACTTGGACTAGATGATTAGAGGCATATTTGGACTAAAAAGTATTCTGAATACACTGCCAAGGTTAGCAGGATGTGATCTTTAGAAACAATTTTCTCAGTTATGCTGGGGACTCAATATCCACATCAATCACTCTTACATTTATATATTTGCTTGCTTGTTTGGTTTTAGTTTAGTTTTGTTTTGTTTTGTGAGCCCTTTTAAGTCTTCATGGACTGAAGGAAGTGTATTAGGAATGCCTCCAGTGTGCATCTTCCACCGTTTTATTTAATATAGAAGTTTCCCAAATCATGTGCTTTGAAACTATTTCAGAGAGAAAACCAAAATACAGAAAAAGGAGATGATTAGGTTGTTGTTTTTTTTTTTTTTTCAAAAGCACCCTTCAACCAAACTAGAAAAGCTACAGGTACAATCCATCTAATTTGGCTAATTTTTAGAACTAATGCAGTGTTTCTTGTTTTTACTGTCTGTTTTTCCCCTTATGAATAGACTTTTGATTAAAAGTAATACAGTAGCTAATCCCTTACTATCCCCTAAAATTGTGACAAAAATATTTGTTTCTTTGAGATGGGGAACAGGAATATATGGCTTTAATACATGCTCATTTTCTATCCCCCAATAATTGTTTTTATGATGAGGTCAAAGAGAAGCAAAAATTATTGCACTTTTCAGCAGGTATGCAACTTTCCCCAGTTTTACCTATTTTCAATTTTTTTTCTTCTTTTCCTCTTTTCTTTCTGGTCCCCTTACAGAAAAATTGTATAATTTTACTATAATACCCTTTTCCTAAGAGATGTGCCATTTTGTATGCATACAAGCTCCTAAATCTTCCTTTTTTTATTCCCCCTAATCTGTTGCAGGTCTACCTTATTTAGTGGAACTCAGTAGTGTTTCTAAGGGAGGTGTGTATGCTGGAATATTACCTTTATATGCTAATTAATTGAGTATGGTAATGAGGACATGATGACAAAGGCAAAGCAGAAGATGAAAACAAGTAATCTATCTATTTCCTAAGAAGCAAACTAACTTAAGAGAGGCTAGCCAGAGTGCCTGCACACTTAGTTTGCTTCATGTGAGTTGTTTGAGTACAAGTCCCTTGGGACAAATCCTAGGAGATAACTTCTCTTTATGGCCACTTTTCTGCAATAAAACTGGTACACTTGGCTGTAGGAAGGAAATTTCTTATGGAGGAGTTTTCAGGACAGGCTCTGCTGTGTAGGATTTGATTCTGTGAACTCTAAGCTGAGATCCCACCTTGCCAAGAGTTAAGGGACTTGTACCACCCAACCTGAAGTACTCAGAAAGATCCCAGCACTGCCAGTGATGTGTGCCCCAGTCTCCTCTGTTTTCCCCCTAAATACAGCACTGTGGATTATTGTTGGACATGACAGTCCAGGTAGGTGTCACATAACCCAGCCCAGGGAAGGAAGCAGCCCTGAAATGTTCACAAGTTTTGTAAGAGCTGTAGATTGGAAAATCCTCACATAATAGTAATAACTCATGCAATTTTGTTCAAGTAAATCCAATTTTTGCACCACTGAGACACTGTTGCTCTCCTGAGCTACTTTATGTTTTGGGAACTTTGCAACTAGAAAATGTTCCCAGGCAGGGAAGTTCTACAAAAAGAAGAGCACAAAGATAAATTTTATTCCTCCTTCTAATTTCTACGTTTTCTCTACATCTTATGCTGTGTTAATCCTATTCTCCCAGCTGCTTACCAGCATGTTTAGGTTGATAAGAAAATGTCCTGCTTTCTGATTCAATTTTCTCCTCCACTTGCTGTTGTGTACCAATTTACTTCTATTCTCTTTTTTTCTTCTAACATCCAGTCCAGAAATATTTCCTTTACACTGATAACTCATAGCTATTGAAACACTTTGGGATGAACTGTGTTGGCATCACATACTGGCAAAGGACATTCTTATGCCTGTAGACTGCACGTACTGCCTGGCACAGGCACGTGGAGCTGTCATTGCCTTTGATTTAATTTCTTCTTGCACTTCAATTTTTCAGTAGAAATATAATCTGTATATTATAGGCAGTCTCAGTTGTACAGTTTCATAAACAAAGGGCTTGGTGTTGAAGCTTTAAACCTAACAAAGCCCTTAATCAAGCTACATATCTGTCATTTTATTCCCTTTTCATATATGCTAAATAAAAAGAAGTCGTTCTTATTTTAATCTATACCTCACGCTATTCTTGGGTAAATGTCAGCTTTATAGACCCCTCTTTATGCATATAAATACTATTTATATCTCAAGCTATGTACTGTGAGAAAAATGGATGTTGTCTCAGTTCTGTGGAATTTGTACAGGATGGGAGAAGTAACATTTTTAGGATGTTGGCTTTTTCTTAGCAAATACAGGGTTCTGTGGTATCAATGACCCTTAAAATTTTACATTTCTGAAATTAGAAAATTACCACTTAGCAGTAATGTGACATGACTCAGGCAGCTTGATGTTGTCTGTCAAAATCTACCATCAGCAGAAAGATTTGAAAGAACTGGAAATGATAGGAGAAAAAAAAATGCTTGCCTTATTTTCTTCCACTCATAATTCTATGTGGGTAAGCAATTAAAAAATGAAAGGAATTGTATAGTGACATAGTTTTAAAATGTAGGCATTTTTTTAAACTCTCATGTGAACACTTCTAATTTCATTGAAGATAGCCAAATTACAGTCATGTACGTTGAGAATGTTCTTGCCTTGTGCTATCAACATTAATTTGGTAAATACAGCATGAGGCTATGTGCAGTCAGAGCATGTAAAAATTTTGCAGTTAGGAATTTATTTTCAGCAGATAAAATTTGGCGGAAGTTCTCTTAAACCATTTTCAGTGAAGATTTCTTGATGTTATTCCTGGCTTTTGCACACTTTCTGTAAAATATCTATCTGCAAGCTGTTCAATTTTTTTTTTTCTTTTTTTGTCATCATGGATACTGAGTTGTATTCTTTAATGACTCATCTGAAAACCAATTTCTCTAGTATGCATTAAGGTGTGAGATCTTTGGACTCCTAGAAGGGACATCCCAACAGATTTTTGCAGAATGGATAGAAACAGGAAGGGGAGAGTGTGTGTACATGTGTGTGACTTGATAGATGTGTTAGAGTTATATCTCACGAAATTTACGTGACAGGCAGATCATCAAATAAAGGAGGAAAAATTGAGGGTAACAATTAAGAGGTGTAGAGCTGAAGAATGGAAGGGAAATTAAGGAAGCAGAGAGGGGCACAATGAGCATTGTTGTATAGAAACCACTCTTTTTGTCTGGAGTTGGATACTTCCCTTTGAAGCTGGTGTAGAACACTTTAGATTCCAATAACTGTAAATATCATTACAAATAATGTTGTAGTTAAAATATTACAGCATCCACTTGTAGCACTTCTCAGAGCTAAGCAGTATCAGTGAAATGGGCAGTCTTTAGAATTATGGTATAAAGCATTTGCATCTGGTATCAAGCCTAAATAAATAAATATATGGAGCATCCCTGCAAGCTTAGCAAGAACTTAATTTTTTTTCAGAACTTTATTTATAGTTGAAAAATACTCTAGGGTGTTCTCCTCTTCACTTTCTTCATGTTTGAGGAGCCAGCCATCACAAACCAAAAAATTTACACCCACCCCACAAAATCAATCTTGTTTGTAACACAGCTGGTCAGAGGAAGCATGTTTCACTGGAAATCTCATGTTGAATATAATAGTTTTTTCCAGCTCTGTCTTCCTCACTGACTTGTGTGTGCAACTACAAATCTTATCCTGTTTGCTTGCCAGAAAGCACTGACTTTGTTCCTTTTTCTTCTTGCCATCTTCGTGTCAAGCAGCTGACAGTCCCTTGGTGGGACACATGCTCAGTTTGGGCTTCTCCCTTCACTCCAGGACGTAACTGTCCTTCTGTATTTAGCTCTAAAAAGCTTTATTGCCTGCTCATTTTAAAAAAGCTACTGAAGCAAGTTGGCCATGGTCAGCTGCCAGGCACCCACCTGGCTGCTGTCAGTCCCCCTCCTCAAGGACATGGGGACAGAACATAAAATGCCAAAGGCTCAAGGGCTGCTTCTCCAACTGCTCCCCTCAACACCTGACAGCTTCTGCCCTTCCTTACCTTGATAGGGTTTTGTTACTGGCATGAACTTTATGGCCTCAAGAGAAGGGTTTCTGTAAGACAATTATAATTCTTCAATATGCTCTATTTTATGGAGCAGCAGCATTGTATGAATTGCTTTAAAAGGATTACTAGGACTTTGTAGAGGTAAGATTATAAACTGCTCTTTTCCCTTCAAGAGTCAGGGAGTGATTTGCAGCTATGAAACACATTCAGAATAAATAGACATGGAAGTAAACAGGAACTTCTAACTACAAGAAAAAAAAAAATCACACAGTCCAAGCCTTTCTATCATTGATGGTTTGCAATGAGTACCCCAGCCCTGTGCCTTTGATTAAAGGGCTATTTAATCTACTGTAGACATGTGATATCTGTAATAATCTGCACAAGACACTCAAATCCATTGATTCTAAGAAGCTTTGCATCTTCTGAGGTCAAAATCAAGCAAATCTAAGTGAGCAGAAATGATAGATATACTTCTTGGAATAAAATATTTTTACTGTTTCCCCAACCTCCTCAGTTTACCAGAAGACAGGACTTCTGTACACCTGCTCACCTATAAAGTGTGTATATGTGTGTGTATATATACATGTATTTGTGTTACAATTTCCTGGATTTTGAATGCCTGAAAATGGTTGAGTAGTACACAGACTTGGTGCCCGCTTCCTGTAAGCCACACTGCAGAAAATTCTGTGTATTAATTAATAATGGCTTTTCATCAACATGCAGGGATTCATTAATAATTTTTAATAACCACATATCAATTACACATATCTCCTCCTTTTTTCCCCTTTAAATAGCTTCTTTCTCCAGGATTCTGCCTGTATCTCACAGCCTCTGTCTGAACCCTGATCTCATTCTGTCACTACCCAAGTCCAAAGCTTAAGTATGAGGTATGATTTAGTTCTAAAAAATGATAGCTCTTTAAGAGAGGGGAATATGACTGAACCCACACCATCTCATCTAATCTCGTTATGTATCACTGGTACCTGAGATACTTTCTCAGGAGGCTGGAGGGAGGACAGACATGGCCCAGAGTTTTAGGACAAGGGGACAGACAGAAGTAAGAACACCACAGGGGCAATCACCTAATCTGGTGTATTTATTTTATGCATGTAGGTGGCTAGGAGTTTCTGAGGTCAACAGCAAACAATTACTAGAATTCACTGTTGTACAGAGAGCTCATATTTGTCTCTTTTCTACTTCGTGCTCAAAGTTGAGCTGTAAGTGGGGCACAGCCACGAGACTCTAAAAAGCTATCATTTCAAGGGCTTTGAACTTTGAATTTCAAGATGCTTGGGAGTCTAAAACTGCAACTGCAAGAAACTCTGAAACCATATTTTATCACGTTTTGTATTGCACAGTCACTATTTTATTTTTCTCTCTTCTCATAAACAGTCTTCTTAAAATAAGAGGATGTTTTATTTAATGGAAAAAAGGAGATAATATATTTATAAATAAAAAATAAACAAACAATCTGTAAAACATTTGACAAAATATATGGGTATGCATTTAATTTAGCTTTTTTCTTGGTTTTTTTTTATTTTAGAGTAAGCTAAGCTTCAACAAGTTATGTGGGGCATGTATTTTAAGAATAAAATGAACTGTAAGGTAAAGCTGAATAATCTTGCAACCATAGTTTGGCTGTCAACACAAATTTGATTCTCAAATATTCTTGTGCAAAGAACTTCTTTAAAAACAATTTTAGGTTGGCCCCTAAACTCCTGAGCTTTATAGCCAAATGAGAAAAAAAAAAAAGAAGAAGCAAAGCATAAGGAAACTGTGTAAGTCTGTTTTGGAATGTAATGCTGTCCTTGGATTGTGGTAGTTTCTTTCTTTATCATTCAAGGTATGTGTTTTGTTTCCTGGCCAAAATTTTTGTCTCTTTCATTTCACAACTGAATTCCATCTATCCTTACCAAGCTCTGTTAACTGAATTAACTTTGACTATTCTTTCAATGATCTCTTTTGGTTTTTCCAGAGTTTGTTAGCTGCATCTTACCTTTCAACAAACTATAATCTTTTTCAGGAGTAGTGTGGTTCACGAATTAAACAAAAAAAACCACCTCTGCTAATATATAGGAAAACAGGAGGAAAGCACTGCAATTGCAGTAACTTTTTTTTCTGTTTTCCATACTATAAAAGTGAGGAAGAAAGACAACTTCTCTGGGGAAGGCAATTCCACTTGCTCACTCACATATTCAGCAAGAAACTATGCAGATCAGCATTGGCTCCAGGGGGATCTTCCTGAAATTTTAAGCTTTGCAGCATAAACTCAAGATAGTGATCTGGTTTTGCAGTAGAATAGATGCTGCGTGTGCAGTTGTTGGGAGGCAATAGAAATGCTGTGAAAACCAACATGTGGCAGAAGCAGCCTGGGAGGAGAGATGACAACTTTATGTGCAACAGCTTTTCTCTTGCTCCTCGTTTCGACGTGCCAGGCACAGCTGCTATGCAGAGCTGCATCTGCCAGGTGCCAAGCAATGTGTTCCTCTCTCCCAGGAGGGCTTTGCCCCCATTGCATCCCCTTGTGTTACCTGGCCTGTTGCAGGTGTGTTTCCATCACGAGGCGTTGCTGGAGGGAATGGTTTCATAGCAGGCTGGCACAGCAGTTGGACAATCCTACTGCTCAAGTGATACCATCCCTGCTGCAACTGGTGTTGTAGAGTTTGAGGGGGAAAAAAAACCAAAAACACACAAAACCCCCAAATAAAAAAAGACAATTGAAATAAATGACCAAATTAATATTTTTTTCATACTATAGGAGGTATATTTGCTGGCACTCTGTTCACAGAAAGGTTGGGATTTTCAGCATTGTTAGTGGAGCTAATTGAAGCTGTTATGTTTGGGTGATCTAGCTCCCTAATTTCAATATGGTATTTCTACACCTGTATTGTATTGGTGCATACAGGATGTGAAAATGGGACTAACACTACTGCCCTGAAGTTAAACAACCTAAAACAAAACCAAATCAAAACCAAAACAGCCTTTTCAACGTAGCTCAGAATGAAGGCGATGTCATTGAAAATGAACCTGCCACCACTGATGTGATGCAGCAGTTGTTTTACAGGCAAGTCACTTCACAAATTATAATGGTGCTTTAAATTGCATATCTAGTGGTTGTTTAGATGCCTAAGGATATCCCACACCTCCACCTGCTGCTGCAGAAGAGCAGGAAATCAGGCTCTGTGTTGTACTGGCTTGTATCCACTTGGGCATTTAAAATGGCACCTGATGCTCGTGTTTAGTGCATGAATCACTCCCTTGGTATAAGACTGTGTTGTGTTTCTCGTTCCAAATCAATAATACAAGAGTTTATTTACCATGTTTTGCCCTCAGCTCTTTTTTTTTTTTCAGCTGGGGAATCTTCTATGTTTTATTATCATCTTTACAAATTAAATGTAATAATTGTAAAAAGTAGAAGGTGATATAGTTCCCCCTTATGTTTTTTACTTTTATTGGGAAAAAAAGGTAAATTAAATGATATCTAATGGAAAGAACAGGTAGTTGGACAATGCTACTCATTAAACAGACCTGACTGTTAAATTTCTGAGGCAGATGTTCAATGAATCTCTTTCATTGGGTTTATGCATCTGATGGTGAACATCTACATATAAATGAATCTCCAACATAATTAAAATGAAATTTATTGTTGGTAGCAGCATGGCATAGTATATTTTGGTAGTGATTGAAATTAAGAAGGCTAAGTTAAACAGCAAACCTCAAACCTGAATGAATTTTTATAACCCAGTGACTCCTGCCCTTTCTAACATATTTTTGGAATTTTTTATAATGAACCTATTGTTCACCCCTGTGCATTTTTCATTTTGCTTCTTCCCCATATGTGCACTTTCACTCGTACTGTTGTGCTGAAATATTTGAGTTTCTGTGACAGTTTGTTTAGGAGCTCTAATGATGATAAGAGGATCATGAGCTTCATTTCGTATGGCCAGCATTACCTAGTTGTGTTCCTTACAAGTGTAACTTAACCATATCTTTCAGATAGTCCTTTATAATTTACCTTGCTGGGATTTTATGGTGGAATTATTAATTGCCAAAGACAAATTGATAGATTGTTTCAAGAAAAATATTATTTCTTTAACCCAAAACCAGCATAGTGGGTTCTAGAACTTGGTAACTTTCTAGCAAGTGAGGACTATGATAATTTTTTTCCCTCTTTACATATTTCTCTCTTTCTTGCAACTGGATTAACATTTCTTATAGCACATCCTGTGGGAAATTTATCATTGGCTCGGAAAACTCTGATAAATTTTTGGTTGGAAATGAGTATTTGGATTTCTTTGAGTCTTAAGTACACTAAGTCTGCACAGACTCCTGCATGCAGGATTTGTAAAGAATGGATGTTGAGTTCCTCACAGGTCCTGCATCTAGAATAGTTAGTGTGTCACAATTCTTTAAATGTGTATATTGATATTTTAAAAAGAAAACTTTAAATCTGCACATGGCAAGGTTTCTATCATCAAAAAGAAAATAAGATGGACTTGGTGGGAACACCTTGTGATGCTGCAAATGCAAATACAACCAAACACTCATTTTACTGGAGAACACTCTCTTTACTGTTGAAGTGCAGATGCAAGAAGGGGACTTTAATGTATCACAGACTGTCATTCAAGAAATATGAAATCTTAGTAATCACAAATACATTCCTTATGTTCTTGAGCATTCTTTAATATCTTTAAATGTATGTTATGCTTATGTATTTGTTAATTTATGGCAATCATGGTGAAAGTATCTTGACTGGTTTTCTAAGGAATAGGTAATATATTTGTTAATCCTGACTACTCCCTATTATGATTTCTTATTATTTTAATGTGTGTATTGTGTATTTCTCTGGTTTACTTGCAAGTATTTTGGACCAAGGTGCAGTGAGTTCTATGTGTACCTTCTGTTGGCCTTCACAGTCTTTACTTTTAGAAAAAAATCTACTAAGCTTGTACTAGCAAATATTTGCTAATAATGTAACAGTGACCATACACTTCATGATTTGTATCTGTTATCTGTCAGGGGAACTGTTTGAGGAAAAGCAATTAAAACATCCCCTGCCCACTTATAAATGTAAACAGCGTCCCTGTGGAATATTTCTGCCTCTATTAAGTGAGAACTTTAAATTATTACTAATATGGACAGAATATACAGATATCTATATTGCTAGATGTTTACTCATATGTACAAAGCGGGGCTGCACCACTCTTAAATTGTTTATAATTGCTTAAATAATTAAAATAAACTTATGATGACTTGCAGAGACCTTAATAAAACTTCGAGTCTTGTTTCAGTCTTACACTGAAAGATGTAAAAAGAATATCTATGGACTGAGTGACAGGTTTTCAGGAAGTGTTACTGGGAGGTGCAGTCAATGCAGTTTTATTCATCCCCTTGCCTGCCCCCCTCTCCTGATCCCTTTTTATAGTCTTGTAATTCATACACAGGTAAAGAGGATAGTTTTCAATTAAAACTCCTTTCCTGAGCACCAAGAAAAAAAATGTTTTAAAATGTTTATGCAGAAGAGATTAATGAGAGATGAAGGAAAGGGAGGAGAAAAAATTGACTTAGAATTTCTACATCAGACAGTCTTTTTACAGAATCCAATTAATGATTGTTGGTAGTGCTAGTATTTATTACTTATATAGGAGTCTTTGCTTTGGGATATATATTCTATAAATACCAAAAGCAGAAAACATGTTATAAGTAGAGACGACCAGAAGAAAGTGGGAGAGAAAACAGAGGTAGAGAGAGACATAAGGTAACCTAACAGAGAATGAACATTTGAAATGTAAAGCTAGAACTAAAGTCAGGTCAGAGAATTACAGAATGGGTCAGATTGGAAGGGACTGCAGTGGGTCATCTGATCCAACCTCCCAGCTCAGGCAGGGCCATCCCAAAGCACAGGGTGCAGGATTATGTTCAGGTAGTTATGGAAAATATCCAGTGAGGGAGGCTGCACAACCTCCCTGGGAAACCTGTTCCAGTGCTTGGTTAATGCACAGGACAGTTCTTCCTCATGTTCATTGTGAAACTTCTGGGCTTCTTTCTCTTGCTTTATTCTCGGCACCCCTAAGCAGAGCCTGGCTGTATCCTCTTGACAGCCTCCATTCACATACTGACAGACACTGATGAGGCTCCCTCTCATGTGTCTCTTCTTCAGGCTGAACAGGCACAGCTCCCTCAGCCTTTCCTCATAACAAAGATCAACTTGGTTGCCCTCCACTGGAATTGCACCAGGAGCTCTGTGTCTCTCTTTGGCTGAGAAATCCAGAACTGGACACAGCACTCCAGATGTGGCCACACCAGGGCTGAGTAGAGGGGCAGGATCATCTCCCTTGACCCTGGCAATGTTTTTCCTAGTGCACCCCAGGATACCTTTGGTCTTCTTTGTCTCCAGGGCTCTGATGGCTCATGAGCAGCTTGGTGTCCACCAGGACCCTGCATTTTTATTTCCCTTTGAGTTTCAGAAAGTTCCTCTTTGCCTGTGACTCCAACCTGTCCTTCTGAAGGGCTGCACAGCCCTCTGGGGTATCAGCCATTCCTCCCAGCTTTGTGTCTTCCAGCTCCCTGTGCCCTCTATCAGAGCTGCTGAAGTCCCTGTTTTAACTCCTTATGAGCTATCACTATTCATAAGAAAAAAGGAAAAAATAGAGGGAAGATCATTAATAAAAAATGAGGAGATGAAATCAGCTGTTTTTTAAAAAAATGCTGAATTACTAAATCTGTTTTAAACTTCATCATCTAACTAGATATGTGAAGAAAAAAAGGTTGTGAGGAAAGTATAAATAATTAACTCAAGATTTTCTGATGGAAAAATACAATAAACCAACAGTCTGATTTATTTTTTTTTTAACATCCAATGTATAGATCAAGCACTTTTTGCACAAATCTCTGCCTAGTAGAGATACAGGTAACGCACTTAATGAAACAATAGAGATTAACTGTGAAAAATAAGAAAAATTAATATGAGACTGTGAGGACTTCCCTTCCCCAAGAGAAACATGCTGAAAAATTAAGGATATTCTCATTTATCACTTCCCACATTTAATCTCTGTGGAAATGGAGATACAGCAATCCTGCAATAACTAAAAGAAGCATAAAAAATATCTTAAATAACATAATAAGTTAACAGTTATGAAGAAAAAATTGAAATACAGTCTGTATCAACATAGAAGAACCTAATTAAAAATGCCCATAAAATTAACAGGCAAACTTAGTAATGATGAAATCCAGCAAGGCTTTCCCAGGCCAGTGTGGCAGTGGGTCTGGGTTTCTGGAAAGCAGGTTACTGACAACTGCCAAGGGTGCTTTATCTGTAATACTTCTCCCCTGAGGCTTCAAAGTGTGGAAGACATAGTTTATTGTCCCTTTATGATGTCAGGAATATCAAAGCAAAAATAATGAGAGGTTTTTCATTGTCGTCTTTGATGAAATAGGCTTTGGCATAGCATGCTACTCAGCATTTATTATTTATGTGATTTTTATCTTGTCAGGCTTAATCTGCAGTATGGCTAATCTTTAATGGATTTAATGCTGCCTGTGAGGTGTTGGGAATGCTCTGTAAAAAGAAGAAAATTATGTTGCTGTTGTTACTTGCCTCAAGAACGAGCATCCATAGGATAGCATTTAAGTATTCCAATGAAGGATATACAGCTCAAGGAGTAAGTTAAAATCAGATTGAGAATGATTGCTCCTCTTGTCACTTGGATGCCCTGAACATTCAGTCAGACCAGATTATGGATGAATTAAAATAATTTTTAACTGCCTTCTCCATGAGACCACTCTATATCATACATAACACTACTCATCTTACAGAGAAAAGGCACTGTTGCAGTCCACTGCAGGTTGTGTGCAGAGATTTCTCCATATTATTGCTCTGTAAATGATCTCAGAGGAGGAAGAGAGAAACAGATCTGTCTGTATGTTTTCTACCTATCTGCTGAAATTTTGGGAAGGGGAGGCTAGGCTGAAAATTATTTCAGCAGTGGACCCCCCTTAGGTCCTGGAAGATTGACCTGGTACCTTCTCCAGGCTGAACAATTCCAGCCTGTGTCCATGGGAGAGATGCTCCAAAACCCTGATTATCTTTGTAGTTCTCCTCTGGACTCACACCAACAGGTCCACAGCCCTACATTGGATGCCCCAGAGCTGAATTCAGGTCTCTAAAACTCCTAATTTGCATATGTTTTGGAATATATTCTGGCACTATATATTTTGCTCACAGGCAAGAGTTAAAACTAGCTATTGAAAGTTCATTTTATAGGTGCACTTAGAAGAAAGGAAAGCAAGTGTTTTATTTCTCTGTTTGCAAAATACCAGTACTTGTGCTAAGTAACAATTGTTAACCTAACTTCTGCAGATAACTATGTAGGATTTCCTTTTGATAAATCCCATTTTTATATGGCCATTAACTGCAATGACTGTAATGGAGGTTTTGCCAGAAACAGTTGATTTCGTTAAAGCCAGATTTTGACAAATTTGCCTCAGCTGCATAATTTTAACTGTCAAGCTAACAATGCCAGCCTTTACTAAGCCTCTACTCAAATAACCAGCAAATTCACTTGAATAATTTTGTTTGCCTTTCTTTGCTTTTCTAACTGAATACCTACTGCTGAAATCCAGGCTACTGGATGTCCTGAGGCTGTGCACAGCAGTCTTTATCTACAATTGGAATCATAGGCTTGCAATTCAGGTTGCTTTTGTTAGTGTTTTTGCTTGTTTGTTTTTTGTGGGCTTTTTTTGGTTTGTGGGGTTTTTTGGGGGTTAGTTTTTGTTTTGTTTTGTTTTTTTAATTTAATGTTCTGTTGTGCTCTATACTTTAAGCTCCAGGAAGAATGATTTATTGTAACTTGTCCTCAATACCCGTATATCCATTGTGAGACTGAACTCTATGAGGAAAAACCTATAACCTGAATAAACAAGCAAAATATTTTTCATTAATTCAATTGATGTTTTAAAATAAGAAATAAGCAAAATCTCTGAATTCTAATGAAGTGATAGACAGATTTCCTTTATTTTAGAAGTGATAGAAAATATATAAATAAGGAGAAGAGCTCATGCCTGATGCTTTTTCTTCCTTGAAGGCAGAGGGATACTGGGTTTAATGTCCATAAGAGCACAAGTATAACTTACAGAGTTTGTGTACCAGCTTTGTTCTGCATTTTTCATCAAGATAAATACTTTTATGCTCTAGACTGGAAGCAAGGGAGAAGGAGAGAGGAATGATTGAAGATGATTATGAACAGCAAACTATCATTTAGAGAGCCATTATTCTAAGCCTTAGCCCTCAAGTGCCTCACTGGAAAGTGTAACTTATATAAAATTTGTCTGAATGTCTTGGTTATTCCTATGGCCCATTCTAAGACCACCAAGCAAACATCCATATATCTATAATATTATTTTCCTGTTGTTGTTTTACTTTAAATCTGCTGCTTGTTAGATTGTGGGTGATACTGCTACTAAGAAAATGATTTTTTAACTGAAAAAAATATGTACAAACTAGAGAGTCAAAGCCATATTTGCTTCTGTGTATTTAACAGATCTCGGTGGCTTTTTCTTGCAACATGTTCCTCATCCCTTGAATCCATAAAAACTCGAGTGACCACAATAATAATTGGAAGAGGAAAAAAGTTTTGCAACACCGGAGTATTTCAAACAGGTGGGAAAAAACCTAGCAACACCCTAATCCAATATTTAACTGCTGATCTTTGGATTTTAATGTGGCTTTTACTAGCTTCTTTTGACTTTTTACTCTTTCTCTTCTGACTCTTCTTACTGAAGATACAGTGAACATTTAGCCCTAGCCAACCTATGCTGTACACCAGCTCTTTGAAGTGTTTTGTAGCAGCCTCATTTGATATCTCCAACATCTGTTTCTGGATGGTGAATTGATATATTATGCAAACATCAACTTGTGCTTGAAATTACTTTTGCTTAAGTGATTGGTGGATTTTATCCAGAAATGTCAACCTCAGAAATTTTGGAGATAGTGAAATCAGAGAGGAAATACTCATCTCATTAGAACCAGGATTCCTTAGAGAGCTATGTCTGTTCCATAAAAGTGTAGAGAAAAGAATGAAAGCATAAGAGGCCTTCTTCTGACACTGTCAGAGTTAGGGCAAGAAGAATCTAAACACAATATTTTCTATCTCTTTTTGCTTTTAGAAAGTAGCAAATACAACCTCTGCATTCCACTTCCATGGCCATATGATGGTAATGTAGGTGAATCAGCTAAAGTGACTGATCTAATGCAGTGCTGTACAACACATCCAGGAACCCTACTCTGTTTGCCTAATGAAGTGTCAATATGTCTCAAATGGTCCCTCAAATTATTTTAAAGGAATTGTCAGATTTAGTCAAAGAAGCCTCCAATGATTTACGGTATTGTATAAAGCTCTTAATCATTTAACTATAGGAGTGCTTCAAATCACTCATCATTTTTTCAGCTACTTATCCTGATGCATATACTAATGTCTAATTTGCTAATTAGAGGAGGAAGATTGCGGTGCTTTGACAGGCAAGGCCAAAAATGGATTCTGCCCATAAAAGAAGTCAGAAAGGTAACAAAGACAATTTGCAAAGGAGGAAATAAGGCATAAATAAAGCAATCAGTTGCAAAACTGAAAATCTACAATTAGATAATTTACTATAAGTGATTAAAATGAATGCAGAATCATGGTAAATGCATATAAAACCAGAGTAAAATCCTAGTAGGTTTTGAAAAAACTTCATCCAAGATCCTTTCCACAGCAGTTTTAATAGATTCACGTGTTAAACAGTCTTTAAAAAATTGTCCTCATTATATAATCTGTTTTAAGAGGAAAAACTAGGAATTACTTACTCATTACTTCAGAGTAATGTTTAAACAAAAGACAAGACAACATGAAAGACTACTTGAAGAACTGTTAGAGCAGGAATATAAAGAAAGAGAAGCACGTGATGAAACATTTGAACAGCCTGAGAGTTTTGTAAGTAATCTGAACAATCAGAGATAGAATTCATTTAATGGAGATCACATGGCTACATTAATTTCATAAGATCCCACAGGCTCTGACAGACATGCTTCTATAATTGCAGAAGCAACCATAGCTTTGCATTTCTAATTTTCTTTTGTCACATGTCATATGATCAAGAATAAACTTCTTGGTGTTCACAGCCCAAATAGAGAACATGGCTAAATTGCAGAGGAATTATGTGAAAATCAGAACATAAAATTTGGGATATTAACATTAGTTTTATCCTGTGAGATTTGCTTCAAAATAAATTCTAACACTATTGTGTAAGAAAACTTAAATTACGATGAATTATAATATAGATATTGTATATCACACATATAGTCACATTAATTTTAAACTGTTGAAATTGTAATCAGAAATAATTGGACTTTCAGTAGAAAAGTAAATGAAGTTGCTGAAGCAAAAGGAAATTAACATTGATTGCAAGTGGAATAAACTGTGCAGATTCGGAAGGTTCTGATTTATTGAGGTGAGAACTACATCTAAGGCCATTAACATAAAGATTTAATTAATGTGTCATTACTTTTTACAGATAGTGCAAGGAGTTAGAAGCCATTAAAAAAATATAATTCTATTTTGATAGGGAAAATCAATATGAAAATTGCAGGAGAAGCAATCTCAGATTACCAGACTGGACATTAATGAACTTAGCTATTGAAAACAATTAAGAAGCAACAAAAGTTCCTAACAAGCATCACAGTTTCAAGCATGAAAAGCTGTTGTCTTTCACATTCTAATGATGAAATCTTTGTCTCTTGGAGAAAGTAATACGTCTAGGAAATATGTTTCTTACCTATTTGTCTCTTTCTGTGACTCCTAGTCCCTCATACTTTCAAATACCTGACCTTTCAGCAGTTTCAAAAATCTTCTACTTACATGTTTCATCCTCTTTCTATGCTCTGCCTAGTTTGTACCATGATTCAGAGAGCATTTAATAAACTTAAAACATCTCTGCAGAGTATGATACTGCTCTAAAGGCAGCCCTCTGCTTTTGTAAAAGTGACCATAGGAGGGTGATGTATTGAGATCATTCTGTGCTTCTTTACTACACCAGTAGAGATTAATATTCTGTAAACTAGACAAGGATGAGAAAAGTCTTTCTGGATAAGGACTCTCAAATATAGGTTAATTCCTAATTTGAAAAACTATTCTGACTTTATGGCTCAGTGAAAGTGGAATACTTCCTGTGCTGATTGAAGACCTCAAGGATAAAATCCATTCATGATTTTGTAGCTCTCAAAATGTTTCTGAAGACCCTGTAAGCAGCTAGATAAATAGGGAGAGATTGATTTTTCCCTATTTATATTCTGTAGACACAAACATAAAAAATTCTTACTCTCTCTGCTTTCCCATTAACTTCAAAATACTAGAGATTTTGTGAGCTACACTCTTGCTTGCCTTGAGTGGAGAATCCTGTTACTCCCATCCGTGGGGAGTTTCTTTTATCATGCGTGAATCCTTTAGAAGATAAACCAATCATTCTCTTCCTATTATCTAACCCTTTCTGCAGCAAGTGGCATATTTTAATTCACTCGGGACTGAAAGAGAATGTGCAAGGTATGATACTGAAACATTTTGAGGCTCAGCAGATGAGATGTGAAGGGGCTCCTTCTCCATCCTGATGCCTGAGAACATTGGCAGTCGAGCAGTGCAGCTCTTTTCTTTCACCACTAGAAAGGGAGCAGCCCTTTCCTGTGGGGCTTCCTGGGTAAGAATTCAGAAATTGAAGCAGTCTGTCATGTTGTCCACTGGATTCCCCAGGCACCTAAGTGAGACATATTTGAAAACAAATTTTTTTTGTCAGATGAAAAGAAATCTTGTCTTGAAGTGCTGCTGCTCTTGAAGGGAGCTCTAAACTTCTAGAAGCTGTCATTTTGCAGTGTTCATTATCAGCCTCATTGCTATTCAACAGACAGTTTGGGACAGCAAAAGGAAAGCTGAGGCTCTGTAGGAGTAGGCAAGTCACTGTATTGTGCATAGATCCTCTTTTCTGTGTGTAACATTATCAGCACTGTAAGAAAAGCTGCTGAGTATAGCCATGTCATTGCAAATGCTGAGGTCTTTCAAGTGCACTTTATCAGATGGTCTCTGTCACAGGGCACAAAGAGCTTATGTTAGGATTACAGAAGATATTTCTTTTCATCCAAACAGTAAACAAAAAACCAAACAAAAACCAAAAACAAACACTCCCCCAAAAATAAAGCAACCAAGTGAATAAAAGACTGACAGCCAGAAAAAAGCATTTTAGTTCTTTTTTCTCCATTCAGTTTTTGTGTTTGTTTACCAAAATGCTTAAGTTACCTAAACCTAGATATCTCCTGTTTTCCCTCACTTTATTATTGTAGCTAAAAGCAATTTGTATGGAAACAAGTAGTTCAAATATAAACCCTGCAACGGGAACTCACCTAAATAATATCAAAAATCTTCTGAGATGCAGTTTTTATTTATTTTGAAGCTTCATCCTTTCTTTCTGCATTGTAAGGCTGTGATTTCCCTATTTCCCTCCTTTAGCATCATAATATCAGTGGTGAAACGGAAGATAGTGGATTAAAACATAATAAACAATTCTCTATTTATGGAATATATATTTTAAAAATTAATAATTTATCCCTAATTGTGGGATTATTGCACTAGTTCCACTCAGTCTTACGGAAAAAAGCACTTTAGGTTCTACTGTTAGGTTCAAGATGGTAACAACTCACTATTGAGGCTCTTCTTTAAGAGTTTTATAAACATATACAGCTTAGGAGTTGCAATTGGCTTCTGCTCCACAGTCAGTCAGAGGTATGAAACAAAAGATTCTGAGATGGCCAGGGAACTGTTGGAATAGCTTGACCTGGCTTTTGTACCAGTGAAGTCCTGCGTCCCATGATGTGACCAATGTTACAGAATGGCAATTGTCTGAGGTGCCCCCTTACTGACTGCTTTTACAGTGCATCCAAATGGGTTATGGGGATATTTCAGGTCGAATTCATGTCCTTAGCCCAGTGTACAGCTGAGGTAGAGACACCAATACCTGAAGGTAATTGCTCAGCTACAGCAGCCAAATGCCACCGACATACAAAATTGTTGATTTATGTCACACAAAGGCAGCATGGAAAGCAAGCACCTGGGTCAAGTATGCTTTTTCAATTTTTTCCTTTACTTTCTTTCTGCATTCAGTCACAAGAAATGATACAGAGCCATCCTGAAGGGTGGAACTGAATGCTTGTGGGAAGATTGTCAATTTTAAAGCAGACTCAGGTGTAGATGTAATGGCCGTGTCAGAAAAGAAGCTTCACTCCCCTCACAGCTGAATCAACTGTGTCTACTCCAAATAATCCTAGAGGCAGCATAAACATAAAGAGCTAAGTATGTCTTTAATACTTGAGCTAGGGAGACTTTAGACTGATTTCCCTTCATCTGAACACTTACTACTCTCCTGATGAAAAGAATGAAAGAAAAAAATTTACAAGAATGCATTGGACTCACTTGTTATGCATACACTGTCACTGTTTATAACATTGAAACTATTAACTTCACAAAATTTCCTTTCTCGCACTTTTCAAATAGCTTCCAGCATAACACAGTGTTGGACCAGCTACACTCAGCATCTTGTATGATCAGACCCTGATGTGTCAGGAAACTTGAAATGTGTAACAGAGTTGTTCTGTGTTAGAAGCACAGTAACATCTGCTGTCACACTGTGAGGAAGAATGTAAAAACCCAGACATGTGAGAACCTCAGCAAACTCTTCAGAAGGTGAAAAAAAACATTTTATAACTTTCTAACTGTGGAATAAAAGATATTCTCTTGAAGCAGAGGTAAGGATTGTCTAGCTACCTTCCTAACAAGTCAGCACCCTTGTCATCCTCTAGTAAGGCTGAGGCATGGCCATTGAGACATTCCTCAGCCTGTCCCAAGAATTTAATTGATTACTGGAGAGGAACTACTCTGGCTTGGTGTTAGAGGATGCTCTGCTCATCAAACCTGTCAGGACAGGTTTAGAAAGGTAAGGGTAGATAAAACTCTTAGTTGTTATCTCTTCTAACTAATGCATTCATTGAATAAAACCAATATTTTAAAGTTTACCTAAGTTTCT
This sequence comes from Acridotheres tristis, assembly GCA_037013685.1. Taxonomy (NCBI): domain Eukaryota; kingdom Metazoa; phylum Chordata; class Aves; order Passeriformes; family Sturnidae; genus Acridotheres; species Acridotheres tristis. The sequence continues at coordinate 6,758,357 of CM072884.1, forward strand.
TAATTTTTATTTAATCTGTCTATATGGTAAAAAACTAAAAGCCATGAAGCCACAGTAGTTCTTTGTATTTATCTTATGCATAAGTTAAACCTTTTGCCACATGCAGAACATGAGAGTGTATGTTTTAACTCTCAAGTATTTTCATATCCATAGGATAGAATGATCATCTGATTAATGGCTGTAGCATCACATAGCATGATTGTATGTTCCAAGACTTCAGAAAATGTTGATTATTTCTTTCTGTACATATATGGCATATTAAACACTCAACTTCTTCCTAATGTTCCTTCAAGTATAAACAATGCTACTTTTAATTAAAATAGCATATTAAGGATAAAACTGAGGGCGTAGAGATCAGATATGATTTCCCTTCTGTAGTTATCTTCCAGGCATTATTACTAGGATTTTGTGAGGAAAGAATTAAATAGAAAGTAGGGTTTAGTTTTATTATAAATGTGAATCACATCATTAGGAGATAATACTATATTATTTTTTTGAATTGACAATGAACATGAGCACCTTAACAGGCTCCTTTTGATGCAGTATTTAAAATGATAAGAGAAGGATGTGTTAGGAATAAAATAGAACTACAGGTGGTGTTTTGGTTTCTCTGTCCCACACTTCAAATACTGAGAATAAATTAAAGGGTAAAATATTCTACCTGAAGTTTGGAAAATATTTTATTAATTGCTAAAATATTTAATTTCCCTGTTTGATTCTGAATTAGAAACTTCAAATCATAACTCAAATATCTCAAAACAGCAAGGTTTTAAGTTAAATGTTAACCGTTGTTTAATCATGAGTCCGCTTCTAAGTAGCGCTAATACTGAGACAGTGAAGTCTTTCAAATTCCAGCATAAATGAAGAGATTTAATGAACCTTTTTCTCTGGCTTACTGAGGACATTTTTCCATTCTCAGGCTGAGGGTTCACTTTATTGTTGGCATCACTTGGAGAGCACACGTGGGTGGGTGTCCCTGGCCTCGCCGTGGTGGGCAAGGTCTCAGCACCAGCAGGGTTCTGCTGCTTTGACAAAACCACCTCTGCGCTCTCCTCCACCCAAGGCTGGGGCTAATTTTAGAAATCAGACAAATGACAGGCAGGGGAGCGTGCTGTCCTCCCTGCTGTGCCAGCGTGGCACTGATTCACGGGGACAACAGATGACTTGGCTGAGGCTGGAAGGGAAATAAAAGCGGCAGAGCTGATCAGTGCCGTGAGAGCAGTGCCATGCATCCACTGCAAAAGCAGCAGCGCTGTATGTCCTGTGGCCTTCACCTCTGACTGCAAACTACCTGCCTGTCTCCTGCTGGGGCTGGAATGTTGGGATTCTTGCCTTCTGCAGGAAATTAGGGTCAGCTGAGCTCAGAGCATGGGCATTGTCTGCCCCATGAACTGCCCGTGCAGACAGTGCAGGTGTAACTGATCACCTCCCTGAAAAAACGTGGTGATCAAAAAACCCGTACAACCAAAACCCTGATCCAGAATTCTTTGTTTGGGAGCTAAAGGGTTGACACTATGCCAGTACTTTGACAAGACTAGGTCTCATTAAAGTGATTATTGTCATGTGATGATTAGGGTCAATTACATTTGCAGGCACTCTGAGATGTCTAGCAGCTTATGGGATATAGAAGAACTTATATAGAGCTAAGCCTTGCTTAATGAAAAAGTAGAGTTCAAAGTAGTGTATAGAGGAATGAAAAGGGCATTTATGCAAGAGACAATAAATTAAAAGAGCTGAAAAGATGTGAAGATAGATGGAAATAAGTATGTGAATTGCTTCTGAAAAAACAAGATATGGTAGCATCGATATCAATTGTAACAAAACAATTTATGTTTTCAAAATTCCATTCATATTTATTTTCATCTAGTTGAATGTCTTTTTCTAGTATGAAATATTGCATGTTTTTTCTCAACTGTTCCCTGTAATAAGACATTTGCTATGGTATTACAAGATAATAATAACTTTCTCTGACAATGCATCTCTCTCACTCTCCATGTTTTCTGGGTGTTTTATTTGCCCTTTAATATTTTTGACAGGCGGGTTGAGATCAGAATAGCAAATCTGCATAATTCAAATGAGAAGGTCATGTCCTGCTTCCCCAGAGGGATTGTCCTGCTTGAACTGCATAGATATTTGAAAACCAGTCCCACTGAGTTGGTGGAAGGACTAAAGGACTTGAACAATGCACAATCACTTCTTTTTCAACAGTCTTGTAAGGAAAACTTTAAAATATGCGGTAACATAGTAGTGTGTTACACTTAAGTGTTTGTGTACAGTCAGTGAATTAGCAGGGGAGGCTGAAAGTCAAGGCTTTGATCCTAAAGAAATAGGAAGAATGTTGAAACAAAATGTTCCTGACTATTTAAATATGTGTTACCAGGGTGAAAAGTCAAAAAAATATTTCCCAATTTTGTGAAGGAGGAGATGATGACAGGCTGAGGATGGGATGGGCCAAATACAACAGCATCATCTGGCAGATACATCTACTCTGAACATAGGTTCACTGCTGAGCTTCTTTACAGCTCACACTTAATATCCAACATCTGGGTTAAGCCAGCTGTTCCAAGGCTCTTGGTGTCCACCACAGATGCTGCTGGATGGCAAAATCAAACATATAATATGGGTGAATTAAGTAGCAGGTGCTACCTTTTTCTTAAACCCAGCAGTATCAGCTGTATGAATGCTTCCTTTTTGTGCTCCAAGTCAAGCAGAGATTTCCACAATTATTCAAGTAATTTAGGGTTATTCCAAAGTATTTCAGATCAGTGTTTGAAAGCACTAGTTGGTGTGTTGATTGCATGCTCCGTTATTTTAATGGGTTGATTCATTTGTTTCTTGGTTACTTGTAGAGAGTTGTGTTGTGGCAGTGGTGGTAAGATATTGGTGATTGCTGAATTCAGACAAAAATGTGTTTTGATGCTTGGTTTTGTTAAATGCCTGTTCTTCGCTATATCTGGGGCTATACATGCTTTTTTCTTTATAGTTTCTTTGAATATGAGTATAAATAATAAATTATCATTAATAAATTAGCAGGAGTTGACAAAAGAGTAAGTGCAAATGATGGATTTCTATGTAGCCCACAGAGTGTAATTCTGGATCCATTGAAATAAATGACAGAAGTAATTCTTAAATGGAAACAGTTTTATAAAAATGTTTCATTATATTAACTTGACATAAAACTAACATTGACTTAAGCCTTCCGTCACTGAGTTGAATTGAAATTAATGTGCGTTAGAATAGAAAAAAAATCTCTGTTGAAAAAAAAGATTCCTTCAGTTGAAATTATTGATGTGATCTCATGCATTTTATGGGTTATGCTTATGTAACACATTACCAGTAGAAACAGAGGTGATGGAATGGCCATCAAAGTTATTAGGGTGCTGTTTGTTTTATTGCTCTGAGTAGATTGGTTGATTTCAGAATAACACAAGTTAATGGAGCTGCTAGTGTAAGTACAGTGAGCATGATTTAGTCCTTGACATATACATATTTATGTATTGTTGTGTTGTGGGGCACTTCTTCAAGCCATGATTGTTCTATTAAGTCCTTGCATTCACTTGAATTTTTCACATGCTGTTTCTTATTTACAAAGTGCTATCCAGGCCTTGCAAGACCTAATGAATTTTTAATTGTGAGCCAATGATACAGGTTTCTGCAAACATTCTGGAATCATCTATCATTAAATACATTTTGCAAAACAATTTTCTTTTGCTTGCTTAAATCTTACCTCCCTCTTTCCATCTTATCATTTGACTTCATTAAAATATAAGACATAAGTTGCTCAGCTTTTGAATGCCCTCTGTATTATCAAAATTCTGACTGAATGCTTATTTACATACAGTCAAATTTCAAGCTGATTGCCATCTCTTTATGTGGCTGGAAAAACATTAGCACATATGAATGTTACTCTTTTGACTCATTTGTCTTCATATTATTTCCTAGAAAAATGCACATAGATGTTATGTGAATAAAAAATGGACTTGTTTCTCTACATTGTTTAATTTGTAATGAAAATCTAATCTTCCATACTGGCTTCACCATTCTACCTTAAAAAAATAGATTTGTTTTGTTTTGTTTTTGTTATCAAAAATATCTTTATATGAAAAAATATTTTTGATGAGCAGTGGTGTTAGAGAAACTTGCACTTTGCTCTATTAATGTTTTTTTGCTATTGCTCAAGTAAGGTGTACTTGTATTGCATTTTATACCTCAGATTCTGGGCAGCATATGTGACCATCTAAAGCTTCTTCTTATATTTTGAAAGAACAATTAAACCTACCAAATTTGGACTGTAAGATAAGCATGTATATTCATGGTTAGGACTATAAAAGCCATTTATAAGAAATAAGACATTACTTCAGAAATTTTGGCAAAATGTAAGTTAAAGAAAAGAAGTAATTTTTTTTAACCATAATAGTGCAGTGAAAAGTGATACTGTTACCAGTGGGAAATTATAGTTTTTTAATAAATTTCATTGATTTTTAAATTTTTATATAGAACCATTGCTCCAATGTACATTCCTTAAGCCCTTTTCAAATAGAGAAGCATGAGAACACAATTTAACTCTGTTATCAGCCTTCCCAAATGAAAATATTAGCCTGTGAGTTCTTGGCATTGACAGGAAATAAAACATAATAATTTTGTTCTTTCGAGATTATCAGAAAATTTCATAACTAGAGCAGAGATAGAATTAGAAATTGTTTAATGTTTGAGAGAAAAATTGGTACCATCCATTATTTAATGAAGGCTATAATTCAGAGTTTCTCAGAACAATAAAATAAGAGTCAAGGAATGTAGTCAGTTATTTCCTCTTCTATGTGAGTCATGGTGTTTCTGATTTGTTGGAATGATGGTACAGAATCCTCTTTGCAGCTCAAAGTGCATGGTCTCATACTCATAATATTGACCAACGTAGATTAAGGTGCCTGTCAAACACATCAGCAGTTTGGCTTTCCTGAATCGTTATAAAAATTGTGTGAAATAAATGATCCATTGATATTTAGGAGGCTAACTTGTAGAGCAATGTGATGGGGTGTAGAAACTTTTGGGCAAAGGCTTTTTTTGTAGCCCATATTCCCCTTTCAGGTCTGTCTGATGCCCGAGTGCAGCCAGCAGGTGCAATTCCATGGTATAATAGTGAGGATATGGAATTTAAAAATCCTGCTTTGGAATACACTTAAGGAAGTTCAGCAGAGGACCTCAATGCCTGAAGGGACATTTCCTGTGGGTACTCAGCCTGTACTCCAAGGCTTTGTCCATCTTTTAAGGGAGAATCCTCATGTGTTCTCAGCTGGGTATTACCTTTGACAAAAAAAAAAAAAAAGAGGGGACAATACAAAAAAAAATATATTTGTTCATGCAAGACAAGGAAATAATTTCAGGTATGAATGATAACTGCTTATTTAGACATCTTCCTTCTTTACTTAGGCTAACTGCAAGATCTTCTAAATTTCAACCTAAATCCAAGATTAAGGCGGGTTTCAAGCTCCAGAGGTTCACTGAGGTCTGCACCTTTTCGTGGGCAGCTCTTGTATCCTTGGCACTCTGAAAATCTTGCCATGTATCACAACACAGATTGAAAATGTCTTTTTTTTCTTCTGTGTTCATGAGTCCACATAGAAAAAAGTTTATGTGCTATTCAGAATAATTGAAAAAGAAGACCTCTCCAATTTACAATGTTGTCTGAATTGTGTTTTGAAGATATCAGCCCTTGAAGAACATAATTCTTTCTTTTCACAAAATTGGTAACCCACCCAATGAAAATCCTAAATGACTTAAAATCTTTTGTGAGCAAAGGGATTTGCCCATAGAATAGTAGTATTGATTTCATCCCCTTTGTTTCTCACTATAGATTACCTTTTATAGCATGTGCTAATAGATATTTTGGTGGAAATCCACTGAAGTACGTGGGGTTTTGACTTTAAATCAGTGTTTGAAATATCTACTGTGTACCTGGAAATTTCACTGTGGAAATGGCCAGTGGATTCCTGCTTAATTAAGTCAACAAGACTCATAAAAGCAGACACAGGGTTAATTAATAAAACCTCTTAACTGTTATCTCTCTCTTGAGAAAATACTTCAGATTGGACCATGCCCTTGTGAGTCTGCAATAGTGAGAGCTACAGTATTGCATTGAGAAAACCCTCTCTTACTTTACATAACATTTAAAACCAGTTCCTATAGATGTCAAGGTGTAGCTGAAATTCAATTAAGGTTAAAATATACTGTCCTTTGAAATATGTCTTCAGCATTTTTGACTAGCTGTAACATTTAATTTTATTTTTAAGAATATAAAAGGATGGTATTTTTCAAATGCTTGAAATTTGGGGAAAAAACTGAAAATGGTTGCCTTTTCAGAAAACTTTCTTCAGCCTTTTCACTTAGCCTTTTAGAAAGGGCAGGGTTATGCAAACTCAAGATACAAATAACAAGACACAGTAGGAATAATCTTCCAGAAGGTAAGGAGGGGGATATACTCAGCTCCACATTCTTTATTTAATGAGGTGATTATTTGTCTTTTCCCTAAATAAGAAAATCTATTCTGGAGAAAAAGCTACATTTTAATATATTAGGTAAAAAATTTGACTGACACTCTGTAAAATGTGAGGAATAGTAACTAAAAGCTATAAATGACACATTTTTTTTCCCTACCCAGACTTAATACAAAATTCAGTGTTTACATCAGAGCTTTAGAAGTATTTATACAAGTTATTTGGATGAGGGGTCTGAAATGAAGGGGAACAAAAAAAAAAACTCCAAAGAGAACAGTTGATTGCATAATGGCATGAGTAAGTATCTCAATATTATGCAAATAAGATTTGCTGTAGGTGACTACAGAATAATTATTCTAGTGCTAAAATTGGTGATGACAACTGTGTTTTTCAGGAATTTGACTTCAAATCTTGGCTCTTGGGGTTGACCTAGTGTAAGTGGTAACTAGTGACAAAAAATCTTCACCATTAGGTAAATGTTCTGCTATGGAGGGACTCTAAAGCAATAAATTGTGCCAATACACATCCATGTCAGGGATTCTGTGAATTAATAGACTGCTTCAGTAATTTAACAACATGGATAAAGGTCCATCTGTGAAAAATGACGGCAACATGAAGAAAATCTAAAGAACAAGAAGTGTAGCACAAATAACTTGTGATAGTGTGAATCTCAAAACAGTAGGACTATTTTATTGCAGAGAAGTCTGTGTTGCAAATTCTAATAGCAAGAGAAATGAAGCTGTAGTAGACACATGAAGATTTAGCAGGTGGAAACCATAATATGCCAAGGGATATTTTTCTTGTTTTCAGAACGCCCACACTCCTAGTAACTGATATTAATGTTACATTTCTATATGCAGAAAAAAAAAATGACTTCGGAAGGATTTGTCTGAAAATTCGTTGCCTTTCTGCTGTCTTTTCTGATATTACCTACATGCTATATTTTGAAAATAAATAGTCTGTATGACAGAATCTGAATTTTTCAACATACTAGTAATAATGTAGCAGTATCACTATGAAAGTAATGGTTTGATGTTTCCATGTTATTAAACTTCAATTTAGTTCTTCTAAGCAAAAAATGCCAAAATTCTCCACATATTTAAAGCTTGAACACTTAAAAAATACCTTATTGATGAACAGCACTGGTGGATTAGATCTTTTAACCAAATTTAATGACATGTGGAGAACTTTGAATAATTAATTTTATTGCATTTTAAATTACTCATATAATTTTTATTATTAATATTTTGTGGTTTCAGAAATTATATTTTATAACACAGCAATATTAATAGATTTCTTAACCTAGACTAAATGAATGTTTGTGCTGGATAGTTCTATTTAGCAAAACTCAAATCTCAGAACTATTTTTTTTTTTTTTAGCTAGTCTAAAATATTTTTGTAATATACTCTAGCTTGGATTTATATGGCTTAATGAACACCCACTTTTCTCAACAGGTTTGCAGCTTTTTTTAAGGTTGCACTCCTGCCATGCAGTTCCCCTTGAGCTTCAATTTGGGACATTTGGAGAGAACTGCAGAGATTCTGTTTAGGGAAGGATTTCCAGATGCATCTTTTCCTTTGTTATTTCTCTAGGTATGTGGAACCAGTCCTGTGAAATGCTGTGTGTTTCTTAATTTCAGTGGGAATTGACAGTGTAATGCAGAGTGCAAGAAGGCTCAGAAGTACCTCCTAAAACAATGGATGGAGAAGAAAACCTCAGATTAATCCAGAGGTCCTGTGACTTGTCTGTATGAGTCAAGTGTTCTAAAAGTAAAAGCAGAAAAAACCACATCTTTACAGGTAACACCAGGTGTTTCCCAGTTGGCTAAATTATCCAGTTTCCTTTTACCCAAGTGTAGTGTTTCTACTTACCTCAGTATGTTGGAGATAACAATGTTACAGATAAACTATGCTTTTCCTGATTTATAGCAATATTCGCTATTTTCCCAGTGTTCACTCAAAATGGCTCAAGTGGACTACACTGTATTAAAAAATCTTTTTGAATGCTTAATTTTATCTTAATTTTGTCCATCTCAAATTAAAACAAAGAAAATATCTGAAAAAAAAAAGTAACAACAATGGTTTAAAATACTAAAAGTTTTACTCCAGTGACCCCTGGAGAGTCACAAGGACCTTCATGAATCTCAGATTTTTGAGGGAGATTTATCTTGTATTCCTGTATGTGTTTCATTTAAAAGATGCATGCTGTGTGACAGGGGTGGAGAACCACAATATTTTTTCCAGTTAATTTTAAACCTCTGAGAAGGTTTTAGCTGTTTTATTTTCCAGGTGCTTGAAAATCTTTGTGTTAGTCAGTTTGGGTACATGACTAGGTACAGTCATGGGACTGAAAATGAGTTTTGATTATGTACTCAAAGCAATGTCACGACACAGGGCTGGTGATTGCTTAGTACTGTTATGGTATAAGAAAGGATCATCCTCATCAGTGAACTGATGAATAGGATAATTCAAGGAAGAATTGACATTACTTGAGGTCAAAATGGTGAAATGTTCTTCAATAGAATTATAACCACATGAGAGAATTTTGGAGAATGAATAAAGGTCATTTGGTCCATCAAGACATATTCTTTTTAGTAGACTGTTTCCCCGAGGATGTTATCTAATTGTTTCTTGAATGACACTGGTGCTGTTTGCCTCTACAACTTTGCCTGCAGGCTATTCTAAGTATTTATCCTTTTCTGCATGAAAAGGTGCTTTCTGATAGATATGCTGTTGTGGTTTTTTAAATTTCCAGTTAAATTCTCTTCTCCTATAATCTATGTTGGAATGGAAATAATAACCTGAATTGGCATGATCTGTGGCAGTTAAGAATTTACATGCTTCAAAAGAGACAGTTCTACCCTGTCCTTAAAATTAGATGCCCAGATTTATAATCTAAGTAACCACAACTGCATATCAAATGGTGGCAGTGAAGATTTCACATCAGAATTAGTCTTATTTCCCTGAATGCTGTTATATGATGTTGTTGATGCTGTGTCCCCCACAGACCAAAAACCTGTCCAATACAGAACATCTGGTGACACTTGATGTCTTGTTCAACAGCAGCTAAAGGGAAGACAAATGTGGGATGTACTTTAAACTTATTTCGACAGGCAGAAAAAAGAGAGGCAATAGCTGGGGACATGACAGCAAGAGTTCACTAACTCCTCCTTTGTTCCTTTTTAAAAACAACTTAGTCTTACTTTAGTTTTGGGAGATTTAAAAGATAAATCAGATTGTCTACACTGCCTAACTTTTAACAGTATCAAACCTAGGTTACTGGTCTTAAAGGAGGGGTGCCATATCTTCCTGAATCTTTACAGTTTTTGTCCAGCACTGGCCAGAGAAGCCAAGCAGCTGATTAGGCAATTCAGTCACAGTCCTATTCATATGGGCTTTTATTTACTGTGTCAGGCTCCAGAAAATCAGCCAAGACAGTGTTTAGCTGGGTGTAGCATAAACTACTGTAGCAGCAACAGCATCATGGTCTCCATGCCATATTTCCTTTTTGTCTGGAGACAGAGAAATTAAAGCTTCTTCTTCTCACCCCTTCCCATTCAACCACCCTGCTCTAGTTCCATCCATAACTAATTCTTCAGTTGCAGACTCCTTACTGGGCTTCAGATGGTCCAAGTCTACAACTCAACAAAAACAACAAGAAAAATCAATTTTTCTCCCACTTCTGAGAAACTGCTTGAACCTTCATACTGAAAACAGACACGCAACACCATAAAATCTCCTGTGTCAGACCCTGCTAGCACTCTTCTTCCAGCAGCTTGGATTTCAGATTAGTTGAGGGCCTGTAATATCAACTTACAGACTTGAGAGCCAGGTTGCATATCATGATGAGCTGCACACGTTTTAGGAAAGAAAATCTGACTGCCATCAGTTAAGCACTAAGATATTGCTGTGAACAGATTATGTGGAAAACTTTATGGAAATTCAACAAGTGCCTCCACCCTGGCTCTGAGCCATAGACATTGATCCTCAGTGGAAGGTCTATAAAAATCAAGTCCTACTACTCATGGACAGAGTTGTGTAAGGGGAGCAAACAGATGTCAAAATAGCAATAGAACATGTTTGTTTAGAGGATTTAAAAAGACCAGGCTTTAGGGAGGACTTAGACATTTCTAGGAATTTATTTATATTTTTCATTTCTATTCTTTAAAACAGAATGATCATTATACCTCCTTGCTTTATGCTGGATAAACAGCACTCAAAACAAGGTCTTCAATTTGTAAAAAATGAAAAAGCAAGAAAAAATCATGACTGGTTTCCAGTCCTGAAGGAGAATTCCTTCCCTGACTATGAATGTTTGTATTAACTAGTTTTCCAACATGCGTTCCAGATAAGACAGCTTCAAGCTATTCTGAATAACCATTTCACTGAAGTGATTTCAGACACACAAAATCTCTGATGAGACTCTCTTATCCCTCATTGAACAGCAAGAACAGCCACGATAATTATTTCAAATCATTGTTACATGGGAAGAACAGAGATCCATTAATACATCCGTGGCAGAATTTGTGCTGTCTTTAATCATCTATTTAGCCTAGAATGCCCTGCAATATTGCAAAGCATCTTGTAATGTACTGGTCACAAAATATTCATCTGAACAGTGTGAGTCTTGCATACCAGTGCCTATTTCTGATTGTGGGAAGCTGACCTTCCTTCATTGCCAGTAATGAATGTGGACATGGGTTAGAGTTTGTGTCAGAACATGTCTGTAGAACAAACTGATTACAAATTATAATGGCATTGACTTTAATTTATGCTGCCATCATAGTAGGCCTATGCTTGATGGGAAAATCCCTTCTAGCTTAAAACTAAGGATGATGATAAACAGTCTTAACCAGCGTCTTGAGGTTAACATAGAAGTTGACTTGTACCACACAATCTTCTTATCCCACCTATATTAAAATCTAGGGAGTCCCAAAGACAAGGTAGTTTACAGATACCCTGCCAGAGCTTTCTCAGTGAAACCATTATCACTAGGTGTAAAACACAACTGGTTTAAAAAGAGAGAAAAACTGAATATTACACAACATTGTTCCTTTTTTTTTTTTTTTTTAATTATAAAATAATGTGAAATAACAAGAGTAATTCTTTTTTTCCGGCTAGTGTAACTCAGTGAAATTAAATTTGCAGAAATTTCTTTACTGTTGTAAGAAAGAAAGAAAAAAAGAATTATGAAAAATACAAAATGGATAAATCTGTGCAGTTCATTCCAGCAGAGATTAAATGCTCAATGTGATTTTTAAACTTATTTTATTTTATTAGGCTTCAGGTTAGCAGAGACTCTTTTATAAAAACCTGAAGCTGATTTTGTCTAAGCTCTAAATTAGTATCATAGCATGAGACACATGGTTTTAGTTTATTACTATATTTTCAAGATACTTCTATATTTGCCTAGGAGAGGGTAACTGAATTTCAGTAAATCAGCATTTCACATATATCTAGAGGCCATGTTTTAACTGGATATGCATTCTGTTTAGCCATATTAACAAGGTTTGCTTTCACAGGTGTAAAACAGGGTCAGTTATGCTAATAAACCCAGGAATTATTCCCCTGTGAAGACCAAAACACTGCCAGAAGCAAAGAAATTGATAAGACTTAGCCAGAAATTGAATATGACATGTTTTTTGCATCCTGGAGTGATGCATTGAACTTACTTGTTTTTCTTGAAGTCTAAATATTTAGTCTCTTAATTCACTTAAATACAATCCCTTATTTTCTTAAATTTGACTTTGTTTTGAGCTAAAGTTAAAAGAGAAATGCTACTTCAGAATAAGATTCTTTTTAGTTCATTCAAGAGAATTGCGATTTTACTGTTTTTAATGGCTGCTTTGTTTTATAAAATACATTTATGTTCACACATCACAAGGATTTGTAACAAGTTACCTCACTTAACAGTAATGTTTAATTTTGTATCCTTTTACCTTCAGGAAGAGTGGAACAACTAGTGCAGATTTCAGTCTGCCTAAAATAATATTCTCTGCTGGATGGAGCAGATTATTACAAGGTAATTTAAAATATATATAGAAAGTGGGGAAAAGTTGTTTACAGCAAATGCATTTGTTAACCCTCTGATAATTGCCTACAGTGTTTTGAAGATGTAAACACAAATATGCCATATGAATTTATGCATGAATTTCATCTAAGAATATCTCAGACTTGTCCTAATAACCAGAAATACATTTTCTAAAGCAAATTGTTATCTGGGAATAAATTGCATGTTGGCTTCATCCTTCCTCCCACAGTCGCTTGTATACAACCAGTCGCTTGTTCTTTCTGCTTTTCTCATCCCTTTTTTTTTTTTTTTTTTTTTTTTTTTTGAGCAAACACATCTAACAGCTGTGGAAACAAACAGGGCATACTTGGCAAAAGCAGGGAGCAGATGCCAAACTCTGCAGTGCTTGTTCTCACAGCATCAGGCGGGGCTGCTGCTAACTCCTTGGTGTCACCTCTGCTGGCTCCTTCTCCAGCTTGGCTGCTGGCTGGCAGCAGAAGGTGCATCTGGAGATGCTGTCAAGGTCCTGAAGCTGTGGGGCCGCCTTGGCTCCCCTGTCCATATTTCTCTTTTATATTTAAATGTTATTTTTTGCATGAAATGACACTAATTGCTCAAACATAGATAGTATTTCTCTCAGCGTTCGTGGAGAGAGGGGAAAAAATAATATTGTTTTCTGTAGATGTTTTGCAATGATTAATTGCAGTCTTGAATTTGGGGGGAAATTGGGTTCCTCTTTAACAGGGCACAAAAATATCAGTTGACACCTGGCTGTCACTGCTGATGTGCTCTGAGAACAGGTGCCATTTTGGTTAGACTGTCTGGGTGTGATATGGGGGTCACATCAGTGTGTGGGGAAAGGAGAAGGTGAGTGGGGTATGAGTTCTGTGGCCTCATTCAGTTTTGGTTTTGCTTTAAGTTGCAAGTCACCCTGGAGAGGTCTGGAGAGCAACTAATTCCAAATGCTATTAATAGCCTGTAAAATAAATCTGGCATCCCAAAGAGAGAGAGGGAACAAAAGAGGAAGCTGAAGGGAGAATACATTATCCTCCTCAACCAGGGATAGGACACAAGGAAATGAAATGAAATTGCTTCAGGGGAAGTTCAGATGAGACATTAGGAAAAGGGTCTTCACTGAGAGAGTGGTCAGTCATTTCAACAGGCTCCCTGGGAAAGTGGTCGTGGTACCAAACGTGCCTGAGTTCAAGAAAATATCTGGACATTTAGTCAAATGATTTTGTTCTAGGTAGTCCTGGAGGAGTAGGGAGTGATCCTAACGGGTCCATTCCAACTTGAGATCTCAGTGATCCTATGCCAGCTAGAGTGTGCTAGGGAACATATCCTTGGCAAAGATGGACTTGGAACTCAGATAATGCTGCTGTATGCTTTCTTATTTAAAATCACATATAAATGGAAATTTAGACCTTTATGGCTTTGGTGTACTGCTATAATTTTCTACTCTTGTGTGATTAATACTGGGTCTAATTTGGATGCTAATAATCCTTCTCTACCCAGTGTTTGTTCTTACTGGAAGTATTTTTTGTTCTACATTTTCAGTGCTCATGGAGCATTGCTCTCTTATTTGCAAATTAGTTTTTTACAGTTAATCCATGCTGCTGTGTGGCTGTTTGTCTCCCTGCCCACACCACCAATACCAGTCCAGACTTCACCAAGACTTCAGGCTTCCAAACTGTCATATCCACTACTGACATATGAGCAAATATAAAATTTCGTGCCTCTCCTGAGATGTGATGATGGTGGTAGGTTCTGTCTACCACCAGGTGAAACCCAAAATCTTACCTTCCCTTCTGGTTTAGGAAAAAAATTGGAAGAAATCAGGGGAAGAAGGTGAACATACAGGGTGTGTTCTTCAGATGGGCGAGGAGATGAATATATGTGCTAGGCTTTGAGGTGGTCAGTGAAGGGATCCAGCAGGAAGAAAAAAAACGTATAATGCTGGTTTTGAGGAGACTGAATGGGCAGTGGGAAGATCAGCATCTGATGACAAGGGGGCTTCCACGGCAGGAGGAATTTAGAGAACCCCATCCTTGACTTCCCCTTCACACAGCAATTCATAACCAGAAACTGGTGTGATTACTGGTCCATACCTATCAGAAAGATTTATCTAAGTCACAAGGCTTTGCATATTTGTTTTCACTGCCAATTTTCATTGTTGCAACATTTCTTACATGTTGTTACATTCCTTTTTGCGGTGAGAATGTGATTCTTTTTTCCATATACAATTGTTTGAATTGTCAATTTTACTAAAATGCAGCACCATTTAAAATCAGAAATGGAAAAATGCTTGTGCTTCATAGTTAACTTTGATGTATATTAATGTTCTATCTTTCCCCAATAAAGCAGCCAAAGTTAACATTGTTCTTTTCAGCAGATATTTCGAGTAATTTCAATGACTTATTTAGCCTAGCATTTTTTCTTATAGCCAGATAATATAATGTGAATTTACTTAGGCAGCACAATTTTGTAATGCATTGTTGAAGGTTTTAGACCATTCTGCATATTTTTCCTGTAAAAGGGAAAACACATGGTTCTCATATAGTGTTTATGACATGCATCAGCAAGCTACTAAAAAGCAAAGAACTGAGATGCTGTGCAACTTAATGTGTCCATTTGCTATCATGTTAGTAGTTTTAAGGTGTTGATTTACAGTGCATTTGGAACCAGGTTAGATCTACAAACATTTTCCTAGACTGGGGTTATGAGCAGAGGGACCAAGTCACCTGGGAGATACAAACTTATTCAGGAGAGGGAGATTAAAGACCAAACAGACAAAATATCACATTACTATTTCTCTAAACACCAAAGCTGTGAACAATAATGAAAACCTTATTTGAAATATATTCATTTATAACTTTTCCTTGAGATAATTTTGTTTTTAAAGTCTTATTCTTCCTTCACAACAGATGAGAAGATTGCCTGTAATTAAATAAGCCCTGTACCTAAAATCAGAGGACATAGCTGGTACACATCTCATGTGATCCTGTCATCCATTCCCTGCTCCCAGCACATGGTCAGCTGCACATGGATAACTAAGGATTACAGGAACTGGTGCATGCAGCATCTGTTCTCCTCATGGCCTTGCCTCATTCAACCAAATAAATTTTCATTTTACTCATGCATCAAATATGATAAAATTTTCCTGAGATGAGATAAAAAAGCTTAAAATCTCTCTTTGCCCACAGCTTGTGTGCCAGCTAAAGAGACATACTTGTTAATAGGCCATATTCTGGCATGCTTTACTATGTTTTTTTTGTGTTTTTTTTTTTTTTTTTTTTTTTAATCAGCTTTAGTTATATTTAGACATAGGAACTGATCAGGTATAGGTAGTATCTGTCCTGGAAATTTTACAATAGAAACAGACATAGCACACTTCACATAGTGGAGGAATTTGTAGGGCAGAAAAGTGAGTAAGGAAATGGGAAATGAAAAGGGCAAAAGGAAAATAAGGTGTGTAAAAATGGAACGGATAGGATTAAGTGAGTCCCAGATGGAGTTGCTGTGTGGGCAGTAGAAAAATGAGATTGAAGCCAGTCAGTAAAACACCAAATGAAATCAAAATGGGTTTAGAAAGTGTTATTTTAGAATTGTTCGGTGGACGTATATTAAACAGCACTCTGTAAAATTCAGATAAAGGTGCAAATTCTCATAATTTGCTCTATAAGAAAAAAATAAATTGTGTCATGAAATCAAATTAATATTGAGAGAAATGCATCCCAAAGTTGTTCTTCAAAGTATTTGTTTCACAGTACTTCTATGCATGTTCTTCTTACCCATACTGAAAACATACTTCTATGTTGATGCAGTTTGTATTATGATTCCACATATATATATATATATATAATAGGAACATTATTTTCAGGATAAAAAAATATTTAATTACTAGTGAATAAATAGTTCACACATACTGAGGAACTCTCAGGATGAACTGTCTGTATATAGACATAAATGAATTAAAATTGTCTATATTTCAATACTGACTTCTGTCAAGCTAAAGAGAAAATAATTTAGTCATCACTGAAAAGTATACAGCAATCATAAATCAGTAAACAGCACATAATTTGGAAAAAAATGATTGCCATTCTGAAGTTATTAGCCCTGGGGGCACATAGATTTTAATTTGTCTTTGAAAATGTCTTTTCATTGTTTTAGAGTTCAAGTTTTGCATTCATCTTTTTATAGTTGGAGTTGTTACAGTGAACCTCAGGATTTGTGCATCAGAATTTTTAATCACAATTCAAAAAGTTCCTCAATGAATGAATGATAAACACGTGAGGAAGAGAATATACAAGAATTTAGGAATATGAAATGTGGGGAAACTGCAATCCAGTGGTGTCCCCTGTGTACAAATGGATAATCTGTATATCAACTTACTAATTTTTGTATAGCTACTGAATTGTGTATAGAAACAAATGTTTCTAAGATGGGGGGAGAAATAAGAAGATATTGTAAACTTCTCAATATCTGTCCTAGTCATGACAGAAAACCTGTGCACCACGGCAAACAGTCATGTAGCAATTTGCAAACAGGAATTGAAATGATCAAATGATTAAGAACTGACTGCTGAGGAATGTAAGCAGGAAGAGCAGATGTATTGGATGTGGAGCCGGTCATATTTGAGAACTGGAAGCAATTAAGAAAATATCTCAGAAATTTTCCAACAACAACAGAGCAAAACTCTGACAGTTTATATGGATATGAACAGAAAGAAGCAAAACTGTGCAGTGTAACCTTATTAAGCTTTTCCTTAGAAGGTTGCTGCGATAAAGTTTCAGGTTTTGAAATCAGGATTGGTGTCTGGGAGGAATGGACAGCAGTTGTACAAAATCTTTAATTTTATGTGAATGCTGTGTGTTTGGTATTTTCTTTACAAAAAATGTCATCAGATTAAGATAGAAAATTATTCGTTAAATCACTGTGATTATTTTCTGTAAGTGGAGCATCATCGGGGCACTGAATGCTGCATAGTGGCTGCAGAGTCTTTCTTGTGTAATTTTTAGATTGCTGCAACACTCTGTATCCTGGTCACAGACCTGCTGTGGTCTATCACAGCACCTATGCCTCACCCAAGTTAACAAATTGAGACCAGCGGATCACACTCCAGTGACAGTTCTTCCAGCCACTCATCCTCTTGTACTACATCTTGTCCCACTGACTAAGAATGTGTCAAGTTCTGCTCCCTCTGTAATCTGTCTGCTGGCCTTTCTTCCATGTGATTGCCATGGAGCAAAATACCATGCAATCGAATATGTATATGTATACAAATATTGTTTTCAAATTTCAGACCAGATTTTTTTATACCATTGTGAAGCTTATCTGTGTAAAGGTCAGGGGGAGAAATAGTTTTTTCATTTACATCACTTATCATTTTGGCAATAACGTGCCTTTTTTTTTACAGGAAATCTACTTGTGATCCTATGATGTTATCCACAGAAAACAAATAAAATTAATTGTATTAATGACTTCCTGCATTTTTTGTCTCTTGGTTGGATTGTATTCTGCCTGGAAATGTGAGAATTCCAACTGGGGTTTGTTTTTTTGTGTGAGCAAAGGCATTCTTAATGTTTCATTTGGATGTTGATTCTATATGCCAGGACAAAGCCAAATGTATTCTGCAGTATTTTGCTTATCAAGAGGCACTAATTAGGTCTTTTTTTCTTCACTATTTTAGTGGAAACATCAGATCTGTGAGGTCTGCCCTGCTGTCTCAAACTTGGTTAAAGTTAGCCAAGAAGCTCAAAGTTAAAAGCAAGGAATCAAAGGATTACCAGACTTTTGTATCACCCAGAGGTGAGAAAAAGAAAACACAAAAAAACCCAACTCATCTTCATTAAAGATATCTTGTTTCCTTAGGAAATCAAGCTTAAAAGAAGTTCATTCAATTATTTAAGTTACTGTTCATCTCTAGAGACTTTTAAAATGTCTTTTTGCTCAATGTGAAGTGTATGGTGCTCCACAGTTCTTTCAGTTCTGTGAGGAGAGGACAATGAGCCATTGAAGAGATTGGTGTGACTTCTGGTTGCCATTACTGGAGATCTGCTGGTGGTAAATATCTGCCTTTGGGGGAGGGATGACTAAACAATACAGCCAATTCAAAGACAGACTTCTTTCAGAAAACCATGCAAGCTCTGTTATCCACGAAACATCTTCATGATCACAGTAGTAGTAAACAGCTGGCTGTAAAGCATCCTGCTTATCATTTAGTGCCACTTTTTCTCTTGAGGGTATGATCTGATACAGGTAATGTTCTTAAATGTCATATCTTTTGCAGCATCCTTCAGTGAAAGTATATTCTGCCACAGGTGAGAGTGATGGGGTAGAAAATGAAAAGGGAAATCTTAGTCATTGCAATAGTGTCCTGTGTCAGAACATTAAACTGATGCATCCTGAATATATTCCATGAGATAATTTTTCATTTTCTGTTCTCCATATTTCTGTTTTGTATTCACCATGGTGAGGCAACTGGGTCAGAAAATGCAGGATCTGCTATGCATGTCCCTTGAGTAATATGGTCCATAATTCCCTGTTTGTCTTCTGCCTTAAATTCATTAAAATGATTTGTATTAGTTACCTACTGGAGTTTCAGGTGACTGTAATGACATCAAAACAGAAGTTCTGATACAGTGAACTGGCATTTCAATAACTTTGGGGCAGTGTAAAGAGATACTGAAAGTTATTGGTGGAAATGCAGAGATTTCTGAGGATCTCCATAAAGTAGGGGAATTACAGAGATTTTTAGGACAGTATCATCTTATGCTCAAGAACACTGAATGAAGACTGCCATTAGAGGCCAAGACTATGATTTATTGACTTTTCTATTAGTTTTAAAGGTAGTTAGTGTGGATGTTTCAAATTAATATCTAAAAGTAGGTCTATGTGGTAATCAGTAATGAACCAATGATTACTGCAGTGAGATAAATACAGCAGTTGAGCCATGGAGGAAATCGTGGTTGATTTGAAACAAATAAGAAAGAAAATGGTACTACCAAGTCTTACTTAAAATTCTACAGGAGTAGACATGCTATTTTGGGATACGTGTAAATTATTGGCTAAAATTCTGTCACAGGGTTGATGGGGAAAGTAGAAAAGGTGTTTCCAAGTTAATGTGATATTAAACATTTCTGTACGCAGAAAATTGTCTGGCCCATTGATTTCTACAATTTTTCAGAGGGTACAAGTGTATACTTTGGGTATGCTGTGTTACAGTTGTATTTCTCCAAAGATAATTTGCACTGAAAAAAGCAAAGGAAAATATGTAGCTCACTAAAAATTAACTGTTTTGGAGCATGCAAAACCAGACACAGATATAGACATTAACAGAAATGGGTCTTGCTTTAGTTTCGTATTTCTAAGCCACCTGCTAAGGACTACAAGTGCATTGAGAACTTTTTCAATTACGAATTTGGGCTGAGATTCTTATTGTTATTATGTTCATACATCGAAAATGCTGCTAGAGCTAGGGAGATGTTTTCAGTTTTCTTTTGTTGGGGTTTTTTAATGAGGTGTTTGATGGTTTGCAATACCGTTAGAGTTGGTTTTTTTTTTCTGCATTACTTCTACAGACTCTTCAAGTGAGTGACTGTACACAGCTTTTTCATATGCAGTATAAAAGGCAAATGAAAATAAAGGAAATAAGATGTGAGCTGAACTTAAGGTAGCAAGTTCGTTTAAAAGCAAAACAAAAACCAACTACCTTCATGTCTTTTCAATTTACCAAGGGTTTTTGCTCTTCTTCTGTTTCAACAGACGTGGAAGCACCACAAGTTTGGAGATATGGTTTATGTTTTCGAAAGGAATGCACTGTTTTCAGCTCTTGCATTTTTCAGTGTCTTTTGTCTTTCAAAGTGTTTCTGTCTGAGTTTTCTTTTCAGACTTTCAAAATCCAAAACCCAGCAAACTGGAGGGGGCGTTGCTGGAGCTGAGGACGTGGATAATCGTCCTGGAGTATTTTACATTTCCTTCTGGAGGCATAACTCAGCAACCAGACCCTACCCTTTCTGCTTGTGGTGAGAATCCCCAAAACATTGTGAGGGGTTTGTACCTGCTTTCAGTAGAAAATAGTGTGATGTGGCAATGTTTTGCACGGAGAAAATTCAGAGTGAGGTGAACCTGTTTGGAAGCCACTGTATTTGTATCTGTGCCTGCCCTCTGTGTCCCTGTAGGACTGAGGTATTTTACTCTCAGACCAGCAGTAATTTTCCGCATCTCACAGCTAAGGCATCCTCCTCCAGACCCTTCAGAGAAAGTATTTTTCTTCCCTCAGCTCTGATGTCTCTCTCATGGGTAACCTCTATTCTCCATCTCTGCCACCACCTCTCCTTGCTTTGGAACCTTTCTCGGGCTCTCCAGAAGTTTTTTTCCACTTCTGCAGGATCAACTGGCTCCAAGTAAGGGAAGAAAATCCTGCTTCCTCCAAGGGCTTTCACCTTCTTGTAACAATTTACCTCCATGCTTTCAGCCTCTCGTTTTTATCCAAACAACAAAGTAACATAATGCCAGAGGCAAACAAAACCTCTGGCTCACTTGTTGTGGGAACAAAGAGTGAAGGCAAAGGATTGCCTCTTCCTATGTTACACTCAACATTCAGGCACTAGCCAGCTCCCAAGTAAAAGGTTTTCCTTTAAATTTTGAGCTGCAAAATAAAGAAAATAAGGAAGCCTTGTAGAGCTGTAAAAATTGAAAATATTGATAGGCGATTGCTATATGAAATAATTTTTCCTTTATGTCTCAATAACTTTCAAGTTAATTTTATATGTAAATAATGAAAAAATATGCCAAGTTCTGGGCAACTGATTGGTGCAAAATCACCTGTTGTTACTTCCTCAAATTTTATTAAAACCGTTTTTACTTGGAAAAGGATAGGACACAGTCAAGATATTGGCAATTGATTGCTGCAAATTGTTGCCATCTGAAAAGAAGAAAAATCTCAACTTTGTGTTTTGTTTCCATTTTTTTAGATTATGCAAATGAATTCAGATTATTTACTTTTAAAGATACAACATTGCAGTGTCTTAGGAATTGTAGATAGGAACTGGAAATTAACTGCATAGATAACGAAGCTATGTCTCCTTTTCTAGCAAGTTAGTGGCAGTCTAAATTAGTTTAGAAATAAGATTAGAAATGTACCACTGTGAAAACCTTGTGTATGGTGGGTTGTTTGTTTCTTTTTCTTTTTTGTTTGTATATGTGTAGTAATTATTGTTTGAAGGTAATATCAGAAAGAGGGAGAAATTGAAAATATTTACATAAGAAAGGTCAAGTTTGTCTAGGTTCTGTTTTAAAAACAACTTACAAGAAAAATTCATGCGACTTTATACATTTTAATGGTAGATATTGAGAAAGTAATTTAAATGTTTCCATCTTGGTTGTTTGTCTCTTATTCATCTCTGTTCTTCTCCCAGTTTCTTCTTACAGCTTCTTTTTACTGTTGAATCCTTTTTGGAATGGATCGAGGAATTCCTTTTATTTTTATGGATTGCTTAGTATCTCAGTTTTGTCTGCTTTATATAATGACAAAATGTGGTTTAGAAATTGAGAAACATCACTAAATCAAAGAAAGCAAATAATCCTCTGTAAGAAATGGCGGTGAAATGTTTGAAATTTTAAATACTTGTTTTTACAGAGACAAAATGGGGGTGACAAGTTGTGACATGGCTTTCTTCTGCAGTGATAAAGACCTGATATTGGGCATGCAAATGCTGTATGATGAATGCTTTCTTTTTAAGATTCTGGTCTGGAGCTCTGAGCCTTGCATGTTTAGTAAAATTGGAGTTAAACAGATGCAAAGGAATCAGGAAACACGACTGCATCCAGATCACAAACATTTCTAGGTCAAAACATGGACTATATCTTCAGAAATTGAATGTCATGTATTAAGAGTCCTTTGCAATCCCTTAAAAGGCTGCAGGCCTTCAAAGGACTTGTACACCTCAAAGCACCTTATGCATAATGAATTAAGCTTTACAGAAAGTTCTATCCTGTATAGATAGTATTGCAGCCCATTTGCTAAGAAACAAAGTGAAACAAAGGGAGAGAACACTGGAGTTACTGCTTGAAGAGATAGAGTAGAAAAATTAGTAATTTGATGACATTTGCCATGACCATATGACAACAATTAGTTTTCTTTAAATATCTTTCAGCAATCAAATAAGTAGCATTAACTCCCCTTCCTCCCCAAAAAACCCACTTAATAACTTTTGCTATTTACATAGTCACAACCCAACTCATGTCTTGGTCTGTAAATGTATGTGGAAAAGAATATTTGAACATGCTTTTGAATTCTTAAATGCTCTGCTCTTCTGTCATGATCATGTTGATCATTAGCTACTAAAGCTTGTGTGTCTGTGTGTATCAGGTATGTGCTTGGGAGAGAACAAATATTTTATTTATTCCTTTTGTGTTCCTAATCTTACTCTTCCGAAGAGAGAGCTAAAAATGCAGCTTATGATTTGTGTGAAAACAGTGGATTTATTTTTCAAAAGAGCAAATCCACAACTTTTCTTTTGAGTTTTTTATGAACTGGAAGGTAACTTATGTTTGAATATTAAAGAATTTTTAAATAACTTGACTATTTGTTTCTAGTTTGTTTATTCTTAATACTGTGGGGCATCATTAACTGCTATTTAATTATGAAAGTATTTGAAATGTTTATGGACAGTTCTGTGGTTTCATTATGGATACAATAATTATTCATAAATGATGACAAATTCTTGTTGTTCCTGTTTTTGATGAAATAAACCTCTGTAGTGCTTTGTTTTGTTTTTTAATTTACGTTAGAGGGATTTATCTAAAACAGTTGGATTTTTTTCATTTAAGTTATTTCAAGAGTCCTTGAAAAAGGACTCTTGAAAACAAATCAGTATAATGAAATATGTCCATTCAATGACTAATACATTAGGCCTTGGATTTTTCTGAAACAGCAGATTCTGACAATTCAGGCACCGCTTTTGCTACTCTCTTCTGAGACTTTGGTATTGCAAAAGGAGAGGGAGGCAACACTTTTAAAGTATTTTACTTGCATTTCAATCAACACCAGTGTTGTTTCTCCTGGCTATTAGCTGCTTCTTCTGATGTAAAAGTGGGAACAAGATAACACTTATCTTTATTGCAGGGAATGGTCAGAGAGACAAAGTAAGAGGGTAGATGCAAACACTGATCCACTCCATGGATCACTTAACATTCAGTGCTCCTAAGCCCTGCTTTTGTTCCTTTTTGTGCACACTTTTGGCGTGTTCTTTTCCTCGGAGTTCCACTTGGAATTGAGCTTTGTGTTTGTCAGTGTAGGCACTCAGCAAGGAGCCGAATCCCCGGAGGGCTCAGCTACAAGTGAGCTGTGTGTGCCATTACAACGGGAGCCAAAAAACCCTTTGCCACCACACCTTTCTGCAGCACATTTGTCAGAGGCAATTAAATAACTAAACCACCCTCCAGTTAGTGCAGAAGCGCAGTAGGATCTGATCTGGCGGTGAATGAGTTTATTAAAAGTACAGGTCTAGAGCTCTAGGAAACTTTTTTGAGAAGTTATGGATGTATTCTTTCAATCCCTCTGTTTGTAGACTTGTTCTCAGTCGGGATGTGCAAACCGCCAAGAAATAGGTTATAATGGTATTTTAAAAACCCCGTTTAAAATTATAAGATCCTATTTTCATACTTTAATATATTATTACATTAAAAGTTACTATTTTGAACAGATCAAATGGGGCTTATTTCTATTAGAAAGATCTTGGTCTTCCTTTTATATCTTCGATTTCTATCCTAACAGGTCAAAAGATGCCAGTCTTTGACTTGTCACAGGTGCAGGATAGCATATTGCCATTTCTGGGCTTCAGGCCAGTGTAAATTTCGAAATGGAGGGAAAAGTGAGTGTTTTTCAGGCAGTCTGGCCATTATGGTTGCTCTTTTGTTTGTTTTCTAATTTTACTAATTCTTGCCTCTCTGAGTCATTTGCTTTCCAATTACTGGTTTTGAGAAAGAAAATTTTGAAAGACTTAAGGTACAGCAGCAAAATATATGCAATGAAATTAATTTTATTCTTTGGCACTGATTTATAAGTCAATACCAGGAACACATGGTTCAGAAATTAATATCTGTATGGACGGTTCAGAAATTAATATCTGTATGGACGGAACTGATGAAAAAATTCAGCTTTGTTGTTCAATTTAATTTGTTTCCTACATTGTCTGACCTATGCTAACAGTCTTTAAAAATTTGCATTTATTTCCTCTCTACATTATTTAAAGGAAAAGAGAGGATGCAAATATTTTCTCTTCTTCTCCTATCACTTGCATTATTCAAATACAATCCGTCTCCCATTTGTACTTAACTTTTTTGCTACATGGTGATTTTTTTTTTTTGCCAAATTTGACTGCATCAAATAATTTATATGACTAAATTAAAATTTTCAAAGAAATAATATTTCTTTTCATATGAAGCACATATGTGCTTTTTTCGGGGGGACAACCAGGATGTTTTACTTTTATCACTCTTCTCAGTTCTATAGAGTTTGTGAAACATAGCAAGGTGATTTCCTATTAAATTTCTGTCTAGAATTATTTTGATGAAAATATCTTTCAATCCTAATAATTTCCAGCTGGAAAACAAAAATCACTGGTGGCACACGTTTACAGAGTGTTCAGGAGGGGAGGACATGGGGGGTGTGCCAACTAGAACAGTACATGTCAGAAATCTGGAATTCCACATCAGCCTAGTCCAATTTACTCTTGTTTTAGAGGAATGTGGTATTGGTTGGACAATTAGCACCGTTAGAAATGCTTGTCTATATTCGTGAATTGAATACATTATCGTGTGAAAAAGTTACTGTTCCCTCTGAACGTTCTTTCTCTAGAGTCTGTTCGTGTTTAGATAACCACAATATATAACAGATTTTCTGTCTCTTTTGTGTAAGAGATTAATGAGTTATTGGATCAAGTGCAATGTAATAAAGGCTGTTGTCTTTACACTTTCGGTCAAGCCCATAGCAAACTGTCTGTAACTAAATTTTCACAAATATGCATTGACAACTTTTGTCATGTTTTTGTCATTAGATCATTCTTTTAAGTCTCTTAAGTTGCCTTTGTTTTTCCCCCCTCTAAGATATAAAGTAATGATCCCAGGAGACAAGCTCTATTTGTTACACTTCTATGTATACTTAAATTATTTTTATGACTCTGCTTCTAAAATACGTTTTAGAATTGTTTTGATGTATTTTTTTCCTTTGAACAAAGTATAGCATTTTATGAACACATATATTTTTATCATCAGTTTCAAATTGGTGCAGAAACAAGATATTTATTCCCTTTCCACGTAGGGTGAAGCAATGTTAGACAGAAACGTACCTATATTCATGCAGTTTTTTACTGGTTTTGACCCAGAACAAAATGTATGCTAAACAAGTTCTGATTTTTGAAATTGCAATGTCCTGAAACCCAAAACAAAGTTTTCTGCTTCCCATAAGTCAAAATATTCCTAATTATCTCTTAACTTCAACTTCGTGGGAGAAAAAAGTTTTGGGGAATCAGTTATGTGAAATGATCAAAAAGAATTGGTAATTATCATGTGTTCATTATATATTTCCTTCACAGAACCTCTGGATTGTTTGTCACATACATATTTCTACTATGCTTTTGGTATTATTCTAACATGAGAAAAATATTCCTCTCTCTTATTTAATACATATACTAATTGTTCAATTGGGTTGCAACTTGCCAGAGAAGAGTGGAGTGATGGTCCTCGCCTCTAACTGCCTTTAAGTGTGAATTACTCTCGTTTCACCTATCAATATAAGGAAATCGTCATTTTTCTCTGACAGAGAAAAACCTTGTTGGATTGCAACTTTGGAGGGTTCCACATTCTCACTTGGGGCTATTTGAGGTAAAAATTCAGTCAGTGCAGAAGATGAATAGCATTTAACTTACATTTCTAATTTACGTTTCCAATGAGGCTTTATTTACTTCTTAATTTTCTGGTTCTTCCTCTTAGAATATTTTATTTTATTTTAGAAACTGGGCTGGTTTCTCCCTGTACATATTAGATACAGGGGTGTGCTTCAAGAGCATCAGAAATATTCTAGTTGTCTGAGATACCCATATTGCTAGGGAAACCCCTGAGTGACATGAAAACCACTGAAGCTTTTCTCAGCTTATTTAAGGCAGGTGAAAAAGTGCATGGCAGGAACACCATGGCATGCTGGTGGCTCCTAATTAGCACACTTGCAGCGAGACCACAGTACATCATCTAGACAGGATTGGTGAGTGGCCAAAAGCTCACTGTAGCTTATTTTTCCTCATTCACCTTCCAGAACTGTGCATTCACTTGAGTTCCTCCTTTTTTTTTTTCTTTTCTTTTTTTTTTTTTTAAATTTTCTTGGATTTATTAATGAGAGGCTGTTTCAAGTCCTGCAGCCCTGAGCCATAATTTTTCCTGATGTCACTAGTGGTTAGAGCCTGTCATCAGGTGTTTTAGCCTGACTACACATCAAGATTTGCTGTCTGGGAAAGAGCACTTCTCAAACAGTAGAATTAATGCTCGATTGGTCTCTTGTCCATCTGAAAGCCTTAAAGACAGAAATAAACCAGAGAGAAATAGTGTGATTTATGTGTAGTTTTTGAGTTTATGTAATTCCTCATTCTGTTTTTTATGTGTGTTTTCACACACGCCTTCACAGGTGGGCACAAGCGTGCATCAGTATTTCTGCCCACAGGAAAATCTCTCAACCCCGTTGCCATTGAGCTCAGTTTTCCTGGGAGAACCTGATGACCTGGACCTCCTGACCAGTCAGGTGTTACCACCTCTTAGGTAAGGGCTGTCATTCAGTGGATTATTTGACTTGTCATGATTGCTTTGTCTTAGCACTTGTCCTGCTTTGGCTGAAAAGGTAATCTTGCCCAGAATCCATCTCCCAGATACTGGTCATTCCACATGGAGTCATTCCTTACCTTGTTTAATCACGCAATTCCTTTTTTGCCATTAATACTTATTTTTTTCTTGTTCAATCAATAAGCAGTTGTCGAGAGAACTCCTAATCTAGTACCTTTAGTAGTTACTACTCATCAAGTACAAGCTTTCTGGCTGTGTGAAGGATTCACCTCTGAGTCCTTGTCTCAGGAGGAACCTCAAACTCTCTCATTCCTTAAATTACCATGATTGTGCGTCTTGCAGTTGCAGCATTTTCATGCTAATGTTGTAATTTTCTCCTTTCTATTTTGGTTGGTTTGCTGAATTGGTTTCAATGCCTTTTGAAGTGTTTCCTGTTAAATAAGCTGGGAGTGGTTTTGTTGTATTATTTTTTTTATTCGTTTGGTTGCTGTTTTTTTTCCCCCTCTCCAAATGCTAATATCAGGACAGCTGAACAAGCTTTGGTGATAAATCTTCGTTGTGTCCCACTCAATGGGTTGTTAGGGGAAGCTTGGTGTTTAAATGACTGTTAAGTGATAAAAATCTAAAGGAAAAACTTCCCAGTTTATAAGATTTAGATAAGCCTGTTTCTACTTAACCTCCAAAATTAACACATATATACCTTTCAGTATTACTAACTTTTTTGGAGTTGATTTATTTAGAGGACTTTACTGAAAATGTATAAGATTTATCGTCTAGTATTTATTTAGCCTTAAGTATTGTTTGAATACTTAGCTAATAAAAAATACATAATTATGTTGAATTAATCTGTGTTTAAAAAAAATGCTCTGCTGTTTAAAGACTTGGCCCAGGTACAGCAGAAATATTTTCTTTTACAATCCAACTGCTTAGAGGGATTATTTAATTCAAATTCACCGATGCTGAAATCTCTTATAATAATTCATTACATAATAGGATTACCTTAAAGGAGAGCTAGATGGCACAGTTGGTCAATACAGTATGATACATTTTTGGAGGGTTAGGCTTAAATCTGACCCTGGGACACAAATGCATCATGTTTGCTGGTCTGAGCATAAGCCCAAGTAGATGTTTGTTTATGTTGCATACAATCTGGCATAACTTCGTGCAGCTGGCAAAGTGCTCAGTAAAGACCTGAGACTCAGCGAGCAGTTTTGGACAGAGCAACGTTGGCACAGCTGTTTGGAGAACCTGATTTAGCACATCTGAACTGTTCTTGGCTTTAGCCAATGGAGGTAGTTTTTCATTTCCCTGACTGCTAAAATTCACATAATAATTTAGAAGAAAATTAAGAACAGCAGTGCCACTGGAACTCATCTCTAGCTGCCGTGTCTAGCTGTTATTCCTAATTATAATCGGGATGAAAAACTGGCTTATATAAAATTTTGTAATAAAACCCTCTGTTGCGAGATTCAAGTCGCTTAGGTATCTCTCAAAATTAGGAAATATGAAAGTGTAGACCTCCAATAACAAGAACCATTTCTGAGTTTTTAGGACATAATCTATAATTACAATAATCAGTTGGTAAAAATCTGTGTCACTTTGTGCTGGATGTAGTCTAATTATATTTTACTTCTCTGTTACTAGCTCAATAATAGTTATTCCTGATTTAAGTTGTATGTATATTAAAATAATGTACATAGTCTAGGATAAAAATATTACATAAGTAAAACGAATAGTTGTGAGAAATAATAAAAATATCAACTTTTCTTCAACTGAAGTGCAAAATATTTTCATTTTTCCCTGTTGCCGTAAAAAGGAAAAGTTTGTCTTGTTGCAGATTTCACACAAAAAAAATTCCAGTTCTTTATTCTGACATTGTGCTGCATCTTCTATAGGCTGATGTGGGAACACTTTTTCATGCAGATTTCATGTCAAATGATCTAAAAAATGTTGTTTGTTTGTGCTACATAAGTTAAAATTTCTTACTCTTGGTTTCTAATGCAAAGATTATCCTTTTCTAGAAGAAGAAATTCTAGTGGAGGAAATACCATAAATGAGGTATTTATGTCTGTCTGTTGCTCTTCCTCAAGTACAATAAGTATATATTCTGTGCTAAGACAGGCTGTAAGTTTCTAGTTTTTTTTCATTTAGAGTCCCAGAAATCAGATATGCTATTTTAGTCCTTGTCTCCATTCTCTTTATCAATTTTATTTGAAAACAGCAAAGTGATGATAGATCTGATGCGTTAGTAAAGGAACAGTTCTGATAATTTATTTCCTAAATATTGAGAAATTGAGCTTTAACTGTAGCTTCAATTTGCTTTACTTCCGTATGTTGCCTTTGATAGAAGTGTAACATTAATGCATTTAACATTGGACATCTTTGCAAAGTTTTTGTGTGAGCTAAAGTAGGAGGTTTTTATAAAACTTTTGGGGCAAGATTCTTTGGCTTGTAAAGTGTAGGTGAGATGATGGAGCTCTTTATCTTAAAAAAAACTAGGAATAGGAATGTTTAAATACAATGCCTTCTGATAGATATGTCACATGTATGGCATATATACTGGAAATATTAAAGATTGCAGCTTTACAAAGGTTTGAAATTTCTAGTGATAAGACCTAGAGTGTCATTAACGTTCAAGTATTCCACCACAACTTCAACTCCTCTTAAATTGAATATGTGGTGCTTTTCACAAATCAAATGTCATTAGATATAAAAGGTGACAGAGAGTCTCTGTTGAGAAAACCTCAGGTATCTATGAGTAAAAATCTAGAATGTCATACATTGCATTTGATCATACTTTTACTCTCTAACCTAAAAAAGTGTATTTTCTAGTGGCCTTGAATGCTATCAACACAGAACTTGCTATCTTTGTATGGGAATCATTCAAACTTAGTGATGCCCATGAAAACTAGAATTTCTCTGATGTTGTTAAAGTAAACTTATAAAGCAGCATGTTGTCTAAAAAGAACAAAAAGGAGTCATTTGAAATTAATCAGTTTTAGGAAAGGAAACACTGTAAAACTGGGCAGATTGGATTGTTCCTTATTACAGGAATTGTTCCTTATTCTTCAATAACACTTTCTATGATGTTTTGGATATCTTATTAGGGTTTGATTTTATCATTTAAGAGAAGTGTAAGTGGATAAAATCACTCATTCCAGAACTATTCTTCATCAAAACCAGACTGGAAAGAGTCCCCTGTATTGTTTTGTGTTAACATTATCTGTGTTGTGTGTTAGCATTATCTGTACAAAAAAGCATGTGTCTGATTTCATGTTTTACTGACCCTTTGAGAACCTTTGAGAGATGGTGAAAAATATTTCTCTTTCCTTCTTTACAGTACTGCCTATATGTGAATTCCTCACCCGATGGGTGCTCCTGACCACTGCTGAATTGAAAACATAAAAGCAAAATCTTTAGGTTGGACATAATGGAAAATACTACACATAAGACACAAAACTCCAAGTCATAAAACCCTATTGATGCTCTAAATTTTAATCAACAGAAATCTCACATTTCAATTACAGAGCAACTTGTTACTTTAGGTTGTACCAGAAAGTAGGGAAGTATAACCAGGTCTGTATTGTTTTCTTTCCCTGAATGCCTCACGTTATAGGCAGTGACACAGCTTTTGGTAACCACAGAAATCCAATTATTTTCTGCAGCGTGGAAGTTCTCCTGGGGTGTCTGAAAAAGTACAAACACATGTAAAAAAGATCATCCTCAAAATTCCATGCATTTGATCTCAGATGAAAACTAGAGAAAGAGGAAAAAATTGCAATACCTCCCCCTTCATATTAATGAATGAAAATCTACGAACATGTGGACTTTATGAACTATAGCAACCGTACTCTTATCTATCTTTGAGCTTTTCCTCGAATATTTATTTATTATTTCCCAAATGCTTTTGCTTCGTGTGTACTACTGAAGTGCCTATGACTGTATATGTAACCAAGAAACCTAGGAAACCCAGCTTCAGATTTTGTGGGCGTTTTTGGTTGGTTGTTTTTTTTTTTTCTTCCCCATTAAAAAAGTATAATTTAGTGTTTGTTTTAGCTGTTATATGCTATCATCTAGGAGATCCAGTCATGAATCCTGTTATGACAGGTTATTGCTATTTTCTATTGTCCCTATACAGTTTATAATGCACAATAGGCAGTGTAAAATAGCAATGATTAAAAACAGTTGAAATACCAGACTGTTTGCAGAACAGTCGTTGTGCAGATTTTTAGAAAATGTTGTCCATAATTATTGCGAATTTACTTTTGCTGGTTCTGAATTTTGAACCCTTGTTATGTTTTTGCAAAATAAGCCTTAGTTATTTACTGATCAGTGGCTTGGTGGGTTCCTCGTGTATTGAGAACATGAGGGAATAAGGATTTGGCATTGATCAGACTGCATGTCTGTGAGGCATCTTCGTGTGGCAGAGAGCATGTGCTGCACTACAAAGTCCTAATACACAGACCATGGCATTCCCCCATCCCTTTAAGCCTGAGGTAGTGTCAGGATTTACCATATGGCTCTCCATGATGCATCACTTTTGTCAAATTCACTCTTCTCACTAAGTTTTTTGTCCTTTTTTTTTTAATTTTTTTTTTTCTGTCTTGCCCTGCCACCACCAGCCCTTTCATCCTTCCTCCTGTTCAAAGAGAAATCTTCATTTTAGCTGGGGATGCTTTCTCCTTTCTGTTTCTGCCTGCCCACAGTTACTAATAACAGCTCCTTCTTAGTCTCTATAGCAATCAGGCAGCAGAGGCACTCAGCACTAAAAAACAGGCAAATCTTGGTATCAGCCTCCCATTTTTTCTTTTTCCTTTTTCTGCAGCAGTTGCCACCTGCCTTCACCTCTGCAGAAACCTGTGAATGTGCTGATATTCATCTGATGGAATGGACCAAGAAGAAGGAAAAACAGCAGTGTATAGATCAGTTTTCTGAAGTACTAAAGTAGATTAAAAATTAGTGTATTTTACTACATTTTATGAAACTAATGAAACATCTCAAATGTCCATAAATATTCTGTTTCTCTTCACTGGAGCTAAAATAGTTGGAGAAAGTGATAAAAAAAAGAAGGTTGACCTCTTCTCATATTAAACATAGAATAGTGGAAGAGTGAATAAAGTGTTACCCTATGTATTTTGAGTGAAAATGCAATAAATATTCTAATTCATAAGAGAACAAATTCTCAGACTGAGGGAAGACAAAAATATTTAATTTTCTGTGTATGAATGTCCATGTAATATTGCAGAGAAAAGGTGAATAAGTAGAATTTGCTTTTATTGTAAAGACAAGGTTTGGGTACTGTATGCTGAGCAGGAAAATCAAATAAGATGTTCTGTCAGGAAGACAAAAAACAAATAGCATTAGCTCTCTCAACTGATTTTGAGCTATCAAAAATATGTCCAGTGTAACATAGATGGCATTTAGCTATAGTGCAGATGAATATTTATTAATATTCTTCAGAGACTGAAAGGATGGCTTTTGTTTTACAAGACACTTGAAGACCTGATATTCAAAATGTTGCCTTTGTTTGGCATCAAAAAGTGTTATGATCATTTTGGCAAACAGCATACAAACAAAGCTATCAGGCAATGTACTGTACTGACAGGCTTTGAGTTAGAAGATTCATGTTGAATGAACAAAACTTCAATTTGCAAAGTCTTTCAGTCAAATGTGGGACAGATGTTTTATAAATAGTGTAATACATAACATGATACATGGCTTTAAAGATTTTCAATAAGGTCAGAGGAAAACCTATTTTGGGGTCAATTGGCAGGTGACAACAAGTAAATTATAAATTAAATCTCAAATCTGTTTTCAAAGATAAAAAACAAGTGTGATTTAAATTTGGTAATTAATGGACAGTGTCAATGAGGCAGTTGAAATAAAAAGGAACAGGAACTGTGCATTTTCACAAGCAAGAGTGGGTGCAACTTTAATTGCTCCTTTACAGTGTCTTTGAATTTGTCAAGTGATACCAGAATAGGAGAGATTGTCCTTTATGGATGATACCCACAGTGGCATACCCCATTTCTGGGAGCATGGGGGACCCTCTCTATCAAGGTACCAGAATATTTTATGTCCTCTTTTGCAGGAATGACTTATCATATAAGATGACCCTGTTTGCATCTACACCTGGAGAGTCCTATGCTTTACAGAAGCTGGTGTTTGATGCAGTTCTTCAGGTGCAACAATGACTGAAGCAGAATTCTGTCAGAATTCTAGGTGTGAGAGATGAGCAAACGGGGCAGGTGATGCTGTGCTGACTGCACCAGCCTGGTTTAAGGGAGGTGACTTTCTAGCAGAGAGAAGGCCTTAGAGCATGCTGCCTGTGCAGTTGATAGTGCAGAGATAGCTCCCTTCCACCTGCTTTATCCCACTGTGCCTTCCAAGGGTCAGCAAAGGGTCTGAGCACAGGACAAACAGACTCTTCAGTTCAAAAGAATAGGGCTGTAGTCTCTGTTGAACCAGGGATGATTGGTGCCAATATGGAAAGTTAACTGGCTTTACTAGCAAATGGAAAAAAGAGTTGTTATACCAGCAATGTTAAAAGCAAAATTGACAAAACAGTGGAATAAAAGCTCTTGAAAAATGCCAGCAGGGCATGAACAGGATGGAGTATACAGTAGGAAGGAAAGAATTGTTTCTTTAAGTCAGATGATTTGTGCACCAGAGTCTCAGCGTTCATTTATTGGGAAAGTAACTTTCTGTTTGATAAGAATGCAAAGAATAACATGAAAGCATGAACTGCCTGGTGAGTGATGTACTTTGATAGGCTTCAGCAGTAAAACCTGAAAACTGCAACCTTTGTGTATTCTAATGACCCATTCATTTCCATGGTGCATTCCTCTGGCTACCAAACAATGACACCTAAGATTGTATGTCACTGCTGGGCTCTAATTCAGCAGCAGCTAGAAGCAAAATATGGCTGGTTACAACACAGAGGGACAATACCTGCAGGGAGTGACTTCTTGGTTGTCACAGAGAAGATGACATACAATTTGGCAGCTGAAAAAAATGAGCACTGATTTTCTTTGTTATTTCAGGAGAAACAAAGCCCAAAATTCTGAGTAGGATGAAGCTTGTTGTTCTGTTCCAATAAACACACAGGGAACAAGCAAAGAGGTAACAACCCAGTATATTAATTCTGTAAGAACATACTAATAATACTACTTTTAACATATATTTATTGTATTTATATATTTATTGTATAAATACATTTATATGTATTTAACATGTATTTATGTGTAAGTTGTACTGATTATGGATACATTTGGCATTCAGAGTCAGCAGATCTGGAACATCATCCTAAGTATTTCTCTCATCCCGTGCCTCATGATTAATATTCAGTAATATTTCTTATGGAATGTACTTCACTCATCACTCTTTATAACAGCCATTGTTTACAAGCTATTAGAAGAGCAATTAAGAGATACTCTTGTGTGTCCATGATCCCAAGCTACAGTTATCTGTGTGTAAGGATTGTTTCTCTAGATGTGCACTCGCAGAGCCAGTACAGAATACAGAGCGAGATGGGCAGGTGGTTGAATGATTAATCTCTAAACTTATTGCAAAATGATGTGGCTTCACTCTTTGATCTTCTTGATTGTGAGGATCTGATTATTAAAAGATGTCTTCCCAGATTAAGGTGGAAATGAGACCATATGCCAGAGTCAATAGTACAGGATTTATTTAACAGAGAAAGAGATTAAGTAAAAAGACAGTCACCACCACATGGATCCCTGTGGTGTCTTGCTGGCTCTTCTTCAGGTATTCTTGGTGCTGGGGGTCTCCAAATGGTCTTCAGGAGGTACCACTTTTATACAGACCTTTTATATATATCCTATGCTTATCACAAGTTCCCTCAGCAGAATTTTGTCCAGTGTGCTCATTTCAAATCTTCACTTTCATTTAGCCCTGGAATTAATCCCTTCCTATTTGCCATCTGCCCCTGTTATGGTGGCTTAATTTATGGGAACTTCGTTCTTTGACAGTGTTTTGAGACATTCTTTGAGTCTTCATAATGGTTTCATAATCTGTCTCTGGTTATAACAATCTTTAGAAACATCAAAGAAGAACCAGAAAATTTATAATATTTAGCACTTACTTTCCCACTATAATCTTTATTGATCTTTAATTATTACATTTCATAATATCTGTTTTATACTGTTGCTTCCAAGCTTGTTTATTGCAATCCTTTCTTTCCTTGAATTTCTATTTGCAACTAGAAATATAAATCAGTGAACAAGGAGCAGAATTGCAGATCTAATGTTTTAATGCTCTCATTTGAATTTGTAAGATTTCTAGAATGATTTGTTATCATGAATTTTTGCTGTTTAATTTACAGTGTTGTTAAATGAGCAAAATTCTCCTGTTTTAATAATATCCTTTAGCAATATGTTCTAGCTGGGGGAAAAAAACCAACAAACCAAAAAAACCCCACTCTCGATTATAAGTTTGAAACTGATGTTCTTTCTCTCAGTATGCATTCCTGAATTGTAAATCAGGGAGAACAGAAACTCCCAGTCTTCTCACTTTGTTCTAGTCAATATTAATGCTTGTTTTTATTATGCATTCATGTATTTTTCCTTTCTTGGAGGGAATGAAGTGCATTGCTGTATATTTTAAGGAGTCTTTTCATATTCCTCTCACTCCTCTTTAACTTCTTGTGCTTTTTCTTCTCACACCTTGTTAACACTCCAAATTTTTGACTTGGACTTTTGAGTTGGACAACTTGATATTTCTGTCTTAGGGATTAACATATGGTTTTACATTGGAGTCTAGCAGCTAATATTTTCTTTTTTTAGAAACTCACCTGAAGATAAATTGATTCAAGTCAGTTTGAAGCCAATAATTTTCCAGCCTTTTTCAGAAATATACCATTTTTCCTGGACATTTTAGTACAAGCATAAAATTATGAGTAAAAGGCGTTAGATGACTCTGACAAAGTATTAGGACTAATTGTTGTCATCCACAATCTAATTGCATGGTTCCATACTTATTCCTTCTAGTTTTTGTTCTAGTATATTTTAAATAAATTTTTAGAAAATGTAATTTCTGCAAAGGAAGGCCTGCTCTCTTCACTGTTTGGGGCAACCTTTGGACAGTTATAGATTACCTTCTTTGCCAAGGTCAAAGGAGATCAAAACTAAGATTCATGTAAATATCCTAGCCACCAGACCTACATAAAGTGAGGGGCAGAAAAAGGAACAGGATAGAGATGTAAGCTAGAAAAGGCTGTTACCTGAATATTGTTTCAGCACTTGTTATAAAATTTGATTTTTTTTTTGAAACAGAATTAAATCACTTATTCTAACCCTTCCCAGTGGAAGTTGAAAATGTTTGGGTTTAACTACCTACTCATTTTTCAGAAAATTATTAACCAAAGTATGTTTTATCAGTCATTCTAGGTTAATGTAAAGTGCCTAATGTGGGTATATTCATGTGTAAGTATGCTTAAAAAAATTAGGAACTTTGCAGAAGCTTAACAGAACTTGCAGGTTTTATCATTAATTCATGATGAAATTAATCAAATGTTCATGCAGATATACATGGGAGATACCTGCATATCCTTTTGCTATGTCCCACTCGTGTCAGATTTGGTACACCATAAAAATTGTTCCAATCGGCCTGCAATATTTTCTTTATAACAAGAAAACAAATGAATGGTTTCGAGTACAGTTCAAAGAACAAGACTGGTGTAGTGCTGCTTTATGATCTCTGCTCGGAGTCTGTGTAATACATTCCTGACCTTTCAAGAAACAGTGTTTTTCTTTCAAATGTAGTTTCTTTTTTTATGAGCCTACGTGTCTGTGGGTCGGGGAGGACAGCAATGGAGCACTGTGGCAAATTGAGCAGCACAAAATGCCACTGTCTCTGCAATTGAATCCGAGTTGTTCAACATACCCTGTGTGCTAAAATAGCTGAGCAGTGTGTTTTGCTTCACATGGTAGAAAGCTGGATTTCCCCAGGGAAAGGCTTGTTATATCTGTTCTTTTTCTAAGTGTATGTTATGATTTCAGTGAATGTTAAGACATGCAAATAACCAATTTTATTGTCCAACTTGTTCTGTTTGTAAAACAGACTCCCATCAAAACCAGTTTCTCAGTGGATAGGAAAAGGTCAAAATACAAGATTTTATTGGAACAGTTTTGCATATAGAAATACAAGACAGTGGAATGATGATAATGGCTGTTAGAGAAATAAGTGACAGACTTCAGAGAGCAATTAAAGAGTCACTACTTTGGTGTCTGCTGCTGCTGCCTTGGCACCTGTGGCTCATCAGCAAGTGAGTGTTAATATTCAGATACTGCTTAGGTGTTTGCTTGTCAGACTGTAGGGTATGTCAAATGATAATTTGGAATAAAACCCCTCAGAAGTAAAGTATTTGAGGGAGCTTTTGAATAAGAATTGGAGAAAACAGTTATTCTGGTGAGTAAAGTACAACTGTTGAAGCTGAAAATAGTTTTCTTTTTCCTTATTCAGCAGAACCAGAAAATTTTTGTTTCTGATGTTGAATTACTTTAAGTGATGGAAGCTAATTTCCTCTAGGTAAACATTAGAAAAGTTGTTGAGATGAGCTTTTGTTATTTGCCTTCAGTGCAAATAATGATTTATATAAGGAAGGCTGGTGGGGGGTTTAAGTATATGTGATGACTTGTTCTCCTTAAATACCTATGAAGTTGCAAGTGAGGATATTGATTGTGATATTGATCAGCTCATTGATGGTGATGAGACATCACTGTATTAATTATAAGGTCCTACATTTACTGCATAACTGTTCATTCTTCTCTCTCTCTTTTTACTTCTTTCTCATAGCTATGCAAT
Source organism: Acridotheres tristis (assembly GCA_037013685.1). Lineage (NCBI taxonomy): Eukaryota > Metazoa > Chordata > Aves > Passeriformes > Sturnidae > Acridotheres > Acridotheres tristis. The sequence goes on from CM072884.1 coordinate 6,796,514, forward strand.
GTGGATGACTAAGAGTGTGTTTTATTTTGTGTCTTTATTTATTCTTCTCCAGGTGTAATCATAGCACTCAGAACAAATGAGAAATTGTGAATCCTCATCCAGCAGCCATTTCAAAGGGGAGTTGTTCTGGTTTTCTTTCCCCTGTGTAAAGTTCAAATGCACTTTGCTTCATAGGCAGTGAAAGGCAAGGAAACAGCAAGAAGAAATGAAAGTCATGTTTCCCTTATTCGCTATCATTTCTTCAAATATTTTTATTTTTTATTATTATTCTATGACCCTTTGTGTGCCATAGGGTGGTTTAATAGCCTGGTATACAAAAGAAAAGGGAATAAAAAGCTTTGATATCACAAAAATGGAGTAAATGGCTGAATTAAAACTAGTAGCTGTCAGAGGGGAAGAAAGGTAACTTCTGAAACATTTTAGAATCTCATGTAGAAATACACTATGCTCGGAATGTCACTTTCATTTTGGCTATTCCAGTGGCTGCAGTACTTGAAAAAAATCAGAATTCCAATCACGTCCTAGGACTGTTGCTCACTGTTTACTTTTGAGTTCACTTGTCCCACTGTGTCCAGCTGAATTATTCAAATTTGGGTTGAAGTCTACTGGACAAGTGACAGGAGGTTTATGAGCCTAGGGGAGACTTGTACTAGAAATAAGACAGGCAGCTCACTGTATCTTCGGGTCACATTATTTATTGATTTTATTTTAAATGTTATTCCATAGAAATAACTTTACAAGGTTCACAAAATATTTTCTTAGGGCTGGAATAGACATCAATATGATACAAACAAAATAATACAACAGCAGTATGTCATCACTCTGCAAAGATATAACTACCAACAAATCTTTAAAAAAAACCCCAGACTTTAGTGTTCCAGTCTTTTAAAACCATACAGGGGAAGAATTACTGCTTTTAGCCCTACTTAGGAGAAAGACAAAGCAGCATCAGACAGTGAGGAGCAGCTGAGGAGATGCAAAGCTGAAATGAGCTTACTTTGTTACTGTTAGACCAAGTACTGCACCTATTTTTTTAAAAACTTTTTTCCACTTTTTGAACTTGTAAGTGCACTGTTAAAGATATGGAAACACTGAGAATGGATGTTAACTTCCTGAGGCTCTGGGATCTCTGAGGGGTAGCTGCTGGTGAATCTTCTTTGAGCTAGAAGATGTCATCTCCAACTTTTCATCCTTGTCCTTTGTGGAAGTTACCTTCTCTGTAGTAAAGCTGACAGTGGATGTTTGCCTCTGCTTTGCTTCTTTTCCAAGTGGCTCAGTAAAGACACTGGCCTTTGGACTGGTAAGACTGAAGAATGAATGAAAAAAGAATGAATGAAGAATGATCCTTTTTACCTACTCTGGCATGTCAAGAAAACAGATGAAAATTGAGAAGCTGGAGAGCTACTAATTTTTGAATGCTCGTGGTTGTGGGCTTCAGGGTTAAGAGTCAATGCCTTAGAGAGTCATAAACTATATAATTAATAAATTTGTTTGAAGCTGGCAGCTTCACTGGTCCTCTCCTGACATGATGTGAGGCAGGCTAGAAAATAGTCATCTTCCCCAGTCACGGATTTGAGTTAAGAGGAAAAATAAAGCCACTGATATAAGGCCAGGGAATAAAACAAAGCTTCCTGAGCTGCTTTCTTGATATTCAGCTCTAGAAATGCATGTAGTGGAGTTGTGCCATCTTATGTTTGGAATAATGATAGGCTAATAAAAAGATTAAATTTCTCTTCATATCAGTCCAGAGAGGAGTAATCTGAATCAGGACTTTGCACATACAAATCTGCACCAACCCAACCCTTGTTTGCAAATGAGTTCCATAACAATAGGCCTAAGTGTTAGTATGACACTGGTATGCCTTGCTAAAAATTATATCTTATTATGTGGCCATTCAATGTTCTCTCAGTATGAGTTGTGAAATGTCCTGTTTGGGGCTTGGGAGTAAATGGGATTTGCTTCATTTTGTTTGGTTGGTTTTGACTTTTTCAAATTTTCTCCTATTGGGGGAAAAAAAAAAAGAAGCCAAATAAATATTTCCTGCTTACCAGCTGAAAAAGCATAGAGCATAGATACAGCATGCTGCTGTCCAAACTGTGATCAGAAATTGAGGGTTGTAGTGGTAGTCTTAGAACTGAGGAAAATTCTCATTTAAATCTGTCTTTAGCAAGCTGCATACATTATACATTCAAATATATGTATTTACATGAACATAAAATTGAGATGGATGTACAGGTGGTATGCTCCAAGAAAGAGTCAGAAAAAAAGATTAAGGTTAAATGTGTATTTAAAAGTAGGGTTTTAAAAACGCTTGCTTTTCTTAAATGCAAATTCAGATGTTTTGAAAAGTTAAATAGGATTCAGTTGTTTGAGGATTACTTTGTGTATGGCTTGGATTTAAATCACAGGGCATTTCAGATCAGCTACTCTGTTCAAAGCAGTTGCTGTTAAAGGATTTATACATGATATTGCTTCCAGGGTATTAGTATAGGAGGTCTTCTAGCCGATTTTGAAGAGAAATGTAGATTTTTACATTGTCCTTGTCTAATGTGTATTTTTTTGAGCAATCTTGATCTGCTGTCTAAAGGTATTAACTGGTTCAAAATCATTGACGTTGTCTAGAGTTATGCTATATGAAACCATGCTTTCCATTTAAATGTAAAAATAAAATTTCTAGAATAACAAAAAGTTCTTAGAATCATGCATTCAGTAATTCAGATCCTTAAGAAACACACAGCTGATACTTCACTAAGGGTAATATGAATATCTTGGATTATCATTATGTAGCATTTCCCCGACAGGATGAAAAGAACATAGAGTTCTTATGAGTGGAGAAAAAAAAATATATAAGATTTTTGGTAAGCTTTTTAAGAAAATGAAATATGCCTACAGTATTTCACCCACAAACAGATGGCCAAACATAACAAACCAATAGTATGTAAATACCAGTGTTAAGAAGATCTGTTGCAATGCATGAAAAATTACTGGTTTCTTGGCTGCTACATTCATAGAGACTAAACCTTCACCCAGAAGAGTAGGATATATGTTATTTTTTCCATAGAGACAGATGTAGACTCAAAGTTGCCATCATTTAAAAGTCCATTTTTTGAAGAGTGCAATTCAGAATCAACAGACGCCCTTTAGAACTTGTAAATGTGAAATAAATGCGCAGAGATCAAAAGTCTGAAGATGCAGGCAGTGAAAGGAAATGCTGTTCTGTTTTCACGAGGGCTGAGAGTCCCTTGCACCCACATAAGTCTGTGAGAGAGAACTTGTGGTGGAAACTTGAAAACTGGAGCAGAGTTGTTGCAGCAGGCAGTCTGTGATACAGTGAACTTCTGGTTCTGTGTCACACCATCATCAGAACACTGGCACTAAAATGTGTCTTCCTGCTTAAATTCACAAGAAAAGCAATGATCCAGATTGCATCTTAATGTGCTGCTCCTGGAAGCACAATTTATTAACTACCATCAAGACCTACAGTCTTTTTCCAGGTGTGCTGCAAATAGCATCTCTAGTATTTGAAGACTAAAGTATGCTAAGGGTGTTTGCTCATTCAAATTGCAATAATGAGGGATCTTGTTTTAATTTTAGAAAGGTCTGCACAAGTGACTCAACTTGTGACCTCAGACAATTGATTTAAAATCTTCCTCTGACAATGGCTTGTCTTCTCTGGAATGTGAATGGTGCTGGTTTTACTCCCCTTGTCTAGTAAAGCATTTTGAGTTCCTTGGATTAGAAACTTTTGTCTGTCCTTGGTTCTGTACAGCATTGTGCAAAGTAGAAGTCAAACATTACAAAATATGGGCTGGGCAGAGATCCCAGTTTTGAACTGAGATTTTTCTGCTTATTATTTTAGAAGAAACAGAAAAATGTACTAGAATTTTCTGGAAATTGTTAGATATGATAAAGCGAGTATTGATTATTTATAGTCTAAATTATTAGCCATGAATTAAAAGTGCTTAGACAAATTATTTCTTTAAGAAAATAACCCATTTCAAAAAATTACTTTTTGTGCAGTTAATCAAAATATGGTTTTGAATATTCTCTAAAATAAAATTACAAAAAATAGCATATATTTTTGAGATAAAAGTCTCTTTTAATGTTTTCCCTTATTGTTCTTTTTTACTAATATAGTAAGATTTTCTGGATCCTTTAATTATTATTCCTGTTTTCATCAGGATCAGGGAAATAATTCTCTGGTTTGAGATTTTCAGGAAGTACTACTTGTAATATATTCTTTCCTAAAGAAGACTAAGATAGCCCAATATCCTTGCATCTTACAATTTTCAAAGTATATTTTCCTGGTATTATATATCTTCAAATCATTAGAAATAATATGTGGCAACATGCTTTTGGGAATTTGCATATAGTTGACTATATTTGACTACAGTTGACTATAGCCAAGTCTTTTTAAAAACCAAGTTTAGAGATTTGTTTGCTGTTATGTCCCTAAATCAAAGATGTGGATTATTTCAGGAATACTGTGACCAAATCGAATTCAAGACCTCCTGAACATGAAAGCTGAGGAAACAGATGTGAGCATTATGTGTTCAGGTATTTAAACGTGCTTTATCTTACTCTGTTGCTGTGTGATGGTTGTTAGGGAAGATGGGTCTGTCCTTGGTCACCACAGAGCAGAGATCAGTGCCTGCCCCTCCTCTTCCCCTCATGAGGAAGTTGGAACTGCAAGGAGATCTCCTCTCAGTCTCCTCCAGGCTGAACAGAACCAGTGCTCCTTCTTTAGATGCTGTCTAAGGGAAAATGAAAGCCTGTTTAGTTGCTATCCATTTATTATTCAGGAACCCTATATAAAAAGATACTGGAGAAGAGAACAGGTACTTCTGGACAGGTCACAGAAAGAAGGATTATCTCCAAGCATGTGAAAGTGGCTGTTTTCCAAAGAGAATGCTGGTTCCTGAAATTTTAACGAAATGTTCTTCACGTTTCCTTCCTCCTCTCCCTAAGGAATCATGTCTTTTTTAGAGGTAATGCATCCTGGAATTCCTCTTATGTCAGTATTCCCTCTCTCAATCTTACACCATTTTATCTGGTATGGAAGTACCATGGAAGAATATGAGTCAGTAGCCATTAAAAAGTTTCTGGTTTCTGATATAAACACAAGAGGAATACAATGAAGGATAATATTGTTCTGAAATAGACACTGAAGGACTCTTTCAAATTTGTCAGCATTAGTATGTCAGAGCAAAGTGTCAAGTTGTAAAGAATGTATTTATAATTTTGTCTCAGTTTTGATACCATTGTTAAATTTGATTAATTTCTTTAGTTTCCTCAGCTCTGTTCTCACTCTGGGTAAGATGCTCCCTTGCCTCCATTCTCTTTTCATACTTTGCCAACTTTCCTTGTAGAGAGCTGAAAATGTGTTAGAGATCATTAACATGACTAATCTCATAGTACTTTTACAATAAACATTGCTAGCTCTAGCAAGATAGACCATTTCCCTCTCTATGTTCTGAAATTATGGAAGTAAGCTCTAAATTCTGTTGCTCTCAAATGTTCTCCTATTGATGCCTCTCCATTTGGCTTTCCTGTGTGAAATTTATGTTAAGTCTAATATGACCACAGCCTGGTAGCAGAGATTGTTTTGTCTCTCAGAGTGTTATCACCTGGGTTACATGAGCAAGAGCAAAGCTGATGGGGGGAAAATTGAATTAACAACACAAACATAAGTTTTGTAGTGAAATTAATTGATAATGTTTACATTTAAAGCGCAAAGTATAGCAAATACAATGCCAGTCTGGTTACATTAATATGAAGAGAAACAGAGAAACATTATTATAATAACAATTTATTACTTGTACAATTTAATAAGGAACATTTTCTGGTGACAAGCTGGTTAATAAGAGCAGGCAGTCAGAATTGAATATGCTTAGGGAGCAAATGATAGTTTTTATTCCTATGGGTTTAGTTTCAAATTGTCTAGGTTTTCTGCAAATGGGAAAATGAGAAATCATCCAGTGGTAATTGTGAAAAATTTCCCTCTCCTGTTTTCTTCAACCACTTAATCAGTTTCTTATTGCAGGATTCATTTGCAACTTGCTCAGTTTTGAATTAGATGAGCAATTATTCAGTTTTTTTCTTAACAGACTTGGGCTTCTGGATTTTTTTCTTGCAATTCTGACTTTCTGGACTAATCTTTTTCCATTCCCTCCTCTTTTTATTACTTTTTTTTGAATGTCAAAAATCTATCCTTGATGCATGGTATGCACTCTTTATAAATTTCCCATTTACTCCTATTCATTTTTTGGTGTCCCAGCACATGATTCTTCATGAGTATCTTCTGTCATATAAAAATATCCACGCTAATTGACATCTGATCTCAGGAAAACACAGCTTAACATCAAATCATACATGTTAATAGAAAGGAATTTAGGGTGTTCTCTTACTAATTAATACTCTTATGGAGTGAAAAAAGACCATAGGACAATCTCAGTGCTGAGCTTGCTAGAAATTGTTGCCAGAGTAGCCTATAAGATGTTTAATTTTTCGAATTAGTTGCTCTTTTGCACTCTTTACTTAGAGGCTGGTTTCATGTTTTCCTGGAAGGACTCAGTTTTCAGCTGTTAGCAGTTATTATACAGCTGAATTACAATAGCACACAAAATGTGAGTGGTGCATTCCAACCATAAAATGATGCATCTTTTGCTCAGAGGATTTGTGTTCCATATCACTGAATCAGTGGAGTTGTGCCAGGTTATGCCATCTGAGGATTTGGCCTTCAGTAGCACACATTATTCCATTTCCAAGGGCCATTACTCAAATAGAATAACCCAATCACATTACAGGCCAAATGTCTGCTGCTCCAAACTTTGGTACAGGAACTTCCCTTCCCTAATTGTTGTGATAGTAAATTAAAGTACAGGTGGGCAGTAGTACAAAATTTATATGATATTTCTTTTTTCTCTCTTCTAGACGTAATTTGAGGTCCTGTGGAAGTGAGATGTGACTTTCAAAATGGACAATGATTTTGTTTATTTGAACTGCCCCTGTTAAAATTTCTAATTTTAGTGAAAGCTGTTAGGATGTAGGATTTAAATGTACTGAGGGCTAGACTTGGGCCCTTAGAACTTAAACATTGACATGTAAGCAGCCAGAAATCCCTGTCTCCCTACTCCCTGAACTGTGATAGCTGCATAGGTCAGAGTGTGTAGCAGAATTATTTCTAAAATTGCATAATTTCTGTTAGTAATAGTACCAGAAAATGATATGTAAGTAAGGATATGGAAAAGTACTTAGAGCAAAGGTGAAATAGGAGGCCTTAGGAACTGTATTTGGCTTTGACAAGTCAAAACAAAGCAGAAAAATTGCCTCAGTTTCAATTTATATTTCATTAGCACACCCATAACAGCAATAGAAATAACAAGGTACAAATTTGATGACTTAGCATTCACACAGAAGCCATTAAGAAAATATTTTGTTGATATAAAAGATTTTCTGGGGCTTTATAGTGAAAGACGTGTGTACTTGATAGTGATGAAGGTTGGCTGAAAATATAGTGTAAGTAAATTCTACTCTATTGTATCTGTGGGTAAAAATAGATTGGAATATAAGGGATTATTACATATAAAGAGGTTGTTGTTACTAATATATATTCAAATGTTTGAGGATGACCTAAAATCCTAGTTTCAGGGATGATGTAGGCCCCTGATGTTTCTGAAATGGAGAGTTACTGATGGCAAGTGTTTCTGTCCACAGGGAGAGCTCAGGTTGTGCTCAAAGCCTTCCTTTCCCATCTACTCTGACAATATCAGTGCCTTGCTCAAGGAACTCCTTGTTGCAGGTGTTCAGCCTGTGAGCCCAAGTCATTCACTGCCTCATGTCAGGCCACACTGCTGCAACTTTGAAATTTAATTAGAGCTAATCCACGCAGTTACAATCTGCCTGGCTTTGAGCGTTTATGGAAAAGCAACAAAATGTGTCAAACCCGGGAGAAAAGACCTTTCTTTCAGACTCTGGCAGAGTGCATTTTCCCCACGAATTATTATATTGGGAGAGAGATGTTTTTTACCATCATTAGAATAATATTAAATTGGTGAGATGTTGACAAATAGTTTCTCTTAATGTATTTAAGATTAAATAATGGAAGACATCTAAGATTAATTTCATTTTAACGTAGCCTTGGTTTTACTCAGTGTGTAGAGAACATTCTTTAGCTGTGTTACCTAAATGAGTTGTTAAGAATGTGCTGGATGTTGTAATATCACTTTAAATCCATCTGACGCTGATAACTTAGAAAGCTTATGGTGTCTCATGATGGTAAGAAGTGAGTAAAAATGGGCATTTTTAGGGGAATTTAGCCAAAGTGGCAATATACTGGGATGGAGTGAGTTGTCCATGTGTATCTCCTATCTTGCTTACTCTCTTCCCGAGCTGTCAGCTGGTTAAAGCACAAAATGAGAATATAGTTCCCTGATACCACAATGACAGTTTAAGTAGTACCTTTCCCTGACCATATCTTCTGTTGCCAAGTCCCTGAAAATTGCTTGCGAGAGTGTGAAGTGCATCAAATCAGATCAGGGAACTGATTTAGATTAAAAATAAAGCCTCCTTCTCCTCACCTTTATTCTTTTATCCCATTGCATTCCCTGGCCCGGGCTGACAGCTGTGCCAGCGGCTGTGTTTCCACAGCATGGAGGAGAGGAGGGAGGCAGCAGGGACAAGGACCAGGAGAATTAGTATATTTAGTATATTTAGTATATTTAGTATATATATATATATATATATATATATATATATGTAATTCTACTGGCCAGAATTAGTATTGAACACCTCCTCCTATTGAATTATGGCCTATGTGCTGCCAGTCTGGATGCCTAAGGTCAGGATTGGCAGCAGAAGAGGGAGAAAAGTTTCTGGACACTTTAATATCTATGCAGGTACAATTAGTAAGGACCTGCGACTGGTCATACGTTGAGAAAGTGTCGGCGGAAACTTATTTTATGAAACTGTTTTAAACTTAACCCTCCTAGGAAATTTAAAACTTGTTTGAAGTAGATGCAGGAAGTAGCACTGAGTTAGGACTGAATTTTCCGATCTTTCCCAACTAATTAGGAGTTATAAAGGAGTTACAAAGTACCTTTTCTTGTTGTAAGAGCCCCTCAAGTACACACAAAGTAGATCTCCAGGGAGTTAAAACTTCCGCTGTTGTTCAAGTGACTCTTTTCCTGCAGCAGGGTGCAGCCCTCTTTGGTTTGATCAAGTTAGCCAAATAATTTACAATCTTGCATCATGACTAATATATTTTGACAATACCTTGTGCTGTTGTAAAAATTACTTCTAATAAATGTATGTGAGCTTCTCAATTTAGGAATCATCTATAAACCTAATACTGACAACTTCAGAAGTAAGAAAAGTTATCTGATAGCTCAGGTAGGATTTTTTAAGATTTCAAACAGAGACACCAGTGCAAATAGTGTGCTATGAATAATTTTTTTGAATGCTACTTCTTGTAAGTTCTTATAAATGGCTGTTGGGAATTAGCATGAATATGGATTTTTGTTTCCCTAGTAGCTCACCACTGCTACAATCTCTGGTCCAAATAATTTGTACAAAATGATTTATCTGTAAATTGGAGTATATATATGTGTCCATGTGTTTATAAATGCACATATATGCAATCTATATATACATATACACACACATATATTTCATTATTATACTATCGTCTGTGAGTGCAAAAGACTTTAGGAATGCAAATTTCAGATTAATTTTTAAACTGCATAAGTCTAACAATTTTGAAAGAAACTGTACCATATTTGTTAGCTTGAATCTGTTGCACAGTATTCAGTTAAACACTTAACTTGCCTACTCATTGATCCCATGTATTTATGCAGAGCTATGCTCACTTTTAAATTCAATTTCCTCAGGGAGAATACAAATATTTTTAATTTTGTTTTGTGAGCCATATGTTCAAGAGCCGCTACTAGTTTGCTGTTTCAACTTTCTTTGCCTTTTTCTGCCTTTACAACATTCCAGACATTCAGTAGTACAGTCTAAATAGAGCACTGTAAACATGCCACTAAAAAAAGTTTGTTGTGCAATGTAATTTTATTATGAACTCAACATTTATTTAGTTTTATCCTAATATCCCCTCAGTTGCTCAGTTCTTCTCTGAAAAGCCATGTCTCTTTCTGTTTATTTTGTGAGTCAGCTTTTATAAATTTATTGCTCCTCATTCCTTTTATCTTAGCTCCAGCATTGTGGGTTTGCTACAGGGCTACTTTAGGGTGGTTTTTATTTTTATTTTTAATGTGTTTCTGACCACTAGACCATAGTAAATGTGTCTTCATTGAATGATGGCTAATTTTTTTTTCTTTTTGCTGTATTAAATTTGTCTCTCTCTTGTGGTCATCTGCCCATTTTCATGACTCATCCTTCTTCTTCTGTTTGGTCTTGACAAGAAAGTAGAGCCTCCAGGGATCTCAGGAAGAGCAAGTGAGACCCCAGGAGCAAATGGGCAGGAGAGGCCAGGAGCTAAAATGCTGCAGCCAGACTGGATGACAGTTTTCACCTGCTGGCAGGGGGAGAGGGCTACAGCATCTGCTCCAGGGAAAACAGCAAAGAGGAAAAAGTGGCCTCATTTCATAAAAGGTGTAACTAAACCTGTGCAAGAGGCAAGGAGAAAAGACAGAATCTGGCTTTGAGTGTATTTGTATGTGTGATAAATTTCAGCTTGGGAAATAACCAAAATTATTTAATTGCATCATTAAATTTTGCCATCTGCAGATTTTAATTGATGCTTGATTATTAGAGTGAGATGTCCTGTGAACATTTTGGGTAGTAATTTGAAAACTTGAAGCACAGTTGCAATTCCAGTGATGTGGATCCTTTGCAAGATGGAGTTATAATTATTTGGATGCCATCTAAAAACTGCATTCCCTCCTTTGCTACATAATTGTTTCTGTAACCAGTGGATTTCCCGTATCAGATTTTGAGGATTCCACTCTGAAACACTTGTGTAGATCAAATTCCTTTTCTGTTGAAGTGCTTTCCTGGCCTATAAACTTGACATACAGGATGAATTGTCTTAATTTCTTATGAACACTAAGGATCTAGTTTCCATCTTGTAGGAATTTTTTTATCAGGTTCTAGCTGTGACAACATATTTTTTATCCCAAACAATGCTCTACTCTGCCTTATCATTAGTCTTGGCATCTTGCTCACTGTAATCTTTCTCTCTTCTCCCACCCCCCATTACATGGCATTTTAAATCTTCTAAGTGCTTCATGTATGTTATTTTTCTCAAGTTTCAACTCAAACTTCCATGATATGCTGCTTATCTGTAAAGGTCAATACTGATTTGATATATCTTGGCAAGCATTTTTTGCAGTGTGAGGTAGGGGAACAGGATATCAAAATTCCCTGTCTTTGCATTACAGAGTCCCCGTGGAGCAGCTGCATCAAATTTTTCACATTATTTATGACTGAAGCAAAAGTAACTTTCTGATTGTCCTCATTTTTGTGATTTGTCCCCTACTCAATGTCATGCTAGCTTCCCTCTAGAAGAAAGTTTTGGGATCATTAGTCAGATGGGAGATCACATACCTTTGTGTAGTTATTTGAGATGGTTAGATACCATCTAACCATATAGGTAATTCAGTCAAATACTTTGAGCTAATTTAAATATAAAGTGCACTAAAAATCTCTACCCACTTCTGCACCAAAAAAATCACCACCTACATTTTAGCTGCTGCTATTGTGAACTCCTGGGATCACTTTGTGTTAAATTTAACTTTGAAACTGCTAACTTCTTTATACTCTTTCTACTTCAGAGTCTTTTCTCATTTGATTATGATTTTTTTTCCTTCTAAAATAAGGTTTTATCGAGATGGGGGTTTGTCTCTTTTTGCATGTAACAGATGATAGAAAAAGAGAAAATGGCCTCAAGTTGTACCGGGGAGGTTTAGATTGGCTATTAGGTAAAATTTCTTCACCAAAAGGGTTTTTAAGCATTGGAACAGGCTGTGCAGGGAAGTGGTTGAGTCACCATCCCTGGAGATGTTTAAAAGGGGTGTAGGTAGGGCACTTATGGACAGGGTTTAGTGATGAAGTTGGCAGTGATGGGTTTCCCTGGATGACCTGAAAGGTCTTTTCCAACCTAAATGATTCTATGGTTCTCTAAACAATTTTCTCTGTAGTGTAAGAGAATGGGAGACTTTGTGGCTACTGATCAGTGGGTGGTAAATTCTATACCTGAATATTGAGGTAGCTGAGAAATATGCCTCTTTGTCTAGAACTGAGATTTAATTTCTAAGCTTAGCCTGAAGAAAAAAAATAATGCAGTCCATGAAGAATTTAATGTCTATTCCTGTCAATGCTAAAGGAGGAACAAACACAAAACAGGACAGTGTGCAATCCCTATAAACAAGCCTTTTTAAGAACACAGGGATAGAACCAAATAATCAAATTAGTAAGTATCCATAATAAAGAATTACTGCTGATGTGAATTGTTTTTCCCCTTGAGTTGTCCCTCTGTTTCCTGGGATGTATGTTTTGCTTCTTTACTTTTTTTGGTGTCAGGTCATTGTCTTAGTCTTTTTCATCCTAGGTTCATAGTTATTTTGAGCATCCTTCTACTTCTATGGCTTGGAAAACAATGACACTTGGTTAAACTCTGTCTTTTGAGAGGAACCATTATTACCGTCCTAAGTTGTGCTCTATTACCAAGTTTTCCAAGCACTTACTGGCTCTGTACTAAGCACTTTGGAGGCTTAGTAAACACAGAAATAATAATTATATTAAAGCTGAAATTACAGCTAGGGCTATGAACAGGAAATCCATGCCTAAGTGCATTTTCATCCTTGTTTAAAGAAAATGAGTTTTGGGGAATTGGTTCTTAACATAATATTGTAGCATGAAAGTAAGTTATTTGGTGAAATATTTTCAGGTAATTGTTATGCCCACTTAAGACAGTGAAAACATAAGATCAGTGCTATCTTAAACAACTAGGGCTGTGGAATGAAACCCATCTTTTGTTGAAGAAATCTGGAAGGTCGGTAGGAATGTTCTACAAAAAGACAAAAGTGAGAGTGACATAGAAAACTATTTGTTTTAAATCGCATAGTCAAATAATGACATAATTGAAGTGAAAAGCAGAAATTTCATTAAAATAATTAGGGACATTAATTTAAATATTAGAGATGATATTAAAAGATAATAAAAGAGACCAAATATGGAGAATATGGTTCAGAGACGGGTCAGGGTTGTCACCACTCAAAGTGAAAAAGCCCTCTGTGCTGGCCTAGTGCACCACAACCCTTGTACCTGCTCCTTTTGACTATTTCCGTCCTTATTGATTTTAGTTTTTCAGTGGCCTCACATTCACCTGATGTTTGTCCCTTTCATGTATCCAAACTGCTGGGCTGTAGGATTGGTTATGCATGGGGTAAAGCTTTAGAATCGGATTTTAGCTTTTCAAAGGTACAGAGGGGGACACAGAGTAATTCCAATGCAACAAGCTGTATAGACTCCTGGCCCCTCAACAAAGTCTTAGTGATCCTCCACTCCTTTGTGAACTTAACTGTGTTTAAAAATGGAATTAGAATGCTGATGTCAATGAAAACAATGCAGGATGTATAAACAAAAAAGTGTCAAATACAAGAATGTACAGTTGCTAAATTTTAATGTGTTTCTCAATACAGCTTTATTTTTTGTTATTTTATATTTGGCTTTCATCGTTCAAATAATAACTGCTGTTAACTATATTTGCAAAATAAAATTCTAAAAAGGGAAATCTCCTTTATAAACAATGAGAGAGTGCTGAATTTTTCCATTTTATACCTAAAATCAGTTATCCAAGAAGTTATAGTAAGTATGACTTGTGTTCACACAGTTTTATTGCTTTAAAATCTGATCTTGACTATTAAATGTTTATATACTTCTTTAGACACCTTCTCTGTGTTCCTGAAATTTCAGGGGTGTATTTAATTTGCTGAGTTTGTAGCATGTATGATGTAGTGACTTGAAATATCTCTCATGTGTGCAAAGGTATTGCCAGATAATTGACTTTATGCTCCTGAACCTCATTTGCTTGAATAAAAATTATTTATACTAATTCAATAAAGACTAATGGGCCTGTTAAAATTAGTTGCTTTCAAAACAGTGCATTTATTGCCATAAATATCCCTGCTTTCTCCAGAAGCAGAGGAAAGCTCAAGGTCTTAGTTTTCTCCACAGAAAGAGTCTTGGCTGCAGAATTGCTCACATTACACACACAACACCCTAGACACGTTTTGTAGAACTATATAAAACCATTCTCATTATTTCAATTTATGGTGTAACTGGGTGCCAAAGCCTTTGAGCTTTGGCTCAATGTGAGCACAATGCAGGTTATGAAAGGACAGTATAAATGAAAAATACCTGACCATTACACAAAGGATACTGACACTATTGTGCTCTATCCAGTTGTTTACTGTGCAATAGTATGGAAAGTCTATTATACTAGTTTTATAGTTACAGATGCTGTGTTGGGACATTCATCACATGGTCTTGAACAAACATGGGGAAATAACCAGTTGCCTGTTATATACTATATCCTCAAGACAACAACCCTTTTCCCATCTAGGGGAATGCATTTTTCAAGCAATATTGATTTTTCTTTCATTCTTCTGTCCTCTCTTCTGTCCTTAAGAAGGCAGTTTTAGAACTATCTTTGGTCCTTAAACTTGTTTACATGGATTTGCTTAGCCTTTCTGGTTGTTTTTTTTCGTTTGTTTGTTTGTTTTTGTTTTTGGGTTTTTTTGTTTGTTTGTTTTTTACAAAAACCTTGTATTCATTGAAGTTAAATGCTGGACTGTGATCACCAAAATACAGTACTTTTGTGGGTCAGCCCCCTGCAGGACATGTGTCATTTTTGGCTTCTGCTGTCAGACACCTGGAGGGATCTGTAAAAAATGTGATTTGTTTCCAATGTCACTTAAAAGCTGTTAGTCAGATAAAAGCCTTTTGAATTAAACGTTCTTACCAACAGGTCCTTGGTTTGATTTGTTGTCACTGATGTATGTCAGACAGATCCCACTAAAAAACAAACTCAAATGGCTGCCACCACGAAATTGCCAATTAACAACGCTATTTTTGACTTTAAGACAAGGAGTAAGAAACCTGGGTTTTTAAAGCCTCTTTGTGCTTTGATGAAGACTCACATGGATGGGTTCTCCATGCACAAAAAAGCAACAAGCTTAAAAATTCAAGAGGAGCTAGCAACCTGCCCTCAGCTGCCTTCTGTGCAAAGAGACCTTTGACCAAAGTTTTGAAGCTCAGTCCCCTTGAAAATGTTTTGATATAACTCTGGCCTTTTCCAGGTAAGCGTACAAGTCTTTTGAACAGTATTGCTGTAAATGTGATTTGTGAGAAGAGCAAACAGAGTTTTGAGCAACCTGTTTGACAGGTAGTGATTCATTTGAGGTTTGCTATTTATGTATTTGAAACTTCTTCCTTTATCCCATTCTTTTTCAAATATTTCTCACTTTAAATTTGGAAGAGATCATGCCTACATATAGCCAACGTGAAAAAATATTTCTTTTTCTGCAAAGCATATTCACATAAATTTCATTTTTCTGTGAGAACAATCTGTGTAGATGAAGGCAAGTGTATGTCAAAATAGGATGGAGAAAATGTTTCCTCTAGGTTTCTGTTTTTTCAGCTTTTCTTATTCATTTAATGGTTGTTATCCTATCTTTATGATTTGAAGTTTACCTTCTAAAGAGGCTTATGAAATACATACATAAGAACTTAATAGGGTTAATTAGCAAGTTACAGTGATGGATTTATTTAAAAAAAAATCCTATGTGAAGTTTCATTTAGCTGTAGACATGGCTTTTCTTATTTTTAGATGCTAGTTTCATCATCATGTGTTTTGAAAAAATGCTCTGACCCCTACATCAAGAGCATAAGCAGAAAGAGCTGTTGTAGGAACTTCATATGAGTATTCATAGGACAACCTATAATTTATGACTTATGTTTGATCTTAGCCTTTTTAATTAGAAACATATTGCATCTGCTTAACATTGCTGCTGTTTTGTTGCAAAAGATTTTCTGTATCAATTAATCTAGTAATATCCCTGAGCAATCTGAAATTGTTGAAGAAGATGGAAATTGGCTGATGAATGTATTGGTCACTTCAAAGGCATGTTCAAATCTATCTTCTTGCTGTCCTAATGAATATGGAAGCCTGCCCAGTGTGTGATTGGATTTTAATGACTCCAAGGTCAGGGACTTTGTAAGGTGTGAATCTGCTTGCAAGGTCACTAGTGGGAAACAGCATGGATCTGAAAATAAACAAGGAGCTGTCAGGGATATTAAGTTTTTGTAGAAAAACCCTTGGGATGAAAAGGTTAATAGGTGATTGCATTGTAACTTGTTTTGAAACTCAAAACGAGCTGTAATTCTACGTGCATTATACCTTGCATAAGAAACAGTGGTAATTTAAAATGTGGGCAGTGTTTGATTGTAATAGCACCCTAGCTCACCAAAAGCTTGCATTTGCCACTATATAAACCAGTCCACATAATCAACATGTGCTCCAAATGCAGACCTTTTGGAGAAACAGGTGAAATTTCCTGGTCTAAACTACCCATGAATGTGTAAGTACATTTGCTTCCCGCAGAAAACTCAGACTAGCAACTCCTCATAGAAATTCATCTGGCATGTACAGCAGTTATCCTCTATATTAATTTGCTATTCTGTAGAGATTATTCAAGCTGCAGAAAAAATAATAGGGAATGAGTCTGAAAATACTAAGAAAGTTTATGAATTACTTGTCGTAAGGTACTTGACTTCTGATAGAACAGTACAGAAATTACTTCTGCATGAGGGAAATACAAAAAAAAGAAACAAAACCACAGAGGGGGAGAAATTTGGGGGGCTGATGACAATGTTTTGGTAGGATAAAAATTTAATTTACTAAGAAAAAACCTCAGAGCTGTTGGACAATTTACCCTGTTGGTTTGGGGCAGTGGGTAGTTTCAGACATGGCTACAGCAGCTGCAGTTTCTCCCAAACTGTTTGTACCAATGGGAGGTTTCATCTGATGGGCATGTTCAAATGACTGCTTAACATATTAATGTATAGTGGAGTTCTGTATAAACTATTTCCTGTCACTGGAAAGTCCCCAGACTTAGTGACCAAAGAGACAAGAAAAAATACCACAAGTACCCCACAGCTAGGGGGCAAAAACCAATTTTATTGAAGTCCAAGTGTTCTGTAATTTCTTTTTTTATTTTTTTTCTCCACAGAAAGTATATGCATGTATGTCAGCATACAGATTTTTGTATATGTCTTCTACTCCACATCTGTGGATTTTATGTCTATGTTGAAGCTGCTAACAGTGTTTTGGCCTGTGTGATTCATGTTTTCTTGATTAAACTCATCAGTATATCAGTAGTAACCCAAATTTAGCTGCAAATTTAGTTGCCACAGAGGATCTGCATTTAAAACAAAGACTTGGAGTTTTTGCTATAAATAAAAAATATGTTGCATACTTCTCAGAATAATGCTTAGTCTTTGCATTCTTTATGGTGTAATATAACCAATAGTCATATAAAAAATAAAGCAGAAGTGTTTTGCCAAGATTGAAGACTTTCTTGGTTTTTAATTCATCCTATGTACATTCACTGTAGTCTTTTATGGTGGGCCACTGCTTCATAGATTTCACTCTCCTGAATGCAGAGGCTCAGGTTTCTATTTCCATCTGGTTTTGGAGTATAAGAGAGGAGGAGAAAGGGAGAAAGGTGTTTTGTTTCCACTTGCTCACTTATTGATTATCAAGAATCCCTTTTTCTTTCTGCACTCTGCCTGGCTACAAGAAAGAGAGGGCATTGACTGGGTTTTCCTTAAATGTTGTTTTAGGCTGATAATGGTTTGAAAACAAAAATTAATTCATTTCCGTTTTCTGTCTTTAAGATACATTGAAAATGTCAGTATTGATATTACACAATTTTGAAAAAGAATAAACTTGAAAGTAATAACCTGCTGCAGTTTTATAGTGAAAGCAGTGAAACCTGTTAATAGGAAGAATATTACCTTTGGGATTTCCTTTGTTTAATGGCTGATTCCAATGATTATAGTAACTCTGTATATTCTTAGTGTTTGCAAGCATTCTTTGTATAATCTGTAATGGGTTTGTAGAAATGTGAACTGAATCTATGTTTTTGCAGCCACTTGATGGAGAGCTGCTGAAGGCATGGCTGCAAAAAGCATTTCTTTAAGGCAAAACCTTAATATACTAATCTCTATTAGTTGTGATTCTATAATGTCAATTTTCAAGCCATATGTTACATGTTGCTATCATTATATATATGAATTTATTATCCTGTTCTTTCTATGTAGTTGCTGGTTTTAATTTTTGAGGTTCAAAACTGTGGGCAAGTTTGTCAGCCACATTCCAGCTTCTGATTTGACCTCTGCATTGCCTCTTACATAGACACATTGACAGTAAGTTTGGTGTCCAAGTCCCCTTCTGTTTTTCTATTCTTGCACTCTCACTAAATTTTCTCATATTCTAGATATGTTTGACTGTAGCTTTAATTTTCACTGATTTTTAACAACTAATCAGTCAAAACTGTCTCTTTTCACTGGTTTTCTATGCACTTTGTGATAAAGTGATATTTCTGAAATTCCAGCTGTTTAGTCAGCTTTGGTAAAACAAAATCTTGAGATTGGGAAAAAAATCTATCTGCTACACTTTTGGATAATTTTCTGTTTCAGCTTGTCTGATATTGAATTATGCAGTCATTCTTATTTAAATTCTATGTTTTAAGGACACACATCAGAGCTCCATGAGTGGTTTAATTGAAGTGCTGAGTTATATTTTGGAATTCTATACCACCAAATCTGTGGCATGTAAAATGGCAATCTTAGAAACAAATGACTTTTTTCATTAAAAATATCTGCTAATTTTCTGCAAATTGCACTAATTGCTCATTCAACAGTAGTAATGCACACAGCTTGGTATAAGATCTCATCTTCAGTGGATTTCTGCTCTCTGTACAAACTCCAGTCACATGCAGCAGAGCTGGAAACAGTTCCAATGAATCAAAGAAATCACTGGCCTCTTTTATTCTATTTTTAGTGTCCTTCCCATTGCTAGTAGAGCTTTTACTGTGAAAACATGCTGTTGTATTTTTTACTGAAAATATGATGAGTAATTATTTTTTAAAGCAGAGCCAAAAAGGAGAATAATCTAAGGGCATCCTACCCAGAGCCTGTTGGAGTGGGTAATTAGCAAGCCACCATGAGACAGTTCTGCTTGCATGAGTGTTAAACATTTATGCCACTGACAAGTGATTGAGCTCTCTCCACCCCAGAGTGAGAATAAGAGGCCACCAGGTCCCTCCATCAAGAGAAGGCCCATAAAGTTCCTGCATCCCTGAGGAAACAGAGCAGGAAGGAAAAATGAAGAGAGCTTGGTTTTATAAAGGACTCCTGCTTCTTTTCTAATTTTCCTTTGATAGCTGAGCTTCCTTAAAAGTAATGACTGGTGAAGATGTGACAAAGACAGGGTTGGGGAAAGAAGAAGGGAGCTTATTCAGGGACATTAAATT
This sequence comes from Acridotheres tristis, assembly GCA_037013685.1. Taxonomy (NCBI): domain Eukaryota; kingdom Metazoa; phylum Chordata; class Aves; order Passeriformes; family Sturnidae; genus Acridotheres; species Acridotheres tristis. The sequence goes on from CM072884.1 coordinate 6,816,073, forward strand.
AGAATGCAGATGCAAGGAAGATTGACACATTAGGCACTGTGGAAAGCAGAATGCACTGCTGCTAAACTGTGTGACAGGAGAGGCTGTAAAACCTAAAATCAGCTGTGAGAAGAATAGAGGAATGGGATCAGCCCTGACTGAGTATGTGACTGAAACATTCAGAGCTTTCCCAAAAAATCCTTTAATCTCTCTGCAGTTGTCAAGCCCTTCTCACCTCACACTTCTGAGGTGGCCTCACCTGATGTTATACTGTATGGTTTCAGCTGATTCCTGCTATGTTGCAGAAAAAGGAGCTTCATTTTTCATTATGTCTGTAATGAGAGAGTCGTACTTAGCAGTCACTGCCTTTATGGTTGCTTAAAAATCAAAAGAATCAAAGGGCTGTTTTGTATATGCAAGTTGCAAAACAGCAATATTAGGAAATTATTGAAGTTAGTCAAAAAGTCTCTTCATGTTGAATATTCCACTGTTGTATGCCTGACCTGCTTGTTTAAGTTTGTAAACTCTGGAGGAAAAATACTGTGTTATCTAATTGTATGGATCTCTGTGTAGTAAATCTTCAAACTATATATATATATATATATGTATACATATATATATATATATATATATATATATATATATATATATATTAGTGTTTGGGTACATTTGGAACACAAAATATGAATCAAAGGACATCCAATCCTGCAATCAGAATACCTTGGGTGAAAAGGCAAGTCATCTCTGATAGTGCTTCTGAGGGGCAGAGGACCTTTCCCTGCATCACTGGTCATTTGGTGGCTGAATTAGCCCTGCCATATGGGAGCTCTGGGCTCCACTTGCAGCCAATGCAACAATCATCTACTTGGCTGGGGAAATTCCCAGCGGCAGGTGGATGTTGCTGGAGATTTTTATGGAACATTGCTTTTCTTCTTTATAACCAGAAAAGGCTTTTATTTTCCTTTACTTCCCCACCATCCCCATAAGGTTTTCACTAGAAATGAATCACAGCCTCGGGGGAGGATGGGTGTGTTCTGTCTGTCTTCTGAAAAGTTCAGCAGGCAAAGTTTGTATGATTTTGTCTTTGATAAGGAAAAAAAAAAAGAGAACAAGACATTTCAGAGCTTTCAGGAGATGGGAGATGTAAGAGCAAGCTTTCTCTCTGAACTGACTGTCCCATCAATTGCAGCATGAAGGAAACAGGGTTTGACATCTCACTGGACAAATTTATGCTTTTGGAGATGTGTTTAACTTTTCTGCCATTTCCCACTGAATAAAGAAGTTTAAATTTCTGAATGATGAAGGACATTAAAATATATTTTTAAATTTACCAGTTCCTCCTAATGACTAGGCACTGATGCCTAAGTTCAGAAAAAGTACAAAGATTTATGAGAACAACTCACTCTCTCGAATATGTTTTACTATTAAATAAAAGTGCTCAGAAGCCTAATGTCAAGGGTCAAAAATATGGAAATTCTGATCTGGGTCCATCCACTTAATTTTAGATATTTATATGTGAGTTTTGATATTTTAACTCCTTTTTTTGTGCCAATGGAAAGAACTCGGTGCTTTTCAAACATGAAATTATGCTGATCTCAACTCCTTAACTTTGGGTGAGAGATCTGACCTCTAGATGCCTGTTTTCTTTCTCTATATCCTCTCTAGCTCAGATGTATTTAAATGGAAAGAAACCCATCTTGAATCCTAATTGTTAGGAATGCTGACAGCTTAGAATTTTGTTCAAACATGGGAGCATCTCCGATATGTAAAATATACATCTTGATACATCTTGTCATCAACCTAACACCCCAAATTAGATTTCCTAAATGTTATATTTATATATGACTCAGTTTCCCATCTGTGAAATATTCACAGAGCGCTTCCTCACTTCAAAGACGTGCTGTAGATTTTTAGAAAATAGTAAGAGAAGCCTTTTAAGGTGATAAAAAAATTTATGTAGAGCTATAAAATGCTGTTGAAACCAGGCTTCAACACAAAGGGGTTTATAAGGAATTAGGCCACACCAAAAAAAAAAAAAAAAAAAAAAAAAAAAAAAAAAAGTGAAGGAATTAAGGAAGCAGACGAAAATAAATTGGATAAGAAATACCATTCACTGAATATCACTCATTCTCTGCATAAACACGATAAAGTTTTGTAGATGTCAGAACATGAGATCACATTGCCAAAGTGTGCCATGGTGAAGAGGTTAAGAATCAGATCACATGAGCAATTTATGTGTGGAGGTTTTGTCATGTTTTAATCCTTGAATTTGTTGCCCTAATGATATTTTTAGCACAGCATTTAGTTTGTAGTTTGATCGAATAATTGGCAAATACTTCTGAACACAATTTCAAAATTTAATTACTCATTAGATTTATGCATAAGTATTTCTTTTAATTTTTTTAATGAGCATTTGAACAATCTTTTTAATTTGAAGGAATACTGGTGCTCATACAGATCTTCATTTTCTTGGGCAAACAAGTGTATTTATCAGCCAAAAAAGAATGCTTGTTGTTTGCTATTCAATTAATTAATATTTGCTAAACATTTGACTCATTTTTTCTTATTAACAATATTATGTTGCCCTAGCATACAAAAATAGCTGCTGTGGTAAGACTCTTACGTTTATAAACTTTAAATGATAAATTACTTTGGCTCACACTCCGTCTAGATATTGCAATTTCTAATCCCCTTAAAACTGACTTAGTATAATTTTGTCATCCCTCTTTTACAGACTGCAGTGTGAGAGTTACACGGACAAAGCAGAGGAAAGGAGGTGAGAAAAGAGCAGAGCCAACCACTGAAACTTTACAACCACCTGAAAAGGAGATTGTAGCCAGGTGAGGGAGATTCTCCTTGGCAGACAGCAACAGGACAAGAGGACATAACCTCAAATTGTGCAGGTGCTGGTTCAAGTTGGACATCAGGAGGAATTGCTTCACTGAAATGGCTGCTCAACCTTGGAATGGGCAGGGAGTGTTTAAGGAAAGATTGGACATGGCAACAAGGTGGTGATCACTCGAAGTTTGAGTCGATAATCTGAGAGGTTTTTTCAAACCTGACTGATTCTCTGAGTGTGTGTAAGGTATGTGCCACAATGATTTACCAACCTGGTGCAAAAGCAGCTTTAAGCAGCCTCAAGCCAGGCAAACTGAGGTTAAGTTCCCACAGTTTGTCGTGCCTGCAGCACTGTGGATCTGGCAGAGAACACGTTGGATAATTTCCTCCATTGAGTTTTTACTGACTGGTGCATGCATGCACACACATGCACTACTGCTCTGGACTGAGTGTTGATCTAAAACTCTGGTTTGTGGAAACAAATGTTTTCATTAACATCGTACTAAAAAGAAACAACAGAAATTTTTCCTGACTTGCAGATAAGGGCATCATATGTGGTAAACAGCTGGAGTAGAATGAACCAAGTATTACTCACACTTAAAAGGGTTATTTGTAATTTTCTGCCCAAGGTAGAATTGATTCCAGTTGGAAAGTAGGAGTCATTAAATTTTTTTTTTTCTTCATAAGAATGCAGGATATAAGCCAAGGATGTCTTGGGCTGTCAGTCCCAGATCTATCATGTCACATTTTAATCATGTTTGCCAAAACTTAAGAATGATCTTTTATTTCCTTTGCTTTTTACTGTTTTCTAATAGAAAGGAGTTTTAGACTCTTGCTTCCCTGATGGTGTGAAGCCTTTTTTCAATATCCAGCCTGGATTTATTCTCGGCCAGTTCACATGCATTTGTTTCAATGTCAGTGTTGCTAATAACACAGCCAGGGTGAAATAGCTAATTTTCTTCCTTTATATTTAAGGATAGCAGCTGCATGTCTTCTGGCTCTTTATTTTCAGGTAAATACTTCAAGCCCTATTGTTCTCCTTTTGTAAAATAAGTTTTTCACTTTTCAGTGGTGCAAGGCTAGAAAGGACTGACTTCATAACTTGAGGCAAAACCAGTATGCCAATAATGTACATTCTTGCTTGCAGAAAGTGCTGTAGCTATTACATCAGGTTGGAGATTGCCACGAGGTGAATGCATTTGGGGTCAGAGGGAATATGACTACTTAAGTCTCTGAAACACATCATCTTCATCTCTGAATCTGGGGAAGATTGCTGTGAGCAGCTTCTATAGAGCAGAGCTGATAGTCATCTCACTGAGTCAATACAAGTTCACCAGTTTAGAGATGTTGGAGATCAATCTGATACATTCATTTTTCTAAGTTTATCTGTGTTTACCCTTGCACCTCTTCTGTGCCAATGTCCCAAGTGACAGGAATCATTGTAATGGAAAATAGAAGAAAGGCTAAGGGCAAAATATATGTTGAACTGTTTTTAGTAGATTTAGGTATACTGTATTGTTGAATACAGCCACAGTATAGTTTAAACCCAAAATATGACATCTTCATTTTTTTTGAAAAAAAAACCCAACACCATAAGAAAATTCTTAAGTCAGTCTCCATATTTTATTTTTAGGGAATAAATACAATAGTCTTCTAATATGCAAGGTTGTTATGCATTATGACTATAACTTCACACCGAACCTATATTAGTTTTAGGTGAGCTGCTTTTTATCAGTTTCCAAGATAAAGTGGGTTTAGGTGATTTTTTCTTTCCCCTTTTCGGATTTTCTAAATTACAGTAATCTAATTCTTGCTAATGGATCTCTAACTTGAGGATTTTTTTCTGTAGCACACAGCAGCTCCAGGACTCCTGAAGGTTACAACAATGTAAAATATAAATATTTGCTTAAACCAAGTTTTCAAAGTGGTTTTTGTCTAATCTTTTTTTTTTTTTTTTTTTTTTTTTTTTTTTTTTTTTTTTTTTTTGTGTGTGTGTGTGTCTTGTACTATGATTACGGAAATACAAAGATGAATTTCTGAGTTTTTTCTCATCCCTACTGGGACTTTTGCTTGTCCAAGGAATTTCTGCACAGGAAAAGGTCACATAAGAGGGCAATCCAAATTGTGGATCCTTTGTCTTGCACACAAGTTTATAAACTCAAATTTGGAGACTACATTTTAAATTATAGCCTTTTAAGTTTCTTTACATTTCTTGGGAAGATTAATGTTTGAGATCGTAATGCATAATATTTGAATTATTCATTTTAATTAAAATTGATCATGAGAACTAATTAAAAGACATGCAACTGGTTACTGGCAGCATAGTTGGACTACTTTTCAAAAATACCATTTGGTGTTCAACATTAGGCTCATGTTTATTTTAGAAATTATATTCTATAAATAATAAGAGGATATAATTAATTCTGCATAAGAATTTGGTAATCTAGTCTTTCATAAAAAATATTGAGTAGTTCTTTCTGGATTTGGAAAATCATGGGTTTGTTCTCTTTTCATATAAAGCTTTATGCAGCACTCAAAAATGTCAACTGTCAAGAGGTTTAAAATGACCTCTTATTCATTTCTTTTTCTCTATATTTTAAAGTGGGATTCAGCTGCCTTCCCATTTCCCTTGCTGATATATTGTGGGAGGATACATAGAATCATAATAAATAAATCATCTTTTAGCAAAATAAACATAGAGAGTGATCCTCTGGATCATCAAATTCAGGAAATAAATTCTTGCTATTATAGACGAACTGATTACAAAAATCAAATTTTACCTCAGCAATAAGTGGGTTGTTGACTCCATTGTTATTGCTCAGGAAATTCTCGCCATTCTTATAATTAGAAGCTCTCAGATTTCCAGTCTAAATGTATTAACTGCCAGTTCATGCTCATTTTCTTTGAAAAGCTCTTTATTTGACCTCAGATTGTGACTTGATGGCTAATTTTGAGAGCTATGATGGGAATCCATTATCACCTACTCAGAGAGATGTTCTTAATGCATTGCCTAATTTCCATTACATGAAATATAGTTTCACCATTTCTATTCTATGTCTCGCTGAGGTTGTTGAAAGGAATAGAACCAAAAGAAATATTTAAAGAAAGAGTTTTTAGCCACTTTAGCCTAAGATTTGTGCAGTGACTTCAACAGAATGGAGAGATGCCAGGGACTGAAAAAGTCGAATTTAATAGCTGAAGGTGAGCTAAGATGCAGTTACTTCTATTTGTGGTGAAAATATTGCACTGAAGGGAAAAGGATTATGCAGAGAGGAATAAATGAGACATTCTTTAGAAAATTTTGCATCCTATGTTTTAATTTCTTTGAAATTTTTCTTTTGAGTGTATTATTCAGAGAAAATTTGGAGCTCTGACTATATAACTTTTTTTTTCTCAAGTGTCATGTGTTTCCTGGAATTCTTACATAGTTATTTTTCCTTTGAAATAATTTTTACTGGTGTCAGAAAAAGATGCATTATTCTACATCCATACTGAGAATCAATTTCTCAAAATAAGTCTTTCAAAACACACAAGATTTTAGGGCTGCATTAGCCATAGTTGTGTTACTCACCTAGTCTGAAAATGCTTGAAAAACTCTGACAGGGAAGAGTCCCATCTGTTGCTACTAGGGAAGTGTTAGTGGGATTTTGGGATCTTTACATAAAGCTGAATTTAAAAACCTTTGACATTGACTGTGATGTTCGTGTTCATTACCTTTCTGAAGACCAGATCTGTTTCCAGTAGAACAGCTCACACAGACTAGAAATTTCTTGTTGCCTATGTGGCTCATATGTATTTTTTTCCCTCTCTATGGAATGAACTAGGTTGGAAACATTTCCTAAGCAGTGAAGAACTCTGACCCACATTACCATGGCATCAAAAAATGCCTTCTCAGACAGCATGGCAAAGTGCTGCCCTCCAAAAAATGAGCAACATACTGAAGAGTTGCCTTAGGACACTTCCTGTGAGGATCCAGGGAGAGCTGGGTTGGCAGGGTCAAATGCCAAGGATACCTGCAGAGGGAAGAAAACATTGGTTAATATCAGCTGCGTGATAACCTCTGTGTTTAGTCCCAAACAGGACTAAAAAAATTTTGGTGCTGTTGAGTAAATGATCCACAAATCGCAAAATGGTTACACTATTCTGACTCTGAAGAACCTGGAGGTGGAGGATGTTTTGCTCTTATGATTCTGCTGTGCTGTAAAAAGAATAGTGGATAGGTTTACCTTCAGCAGTGGCAAATGGATTTGAAGCACAGACATTCCCTCTGAAAGGACAGTTTCAAAATAAGAAGCCCAGAAGACTTTATATTTAAAAAAAGAGGGTAAATTTTCATGTACCCAAAAGTCTCTAAATTGTCTTTGTGACGTAAATTTCTTACACATAGAGGTTCCATTAATAATTGTTATATTGCTGCTGGTTAAAAGTATTTGTGAACAATTGAAATCTCCAATAAGTTACACTTCAATGACAAAAATTCTTTGACTTGGAGACAGTTATAACAGGAGGTTTTCATTTCTAATGTATCTACAGTAATTATCTATGTTCAGCTAATGGTTATTTATAATTGAATGAAAAATTTATTCAGGGGATAAAAGCCCATTAGGATAAAACACTGTGACAAACCCAAAAAGTTGTGATAAAGTTTGAGTATGGAAATGCTTACTGCTGGCTCCTGTATATTTATGGCCAGGTAGCAAGCTTCAGAGAAAGAGAATATTGTGTTAATCTAACAGTAACCACCTGCTTCTATAAAATTAGAAAATAATTTGAAATATGCATCCAGCAAGCCTAACCAGAACAAAGCACATTCATGGACTAGTATTTTATGACATTAGGTGTAACACCCTTGTTAAGGAGCTGTTTTCTTTCCAACCTTGGTTCAATATTAGTGGGGAAGAACTAATTAAAAAGGAAAGGTTCTGCTAGTTAGAAATGGCAATAAATTTTGCAAGAACTGTATCAGCTCATACATATGCCTAATAAATTAACTCATCTTTATAGAAAAAAACCCTGCAAATATATATTATTCAGAGGTACATTGCTTGTTTTGAATCTTAAGTTCATTAATCTCTGTGAACTTTTACACTTGTCTGATATGGTTTGAAACGCTTGTTCTGATGTATCAGCTGCGGGTAATAATCTATTTGAATTCATGGGGAACATTATCACTGTGAGGTGAGGGAATTTTCATTTGTAACTTGAGAAATGAGTAAATTCCTGTGCTCTGGGATGTGTGAGTGAAAAACATTCTATTTTTAAAAATAAATCCCTGTAGTTTTAATTAAAGGCGACTCAGCTAAATTCACGTATGTGACGCACCTCATGATTTCTGCAATTTTTTTTTTTTTTACCTTTCCGGTATTATCCATTCTTATTGTGTGTCTTTGGAAGCTGCAAAAATTTCTTAGAGGCAAAATCCTTTAACCTACCAATTCCTTGCACTGGCTGTGTTTGAAATCAGTGATTCTTACTTCATGCCTGCACCGTCTCATTTCCAGAAAGATAGGAAAGATGGGAAAATATGGGAAGACTGACTCCAGAACAGTTGCTTTTTTTGTGTTTTGTTTTTTGTTTTGGTGGTTGTTTTTTGGTTTTTTTTTTTGTTTTGTTTTGTTTTGTTTTTACTGTGGTAATCCCTGGATGAAGGTTCCTGGATAAGTTATAACAGCTCAATCATATCTCTAAATTGTGCTAAGCTGTGGTGGAAGCAAGGGGGACGCTCTGAAGCCAAGAGTTATTGGAGAGCAGCGTGCTCTGATTAGGCCCCGTTTGTCCCTTGGCAAAGCCTGTGTGTTGGTGTTATGTATGTGTATGTCCTTTCTGTCAGCTGGTGCTAGGCTTTCCATGCCAGAAATATTTCTGTTAGGTATCCAGGTCTTCCTGCTGTTCAAGAGGCACAGAGGGAGTAGATTTTGACAGGGCAATTTTCTGGACAACTATTAGAAATTTTTTGGAGGCTGTAACCTGGATGCTGCTTTCAAATACTTCAAAGCATATTTTACTGTACTGCAATAGGCTTTTTTTCCCCTTTTTTTTTTTTTTTAATTTCTGCCCTGTTTATAAATGCTATGACACATCTAGAACAGTGGTCAAATTCATATTACCTGAGCAGAGTTGCCTAATTCAGGAGTAGGGGTTTATCTGTTGCATCAGGTTAGTGGGGATGGAGGTAAGGAAAGGCTGTGCTCCTCAGTAGCATGGGTGCTCGGGGTCTTCTGGAAGTTTTATGCAAAAAAACCCCAATTAGTGAAAGGAGTGTGTTCTCTGGCAGTGCAGTTGACTTTTGCTGCCCTTTTATGACAAATTATAGTTGTGAACTTGTGACCTTTATTAAAATTTTAAAGTGTGTGTCAAGCTGTTAAGTTGCTCATAATCATGCTAATCATAAGTTACTCACACTGAATTGGGTATGGTGGTGCAGGTGCTTCATGGGGTTTTTAAAATAGATATTGCATTGCACTGCTGTCCTCAGCCATGAGAGACTGAGCTCAATGAACTCCCCTGATCGTTTGTACCTCTCTGCTGTCACTTCTACAGTGAGTGGAGAGAGAAACAGCCATATTCAACCACTCATGTACTAAAATACCTTCTGAAATTTTCTCCACTGACTGTACAGGAGGAGAGAGGCTCAAATTTGTGTGTTAGAGCCTAAAACCAGATGGACTTGGGCACTCAAACAGCATTTTCTTTCTTAAGGATTGGAAGTTTGGCTAAAATAAGCTAATGAAATCTTGGTTTCTTGGTTTGAAAAGTCTCAAGTCTGAATGGAAATTTTGCTCATCTAATGTTAGTCTTTTACATCTGTCTTTTTGTTTCTGAGTCCATAATGGTGGTCTGCATGATGTACCTGGTTATGTATGCTGCTAAAATTGATACTGAGAGGAATCATGTACCCCTCTGTCTCTGAAGTGTCAAAACAATATCCTTTGACAGCCCCATTCTCTTCCTTTGGATAAAATGCTTTTACTGTGGGATTTTGTCAGATTTCATTGAAAATCTTGAGGGATTCAAACTAATTGCTGCATGATACTTGTTTGCAATGCAGCATCTTGAAGCTGGTGTCACAAATAAGAAGTACCCAGTGACTAATCTCTCAAGTAAACCTGTTTTTTATTTTTAATTCAGAAAGCTAGATTGTCATGTTCCTCTTACCAAATTATAGAAATAGGTGTTTGAAAAAGAACCTACAGTAAAAGGAAGACATCTGTTAAATTTCCTTTGTACTTCCCCACACTAGATTATGTTGAAAACTAAGATGTTATTTCCCCCCCTTGTTTGTTGTTCCACAGGATAAAACACACATTACTTTTCATTTCACTGTTGTTTCTGTAATCAAAAGAGAAACAATGTTTAAATTAAGAACTTCGATATTCATATCCTGAGACACAAAGCTCAACAAAGCTGGTATTTTGCTGGCTAGTTGTTTTCAAGCAATGAATCATTAGGCTTGCCCATGCCCAAATGCTGCTTAGGAAATGAGGTCTCCTAGTATGCAACTACTAGTGAAAATAATTATTGTCTTTCAGGGTTGGTTGGTTTGGTGTTTTTCTTTCATTTCAGTGACAATTTTATACAGGTGACCACAATTCACAATTGTGAATAACTGTATATTTATGTGTGCTAATATTCCTTTAGAATCACAGAACAATAGAATGGTTTGGCTCAGAAAGGACCATAAAGATCATATAGAGATCATCTATTTTAACCTCCTCCCATAGGTTGGGGCAACTAAGCTGGGTTGCTCAAAGCCTCATCCAACCTAATCTTGAACATGTCCTATGATGGACTATCTTCAGCTTCTCTGTGTAACCTGTTCTGGTGTCTTGCCACCCTTATCATAAAAAAATTCATTTTTATGCCCTGCCTACACCTGCCTTCTTTGGGTATAAAATTGTTGCTCTTTGTTTTGTCTCTACAGACACTGGTAGAAAATCTGCTTCTTTCTAAGAAATTTATGCTGAAAAGCTGCAGCAAAATCTGGAGACTTCTTGAGGTTTCACAACACAGCTCTCAGCCTGTCTTCATAGGAGAGGTGCTCCAGTTTAATACCTTTCCTTTTGCTATTTAAGCAAGGCAGATGTTCTGGGCCATCACCTGCCTTGTAATGAGCTTCCAAATACCACCTACCCAACTGCCTTCCACCACGACTCCATTGCTCCCATGCCCAACCATTAAACCTCTTTTGATTGAATCCCCAGCAATACAGGTCATTCAGAAGATCATGTTTCTGCAAGGGCTGTGAAGCACAAAATGCTACTGAGTACTTTTTGTCTGTATTTCATCTTTTATCCTAAAAGTGGATCGAAATAATTTTTCCTCCAGCAGTCCTCTACTTCATCGGTCGAAGGTCTCTGCAATCCTGGGCTTTGGACTGATTGAATAGTGTTACAGGTTTTTGCAAGATGGGAAAGGGAAGGCTGGAGTTCAGCAGGAAAACGCAACTCACTTTTTTGTCTTCCCCGCCCCAAGTTGTTATATGAAGGAAACAAATATATTAGGGAAAAACTCCACAGCCGTATCAGTGTTGCCCCATTTAGTTCACAACCTGCTGTGAAATTTCTACCTCCCTTATAAATTACTTTGAAGAAAACCAGAAATTCACCTCAGTTTATTCATTTATTTTAATGTAAATCTATGCCATTTATACATAACGTCCACCTGATGTTATACCTTCTGCCTGTGACCAGTATTGGATGCTTTGGAATGAAGATAAGTTATACAAAAATTTAAGAAACAATAGAAGAACAGTGATCATGCTTTAGTATGCAGGATTTTCTCTGACTATTTTAACTCTGTCTTATTTCCATTTGCTGTCTCCTTGAAGGGCTAAAGTCCATTTATGTTTACTGTCATTATTAAGAGGTCATTAAGTACTTATAATATTTTGAGATTTATACCTGTTAAATTATTTATACATTTTATTTTGCTGTATCCTTTTGGAGGTGGGCTGACTAAACTAGTATTTAACACTCAAAAGAGTGAATGCACACTGTGTTTATAAAACATTGTAGTTACATCCACTGTTTTTGCATGTTCCTAGTATTCCTAATATCCTACCTGACCACAGATGAGTGTCAAGTAGATGTTGTTAGAAAAGTATATATGGGGACCTCTTGGGGGAACTCTCCAAATTTTTCTACAGCTTTTCTACAGCTACAGCTACTATTCCTAACTGTAGCTTTTTAAAATTTGGTTGGTACTGTGATTTGAACAACTGGGCTTTAACTATCAGATTTGTGGGTTGTTGAAGGCTGAAGAACTCTGAGGAAATACTGATATGTGCTTATCCATATGTCCACATGCTACTGTCTTTTCCTCTTACATTCTCCCATGTTCTACCTCTGGGACATCCACTGTTGGGCACCTGGGAGTAGGGTGGGGCTCAGGGTGGATGGGGTCAAGGTCCAGCACTTCAGACTTGTGTGCTTGAAATGACACACAAGCAACATCACTTAGGGAAATCTGCTTACTGCTGCAAAGAACCCTTTCATTAATTATTATATAGATTTCTAATCTGCATTGGTATTATTGTGTATGGACAGAAAATTTCATTTTCTTTCATTTTGTATACAGTTTCATTATTCTCTGCTCCTGTAGAGGGACCTTCATTCACCTCACTGACTCAATTACATAGTGATACTTCCTTCTCTGCTTAACTAAATCATTATTCAAGGTGGATGGCTTCTAAATGTATTCCAATTTATGTGTTGGGAAAGAAATTATTTACGTCCAGACTAACAAGAAACTTGGTCATTGTTAGACTAAGCACAGCAATGCAAGGACCCAGAATTATAAAGCTACCAAGCCTGAACAGGCAGCTCACATGCAGATACAGTGAACAAGGGAAATTAGATGCCTGTGTCTGAGCCACAATAGCCATCACACTGATGGCTAACTCTTGTCAAGAAGCAATGCTGAGCTAAGGAGAGTGTTGAAATCTTACTTGTGTCTTGGCCCAGAACAGCCAGATTAATCTAGGCACTGAACTCAGAATGTTTGGGTTTTTTTATGTGTGTGGTATACATATCTAGGCAGAGAAGTTTGTCTTTTATTAGATTACCTCATAGTGTTGTGTTATTGGAAATGAATTTTGAAAAAAGAATGTCAGCATTTCCTTACATCTCCAAAAAGATAACTTTACATGACAAGGAAGAAAAGTTAAGAATATATGTACCCGTAACCTGATAACAGTTTGTGTAGACAGATCTGACATAATATTCAGCAGATTGCTGTCAAGTTTGGGTACTGAGAGATTATTTCTGGGCTCTGTATTTCTGTAGAGCACATAGGACTGGATAGCCATGCTTCAGAGGAATTCTTTTGCGAGGGTAGAATATAAGCATTCTTTGTGAACAGTAAAGGCAAATTCTGGTCATAGGTCAAAGCCTTAGAAATCAAGGTGATGACCTTCAAAAGGAGCTGCTTCTGCAGCAAATGAGCTGGCACTTTATGCTGTATGTAATTAATAAGCTTTCAGTGTTCCTTCAGCCCTGATGTTGGAGAGAGATGGCCATTAGCCATACAAATCAGCAATGCAGTGATCAGGGAGACAAGGCAGGTCACCCCCTTGTGCTGTGGTGGAAAATGCATTTTCTTTCAGCCCTCTTGTCAAGCACTGGAAATTCCCCAGTGGATCCAGTCCATGGCCAATTTAGCTCATGAATGGGAGATCCCACGACTTCTCATTATAGATGACACAGTTTCCTTAGTGTGGTTTGCTGGATTTCATTGGCTGGAGTTAATTTTCGTCACAGTGGCTGGTAAGGGTGTGGCTGTGTTTTTGGATTTGTGCTGGAAACAGGGTGGATCACACAGAGACGTTTTCTGTTATTGCTGAACAGGGCTTACATAGAGCCAAGGCCTTTTCTGCTTCTAGTAGAGACCCACCAATGAGTGGCTCAGGGGGGTTTGGTTATTGGTTGGGTTTAAACCAGGGCACAGAGGTAGAGTATTTCAATAGTTCTTTTATTATGCATATTTTTATTAGCATTCTTTGCCCTTCCTCATCCCTGTGGAAAAACCCCCATTGGACTATTATCAGTAAGATGGGAACAGACTCAGCTCCTTTAGATTTATAGAAAGAGAAAGCTGTAATCATTCCGAGTTCCATCAGCATTTTGAGATACAAGTTATTCATTGTTTTGTACACACAAAGTAATTTCACTGAACACTTGTTATAGTTTCTTAAGCTTGCTGCAACATTTCTGATTCTCAGGAGAAGGAGAATATGCAACCATTGCTGTATTTGAGATTCTCATAGACATGCAAAGCCTTGAAATACAACTCCAAAATAGTGTAAATTCCAAAGTAGGAAGGCCAGCTTAATTTTAATCTTTATTTTGCATCTCTTGATAATGTTAACGTTTTCTAAATATTGCTCTTGTTGAAGCAGTTTAGTATTTAAAAAAATAGTTCATGGAAAAAATTCCTCAAGCTTAAATTTGGACTAATCCTTACCAATATATATACATGTATATAAGTTAAGAAAATTTGCCTGGTTTTAATAATTTAAGTCTTTTGTCAAGATCATCTTCACCGACTCTTTAAGTTCCTAAGAAGTGTATTTATTGCTTATTTTTGCCTTATATCTTTCCTCATTAATTTAGTAAGAAATGGCCTCCCTTCCCCACCAAGAGCATCAATTGGAAACTGCTTGAAAAAGTGAGACAAATTCACCTTCCTGTTGTGTCCCTTCACTCTGAAACACTGCAGAGTTTAAATTCTTCTGTCACTTTTTCTCTCTCACACTACTGCTGTTCCCCTCTTGTTCTTGATTTTAATCTCTTTTTTTGGTTCCCTGCTTCTCTATTCTGTCAGGTTGCAAAAGCAATGATTTTTTTATTTGTGGATATTTTTTCCTGCATGGAATGTTCTAAAACATAACAATTCTGTCTGCTGGACAAACACCAGTATTTCTTTTTCTCAGTCAGCTGGATCCAAAGCCCATTGTAATCAATGGAGATAACACAGTATGATCCACTAGGATTAACTCCAACATGACTAGAAGCTAGGGAACATAATTAAAAAGCGTGGCCATCCCATAAATGTGATGATGACATTCCAAGCCTGTCTCCCTCTTTACTAGGATGTGGTGGAGGTAAATTGCAAAAGTAGACCTGATTGTATGTCTTGTCTGAAAGGTGACACTTAAGATGACTTAAATGTTAAAGTTATGCCCAGAGGAACCTTTTTATAAAGGTGTATAAAGTCAAGGTTTGAGGAGTAAAAGCCAATGGAGCTTCAAATAATTCAAAGAACAGATACTGAAGAAGTTGTATCTTTTTCTCTCTGCTTTTAGCTTAAAAGATAGTGTGAATACACCTGTCTACCTGAACATTTCTAGCAAAAGAAAGGATAAGCAAATTTAATCAGAAAAATTTTGGTGGAATCCTACTGAGAGATTCTAGCACAAGATTCTGTATGACTCAAGAAGAAAGGACAACGAAGAAATGATTTGGCATCATTATTACATTGTTGTTTTACTCTCTAGTAGAGGACTATGACTCATTCTGGAGTCTGATTCTTTTTTTAAACATAATGAACATAAAAATGATTAGCTACAGAATTAAGTGACATGTAGAGATACCTATATATTATTCCTTGCAGTTATGGGTAAGCAGGCAAAATTTTTTTGAATCAATATCTAAACCATTTGACTTTTTGATCCAGAGGTAGTACTGGTAACTAAGGCTGAAATCCAAACTGAGAGGTTAGGAATTCTTAAAATATTGGGTTCTAATATATTCATGTCTCTTTTCATCATCTCCCCTCTTCACTCTGTAAACAGCAACATACATGTGCTATAGTTTATGGGTGACTGTAAGGAATGACTTCTGTTGCCAGTGTTGAATCTGTCACTAATTTGTTTGTGTGCTTCAGGAAAACAAGGCCTTTCACCTCTCTCATACTTTTTATTTGGGTGTGTGTTCTACATCATATAATTTGCCTAGCTGGACATATGTGAAAAAGAGAAGGTAAATGTAAGGCTGATGTAAACATTTTAGAGAAATCATCCTTCAAATAAGTGGATCAAGAAAAGCTAACAGCATCTAATGATCCCATTCAAATATTCCATTGATTTGGGTATTTGAAAGGCATTTAGCTTGCTGAGTTGGATTTAGATTTGCTATGACAGGAATGGCATTGCTTTTAATTTGATACTTGCCAACTTCAGTCAAATGAGATAATGTAAGATCCATGCTTTCCTCAAATTCCTGACACTTTAGCTTGGGCCATTAGCCACTGAAGGTCATTGTTATTATTATATTGTTTTGATGCTAGAACTGGAAATTTTCTTTTCCTTATAAATATCATTTCAATGCTGTCATTCCCAGATATTCACCTCACTTTTGTTAGATAACACATGCTCAGCAGATGGAGGAAAGGAGGAAGCTTCCTCAACAATGTAAGTGATGAAGAGACAAAGCCCAAGTGCCGCTGTCACCAGGTATCAAAAATCTGGAGATGGAGATTGCTAACAAAGCATAGAGTGGTGAGTATTGAACTGTATTGCAAATATTGTCTCTTTTTACTGTGGGTGTTTGGGCAACATGTCCTCTGGAACAAATTCTCCATAAGAGTAGTTCCCTTTAGCTGGTCTCTTACTTCCTGTTATCTTGCTGATACTGTCCTAAGATTCTTGTTTCTTCTTTAGCTTTATGGATAAATATTTAATATGTGGATGAATTTAGAACAATAACTTCTGCCAAAAGCATAAGGTATCCGTATTTGCCAGTTTTCAGGTTTTTAACATAATCCAAACAACAGGCCATGGTCTTTCCCAATATATTCTTTGACTGTCAACAGTATATAAGGAAAAAAATTCTGAAAGCTCTTTAATTAGAGTGACTGATGTTTTCACTGAGGTTTGCAGACAACACTGGCACTTCAGTGTTTTCTGAGAAAACATCTCACTGACAATTGATAGAAAAGTATCTGCAATACTGAGAAGTAATATATTTATCTACTTCTGATGTTTCTGGGAGTCTTACAGCTTGATTTCAAGGTCATAAAGTCCAAGCTCTATTTTGAAAAATACAGAACTGACTCCCAGAGTTTAGAGCTCTGCAAAATACTCAAGGTACAGTCCTGTTTGAACAATGCTTTCCAAATTTAGATTTATGGCTTCTGCTCTTGATAGCAGCCTTCAGGTCTGTGTCAGGCCTGTCACACAGAGGAGGTAGCTTGCTTCAATCCTTTCCCTTTCCCAAGGGCAATGCCTGGCTCCTGAACGCTTGGACTGCTCCACAGTCCATCCCTGCAGGCTACAGTCACTTGCCTCATTTGGGATCTGCTACTTTCCCAATGCTGCTATGGAGTCTGCGCAGTTACTATCTTCTGCAATTTACCTTCAAGCTTTTCCTCTCTTCTGCTGCACAGTCACAAGTTGGGATCACAAAGCATTTATTTTCCCTGCTTTCAATCCACACACTCCTATTCCTGCAAATCTGGGCTACAACACTGTGACTTGCAGCAGTGTCTTCATCTCCACGTGGACACATTTTCTATTTTCCAACACCTGGGACTGGATCCTGCAGACCAGCTGGGTTATGGAGGAAATTGTGAAGTCTAGGTTCCCATAGTGGTAGGACAGGAACCACCATATGAATAGCTTTACCCTGGCTTTGTGGCTTTGTTCCTGTGCTTTGGAATAAACTGGACAAACCTCTGTAGTTATGGCTCCTGTTTTTCATACTCCTCACCAACCAAGCTGGAATGATCAGTAGTGTCTGTAATGCTTATGGCTAAAATTAAGAGCATTTGGAGGTAAATAATTGCTAACAAAAAAAAAAAAAGTTAAGGAAAATAATTTGTCTTGAATCTGTTCAAATGTTCAGTCTCTACAAACTGATTTATGTTTTTTTTTCTTAGGAATTGGATCATTTTGTTTCATCATTCTCAGATGAAATGTTTTGATGTTTAGTTTTGAAACAACAAAGACATGTATCTTCCGATTCATGTTTATAATTGGCATAAATGGTTTCTTTGTGCAAGAACACTGAGATCTTGGCTATAGTATTTTCTCTGAGGATAAGTCTTCATTCATTGCTAAGTCTGTTAGGAATCTCCTTGAGTTACATATGTCTGCTGTGATACAATGCTGAAGCCTCTGTTATTCTGATCTACCATATGCTTATTTATTCCGAAAAAATCTGTTAGTAACTTCATGTTCAGAGATATCCTTTGTTTCCATGTTAATTCACTTTAGACTATTTAACTGGCCCATTGAGACTCAGTTGCAATAGATTTTACATAGACTGGAAACAAGACTGAGACCCACATTTCCTTTTGCACAGACCGCTGCAAGGGAAGTGGAAGTCTAGCGATGAATACAGTTTTGGAGGGATGAAAGTTTTTCTCACCTCTAAGTAATTTTAACACGAGGAAAATGAAACTTTGGCCCTAGAACACAAGCTGCACATAGACGTGTGAAGAAATAAATGAGAAATATTAATATCCCACTGTCAGTAGTTACTAAGTTCATTCTTCACACATCACACTCTATCTCACAGTGGTCTCATATTGCACTTAAGGAATCTTTCTATTAAGTATTTGTGCTGTCAGTTCTGTCAGAGAAATATTAAACTCTTTATAATTAATAAATTATCTCTTTTGGGCCAACAAAGCTACAGAGCTAGATCTAGGGCTAATAATATTTACAGAAGTAACCTTTAGACATTGGAGTTCCCTGCTTTTTGTCTTGCTAGTGTGCTGAAGAATCTTTTGTTTAGAAGAGATAAATTTTATATCCTCCATATATTCCATACAGATAGAGCAGGAAAGCCAAGAATCTGTTTATCTTGCCTGAAATTTGATTTCGGTAGAATTACATATTTTAATAGAAAATTGATCCTAAAGGGGAGATATTTTCTCAGGAAGCCAGAAGTGGGTTATTGCTTTACCTGTTAAAAAAACTGGTCCTTACCACCTCCTATGCAACACTTATTCCCAGCCCACTCCCAATAAATCTAACAGTAGCTAGCAGCTTGTTTCCCCCATAAGTGCTGCATGTGATCATGTACCAAAAGGTCTTGTTAAAAAGTATGTGCATAGGAGAATAGAGTTAAAGCTTCTGTGGGAGCTATAAATTTAAACATCTTTCCTTTGCAATATTTAAGAAGCCAAGGTACACTTCTTTCACATAGATTTGTCTTAAAAAGTGATAAATATGAGCCATATTGAAGATAGATTTAAATTCACTTTAATATAGCAACGCCATATTTTTAAACATGTGCAAATGCTGAATTTATTTGCCACAAGACTAAATGATTGTGCCATTTAATTTCATTTTAAATTTTAGATCTAAGAACTAATTTTAAAATAATGCACACTGAGTTTGGGATGCACTGTCACGAAGTAAGAATCACATTAAAATCATGTGTGAACAAAGGTGACACTAAGGTGTCTTTGTATCATTCTACTCAAATGGTTGTCTGCTGGCTGATTCTGCTCCTTTAATTATCAAGAAGAAAAGTTTCAGTGCTGACAAAGGATCCAGCTGAGGATGAAGTAAATCAGCCCAAGAAAGGTTTAGTCCTAAATTAGTATAGCTGCTTGAAGTAGTAAAGATGCAAATATCCATTTAATCTATTTAAAGCTCTCCTTTTAAAGCACACTCTTAAAAATGGATGTTCTATAAGCAGCAAGGAGGAACTAGCTCCCAGTGCTGCTCATATAGAACTGAGCAAGAACTATGTCAATCTCCTCAGGTCTTAAAATTTCCAGTGCAATTGTGTTTAAATTCAGAAATTTTAGATGCTTCTGGGAGAAACTGTCATTAACAAAATGTAGACTACATTAAGCATGGCAGGGAGCAGTTGATCTCTTTATGCAGCCTCGATTATATTCTTGTTAGACACTTCTTCATGCTGAAGACTTTTCATCCAGAAATGCCTACTATCACAACAGAATGTTTAAACTGATATGCCTCTGAGTGTTGCAAGAGGAAAAAGCAACTCAATAGTGTAGGTAAGCTTTGAAGTTTTGTAAGGACTCCTGTGAGTTTATAACTACCTGTCTAGATATATTTACACGGAAGTAGCACAAAATTGTATTCTTATGTGCATTGTTGATTTAAAACCCAAGGCATTTCAAAGTCACCCTAGTGCAATCCTACATTCAGGGAGGGAAAAAGAAAAAAAGGATGTGAATGATAGACCACAATCCAGGCAGATACGTGGCAAATTCATAAAAATATTTTCTGACTGAATTTTTTTCTCTGTGTGGAGAGATACTTTATATGGCTGGAATTTGTTGTTTGGTTGGTTGCAGATATGTGTGGGGTTTTAGGGGGCAGGGTTGGTTTTTGTTTTGAAGTTTGTTGTTTTTTGGTTGTGTAGGTTTGTGGTTTTAGGAATAATTGAGGACATGTGAAAATGCGAGCTGTTGTGTGAGAGGTAGGCCTGTGCAATTGCTTTAATCTGAAAGGCAGAAGTGTTCCGATAATGCAATTGTTTCCAACTGAATTTCACTGGTTCAAATGAAATTAGAGCTAGTGGAGAAGATGCACTGCTGTCCCTTCCCCAGACATGTGGTCCTAGTTCGTGGTGCACAGGGGTTCTGCAGGGCAGCTCTGACCTCCCTCTTGGTGCAGCTGCAGTTGAGATGCTGAGGCTGAGTGTCAGAGTTACCTACTATGTCAGCCAGGAAAGATGACAGCTTCCAATAGAAGGCATCTCCTTCCACCCAAAATAAGAAGTTATAAACAAAACAATATTTATTACATGTCTCATCCCTCTGCATCCCTCAATTCTCTCTCCTGCTCATATACACTTTCTTCTCCATTTTCGGAGCTGTGCCTGCTCTCAAATTCTTTGAACTCAAGAAAATTGCCTTTGATTCCAACATGGAAAATGAAATATGTAGTTTCTTAAAACTTTCAACTGCAGCTTCTGTGTTTATCTGGTATCATTCTGTCTGACTGTTGTTGTGCTCAACTACATTATTTTCTCTAGGAGTAATCACATGGTCACATCTCAAGAGCCATTTTGAATAGATTTCAAATGGTCTTCAAAGGGTTTGTTTGCTAATACACAGAGCCACCTGCAGCTGTGAATGTTCTCCTCCCATTATGACCAGAGAACAGAATTAACTTCTCTGATGTTACTCTTTGTGGTAAGCTCCCTTTGAATGTGTCTAGGACAAGCATTTCTCCTTTCTGTTAATAGCACACCTGGTCACCTATTGCAAACAATGTTCAGCCAATCCTTCATTAAGTCTTTAGGCATCCATCCTGGTTTTGACACCTAGCAATTATTCCAGTAGGCAGCTGTTCCTTCGGCATTGTTTTACGCTTCGGAATCACATATGGTGGCAATTTCATGCCATCTGCTAGCACTGCCAACAGGACTGTAAAGTGCATTTTTTTCATCCCCCAAAGTTTTTTTATGATGACAAATTCTGTGCCTGTTTCTTCAGGGGTGTAACTGAGTGATGTGTCAAAACAAACTGGAGTCTTATTGGCATTCCCAATTTGGCTCAGCAAGAACTTGCCATCTCTATTCAATCCATTCACATGCTGCAGAAAGGCATTGATTTTTCCAGGGAAGTTGGAAAGTAGGTGTGGGTATAACAAAGTTCTTCACTGTAGGCAGAATCCATTGTGCCACATCATTTGTACACATTGACTATTACTTGCCTCTAGTTCCCTCTATGCAGCATTTTGTGCTTGTGCTATTTCTTGATGTTTCAGTTTAATGATTTCCTATTTTAAAGGTGTTTCTGTCTTTTCTTGGAGCGTGCAACAATTCCACAACTTGTTAACTTGTTCTTCTACTTTGTAAGCGTTCTATTTTGGGTGCACTTAAACAAATATATATATATATATTTTTCCTATGTCCTCCCAGCACCACATTTTTTAAAAATAAGAGATATCACCAAACTTAAATATGCATTTTATACCTATTGGTCCCTCACCTGTTGCAGTCATTTTTCTCAACTCCATGTGATCTGCTTTTTCACACATAGCTTACAAGATTTGGGGAGACTCAAAACTGTGAAAGATCATTGTGGAGTGTTCTGAGTTGCAATGCAAGACACAGCTTCACAAGTCAGTGAGAAAAAGAGTTAGCATGCTAACAGTGTGTTTTATTTAAACTTAGAGTTTGGGCATATTCATTCTCCTTCTTTACTAGGAGACTTCCCACACTGCACACTCAATTTGTCTTCATTAATCCTAAAGGAAGAGGAACTAATTTTTCTCAGTTGAACTAGCTGGGTGGAAAGAAGTTATCTTATTCTGCTGAGGTCTGCTGCACCACTGAAAAACACATGAGTCTATGGTGCAAGAGTGCCAAGGAAACTGCCAGAACAGGTCACCAAACAAATTCTAACCATTCAAATGGGGGGGCTGGGTGGGAGGTGTCCCAGTTGAGTGGAGGTTAGCAAAAGTAATACACATCCCAGAGAATGGCTGGATGGGGAATATGGAGAACTACAGGTCTCTCAGCTTCAGCTTGGTGCCAGGGAAGGTCATGGAGTAGATAATGTCTAGTGCCATCACATCTTGATTGTACAGGACAATCAGGACATCTTGATTGTACAGGACAATCAGGGCATCAGGCCCAGCCAGCTCGGATTTGTGACTATCATTGGTGGGGCCACACCTCAAACTGTGTGTTAGTTTTTGGGCTCCTCACTACAGGAAAGACACTGAGGTGCTGGACTGAGTCCAGAGAGGGGAATAGAGCTGGTGAAGGGTCTGGAGCACAAGCTTTATTAGCTGAGGGAGCTGGGAAGGCTTAACCTGGAGAAAAGGAGGCTTAGTGGAGACCTTATCATTCTTTCCAGATCTCTGAAAGGAGGATTTAGGCATTTGGGGGTTGGTCTCTTTTCCCAGGTAATCAGCAATAGGATGAGAGGAAACAGCCTCAAGTTATGCCTAGGAGAGGTTTAGATTGGATATTAGAAAAAAAACATTCTTCACCAAAAGGATTGTGAAGTATTGGAGCAGGCTGCCCAGGGCAGTGGTGGAGTCAGCAGCTCTGGATATATTTAAAAGGCAGGAGATGTGGAACAGAGGAACATGGTTTAGTGGTGGACTTGGCAGTGCTGGGTTGATGGTTGGACTCCATGGTCTTAAAAGTCTTTTCTAATCTAAATAATTCTGTAATTATAGTGAGGTGGGGATCAGTCTTCTGGGTAATAAGTGACAGGATGAGAGGAAATGGCCTCAATTTTCACCAGGGAAGGCTTAGATTGGATATTAAAAAACTTCCTCACTGAAAGGGTGGTCAGGCATTGGAACAAGCTGCCCAGGGAAGAGAAGGAATCACCATTCCTGGAAATGTTGGATATGGCTCTTGGTTTGCTGGTGAACATGATGGTTCTGGGTTAACTGTTGGTCTCAAACCTTAGAGATCTTTTGCAATCTTCACAATTTTATGCTTTTTCTTCTCCCTTCCTACTTCCTTTTCTAAAAGGAAGAGAGCTGTGGGTAAGAAGTCTGGAAATATAAGAAAGGAGTGCAAAGATAATGGAATCATGATTTAAGAGAAATTTTAGGGAGTAATTAAGTATTGAAATGTTAGAATCTCTCTGCTCTTTTCCTCTGCTTGAAACTTCGGTTCTTTTATTTTTTTTTTTTGAGTAAATTAATTCAAATGCAAGCCAGGATTCTGTGTCTGTAACTATATGCCAGAGTGTTTATTGTTTTGTTGCCAGTAGGTTTGCCCAATGAGGCCTCCCAGCCTCTGTATTTATACACTTTTCACACTGTAAAGGGATCATAGCTCCTTGGGAAACACATTGCTAACATTTCTGTGGTGCAGAAAATAGAGAAATAGTGGTAGGCCAGTGCTGATGTATTGTTAAAATTCATAACTTCATTATGTGGGAGACTACTAAATCTTTATTTTGCAATCTGAATTCAGAAAGAGAAGAAGTGATGCTGAATTATTTCCTTTCTCACCAGGAGCAGTCTCACGCTTGCTGCCTGTGCTTTGTAAAGGCTGCATACATAGTTAAACACCTTTTGAGTTTACAGATGCCTTTACATTTACAAATGCCTTTATCTTCAGAAGCATATTTGACACACTAGGCTGGCTTACAGTTTGAAAAGCCAGTGAATCATTCCGTGAATAGCTGAATACAGAACATTTGAAACAATCAATGACAACTTGCCAGGGTTTGGGCAGAATGCTCCCTATTGTCAAAAAGAGCTGTAGAGCAGTCTGTGAAACTCGAGTGGTCATCTGATAGGAAAAGAATGCAGCCAATCTCCAAGGAGCTAAGCAGATTTCAGCATCACCAGTTGCCTGTAGTCAATGTAAGTTATCTCCCTGCATTTCACTGAGCTTTCATGTTCTGCTTAGGAATGAAAGGATTGCTACTCTTGCTACTCTTCATATCTTAAGTATTTTCACATTTAGCAAAATGTGGTTTGTTTCTTTTTTTTTTTTTTTAATAGTTATTGTTGTTAGTTGCTTGGTTTGGTTTTTTTTTAATATTAGATCTCTTTATACACAAATGTACTTTTTTCTTGAATTTATGAAAAGTTACAAATACAGACAATTCCTGAATCATGTGACAGGCTTGAAGGTGAAATACTATTTTATGAATGTTTGCATGCTGATCTTTTCGCTGTTGAACTCTTAATGTCCCACAGCTACTAGAAGAAAACAAAATTAGAAGCTAGTGACTTGACTTCCCCTTTCTTTTTTACTCTCTACATCCAATTAAATAAAAAAGTATGACATCTGTGTGGGAGATGTAAATAGAGAGTATAGATGTGTGTGGGGATGGGGTGTAAATATTTTAGCGCTGCTAGAAAATCTAGTTTTTTTTCAATTTACTGTGAATTGCACTGTTACATTGCTTCACATTCAGTTGTTCACATCTCAAAATCTCAAGTTTCTGGCATTCCAGACATAACTTCTAAGTTTGTGTGGGAAAAAAAGTAATTTCCCAAATCTATTGAATATAGATTTTGACTTCCCACCTTGCTCAAGTCCAGTGTAAACTATTGCTTTGACAGCAACATATTTTAGATGAATACAGTAAACAATTAAACCTAAACAAGCTTTCTAATGATCTGTATTATCATCACTCACCATTGAAATGGAAATGCTTCTACAGTAAAACAAGTAAAATCAACAGTAATCCAAATTTCCTCTGTAAATATTACAGATACCCAAAGAAAGTAAGTAGGGTGAGCCCTCTTACACTTTTGAACTTAGAAGCAGAGTAATAGAAATTTTAACACAGGAGGAATGGCATTTGTTATTACCACATCTTTTCCTTTTTATTTTCATTGTGCACATAATTGTATACTTGGTGTATTTAAGAAGTCTTACTGTGCTACAGTGCAGTTCAAGAGAGTGCTCAGCGATTCAAAACACAATGTCAATGAAATTAGATGCCACTGCTAAGGGGCTCTTCTATATTTTATTTCTTTGTGGTTTGTGTGAGTAATTCTGTGAATACATAGGAAATTATGGCAAATCATCACAAAAAACATATACTGTGCCAATGGTGATTATATTTCTCTGCTATCAGGGTCTAAAAATGAGTAGTTATGTATTCTACATTTTGCTCTACCACATTGTTTGAATTATAGACATTTGGGGGATATTTTCCTTCCATGGAAATTGGTCTAAGTCATTGTGGTAGAGGGGGAAGAACTAAATGGATATAATTTTTTTCTGTTCTGGTGTCTTTCCACCAGAAGTCTTGGAAATTATTCCATGGGACCTGTCTAAATTGGCAGTAAATGATGTGCTTTTCTACCAGGTGGATGTTGAATTGATTCAAAGGTGATCAGGTGCTGCATCATCTTTATTTTCACACATCAAAGGTAGGCATATTGCAAGCAATTAATCATGCGCTTGTTTATTGTTTTGGAGTAAATGCATTTTGCACACCTTTTATTGCTGATTTTAATTTAATTACAAATCATCCCTATGTGTATCTGTCATTATTGTAGTGAATACGAAAATGAAAGGATGAGAGAGAAAAAATAGAACCTTTTGCATCTATGACACTGGTTACTTTTGAAACAAGAGACATAAAACAATTTACTCATCAATGGCATTTTTAAAACAAATTAACTGTTAGATGTATTTGCAAAGATATTTTGCTACTAACAGTAACACACTTGTGTTTTACATTAAAACACTGTCAGTTTTCACAAACCAAGTCATTTTGTTCTGATGGCCCAGTTTCATGATATGGAGTTTATTCAGGGTAGGCCAGAATGGTTAGTTGTCATTGGAAACATCAGGTAAAAGATAGAGGGTACAATAAAAGAAATCTTAAAAAGAGGAATTTTACCCTTTTTTGTCTTTTCTACCTACTAATGTAGATATCAGTCCTTACTAGTATAAATATGTATTTTCACAATCATCCCCCAAGGCTGCTTGTTAATGGCTGCAGCAATAGGAATTGTAGGATATTTCTAAACCTCTGAAGTTGCTGTTTGGTGTATGGATATGGTTTTCACCACAATGAATTTAGTATAAATATGTTGAAAAATATGTAGGTGCTACTCTGTGAGATCTTCTCAGTTGCTCATTGCCATTTTATTGAGAATAAGGATTTGATGCAGTTGGGTTTTCAACAGTAATTCTTCACAAAAACCACAGGCAGCCGTCCAGTATCCATCAGTTAAGATTAAAGCAAGGCTTCTATCTGAAGTTTAAACCCTTGTCTCTATGGAACAATCAAGCTTGAAAATCCTATGTCATCCTGTCTTCATAAAAAGTAGAAATTTACAGACAAGGGACATTTGGAAACATTGAAAGTAATGGTTGTAGGACATACCAGCATAGGTGCCTGTAATTGCAATTAAAAAGTAGTAAAGTGGCTTTGGGAACAGAATTAACGAATTGGGCAAACCAACATAATTCCTCCATTTCTCTTTTTCTTCACTTCCCATCCCTTCCCAAAAATGACCCTGTTGATAATGCGTTGTAGGAAGCAATTAATTATGAACTTTTCCTGAATGATTTAAATCCGTGGTTTTATTTTATCATAATTGCAATAATGCAGCCCTTTAAAAAAGGAATGAGTAGGTGTTTCTGGATAATTCCTGGTTTTGAGTGCAGAAGATAGGAGGATGTAATGATGTGACATCAGCATTCACATCTCCCAGTATAGAGTTTTATTCACTTAATGGTTAAGTCCACTTAGCAGTTTATTCTTTTAAATTTTTTTTTCATTGTTTCCTAAATCCTGTCCTCTGTCCTTTGCGTGTTATACCCATTCTTTGAATCCCCCTATGTAAGTCTAACTTCTTTTTAGTTTTAGATGGGTTATGAACAATCTCTGACTTAAATTGGGGCTAATAGATACAACTGAATGTGGAAGATTACTCTTGGAGTCTAATACCAATTTTCCCCTTATAAGCCAAGATTAAACTGTTAAATATTCAGAAGGCTCTTAATCAGTAGACATTTTTTTGGGACAAGGGGAAAAAAGGGAAAAAAACCCATCCAAACCCCAAAGAAAGCTCTTTTCATCATGGTTTTTTAATATTAACTTCCATTAAGCTTTTGTACTTTAAGACACTTAAAGCCCAAGTTCCTTACAAAAATAAAATGGGTAAGATCTTCATTAATACTTTTACTCTTTGATTAAAATCGCAAAAAGTTTCAGCTTATAAAAGTTCTCAGACAAAAGGACAAATTCTGCTCTTGGTCTCATTCTATAACATCAGTGAATCCTTGCAACTAAATTCTCCTAGAGAGTAAAATGTAGATTCTTTACCTCAAAAGACTCATGTTTAGACTGTTGTTCATAACTGAGAAATCTTGCAGTAAATTTCTGCAGCATATAAGGAGGAGGATACAAATCCAAAGTAACAACAATGTGAGATGGGTTCAAGCTGCAATGCCTTGTGTGCCATACATGGAATCTTGAAGCTGAAATGTTGGATAAGTCTGGGGACTAATTCAGTGAATTAAGTATTTGTATAACATTGTATACATAAGCCTGGTTATAATACTTAATGAGTCCTTTAGTCTTCATAATGTTAGAATATATTATTGCACCACAGACTGAAAAAAAGAAAAATTAAAAAAACGTTGATTTTGTTAGTGGTAAAATTCTTCATTCTGGATAAAAATTTTAACAGCCATTTTCATGTCATGAATGGTAGATTTAAAAAACTGTGAATTGCTGACCAGAGCATGCAAAATAAGAAATTCATTAAAATTTCAACAAAATACCTCGTTTTGCTACAATAATGAAATATTTAACAATGCAACAACAAATATTTCAGAGCAATTAAACTGTTTTATAGACAAAGAAAGTTCTTCTTCTGCCATCCTGCACAACCCCAGGGCAAGGTGAAGCTCTGTCAGCTGTTCTTCTGGAGGGAGCATTTGATTGCACCAGACTCTGAGCCTCTGAATTTGAGTTTCAGACATCAAAATATTCTTGTTTACTCGGTGTTTTTGTTACCACAAGAAGGCACTAGAGTGAGGTGAGACTGGTCCATCACATGGATGAAGAGAACAGCACAGTAGGGAAGGGAAAGGAGCACTAAGTTTTAGTTTGGTGATAGTTCCACATAACTTCAAATGTATACCAAGGCAGCAGCTTTTATGGCAAGGCACCGTATCTTGCTCAGAACTGCTAGCATTTACACTATTTCACTATTATCAGCTACAGCTGACACTAACTAAATCATAGCTCACATCCTTACAAATCTAGGTGTCAGCCAGGAACTATGAAGCCATATCACTGGGCATCATCACATCATCATCTCATAAAAGTCAGACACAAGAAGATGTAACCTGTGGAAACTGATTTGTTTTCTGTGGTTTAGAAGCTACTAAAAGCTTTCCAAAACCCCAGCCCTCAAGTCCTTGTTTAATAGCATGATCTGACTACACAGGATTTTTTTGCCTCAACTCCAGTTTGATGACTGGGAATGTATTCCAGAATTAGTTGGATTTAAGAATGGCTGCAGAGTTAGCTTAAGATGTAAACTGCAGAATTCATCTGCTAAGAGATGAACATTGTGAATTGAGAAGCATTCTTGAAAAGTAACTGTGTAGGGGAAACTGATAAGGGGATCCAGATCCCTTATCTAGAATAGGAAAAAAATTTACTTTATTCTTTCAGAATTGATGCAAGACACATACGCATAAAAATTTTATGTGATAGCTGGGAAGCCCAAGAGGTGTCATAAATCCTATAAAGATGTTATCTGATTCCTGAAACCTGAAGTGATTTGACTGTTAATCCCATCTCCTTATAACACCTCCAGAAATGTGTAACACATGAGAGCTAAGAGAATTCCAGCCTTATCTTCATTGCTCTTCTTCTACCTATAAATACTTTCTCCACCACCGAGGAAGACCTCCAAAACAGCAAGCTGAGTGCTGTGTTAGTACATAGCATGGGGAGGGCATTTTGGGAACACAAAAGAATGTCTTTGTGCATTCCAGCCACAGTAATAACTATCTGGTTACCTTCATTATAATCTAAATATAAATCAGAGCTCATTTTGCCAAGTCTCAGTGAAAACAATGAGGATGCAGAACGCTTGTTTTAGTGTAAATACACAGCTGTTGAACTGAAACAAAGTTAGTTCCACAACACCAATCTTTGTTTCTATCTAGAAACAAGTATTTGCTTAACTGAAGTGGAGGGGCACTCACCATTTATTGACCTGTAATTGTCTTAAACTTCATCAAGGAGTTTATAGAATTTTTCTGTTTCTCCAAATACCAGATCTGGATCATGAGAATATCATTAAGTATGTCCTCAGTCATTTTAACTGCATTGATTCCTTATCTTTGTATTGTTAATTCATTACTCTGTCGTGGATTTTGCTCCTAGTCACTGAATAATGCATGCATTGAGGACTGGGCATACAAATGTGTGATTCTGTACATATTTTGTATGTAAACTGTTACCAAGAAACATCAAGTAATGTTACAAGTAAATTAAAACTCAATTGTAAAGATTGTATTATATATATTTTAATTAAAAACCAATTGGGTGGAGTTGTATGGATTTTTCAGTTCCTCTTTCAGAAGCAGTAACTTGAAGCTCTTTTAGTCTGTGTGCAATGTAATGTCTGCTAAAATTTGCTTTACTAGTTGGGTTATTGAGCTTTGCAAAGGTTTAGTACATAAGAATTTAATCAGCACATCTGGGTATTTTGGCAGTACCAGCCCAGCTTATAGAATAACACCTTTTCTTAGCTTCTAAGATTTGCCCTCATTTATGCCTAAGAACTATTGACTGCTGCCAGGCTACTTTAATAGGTGACAAAAGAACAGCAATGGGATGTTGGGGGGATGAGGGTGGTGGGACTGGACCTGCCTTCTGCACAGGTTCTGAGTGAGCATGAGGTTCTGGAATTTTTAGTCTACACCTACCATAACTATTTAAACTGGAATCTTGTCTCATGCAGCTCACGAAGCATTCAAGGCAAAGGGAAGCTTTAAGCAGTAGAAGTGCACAATACAAATGTGCTGGATGCAGAGTGAGCAAACCTGAACTCTGATGTATCTGTAATTGATCTAAGTCATCTACGGCGAAGAATGAAAAACACCTCATAAAGAGAGTAACATATTTGTCTTTGTTTTCTCTTTTAGACACACCTCAAAGGGAGAATCTTCTAAAGGAAGTTGCTTTGTGATCATTGCAACTTAGGATTCTCTGTTTCTAAGGGTGGTTCTTTTCCTGTTCCTTTTCCCTTTTCCCCCCCCTCTTTTTCTCTGCTCCCTATGTTCTTCCACTGTACCTTGACCTTCTCAGGTGTCCGAATCCCCAGATGGATAGAAAAGTACTTTGTGACTTTTTCAGGCTGCTACTGAGCTAATTCATTGAAATGAATATGTATGGCTGTTTGGTTGACCAGCTGATGAATGAGACCTCAAACAGTTGCTCATTCTGCAGGGATACAAATTTAATCTTTTTTTCCAACTCAGGAACCGATTCTCTCAGACTTAGTTTCTGATGCAACCAGACTTATATAGTTGGATTTAGGTGATTTATTGAAAAGCTTTTCAGAGGGAAGGTAGGCAGCAAATCTGTGAATAAGCTTTGTTTCTTAGGATATCCAGGTGCAATTTGAAAGAAGGATATTTATTCTGGGATAAATTTTGGACGACTTCTGCTTCCCAGAAAATCAAGGAAGATACAATAACACAGTAAGACTTACTTGAGCAATCTATCTTTGTAACACTAAGTCTGATTACTGGATACATTCCCAAGCTATGTAGTAATCTGAAAATTATATTTCCAGAACCAATTTATCCTCATCCTTTCAGGCCTCTTCTCCCCGCCACATAACCTCTATAGCATCTGGTTTACTAAAGTCTGTCTATCCACCCAGAATTTAATTTTCTCCTGTACCCTTCCAAATTCTATATTTTTTCTCATAGTGATCGAATAGCACCATCCTTACCTGTCAATCAAAACCATTGTATTACAACTTTCAGTACTAATCTCATTTACTTTTATTATCTCTTGAATAATATCTGCATAGCTCAAATTCATCTTTTGGCTTCCAATTCAAAGCAATTTCAATTCAGATCATTTTTTCTTATTTTTAAGATAATTCACAGCTATGATACTCCCTGCTTATCTGACTTAGGCTCTATTTCCTCATAAACAACTTCGTCCCTGTTTTCTGTAACACTGTTTTCTATCTCTTTGTCCATCTCTATCAGAACTCTGTTCATGACGTTTCCCAAAGAGATGCAAAGCTTACAGATTTGCATTTTCTAAATCAGTTTTTCCAGGCAAATTTCTATCAGGCTTGTAAGAAAGTCAGAGTTAAAAGTAGCTAGAGAAAATGTTATTATTATTTAGAAGGCAAAAAGAAATAATTTCAATATTTATATATACAGACACATGCTTTTATATATATATATATATAGTATTTTTTGCCTGCAATTTAGGACAAGGACAGCCTCCTGGGTGTAACAGTAATCCATTAAACCATTAAATGGATGCTCTTGTAATATTGTATACTTGCCAGATCATCTCAATTTTTAACCCTAATTAAAGCTCATCTTCACTCATCATGTTTTAGCATTGTGTTCTCCATCTGTATATCTGATCATAACTACACACTGACAAAAATCCTTAAAATCTATGTGTCCTACATATTTTGTCACTTTGCCAGACTTGCATCTGTTTCTTTCATCAAGGTCTCAAATGATAGGAGGATCTGTGCTTTGCTTGGAGCATCATCACTCCACAACTGTTCCCTGCTGCTTATGGAAAACTGGTGTTTTCCCTGGCCCAACCATGTTCTCTTTTCTATGTCTAAACATACCAGGAAAAGCAAGGCAGATTCTTTTTATCAGCTTTGGATTTATAGTAAAAATATTGGTGGTATTGTGCTTTTTCTCTTCACAGGAATGGGAACTCTCAGCATTGACCTAATTTTATCTCATTAAGGATTGTGGGAGTTTTGTTTAGTATTACCTTTATCAGGAGCAATGATGAGAATTCTGATTCATTTTACTAATGCATGCTTTGAAAATTCGAATGTTTAGGAATTTTTGAAGTTGTTATTTGGCAGTGTTGAGACTGATTTCTTCACATAAAATGCAAAAGTCAATGAGACAGAAATCACTTAATTTACTCTTTATCATTTAGAACTAGAAAAGAAAAATATTCAGAAAAAGTAAAACTATCCATTCAGAACTTTAAAAAATGCTTTGATTTTCAATTTAAATGTCAACTTTTTTTAAAATCAGTATCAACTTCCTTGGGATGAAAGAGTTAAATCATGTTCTTGCAGTTCAATCCTATAATAATACTAATGTTTGTTATGTACCTGTGTATTCAGACATATGGTCTTCTTTGTGTTCATCATGGAATGATATTCCCAGATTCTTTGAAATGTGTTTATTGCTTTTGTGGTATGGGTGTGGGGGAAGCAGGGGGAGGGGATGTTTTCCTTTAGGTTCAGGAGTGTTGCAGTCAACAAGTCAGAAAAAGCTCGAAAATGTAATGGTTAAAGTAGTGTGTGACAGAAACCAAAGATCAAGGAATTCTAAAATAAAATGTTACTCTTTGCATCATTCAGGAGACTGAAAACCACAGAATTTTCATTTATTTACTTATTTTCCAGGTGGAAAGGCTATGTAGAGCTTCTGCTAATATGAAAACAAAACAAAAAAGCGTCTTATTCTTTGTTTTGAACATGTATCCTTACACCAGTGTGTAAGATCTCTATGATGTACCAGGAGAACGAGGATGCTCAGCATTGTCCCATTTTCTCTTTTAGCCTAGTCAGTATTTCATTCACACACACTTTTAATATTCTTGTTGCCTAAATCATATATTAATGTTCTTGGTCTCCATAGCTGAAAGGCATAATTCCAGTAATGAGGGGAAATAAGCAGAATGCTTGATGAAGTAGCTAAGCTACCAAACAACAAACAGAATGTTTCATCAGCTCTGTTTTAACAACCTGTGTGTGAAGCTGCCACAGCTTTGTCATTTCCTCACCAAGAAATGCATCTCTTTTTATTGCAAAGTGGTATGGCATCAAAAGGGTCAAATTGACTAAAAAATTGTGAAAGCAGAAAATGCAACAGCAGTAGAAACAAGTTATGATGAAATTAGAGGGGGAAAAAAACCCCAAGTTTTCAGAATTATTTTATACATTGATCCTGTTGGGTTTTTTTCTTCTGTGAGACCTCCAGCACAGCTCCTAAATCCCATGAGAACAGCCAAAATCAACAGTTTCCCCAAGGTAAGTGATACAGTCTCCTGGCTAAATTGGGTATTTTGTTCCTTACCCTTCCAGGATTTCATATTGAAAATGAAGCTTGATATTTCTAAGACAGAACTCTTTTATATGCGTCTTTTTTGGTCTGTTTTCTTCTTAAATTCTGAGAGATTTACAGTACAATGTACAATTGTGCAACTGAGAGGAAGAGGAGAAATCGAAGATGATGGAGTTAGCTTCTAAGTTACTGAGAGCTGAGTTCCCAAGGTTTTGGACTTTCTCCATTATTTGTAATATATATATTTTTTAGCTGTCGAAATATAATTTTAAAATGCTTAAAATAGTTACTTTCAAATTTATTTCTTTGGTAATTTTTACCATCATTGATTGATATTTACCATTTAAAAAAAAATCTAATAAAAGATTCTTAGAATTTTTTTTTAAGCCAATACATTGAAGAGTGCCTTAGGTACCATCTATTAAAACATTTTTTTTCCATTTTCCCTTATGGTTAGTGGATTATGATAGCCTTTCTAAGCAGTTCTAACTGCCTCTACAGAAGCATTTATGTATATGGGAACATCTGTTACGAGTTTTTGTTCACAAGTACAAAACAGCGTGATGCAGATGTTACAGAGTGGATAACCTGAACGTTCCTATTTACTGTGAATTTTATCAGCTCCCATAGTTTTGGGAGCTCACCTCACCCTGTCAGGAGCACAGTAATTCTGAACCAATGCACTAAAAATCAGCCCTAGAGAAACTGGAGGGTAGATTAAACTAGCTACAGATTTTTTTAGATGCACTACTGATCGAGAAGAGAGACAGGATCCATTTGGAAACTGTCTTAGTTCTGTTAATTGCTTGTTCATTACTCTGTGAGCAAGCTTACACATTATTTCCTGGTTTCAGATAAGGCACAGCTGGAAATCTGCCTGATGCTATCAGCTCTTTTGAAGTGATTGGGCAATACCTGAATGATTAGAAAGAAAAGAAGGAGAATTCTATTAAATACATTTTGCACATTGTGCAAACTGACATGAGATTATTCCAGCCGTTTCTTATGTATGTAGTCAAATATATCCAGTGCTGTCTTTTTTCTGAGTACATTAAATGAACAAAGAAGAAAACCCACACTCATGGAGGCTGCAGTCAAAGATGGCATTCACTTTGGAAGTAGTGAATGGTCACTGTTACATGAGTGACACGAGAGAGACCAAATCAGTTCAGGCCATGTCTGGCAGTCTTCTCTCTGACAAAGGCCAGCAGTGGATCTCCAGAACGTGGGAAAAGTGTAATGGCATTTCCTGGAATGCTGTCCCAAAAATCTCATGGCCTCTGGTTAGAGGCTTTTCTAGAGACTAGTAACATTTTGCAATTTATCACCTTCAAAGGATTTCACTTTTCCTTTAACTGCACACCAGTTTTCATGCACTGCAGCCCTTCCAGGGATGAGAGCAAGGTCATTACTTGCTCTGAATGTTCTGCTCATGGCTGTGTGCATTTGTGCCTTGTACCCCTCACCCTGCCATGCCTTTTTCAGGCTGAAGTGTCCTAGTCTGTTTTGTCACTTATTGTACAGAAACATTTCTTACCTTGATAACCACTGCCATTCTCCTGTAAAACTTCTCATTTTCAGTGTGCCCTTTTTGATGTGAGAACTTAGAGCTTTTAACAGGAAGGTACAGCATAGTTTTCTTCGTAATCATAATGAAATCTGAGGTTTTTTTTTTTTCCTCCAACTGTGTGAGGACATTTGCCAACCTCTTATGTCTAGAAGTGTTGACTTTTGAACCTGTGAGACATCATTTGGCAATCCAGGGGATGAGATGCA
The DNA here is from genome assembly GCA_037013685.1 of Acridotheres tristis. Taxonomy (NCBI): domain Eukaryota; kingdom Metazoa; phylum Chordata; class Aves; order Passeriformes; family Sturnidae; genus Acridotheres; species Acridotheres tristis. The sequence continues at coordinate 6,851,373 of CM072884.1, forward strand.
AATCTGATTTATCACTACATTTGATCACTTCTTCAGAAGACCCCTATAATTTGGAGGAAGTATTTCTCTTTAGAAGAGTTGTATGAAACCTTCACCATCTATTTTGTTCCAAAGTTCACTAATCCAGTTCTTTATGATGAGTGAGAGATCAGCTGTTTAACCCTTGACTTCCTTTTGAATTCTATGCCATCTCTTCCTGAAAAATCATTTTGTCAACTTAATAAATTCTTCTACCAGTATTTCATCTTGGCATGGATATTTATCTTGCAAAGGAAGGTTTTTCAGAAAAGTCATCTAAGTGGATGCCTAGATTATAAAAGACTAGCTTTATCATTATCTACTTTAGATACTCCTGTTACCCTTAAATGTTCTACTTTTTCTGTGGTCTTTTTGCAGGCATCTTTCTTTTTATGTGTTTAAAATATTTTAATCTTTGAAAACTGTTTTTCAAGCTCATATTTGGCCTGCTAAAACCTGCTAAAGATTAAGAACCTTTCTATCTTCCCCGTTTGCCCACATCTTCACTATTTGAAAGAAAACTTATAGATTTTTATTACCTTCTACTTTGATATTTAACTAGATTTTCTCAACTTCATAAATATTTTTTTAGAATTGGTGTACCTATGACTTATGCTTCTAATATGGTTTTAAACAATTTTGAACCTACTGCAGTAATTTACTGTTTTGACTGTCCTTCAGAGATTTTAACATCTTCCTTATTCTTCATTATTCTGCTTTTCACATTTTGTAGTACCCATCAATAGGAGACTTTGCAAGTCTATTTGTTCTTATGGGTGTCCAACTTCGGCATGTTTTTGTCTGCTTGAGTCATGCAGAGCAGCTCTTTAATCACAGCTCTTTAGCCACACTTTGCTACTAGTCAGGACCTGTCTGGAAGTTTCTTCCTTTTCTTCCTGACTAAGGTCTACATAAAGCAATCATTTAACATGCTTAATATTTGAATTTTATCTTATGTTTTAATGACATAGTTGTCAAATTCAGAGTACAGATGGTCTTTCATATCTAATGCAGATACCACTCTTACAGCCTCTCTGATCATATCAAATAACGTGAACATAAAACATTCTTTTTCACCATGCTGGCTGGGCAACAGTATACTTTAAATTACATGTTATCTTCTAGGATATGTGGAGGTTAGTGAGTGAAAGGTGCAATTCAGTGAATAAAATGTGTGTATCTTCCAGTATCTCCAGTGTGTTGGGACTTTAGAGACACTCTTTGAATTTCTATGACATAAGCATATGTTGTTTGTCTGCAGCTGACGGTCTAAAAGATAAATTTCAAGGACATGTTGATTACTGGGTTTAATACTTCCTTTGAGCTTTGAAAAGATTTCTTGCATACAAATAATTAACTTTAATGGAAAAGAGATGATGTTGTCTCTGCAAATGCTAAGTGTTGGATGTGTGAATCTAGTTTTCATGTACAGGCTTGACTTTTGATGAGTTTCTAAATTAAACCTCACAATGACTCAATTTTAAATGATTCCTTAATAAAGGATGTTATCTTGACAATGAGTTAGCTAAAAAACAAAATTAAAAACAAAAAATCACTTATTTTAAAACTAGGATCGGTCTAAGCAGTGATTAGAGTCAGACATACTGGTTTATTCTGCTTCTGTACCCACTCAGTTCTGATATTGCAAGAGTCGAGGACAAAGTTTTCCATAAGAAGCAAGTTATGCAATGACACAATAATTTTTATGCTGTTAATTTCATTTAGTACTGCATTTTTACTGTAATTCACTTGTTGCTCTTGACAATGAGCTTTCTTAAAAAGACATCATCAAGATAATTTGCAGGCTTGATGTGTTCTGATGGCATGGAGGATATTTCATTATAGGTAGCACGTTCAATTGGCCCCTCTGAACGAGACTTATGTAAAAGTCTTGTTCATACTGTTAACTGGCTAAGAGTGCTTAGTTTTGTCCTTTCTACACACTTCTTGTAGGTCAGTGGCACATGACACTCTAGAATGTTTAAAAGTGGCTAAAAACTCAATAAGATCTGGTACAAACATGCTACGATATCTTCAGTTTCAACGTGGCATTTGTTTAATTTTGAGTCCAGCTGTCCCTGCTGGCTTAAGTTCAGTTCTTTGGGTGGGACTGAGATAATTATCCTCTGTGCCAATGACAAGGCAGTTCATTCAAAATGATGCTTGCAGCTGAAAACATTTTCAGGAAAACAGCAAACTAGGCTTTTTAACATGATTCTAATCCTTCCCTAAACAATTACTGAGAAATGACCTTTAACTTCTCTCTCAAATAAGTTTGGGTTTACAGTACATGGCTGGGTTTTGTAAAATGAGATTTGAATATCCCTCTCTTTAGAAAAACATAAATGTATTACAGAAAATTTTACAGAATAGCTGATTCAGTTTATTTTACTGGAAGTAATAAAAGCCTCATTTTGCAATACAAATAAGCGTTGTTAAAAGCAATTCCACTTGATCTGCTGTTTGTGAAAGAAGGCAAAATGGTAGTTTTGAAGCTGAAGATGCTTGTCTACACCAAAGCTACAATAAAAATAGCTCTAGTGCAAAAATTCATTCTTCATCATGCCAGTACTGCTCTGTCCATTTTGTGAATGGGCAGTGAAAGAAAGTGAAAGCCAGTGGATGGATTTTTTTATTAGCATAATTTATCAAGCAATTATCCATCATTGAAACTCTCAAATGTCTTGTTCCTTTCTTATTTTAAACTCTAGCCAAGATCGATAAATGTTTCACTTCTTCAGAAGCTGTTGTTCAAATTTTGGTCATTTGTCTCTTAATTGCTAGCAAAAAGGACTCATGGATTGTTATAAGATATTTTACTCTAACCCCAGTCTAGCACATTGCCCTGCTGTGGCAATGTTTCCTAGTCATTGCTCTCCCACTGGCAGCAGTACTTCCTAATTTACTGTGGGCAACCTGCTCTTCTTGTCAGGTCATGTCTGATATTTTAACATGTGGTGGCACAGGGGAAGCAGGTTTTCTGTGAGCCTTGGGATGAAAAATGCTAAGCTGTGGTTATCTGTAGAAACACTTCCCACATTGGGAAATTGGTCTACATCATGTGTAGACTT